>JAYEPQ010000010.1:47996370-49211370 GCA_036321105.1 Dracaena cambodiana | reverse complement strand
TGCGGCCAGTCTACGGCAGTTGAGTTGGGTGAGCAGCTCCACTGCTGCATCCTCAAGAACGGACTGGAGTCCCACGTGTTTGTGCGCAACACGCTTATCCACATGTATGGCCTCTTCAAGGATATGTCCACCGCCCGCAAGCTGTTTGAAGAAATGCCAAACACAACTGATTTGGTCTCGTGGAACACTCTCCTCGACGGCTACGTGCACTGCGCCCAGTACGAGGAAGCCCAGGCCATGTTTCTTAGGATGCAGAGGAGTAGTGGATTCAGACCCGACGAGGCCACCTTTGTCGTGGTTTTCTCCGCTTGCTCTGAGCTGGGAAATTTAGATTTCGGGACATGGGTGCACTCCGTTATTGGGAGTTGCATTCTCGACCAGAGCATCTCGGTTTCCAACTCCCTGATTGATATGTATGCCAAGTGCGGAACAATTGACAAGGCATTGCAAGTCTTCGAGAATATGAAGGACAGAAACACGGTCTCCTGGAACTCGATGATATTGGGTCTTGCCATGCACGGGCACTCGGGAGAAGCGCTACAACTCTTTGACCGAATGCTTGAATGTGGCAAACCATATAATGAGCCCAACGACATTACATTCCTGGGAGTGCTATGTGCCTGCAGCCATGGTGGTCTGGTAGACCAGGGGAGGAGATATTTCGATAGCATGCAGAGGGACTACGGCATCAGCCCCACAGTAAGGCACTTTGGATGCATGGTTGATCTCCTGGGCAGAGCAGGACTGGTGAGGGAGGCGTACGAGCTAATAAGGAACATGCCGATGGAGAGCAATGCTGTTGTTTGGAGGACATTGTTAGGTGCATGCAGGCTACATGGAGATCTTAAATTGGGGGAAATAGCAAAGAAACATCTAGCTCAATTAGAACCAGATCACAGCAGTGACTTTGTTCTCCTCTCTCACATGTACGCAGGCAAAGATCAGTGGAACGACGTTTTTTATCTGAGAGAAGCAATGAAGGGGAGAGGAGTTCAGAAACGACTACCAGGCAACAGTATTCCTAATCTCGCATGGTAGAACTGCTGCCTTTTCTATCTCCCATCATAAAATTTTTACATTGTATACCAGTTCATCTTGCTGTTAGTTAGATGCTGCCTGATTTAAAAAAGATATTCAACTTTGCAGATTAGTTTAAATTCTGAGTTTGATACAGGATCTCTCTACAGCGCAGGCTTCCCTTGATGATTCAATTTGTGTTGATATATATATAATTGCCTTTTTTAACTCCCATACTTGAAAGTTGCAGAAAGAGTGATAACCATAAAATTCAAAAGAAGTGGCTTCAATATTGTCAGTCATACAAGATTTCTTCTATCGTGTTCAGTAGGAGTCCAGTGTATGTAGCACCAAAGCAGCAACATCCTAAGCCACACTGAAGTAGTTGATTATATTTTAACAGGGTGTACACCCGTAGAATTCGGCTGCAAAAAAAGGGTAATATGATGTCCCCGTACTGAGAAACTCGAAAAGAAAATAACAAAACCCATACAAGCACATAACAGAAGTCTAAACTGCAAAGCAGGCAAACTCATTTTACCTGAATGAAATTTACATCATACATCACACTCTTAACTTATTTCGTTGGCTTCTAATTAATGAAATGTGGGGGTTTATAGCTACCGTTTATGCTAAAAAAATAATAATAAAAAATAAAAAAATAAAAAAAATAAAAAACCACTCCCAATAACCAAACTCATCATCTGGTAATGCGACTGTTGCTTTCCACTGGGAGCCGATGGTTATGACCAAATACCTCCAAAGGAACACCGAGGAGCATCTCGATCGCCCCCATTTTGAAAAACAAAATCAAAATAAATGTGATGGGAAGTTAACCAAGATAGTTTAATATAATTTCTTTTAAACCTTTTTTTTTTGTCAAAGCAGATGGATACTAAATCAAACCATTTGGAAAACAGAGTTAATTAATTCCTATTTATTATATATACTTGTATTAAAGTTTATATTTACCGTTTATATTTAAACTGGATATCATATACAGACAATATGCTAGTATAATTAAGGGGAAAAAAGGTGGGGGGGAAAGAAGAATAAGAAGAAACAAAAAGCCAAAAAAGCCTTGAGAAGAGAAATAGGTAGATACGTGGCACATTGTTAACTACTTAATTTGGGTAGGATAGAACAGCCTTAATTGGATAGGAGTTCTTCAGCAATCGCCAACCAGTTAGAAAAAAGGGTACATAAAAATCCACTTCATGATCTCCATCTCCACCAAGAAAACAATCCGTAACTTATCCTTGCGTACATCTTCTACCAAGCAAGCAAAAGACTCTAGCTAGCAAGATCAGTCAGAGCAGCTACGAGAGAAATGGCTAGTTTCGGTAACCAACTAATCCTGCATTGCCATACCAATCTGAGAATGAGCCTGACCACTGGCCACAGCCAGCAAGGCCAGCATCTGCATCAGAGTTTCACAGCTTCCATCCAATCTAGGCATCTTCGCCGTGAGGAACAAGGAAAAGAAGAAGGAGAAGAGAAGCCTGACCATCAATCTCGTTCTCCGTCTACAATGGTGTGCCGTCGTCGATCAGGTGTGATGTCTGCAGCAATGGCCCTGGGAGCAGCTGCGATGCTGGAAGCCCGAAGGCCCGTACAAGTAGCCCATGCCGATCAGAGCTGGGGCACCCGCTCCTTTATAAAGGAGAAGTACTTTCAGCCCGAGCTTTCTCCAGAGGAAGCGGTGGCCAGGATCCGCCAGACCACAGACGGGATGAGGGACTTGCGCCACATGCTTGACACAATGTCATGGAAGTATGTCAGGTTCTACATCAGGCTTAAAGCGGCGTATCTCGACTCCGATCTCAAGAATGCTATGGTCACATTGCCAGAAAGCCGCCGCAAGTCCTATATCAAGACTGCCAACGAGGTGGTGGACAACATGACCGAGGTAATTAATTACTGATTGCCAACATTAGCTCTCTTCTTACTCAGATTTATTGTGCTGATTCTTAATTAATGATCTCATGTTTCTCCCAAAACAAAAAAAATAAAATAAAATAAAATGTTTCCTTTCGAATAAAAGACATTATTTGGAAATATTAGACACTGGTGTGGACCATAAAACTGTTGTATATATTAACAAAAATTCTATTGCTTTGTTTGACTTGTACAGCTGGATCGTTATGTTCGTAGTCCCAAAGTATATGAATCCTATCTCTACTATGAGAAGACGCTCAAGGCACTTGATGAGCTAGTTGCAATGCTGGCCTGAACAATTCCTGGAATTGTCCACAGAGAAGGTCTCATTGTGTCTGAATGAAACATGGCAATGGAGGTCAATCCAACGCCCACAAGTCTATTATGCGGTTACGGAGGAAAAAGCTTGGCATCTGATCATCGAGTGTTCTCCATTTTGTTGGTTGATGATCGTTCATGTGCCTTGATTTGTTGCTGAATAGACAATATGTACATATATAACAAAAGGAGAAGAAGTAGAAATTAGCTACTTGCATCTCCTTGCTCATGATGCTCTGATTAATCAAGTCTCTGCACAATCTTTTCATACATCGCTAGTTCCAGCTTTCAACTTCAGCTTCAATCACATAGATCGGTCCAGTTTTTTTTTTTTTTTGTGATAACCCTAATGAGAAGAAGACCTAGCATAGTAGCTAGGAGGTTAATTGCAGACTAACTATATAATATAACCATGGTTAACTTTTAATTTTTCTTTGTTGGTTCATCATTTCTGCATTAAAGTGGATTTTCTTAATCTATTGTTAGCAATGATTGTTTTCGTGATTAGAGACCTATTCCGTGGGAGTTTCTAATGGAGCATACCATTTTTCCTAGTGAGCCCACTTGTCAGTGTATTTTTTGTCCGAACTTTTTCTGTTGTTAAGTGAGCTCATTAGGAAAAAATGGTGCGCTACTTCGGAAACTCCCCTATTCTGTTGATCAGTTAAAGCGCAGATAGCTAATGAATGTTCTATTGAGAAAAAGGCAACTACTTATTAAAGCAAGTAGTAAAGTGCTCTTTCGTTGTTAGGATCATCAACCGGATTAGAGCTTTCCAAACTTTTCATCAATTTTAATAATATGTTTATAAAGAAAACAGTTTTCATCACCAAGACTAGTCTCTTGGAGAGAGAGAGAGAGAGAGAGCGGGCGGGGGGAGGGGGGGACTGTTATTATTGAAGAATTTCTTGAGAGAATCTTGTACATATAGTCAAAGAAGGAAAGCCACTCATCATATGACTTTTTTTTTTTTTTGAACAAAGCCTTAACAAGCAGGTAATAGAAATATAATAAAAAAACGTTTAAATAAAATAAAAATACATAAAAATAAACAGCAAGACTTGGTTAGAAGAAAGAGGACGAAGAATACAAATAAGTTTTCAAATGACAACAAAAAAGTTTAAAAAGTATAACAAAAGCATCACACGATCTTTGAAAAGTCCACCAAAAGCAGCCAAAGGTCTCTGTAAGATCCCTAAAAGCCATCTATCCAGTCTGAGCCGGAGATGGAAGATTATCGTTGTCATCTTCCCCAATATCCCACCTGAGAACTGCACCCGCTCCTCATCCGAAAGTATATCTACCCAAACAAAGATATCATGAATAATCGCACGTAAATATGTGTGTAATGGACGTGCGGTAGAATTAAAAATTCTACTATTTCTTTCACTCCATACATTCCAACATAATACTGCTACTAAGGTTCTAGCCAAATGTGATTTTTTGCCTCTAACACATAATTTGTCCTCAAAACTAGTACATACCCCTGTGTTGATACCACCTTGTAACTTGTTCCGAGCATCTCTTTATACAATTCTTCGATATCCTCTACAGAATAGAGATCTTGCAACTGGGTCTCCTTCACTGATGGATAGTTTCACATTCAGCTCAAGTAGTATCTAAAAATTTTTATTGTCAGTGAGATGAACCTTGCCTATTATCTCCATAATGTAATAAAAAAGCAAGAGCCTCACGCAGTTCAAAACAATTTGATAAATCACAACAAAATAATTAACCATATCAACAATCATAACACAATATTAAATCTCAAACAATCAATTCAGATGGTCGAGAAAAGCTAAAAGTAATCATCTAAAAGTATCTCTATATAACTCAACGATAACCATAAATTTTTAATCACCCAAATAATTTACCCTCATTCAAGATTACAGTCACAAATCAATAATTAATAAAAAAAATGCTAACTATCAAGAGTTTACCACATAACCATATAATCGATGTTTAAAAATAGATATGATGAAGATTTTGAGGTTGATCTCTTACCTTGAATTACAAGAACTTCTCAAGCTTTAATCACAATGAATCTCACCGAATCTCCTTTAGTTCCTTAGCTTGAGTCGTCTTTGCTCTATATCTCATAGTTTTTAAGAAAATATTATATTTATAAAGTTTCTCAACTCTCTAGATAAACCCTAACACCTACTTTTAATCATGTCTATCCATCTATAACCTAATGAACCAATAAAAGTTGTTTTCCATATAAACTCCTCTAAAATCCGAATTCTCAAAATCCTTGTAGAACTCATATCCACGCATATCCATCATCTCAGCCTGACCTGCCATCGATGGCAGTAGGAATGGGCTGTAACAACAGTCCTTTACTGGCAAACCTACCATCGATAGCTTGCAGCGATGACAATGTAGCGATAGCCCTTCTCAATTTCCGTCTTATAGTGCTTCAGTAAAATAATCATAACTTTTGATCCAGAAGTCTAATTAAAGTAATTCAAGGCCATTGGAAATAGTATTCAAAACTCTACATTTTCTCCCTACATAAACTTTTCTAACTCTATCTGCATTAGGTTCAAATCTGGCATGAAGTTGACATCGCTTTACAGGCTTCATCAACCTTAATTCCACCCAGATGCAATTTCTTTTGTTCATAATTTTGGACACGGTTTGCATATATAAACTAAAGTAGAATTCAAAATTGACATATACGAGTATCAAAAGATAGTGTCGTAAGACGAAAAACATATTTAGGGTTTATTTGTGAAAATTAGGGATTTCGATGGATTTGATCTCTGATATTAATTTAGCATATGACGAAAGCTGAATAAAGCTTTGGTGGTGGGATTTGGTACATTTGAGGAAAAAGATTTTGTAAGAATTTGAGGAAATTTGGACTTTCATATCTCTCTATAATACATACCATATCCTACTCTCTCAAGAAAAATATGTCAATTTATGACCCATTGTCCACATTCGTCCTAGCTAGTTCTTCATGCTTTTTCAGTTCATAGGGAGGACATACGAAAAAGAGGGACTCATTCAAACTGCTAACTAAAGTTTTTCATTTTTGAGTACAAACAGTGACTTAATGTTCCCAGTGTTCTATTAATTCTGCTAACTAAAAGTTGAAGGTAAATTGTTCAAATCTTGTGTGGTTTGTGGGGCTGATATCAATTGTTCAAATGTTAACCTGGTCAAAGCTAAGCAGAAGTGACTATTTATTAAGTTGGAGGGATATTGTGTTGGGGATCGAATACCCTATTAAGATCATAAAGACCAAAAAAACAATGCAAGAAGAACGCAATAGTTAACGTGGTTCGGCCAAACAAGTTCGATTTACGTTCACGGGAATAACAAGAGAGATTTATAATGAGGAAAAAGTTATAAGAAGAGATCTAATCATTTCTCTAGCTCTCTCATCTCTCATAATAATGAAAACTATCTCTCTCATTCATTACTTATCTCTCTCATATTACATACAAGAGATATATAGTATTTCTATTCTAATCCTATTAGAATATCACTACCACCATCAAATTGGTGTTCCAATCCAATTAGATTTCTGGTCTTCTGATCCCAGTCCAATTGGAATTCCTTGTGATCTCTGATCATATCTGAATTCTCAACGGATACAAAACACAAACCTAACAATATAGATACCATATACATCATGTTTAAATGTTGGGGATGCTGTTTCTTTGGGGCCACAAGGGTATGATATTAATGTAATAGTCAGTCCCCTCACCACCCCTTCAATTTGCTCTTCGATCCGTCTCACTGCTATTACTTGGCTTAATTTGATCAAAAATATGTGTGACATGTGTCAGCCTCAGATGAACTTGTAACAACAACAACACATGGATTAGGATCCATTCTATGATGGTGAGGAGAGTACTGGAAAGATGGAGGAGATGGGACAATGCACTGGTACTATATATATATATATATATATATATATATATATATATATATATATATATATATATATATATATATATATATATATATATATATATATATATATATTGCCTAATTATTATTTAACATGCATGCATGATCAATATATACACACTTTGCTACTAGCTAGCTAGCACTCTGTTGTTGTTGGTGCTGCATTCAAATCATCTGATCCCCAGTCGGATCCTTATGGAGGAACTGAACATGTTAATACGTACCCATTTTCGACTTGATGAGTTAAACACGTTTTCGTCTCTTCTCAAGAAAATAAATTGATGATATATATGTTTACTTCACGCATGCAGCAAGAAGCAAGGGCAGAGCTATGGAGGGAGGAGTTGATTGAAGAAATCGAACAAAAGGTTGGAGGAGTGAGGGAGTTGGAGGAAGCAGCTGCAGGCAAGGAAGAGCAACTTGTCAAGTAAAAGTAAATTAATCCATGGAATTAAACAAAATTAAAAATACCATTTTTTTGAGTTGTCATAGCAGTTATTAAGCCTTGGCGTTCCGTTAATGTGAAATAACATAATAACTCACACACACTAATACCGCGAAATGTTTACAAACACCCACCCAGTACAAAAATAAAAGAAAAAGAAGAAGATGGAACATATAAACAAACTATAGAGGCTGAATACCATCCCGGAAACAGTTAGATGTGCCGACTGCAAGCATGCCAATTGCCTCCCTGCAATTCTGATCGATTGTCCCCTATATATCCCGGCCTTCCTTCTCTACAATCAAAACATCCCAATCAATCATACGATATGATCGATCGATGATGTCTTGCTGGTTGCTTCTCTCCAATAATACAACTATAGCCGTGGCAGGTCATTTTCTGAATTAATGTATTCATGTGCGTACAAATTTTGTCCGTTCTCTTTCTAGATGTGTTCGCCATCCGTCGATAATGAAATGTTGTATATATTAATTTTTAATGAAATTGTTAATCTTCAATTGGCACGCTGGAGGTATAGATTACTCATCAAAAAATAATTAATTAATTAAGAAAGGTTCACTTCACCTGGAGGAGGCCCATTTGTTCGTTGAGAACGATGGCTGAGCCCAATAATTAGCATTTTATACATTTGGGGTACTAATGATAGCAAATACACTAATATCTTAATCAAATCAAGATTGTAGGTTATATCGTTGAGAGGGAGACAGAAGTTGACTTAATTTGGACCTTTCAACTCAAAAGACTATATATATATATATATATATATATATATATATATATATATAAAGAAGAAGCAACCAAGAAGAAGAAGAAGAACTTGAAGGAAGAAGAAGCTTAGCTGTAATATTTAGTATAACATTATACAGTAGAAGGAGCCGATCGAGAAATGAACAGGAACTTGAGCGGTTTGTTGATAGGGCTGGTTGGGGCAGGATTCACGGTGTCTGCATATTCGCAGACCATCGTGTCCACCACCCAATGCCTCACAGTCGGCCTCCTCATCCTCGTCTTTGGCCTCATCGTCAAAGAAGGCTTCCTTTCTCTTTAAATTAAAAGTTTTAAGAATGCGCGCAGCAGGTAGCTAGCTAGCTAGGTTTGAATCATGATCTGTATTGCTGGTCATCTTCATAAATTCTTCCTTAATTAACTAAATAGTCTTGATCTTCTCCATCACCATTGAGTATTAATTTGTTCACTTCATGTTATATTTTATGATTTATTGGCTTGTTATTAATGTGGAAATATCATGTGTCAATGACAAATATAATCCGGTTACATACTGTCTTGGCTGAATTAGTTGAAAAATAAGTTATAGATTCAGTTCGGTTGGAAAATAAGTTATTAACAGAGATTTTCGAAAACAGAAGAAGCATTTTGCAGTCAATGAGTTGAATTGGTCTTATGTAGTGGTTACGGCCGGTTGAAAATATTTTTTTTATGAGAAAAGAAAATTGTTCTTTAACTAATATATATATATGACATACCCCTTCATATATATATATATATATATAGAAGGCGATGGTTCTAGTTCTTCTCCACAGCTGAGAATGAATTGAGAGGTGGTAACTTGTAGTAATCTTTATAGGGTTCACGGTCGTCGAATCCAGGTAACGATGTTCTTCTACTTAAAAGCTAGCTAAGGTGTGGGCATGCAGTGGTGGGATGAATCCAGATTGCATTAGAGCTGGTGTTTGCCGACTTAAAAGGATTTACCCATACGATCTGATTGACTGGAATTAATGTATAGCTAGGATGGATGTACACCCACCTGGATCTCCATACGAATGACGTCGTCGGACTGAGAAGAGATCTATCCATAGATTTCTCCATTAATGACCCGCTTTTTTCCTTGCTCTCTCACATTGGATATCTATCTTACGTAGATATATGGTTCATTGTTAATTTAGATTTTGTTGTGACCTAGCTAGCTAATTCCGGATATCCTTGAAGCTAGGTCCATATTGTTTTCCGTTTATATATCATCATTATTGGCTCTTCGATTGGCTTGTTCTCTTTACAGCCTCAGAAACGTCTTATCGTCATCGGTAGTCCCTTTAGCGCTACCCAGGAGAGGAGACCATCACAGGTCATTGTACGTAGTAGACAGCCTTCAAAAACGAAAACCGCACAAATAAAACGCTTTATACATTTATACGCATAATAAAGTGTATGCGAGTGCGAAAATTGGCAATTTTTCGTGGGGCTATAACTTGTGATCAAAGTATAGTTACCAACCCACCGTTGGGTTGGGGTTCGCTGTCCTGACATGGGCCGGACGACCCATGGCAGGGATCGATTTTTTAACAAATCGCGAGCCCCAGTTTATCGGACTCAAGTCCGAATGTCCGATCCAGAACCGCAGTCAGTTTATGGGACAATCAACCGGCCTCGGGGACTGGATCAGGCCATTTGGGTGGACACCCCTAACCAGACTGGACACGAGCACCACCGCCACCAGAAGTTAATTAGATCTAAGATGATCAAGATCAAGATTTATATATATTAGAGATAGATAGATAGTAGGGTTAAATTCTTAAACCCACCTATTATTATATTGCACTCCATTTTTTCAATTAGATAGATCGCTCAGATCCAGTTATCTCCATGGCCGGATTCGGCGACGGCATCTTGGGACGCGCCGGTCACGGCCCTTGGCTTTGCGCTTTCTTCTTGGTCGCCGCCGCCTGCTTCTTCTTCTCTGCGGAGCAGGAGGCTGCATCAGCATCATCATCATCAGATGAAGCGTCGGTCGGGAGCGATGGCTGGTTGATCTCCTGGGGATCACCCTGCACGCGATCTACATGCTCAGCATCTTCGACATCTACTTCAAGAAACCCGTCGTCCACGGCAAGGACCCCATCCCCCCAGCGCATCTCCCCTCCCTCCAACCCTCCTCGTCGGTCCGTCCACTTTACTTTCCCAATTCCCAATCCCCAATCCCCAATTTGATTTCTAATTCTAGGGGTTTTGATTTCTTTTTTCCTAAATTTATTTAGCTTTTTTATGATTCAATCTGCAGCGGACGGGCTGTGGGCAGATAAGTTCTTCGAGCCCGACTCCGATGGGAATTTCACGGTGGGCGCCCTTCTTGCTGAGCGTGATCTTGATTGAACCAAGGGTGGCGGAGGTTTCCATGCCCGGCCGCCAACTGAGTCCAGGCCCGGCTACGTCTCCATCATTGCTGTTGGCTTTTATGAGGATCCGAGAACCGTCATGGAAAGGTCACCTCTCTCTCTCTCTCTCTCTCTTTCTCTCTCAAAATTTCTTGGAAAGAAATTTGACTTCCAATTAAACATTGTAGAGGGAATGAATTAATTGAGCCTGTAAAACCTCCATGTATGCCAATAGCAATGCCAATGCGTTGTCTTGCAACTTAACTACGTTTTCTATGGTGCAAGGCAAATTGCTATTGACGTTGGTAGTTGAATTCTTTAATTTCATCTCTAGAACTAGTTTTTAGAAACCATTAATTATGATGACATTGTCATTTAGAAGAATTTTGTTCTTCAATTAGTTCTTGCTTGTATCTGGTTTATTATGATTGCTTTCCTTGTTATGTACATTCTTTAAAATCTAATCATCTACACTTCTTGAATTTTGCAGGGTTGGAAGCTAATCCTTTGGAGTTTGATTCAGTTTTCAATCGGAGTTTCGACATGCATTTTCATATGGCGGCCCAGGTATTGTTTCAATATTTTGCAGTGCTGTGCCCCACAGCACACGGGGTACATACCCCCCACGAATTCAAAGATTTTGCATCTGCGTAGATCAACTAGCATTCATTAATGCATTACAAACGAAGAATTGTTTAAGTTATGATTTAGAAGTCGAAAACAGTTATGTTTATTGGGTTGTGATTCCTATGTCATTTTTTGCATGCAGTTTTTTTACTTGTCGGCATCATGTATTTAGATATGTCTACTTTACTTGCTCATTCTCCGGTGCCTTAATACTGTATTTTTTTTTATGTGGGAATAGATACCCTTTACCCCTTCTCATTTCTTGCAAAAGATGGTTCTAAGCCAGAAATGACAAAAAGATATTAGATACTGTTTTGGAACAATGGGTAGTTGGGCTTGGCGGGTTGGCATTTGTTCATTTTTAAAAATAAAAAGTTTTGCAACACTTCAGTTATATATATATATTGGCTAGCGTGCCACCTGGGAGGTAAGTGGTAAATATTTTGTAAACCAATGAATTTGGCATATTTGTTTGAAGGGAATTCCTTCTACTGGATAAGTCTATTAAACCTGAGATTCTGCTGCATAGAATATTCAGACTTCTATTATTGCTTATTTATATAGTTCGGACTGGCATTGTTGCAAATGCTTCATTTCTAGACCAGTGGTCATTTGATCAATTTCACAGCCTCCTGAATAGATCCTATGATGATCGCAAACTACGGCAGTTGCTTCAACAGGATAATCTTGTGATATTCTTACATTTACTTGGTTGTGATACTAAAGGTCATGCTCACCGTCCTTACGCATCCATCTACCTAAATAATGTTGAGGTTGTCGATCAAATTGCTGAAAGTGTGTATAATCTAGTTGAAACCTACTTCACGACAACTGAACTGCTTATACTTTCACTGCAGATCATGGAATGGATTGAGTGACAAAGGTTAGAACCAAGTATACATAGTCTAGCATTATTTTATTCTGTTGAATTGTGGTTTCCATATTTGTTTCTGTCAATATTTTAACGATTGAAGTTATCTGCTGATGATAAGTTTTGTGCTCCTCCAGTCACATGCATTTGCTTCTGTTTATTTTTCTTCTATGGTCTGAAGGTATGTGCTAACGATAATACTTCAATGCTCTTAACTCTATATACCGACAGCAACGTGATATGTTCAATATGCCTGCTAGATTTGTTTGTTATTGTGCTCCTTGTGTTGCATATGTTTTACATGAAATTTTAGGATTACTCATCAAATGATCAAAATGGCATAGATTTTTGAATATTTTCCTACTGAAAGTGAGCAAGGACAAGCCAATAACGATTTTTTTCTCAAATCATGAAATAAGAATAAATTAAATTGAAGATGTTCATATTTGTGCCATGTATTCAAATATGTTTCGAGGTTTAGTTGTCAAATTTATGAACCCACAGAGGACTTAACCAGTGTAGCAGGAAAAAGGAGTTAAAGTAGAAGAAAGAAAAAAATAGTAAAAAAGTAGAAAAGAAAATTAAAGAGAGGACAAAGAATGAAGAAAAAGAAGAAAGTCAAGCAGAGAGGTCAGATAAATGAGATTAAATAGAGTATGGGTCTCGTGATTCTTTGCTTCAGTTATAATTATCAGCTTACCAGCCATCTCTTTCTTAAGGAATGTATAGACCATTTGTACCGATAGTCTGAATCTTAAGGCATTCAATTGGCAAAGTATTTACTGAGGAGTAAAAGAAACTTTTCTGTTCTAGCCAGCCTTCTGTTTTGGCTCCTATGAAAAAGTAGAATTTGTGTTGTTATACTTAACTAAGTTGTATGGACACTTGCTATTGTGAGCTTTATCTGTGTGGGGCACTTGTATCCTACGAATGTTTTAGAATTTGCTTTACGTCAGTGTGTCATATCCTTTGTAAAAAGGCAGCTGCATACAGCAACCAACATGCACAAGGTGGTATTTTTTGTATGTTATGGAGTTTACTTCATATTCAGTTTAACCAGCTTTTTCAGTTTCAAAACTTAGAATCTGTACAAGAGCACTTGTGAGTTCACTAAGGTTTATAGTGAGTTTAGCGGGAGAGATAGTATAAAAGAATGTCTCTGTCACAAGGTTTGTATTTCGTTTTTTTGCAGTTAGACCTGCAAGCGTGGTTTCAACTGGCGTCTTGTGTTTATACCAAGGTTTAATAATTTGGTTTCGAACCATCATTTAATAAAAGGTTCTGAATTATTTTCATATAGTTGGAATGGTTTCGTTTCGAATTCTGCTTTTGCTTTTGTTATATGTAAATATAGGCTGGGTAGCATAACTACTAAATATATTTTCATCTTTAGTGTTTTACATATGTACTGTCTCAAAATCATGTAATATAAATGTGTACTAAGCAGGTATTAAATAAGTTAAGTAGACTTATGGTACTCAACTAGTTTGCTCAAATTCTAATTCAAATAAATATGAATACCATTATCTTAAAGTTGCTTATGCTTAAAAATTTAATAAAAACATATCAAACAATAATATATTCAAATAAATATAATAATCTTGTGATATTTCAATGGTCCTTCCATTGTTCCCCCCAATGGGCTCTTACCACGACTCACTTTTATATTCCTGGGTTTTGCCCCTTCGTTTCTGCTCCTTCGTTTCTGCTGTTGTTCATTGGGTAATTCTTCTTCATTTGTGCTGCTCTGATGTTTATGATTAATAGGGAAATCAAATGCAAATGCATACTTGTGTATTACTCTCTGCGTATATGAAGCTGTCTTTTGGTGGACTTGCTCCGGTACTCATGGGATGGATATTAGTTGAATGTGCTATTCTCTCTTCAACCAAGAACCAAGTAGAGAATCTGGATGAAAAACTTGTTCATAGTCATGATGAAAGATCTTTGAAGCTCTCTCATTTAAGGGTCCTATTAACTTTTGTAAGTCATTTTGATATATTTTTTTTCCTATTGACCGAGTATCCAAATCTGTTAAAAGTTTAAGTTAAGCATAATGTTCAACTAAGCCTTGTACTTGAAATTAATTTTATCATATGTTATTGTTCTCTCATCTTCATAAAAGCCTTTAACTTATCAAATTGTTGTTGCATGTGGACTGTGGAGCATGACATGTTCCATAAAAGATTTGACAAGTGCTAGGATTGGCTGTCAACAGGTTACCAACGCTCTGCAGTTTAGTGCCAAGTTACATATAAGCAAGAGTGGATGATTTGAAAGAACCATGATGGCCAATTGGCAAGCTCATGACCTTCCTTTTGCGATGTTGTAGCTTAGCCATGCAGGACAAAGCCTTCAAATTCCCGTAAATTTCTGTGGACCTTGCGAATAAAAATTACGAGGATATTCAAGGAATGAATAAACCATTGCATCAGAATAGTCAAAATGGTTCAATGGACATTTCATTTTTCTCATAAATTTTAAAGAAAGCTCTGTTATAGAATGATATATCTCGTGTAGGGCTCCACTACTTTTCACTCCCATTAAGAACATCTCAGCATAAATATAACCATTCAGTGCGAGTGCTTTCTTAGCCTTACTTGACTTTGGGATTCCCTAATTAAAAATAAAAAGGATTTACAGGAATATAAATATGTTAAAGAAATATCAAGGAGGGCACACCTTATATGATAATAAAGCGCATGCTTGATGTTACATTTTTAACGAATTTTGCAATTTTATTCGACAATTACGTTGTGCTAAGAGGTTTTGCTGGAGAAACACCATAGGTTACATGGAGTTGTGACCAGTCTATTGAGGGTAGATTAGTGTGAAAATATAATCAGAGTTTGTTTCAACCATCGACCTTACATATTTGTCAAATTTTGGTTCGTATTGTTTTAAGATAATACAAAAGCTGCGTGGTCCATTTCAATCTTTGTTGAGATGAAGACTTCAAAATATCAACTGTATCTTTCAAGCTGGTTCATATGAGTGGCAAATGGTAATAGCCCCCCAGCTTTTCTATGGTGGGGCATCTTGGTTAACCATTACTTACCTGCATTTTGTTAGCACTATCCTTGTATAACTCTTGTCCATGAAACCTAAGGAATTCACTTCTCACACTTCCAACAGAGAAAAAGACCAGAATTCATGATAGTCTGAATGCTGATGAAATAGGATATGCTAGACAGTTAATTAAGTTCTCCAAAAAATTACATGGTTTTCCTTCGCTGTGCCAGGAGTTCATCACTTCAATTTTTTGAAGCCATCAAATGAAGTGAAAGTCACATGCGTTTTGTAGCTACATTTAGCATCTGTTGTGCTTCATGTGAGTGCTATCAATTAGCCAACTTGGACAAATATGAATATTTTCTCTAGCTTTCCATGAAAAACTTGCCTTGAGGACAAGAATGTAAATGATTCCAGCTTCATGACTTCTGAATTGTGCACAATTTCTGGCAAATGGAAGTTTCTTGTTTGTTAACTGTGTCAGAAATATAGCTGGAGTGCCTTAAGTGGTGAGAAGTCTTTAGAAGGATTTGATCTATATCTTCTTAGATTAATCCATTAGCTGTGTCCTTATATGAACTTTGCCCATCGTTGAAGTGATAGCATTTGAAGGTATCATGATGAGGAGGGAAACAATGTTATGTTGAAAATCCATCTGGACTCACGTAATTTAATCATGCAACAAGTGGCATCGTAGTACAGTGGTGAATCCTCTGTGTGGTGAGTACATTTTCATGCAAAAAGAAGTTTCTTGTTGTTAACTGCTACTCTGTCAGGAATTTAGCTTGAATACCCATATCTTCTTATAATCCATTAGCTGCACCTTCTTGTGAACATTGCCACAATCTAACAGATAGAAAGCTATCATGGTAGGGAACAAACAACAGTATGCAGAAAATCCATCTGGATTTTACAATATTAGTCATGTCACAAGTGGCATTGTAGTACAGAAGGTGAAAAACATGCCACCTAATTTTTTAAAAAATTATAAGTTGTCACAGTTTGCTTTCTACTGAATGTTATCATCTCTCATGAACTTCCTGCTGAGCCTCAATAATTTATAAGTTTAGCCATATTAGTTATGAGTCCTTTGAAGACCATTTATCATGCCATAACCTTATATATTCCATTCTTAGTGGAGTTTCTGAGTTTGGAGGAAAAAGATCTAGCTTTAGTATTTTATTCTGTGAGAAAGCCATAAGACAGGGTTTCCACAAAGCAGAACTGCTGCACATTGTGAAAATGGTCAAGAAGAACTACAATGGATTTAGCAATGTTTAAAATAGCGATAACGGTAACCTAACGTTTTGCCTCTGTTAGGTTATGTCGTATATAACGTAACGCATAACGTAGGTTACATGATTTCTTATTTATTTAATAAAAAATAATATAAACTATATAAAATAATTTTAATAAATTGAAATATAAATACAAAATATCTAAAAAAAAGAATATAAAATTATTTTATAATCATAATCTATTCTAATTTTAAATTTTACAATAATTTTCACATTTATCTTCATAAATTATATTAAGTCTGCAACCGTAATTCCAGTCATCATTTAAACAAGAAAAAAATATTCCAAATTTTTATTTTAGTTCCAGTTATTATCATTGTTATAATTTATATTTTGTAATATTCAATTTATATTATTTGTAATTGTTGATTTCAATTCAATTAAAAATTCAATATAATCAACAAGTAAGATATTTCAGCAATCGGAGATAAATTACATGCGAACAAGAAAACAATCGCAAATTAACTTAGCAATTTCATAAGCAATCAAACAAACTAACAACTAATTAAGTAATAAAATTACAGCAATTCACTAATAATCAAAATAATAATCAACAACAATATAGAAATTACTAAAAATATAACTGTAAATAATGTAAAATAACGTAATTTAACGTAAAAAACGTACTGTTACGGTGCATTGAGTTATTTCTAGTTGTTACGTAGCGTCGGGGTTCCGTTAGGTTACGTAACGCAATATAATGGGTTTCATAACGCGTTATTTTCAACATTGGGATTTAGTGCTATAATCCATGTTCTATCTACTGCAGATCTATGCAGGAAGGAAATGGAAATCATTTGATTTGTTGTCCGTCATTTCCTTCTTTATTTAACGTTTTCCCCATGTTCCTTCTTATTTCTTGACGGTAACCAGGATCTTGATTAAGTTGCTTTTCATATACTTGTATTATTCTGGTTGTTCTTAACATTTGGTCTTGTTTAATATTGCCTTCTTTGGAACTGGTAATTTCGCAAGTATAGCAAGCTTTGAAACTTCACGTTTCATCACAATATTCAGTGTAAGTATAATTTAGTATCCTAAGCAGTTCTCACTGATAATTTCATATGTTTGGTTTGTTTCTAATATTATAACTTCTCAAATGCAGCCTTTTCTCATGGCAGCGCTGCTAATTTTCAAGTAGTTCATCCCTTTTATGCTTGTTATGTAAGTTGCTCTTTTAATTCCACTAACATATTATTCATTTCTACATGGTTGCTGTTCATTGATTAAATGAGATGCTGATGTATTGAGCGGATTTATAGAAGCTTTTGTTTAAAAAAAAAAAAATTTACTGAGTATGCCCAATGAATTTCATTTCTTCATTGAAGGATATCCATGTGCAAATAACCAAACATCCTACTCTTCATCAATTTTAGTGATTCTGCCTCTTGAATTAACACTTTTCATTAAATAATTTTAACACAGGACAGAAACCAAATTAGGGTTAGGATTTTGAAATTTGGGATTTTTGGAGGAATTGGGAAGAACAAATAAATTAAGGAAGAATTTACAAGATTCGAAAATACACCCAGACGAATGCACACCCACTCTTAACAAATCCACGAAGAGAGATTTTAATTCAAGCGAAATCCACGTAAGAATTTTCTCAAAATTTTCATATATTATTCATCATTCAATTGTCTACAAAAAAAACTTCATATGGACCTTATTTATAGAAAAACTCCAACAAAAAAATCCTAATAGAATTCAAAATCCTATCAAAATCCTAATGGAATCAAAAGTCCTATCAAATATCCTAATAGAATCCAAAATCTTAATAAAATCCTAATAAAATCAAATTTGATCTCCATCAATTTTTCCTGGCTTCAAAACATTCATTTTCGATGAATGCGAAGATAAGAAATGTTAAACATGTCCGAGTTGAACTAATATGTGTCTTTCTACGAAGCATTCCTATTGGGCCACAGTGACGGTTGAGGAATTGTAACTTGCACATCACATCTGAACCAAGGCGGTAGAGAGAGAATTGGTTTCTTACGTGAATCAGCTTCCAATGACTGAAGATTTGAAGAACCACGTGTAATGGAAATAATAGAATGAAGCTCATTGAAAGTCGAGTTGATATAAGGATCCGACAAAATATCCTGGACATGAATAGTGGAAGCAATCCTCTCCAAAGCTTCATATGAGTTTGTATATTGAACCGGTAATCAGCTTCCAATTGATGGAGATCAGATTTAATTTTATTAGGATTTTGTTAAGATTTTGGATTCTATTAGAATATTTGATAGGACTTTTGATTTTGATAGGATTTTGGATTGTATTAGAATTTTGTTGTTCAGTTACTGGATAGAGGGTAAAGATGAGGTCGGTGCTGTGAAAGGGGCAGGAAGAGAAGGATTTTTTTTTTTTTCAATTGGAGGTGGGAGTAGGTGACAAAGTGCTTGATGGCATTGATGGGTTTGAGCAGAGGAAGGAGAGAGGTGATAAAGGAGAAGGTGTTTGATTTGCTCTCTCTCTCTGATCTTCAACAACTTTTTTTTCCATATCTGTTTTTTTCCTTTTTTTTTTTTTTCTTTTTTTTCATATCTGTTTTTTTAAAAAAAAAATAAAAAGAAGATGAAGATGGAAGCAAGATGATGGAGATGGAGATGAAAATCTAGGCTCTAATACCAATTTGACGCAGAACGGTTAGCTAAATTACGGTTAGGGTTTTTGGAGGAATTGAGGAAAAACAAATAAAATGGAGAAGAACTTACAAGATTCGGAAATCCATCCAGACGAATCCATACCCACTCTCAACGAATCCGTGAAGAGAGATTTTGATTTAAGCAAAATCCACACAAGAATTTTCTCAAAATCTTCATATATTATTCATCATTCAATTGTCTTTCAAATACTTCATACGGACCTTATTTATAGGAAAACTCCCATAAACAAAATCATAATAAAATCAAAAATCCTATCAAAGTTCTAATGGAATCAAAAGTCATATTAAATATCCTTATAGAATCTAAAATCCTAACAAAATCCTAATAAAATCAAATCTGATCTCCATCAAAATTTCTACTACTTTATTATAAACTGACATTCTTAGGTAGGTTTTGAGACACTGTAAGCCTGACTAGTAGCTCTTCTTTGTTATCATCACATGGATTTCTTGACAATACTACAAGATAATGGCTATATAGTCATAATTTTTAAGCATTAAAGAATTTTACCTTTGTCAGACAGCATAATCTCAAATCCTATCCAACAGGACATTAAGGCTTGGGCAATTGGGAACTTGTGCAGCAGATGCTTTATTCTAACTTTGAGCCACCCGGGCTAATTCTTTTGATCTAAATCATTTCTGCGGCCTGCTTTTTAGAGTTTTTTTTTTTATTATTATTGATCAAAGAAGTGGCTTAAGCAAAGTTTAACTTATAAAAGACTTACCTTCAGGGGGCAAAAAAAAGAACTTTAAAAGACTTCTTTTCTAACATTATGGTGATTGGCATGATTATGGAAGCTATTCTTATTTCTGATGGTAACGACTAATAACCCCTTATAGAATTAAGAAAATCAAGGTCATTGCATGCTGCCATGCAAATATATTCTTCCTAACATAGTATAGGAACAGTCAACTCAATCTCACCACCTTAGTGTTTAGGTGCAGTGCTGACAATAAGAAGGTATTAGAGTGAGCTATGCAGTTTCAAATCCACGCATGCAACTGAAGATGATTGGTAGAAATAAAAATAACAAAAGAATTTAGCACCATGCAATGCCAAGTTTTGGCCCACAAAATGGGTGCTCAGCCTGCTCTATTCTCTTTAAGAGTATAAATTTTTTTCGTTAAACCCTCGCAACAATCGCTTGGTTTTGGTGTAGTGGCTGTATCATTTATACTTCCAACCAGAAAACCTTGGTGTTGGCTAGGCTTGAATGTAGGACGTGGCTCAACTGAGTCCCAATCCTTAATTACCTGATCTACATCTCAGGGGGCATGCAGAGCCTTAACTTAGAGGTAATGCAACATCATAAATAACCACACCAGTTTATCCTTTTAGGGCAATAGAAGCTGTATAGTCAATCCACATAGGATGTTTACTTGGGGTCAAGTGAATTGGAATCACTGGATAAACTTCAGGATCACTTTGTTTTGTTGCACATTGAAATATTAGAGTAACAACTTCTGTTGTTTCCTTCATAATAAACTTCACTCGTACATTATCATATGAAATGTTTGATATATGTTATTTTATGACTTTTTTTTAATGTTTCCTTTTTCCACTATGAAATATAACAGTCATTTTCTTTCTTCTTCTGCTTTAAACTTTATGCAGATGTGTGTTTAGTGCAATAACCAAGCTTATTTAAGTTCCGTGACTCGGGTGCTGTTTCCTTGTAATATTATTTTCAGATGTGAATATTATTTTTCCTGGTATGATGACTTTCTTATCTCAATTTTCTACTTCCCTTTGCTAGTGCAATTATTTTTTTCGTTTCTTTGTTTCTGAACGGGTTAGTATTAAAAGTATTAACTTATACTCAACTAAAATAATGTTAATTATTGGTAACTATTTCCACTTCTCCAGTGGCTCCACAATTAGAAATACATATTAAGTAAAATCATCAAGTCTGGGTACTTCTAGGTCATATCACCCTACATAGCACATACACTTCTTTCACTAAGTTGTGTCCATATCGGTGTGTCTGTGTCGAACAAAGAACAAAGTGGCTAAGTTGTGTACATAGCACATACCCTAACCCTAACACATGTATCAGACACATGTATCCTATGTATTTCTAGAATTTGTAGCGTATCGGCATTGTCTTGGCCGTGCCGACATTATCCTAACTGTGCAACATAATTATCACAGTACGTAATATGCTATTTATAGATGTTCATTATAAAAAAAAAGGCGGACAGTAACGGAATTTTGAAATATTTGATTTTTTATTTTTATTTTTAGGCATTCTGTTGTAGATACAGATAAATTGGAGTGCGATTTATGAAAGTGGTTTAGCCTATCAAAAACATCCCTTGTTCTCAAGAGGATAGTTCCATTTTCAAAACCTGCATATATGTTTAAATCAGATATTTAATTTGAGTAACTAATCAGTCTACCCGAATGGGTTTCTGACTTTAACAATCCCATCACTGAGTTTGCAACTCTGCATAAATATGATTTGGGTTGGAATCCTTTACAAGCACTTGAATATATTTATACAATCACATGCAGACATGGAGAAAAGGCATGTATATGCATATGCATACACAGAGTGATGCACATAGATATGCAAACATGCATTCAAATTGAACAAAATAATCGAAAAATCAGGTCCAGGACACATGCATCACCAAACTGAAAAATTAATGGTGTGACCTCAGTCATTTAATTGGCAATCCTTTATTTTATGATGTGATAATTGATTGATAAGAATAGGGACGGCAATGGGGCCTAATAACTCAATCCAAATCCAATTTGAATCTTAGAATTTGGATTTTAATGTCATACCTAATAATAGTGTTTTAAATGTCGATTGTAGCGGATATATCATATGTAAAAAATTCGTAGCGGATATCAGTTGTTGGAGATAAATTAGGAATATTTAGGAAATATCGGTATCAATAGCGGACTATAAATATACTTATATACATATCTTAAATTTCATACGAATAAGATAATACATGTATATATAATGTAAACTACATAAACCATCATAAGTAATATAAATGTTTAGGATTTACTTTACCTCCATAACTTATATTAAGTCTATGAATTCATAATCGCTAACCAATTGTAGAATCTTCACAAATTCCAAATATCACATTGTCACATCAGACCAATCACCCAAATGTGTAATCGAGGAATATGCAAACATCTCGATATTTTGATTTGGAAAAAAAAATACAATATTCCAATAACGGAGAGTAGCGAGCACTATTTTGAGCTCGATTTTGTGCCCAATTTATCACAAGAGTCCCGATATTTCGTCAATAAATTCCCAAAAACGATAAACACTTCGAAAATATTGATATCGTAATGGATAGGGTCCTAAGCCGCTATATCGACTGCTATATCCGATATAGCGGGGCTATTTAAAACACAGCCCAATAGTTTATAATTTATATGGTAGGATATGTATCTTAAAAATATATCTGATTCCTTAATGGATATAAATCTCAATCCTTACATATCCAAAACCGATAGACTGATAAATATTTAGGTAGGCTAGTTTGCTCAGTTCTAAACTAATTCATCTATCTTCTTAAAACAATTAGTTTATTTTACAACATATAGATATAACTAATATTATTAATAAAATAACACTTACGAGCTAGAGTATTTATAGTTTTATTTGATTTTGAACAAAATAGATATAAAACAAATGGATATTGGACATGTTTTAAAATATTGGAATCAATATTGGTATAATTAGATCATTTATGGTATCGGAATCAATATCGAGCATATCATATTTCAATATCGGACTAATATTATATGGTATGGTGTTTAATTAGATCATTTATGGTATCGGAATCAATATCGAGCATATCATATTTCAATATCGGACTAATATTATATGGTATGGTGTATATCTGGTATCTCAAAATTTGATACAATATATAGGATATATATTGGCAATCGATATTTAAAGCCTTGATATCTAATAATCCAAAACCCAAAATCAGAATCCAGTAAGTTCTTGGATTTTTTTCAGTGGTCCCTAGTGGATCTTGTAGGTTTTGATTACCACTCTGCAGTAAGTAATTCACTTTTCTCTCTAATGTAACTTAAAAGAAACTTACCAAAATTTAGGTAAGGCTCATATGACCTGAAATATTGGGAATGGCTACATGAATCTCCTTTCTATAGTTAAGTAACTCTTATATACCAGGTATGAAATATCGGTCTTAAATGTGTCTAGTGCATCTTTTGCATCTCAAACCTGATTCTGCTTTAGTTTGTATGGTGGTATATATTATGTTAATCTTACTGGAGTCCATTTTCACATAAAGTACTTGATTCCAAGTTGACGTTAAGGATTCTAAAGATTGTAGTTATATGACATTACAAGACAAAATATATAAAAAAGAAAAAACACAAAAACAAAAGATAACTGTTGAGCAGATGAGTTCTTGCTAATGTCACCCTTTCTCATGTGAAGAGTTTTCTGTTATGGTTTTTAAATTTCGGAGCAGGTCCGGAATGCTGGAAGTTGGATGGAGATCGATCAACAACATTTGCCACTTTGGAATCATGAAGTGCTCAAATAGTATTTGTGCTGCTGCTTTTTGCCCCTAACAAATGTTTATACCAAAGACATCACTGTCCAGTCTGTACAATCATCAAGAGAGGAAATGTAATATATGCTGGTCTTCCAAATTTCTGTTGAAGATGGTGAGCTCCTCATTTTTGGACGTGAGCAATTTCAACAGCTAAATGCTGTTGCAAGTCTTTGGGGCTTTTTTTTTTTTTTTTTTTTTTTTTTTTTTCCCTCTCGTTTTGTGTCTTTGATGACAAGAGGATGTTACAAATTTGTTACCTGTGTATATATATATCTTAATTGCAAGATATTTCTTACCTGTGCAATTCCACTCCATATATATATATATATATATATATATATATATATACACACACACACACATACGTATGTGTGTACAGATATATACATATATACTGTGTATATACATATATATGCATATGTACTTGTGTATATACTGGGTATATACATGTATGCATATGTAACATGTGTACAGATATATACATATATACTGTATATATACATATATACGCATATGTATGTGTATACAAATATATACATACACACTGTGTAAATACATATACACACACACAGAGAGAGCAACTGTAACGGTCCCAATTATTCACCTTTCTCAAAAAATTTGGCAACATCTACCTTTCTCAATTATTCATTTATCATGTACAAAAATAATAATTTCAATCACAATTGGCCTACGTATATATTACCATTCACCTTGATTCAACCTCCACATAATCAATCACAACAAGATAGCACAATCAACAAATCTTTGGTTGAGTTTCCAAATTACTATTTTACCTCGGACCATGCTTCTACATATAATATGTTACAACTAATTATATAAAATGGATACAAATTTTCTTACACATTAATTATAAAAGTTCTATTTTTTTACACAACGCAAAATAGGATATATCATCACCATGATCTATTAGCACAGTGTCATTGCGGAGTATAGACTATGCATGCCTTCATTAGCACCTGAAATTTTAAATAAGGAGTGAATTCAACATGAGTAAAGTATAAACATGAATCCAATAGAGCTGTATATGGATATCTATATATATAGAGGAATCAACAAAGGACATAAGGTATGATAATCAAACAAAAAAACTTGAAAGAGGAACAATACAACAAGAATATGACATGAATAGTTATGAAGCTACAAAAGAGAAGTAATTGAATCTGGTTCATCAACTTAAATTTAATTTTTTTATCTTTAATTACATTGGTCAAAGTCTCTAAACAACAGAATCTTCCATAAGAATTCATACACATAAATGATTTATATATACTGACCATGTTTTCATATCAGGCCTGAATTTATATAATATGAACTGAATCAATATGTTTATATCCAAACTGAATAGAAGAAGAGAAAATTCCATGCACTAAGGCTTGTTGTCAAATAAAGGCTAAGATTGCTCGATGTAAATAAAGGCTTGCAGTAATGGTTAACTTGGACCTTAGTTTTGACAATTCTATAAGAACATAAATTGTTACATACAGAATAAAAGGGGTAAAGAAGGTCATGTGGCCATTCCCCCATAACTCACTTGATCCATTTTGGCAGCATCCCCACCAATTATTAGCTCATAAAGCCTTATTCCAAGGGAAGCTGATCCCTTTGATTCTCAAGTATGTTTCTTGTTCAAACTTCAGATAAATTATAGAAAGTAAATGGACTCCACCAACAGCAATAAGAAAACCTCAATCCCAAAGATTGGGGGGCATATACATGAGTCCTCTTTCTCCACTCATCTCACTAAAATATAATCATATCCATTTTTACTGTTTCAATGCAAGTTCTCTTAGGTTTTGATACATGTTTAATTTGTCTCTTTCCCTCAATTATCATCCTATGGTACTTCCCTTCCTTCATTCCCTAGAGAACTGTGGAGGTACTTCCTTGACACAACTTCTTCCATTACTACAATTCTGAATAAAAAAACCACTACTACCATTCTCATAGTTATTATAAATTTCTTGTGTTATATTATTATTTTTCCTAATCTGACTAACTCTCGGATGACCATTCCATGACCACAATTTTGAGTGCCACCAAGAAATTCATCGATTGAGGTTGGAACAATTATGTCAACTGAGGTTATTGTTTCAAATTACATTCATCAAACATTAACAAAACTCTAAGGAAGGCTATATACAAAATGTGTACATGTACTATACATGAAAGTCTTTGTACATGTACACGTGTTTGCACATATTTTTACTTGTGTCCTGCATCAGTGTCTCCATCCACTGAATGTGCATTCGGCTGGTGGGAGCACTGGTGAAGGTGTGTATTTTCGTGTTTGTCTCTACTCGAGCATGTACATATTTACATATGAATGTATGCACAATAGTAAACACATAAAGAAGCTACAGAATTCCAAGTCTTCAAACTGTATGCATTTAAATCATAGGAACATGTAGAAAGTTTTTTACTTTGAAGGTGAATGAAAGATGGTTGTAATCCAGTAACACATAGCTCATATATGTGGGTTTAATCAAAATAACTGATTTATAATCGTCATTAATAATTTATAAGACTACATTTGGATGTCCATCAAAATGCAAAATTATGTGGTTTTGTATGGACTTAGAAAAAAAAATTACTAATATTTTTTATGTGAGTGTTTGGATGGTGAAGAGAATATGGGAATCTCCTAATATCATGATATTTGAATTTTTTTTTTTTATTCTGGATAAAAATTTCAAACTTTATGATCTTGTCTCTTGTGCGTATGGTTGTGCTTTCCTAGTTTAGCTTTATAATTTTCTCAAACAAAACTATCCATGAATATTAAGATTTCCTAGAATATTGTAACTTCTAAATTTAGGAAAAACTAAAACTATGATTTTTAAAACTGAATCATCCAAGTGAAGCCTAGCTTAGTAAAAGAAAATGTGGAAATAAGATTTTTTTAATATATTACAATTTTCTAGGGTGCATCATCAGCTCAGTTTGTATGTTTTGGTTAAATGGGTTGAATATTCAACAACTAAAGTCCATGGAGCTTGACTTAGTTTTTTAGGATTCCTGGAATCGGGTGTATCCAGTTAGGATCCCAGGATCCATATCAATTTGAATGCAATGGTAGGAGGCTGGGCAGTAATTGCCTCTCTTTTCAGCATCATCATATGGCAGCAAACACAGGTCTCCAATCCTTCCTGCAAGGTGCCATGTCTGTAACAAGTATTGTGTAAGAGGCTACCTTAGTTTGTTACCATGGTGCTACGCTATGTTATGAGATAGGCATGTACTGGTGGATCTATACAATCTGTGCAATACCCATGTTCAGTGCAATTTTTTTTTTCCTTTTCCATGTACAGTGGCTATACAATCTGTGCAATACCCACGCTCAGTGCAAGTTTTTTTTTTTTTTTTTCCTTTTCCATGTACAGTGGCCATTATCCATTATTCAAGGGACACAAAAAATGTCTAGTCAAAATAATGCATTGGATTGGGTTAAAGTACCTAAACCCTTTTTAAATATAAACATTTTAATGATAAAACTAATGCAAAGTTTAATTGGTTTTCAGGCTAAATAATCTGCATACAAATTGGTTTTGGACTAACCTACACGCATCTATTTAAGTTCCTCACTTTACTCAACTCTAATTTAGTTCCGGTTGACAACTAGAATGGTCATTGGTGCGTTAATAGAAACTAAAAATTAAACTCAGTAATGCATAAAAGAAAGCACATCAAAATGTAGTGTTTAAAAAAACTTTTACTTTGATACTTAAATCAGAAGGCACATGCCTCCATTTTACAACCCAATATAGGAATATTTGCAAAATAAAATACCTTTCTGGTAGCACATCAAACCTCTTCCACACATGAAAAAATTCGCACTGCAATAAATTGCTGAGGGAATGTCTCCCACAAAAGTCTATCAACAATAAATCACGAATCACAAGAGTCTGTCAACAATAAATCACGAATCAGCTCAAGCAAATTTAGCTTATGTTATCACCTATAGAATTTTAGGATACCAAGTAATAACCTGATGACTAGGCCAAAATGCTTGAAGGCTAGTGAGCTGCCAATAGGTGGCTTTTCCCATCCTCATATCAGCTTCATGATACCTGACATCAAGGAAATATTGCAATTGAAATTAGTCATTACATAAAGCAAAGAAATATAAGAAAATAGTTCCCATGGATTCATCTACATATGCGGAACGAAACATGTCCCAGAATTCAACGCTTCCGAAAAGAATATAAACTTTGATTAGATACTCATAAAATGAATCAACCCCTATAGAATTTCAAATGGATTGGAGTTTTAACCCACTCAATTGATACATTAAATATAGTAAAAGGAAAAGTAGAAACAGTTAAATAGAAAATGTATACCACATGAAAAAGTTAATATGCAGCATGTTGCTTCAAGCAAAAAAAGATATGGGATTTAATATTTAGTTTTACTGAACATGCTGTTGCATGCAAATACACATGTTACTTCAAATAAATCTAGTGAACTGTATGGCGAGAGAATGTACCAGTTCCAATGCCAGATGAATACTCTATCCACTCTCCAGTCATCACGTAAGAATAGTACCTAAGAGATTCAAAGAACTCCTCATGCTCCACAACTTCCGCAGAGCACGAAGAGCCGCAGCTTCATATCTAGTATCACTAGTTAATCTTGACAATATTCCCATTTCAAGAATAAGAGAACCTAAAAAAAAAAATTGAATTCAATAATAGTTGGAAATGAATTACACAAAAAGTAGCAAATAATCAGGCCTCTTACTACACCCTGGTGTACTTGTTTCCGTAGTCTCATTTTCCATGACTCCATACTATTAAACACGGAAATTATGATACCAATCAACAAAAAATAGTGTTACAAGGAAATTTGTGCAATATAACATACGAGTAAAATACACCTACTATGCACCTAAGAAATCCATAACTTCTTTACTTCAATCTTTAAAAAAAAAGATTTTAGAAGAACTTTTCATGTTATGTATTTTTTGCTAATTTTTATCCAAAAATAAATCATACATCCTCCCATACACATTAAATATGAATTAAATTCTAAAATAATCATGATTTTCCTCAAAAAATACATTATTAAACGATAGGATAAAAAAACAAAGATATTTATGGATAATAAAATTCCAATTGTTCACTACTTTCTTTCTAATACTTTTCTTCTCAATCCCTACCACTTATTTGTTGCTTGATCCATGTACATCATGATTCATGCTATATACTCATGTTATATTTTGCATACCATGTAATTCATGATTCAAGTTATAAATTGCATATTTTGTACTTCATGGTTTATTCATACACATCTTTTATATTAGTCCTACTAGTATATCATACTGATATGGTTTTTATAGCGTGGTATGAACTTGAACCCCCTGGGATTTTTACACCCTAGGTCTACAAGTCGAGACAGCGATAACACAGAAGGGGGACCCGCCCCTGGAGGATCTACATTTCCAGTAGCCAGTTTCTTATAGGATCTTCATCTCTTTTGTGCATTTATCATTTTATCTTGCATGTGCATATGTATCTTATTTTCTAGTTTTGTTCATAGTATCCAGACACTATTGTATATATTAAGCATTTATGTTGCTCTGTTCAGATACTGTACTTGATTCTGCATGAGCAACTTTTTAGTGTACGCATTGCTTATCATTTCTATATACATGTTTTTGGATATTGGTATATTCATACTTGTGATATTGCGGCAGATAGATTAAGACATGTGCGGCAGATAGATTAAGATATGTGGGATATATCTCATATTTATACGTTTCCATATCTCTTACTTGTGATTGTTTGAAAAAGGAAAAAATGGCCTTATGCACTTCGGTATTGAGAGTGTCCGCTGATGACACCCTACCCATTATTTGGGGGGGCACACTCGGGCCCACCAGTATGATTTCTTAATAGCCATTAAAGGTAATTTTTTTAGAAGACAGCATGATAGGAGGGAAACTGGAAATGTTCAATAAATAATCTAACTAGATGGTACTTGATGCATTTTTACAAATAGAGCAATAAAAAATTGGCAGATTTCAGCAAGATATTTATGTCTCTTATTATAAACATGACAGCCTATAAACTATTTCTGGTATGAGTTGTACATGAATATTATCATGTTAAGGGGTTAAGCATATATGCTCCGCAGCAGAATCCATTCAGAGGATACTGTCATGGATCATAAATAGCTTGAGGCGACATGAAAAATTTTCTGCCATAACCTACAGCAATTGCATCCAGCATTTCCACTTAAGACGTCCTATCAAATGCATGAACAAAGTAATGATGCAAACTGCATTCATTCTTGAGTTGCTTCCTGTATTTCAAAATATATGTCTCTACTTATTACAAGTTTTATCCCAAAGCGGCCTTTTATTCGTTCTTCAATCTTTGCATATTTTCAACTTACTGGGTATAAATTTTACCTCTAAAATGCACAAATGCACAGTTAAAAGCTTAATCTTATAAATTAACCAATATTCTTCTATTTAACTCTGTGACAACTACGGATGAACACATACGACTTCTACAAGTACCGATTTCTTTGAATTCTTTTAGATTCATTTTAAAAATGATTTTACTAAAACCCTCGTAAAGTATACATGCAAACTACTGAAATCTCTTTAAGTACACGAATTCGTTGAAGTCTTTTATATTCATTCAATATTAATTTTTATTGAACAAAATACTCTTTTTATAATATGTTAAAGCCATAAAGTCTTCATGACAAAATTGGGTTCTTTGTGCACCCTTATTAGCCACTAAACTTAATGGCTTTTGAGAACTAGAAGTTCTAGCATAAAAAATATCAAGCACTCTCTAGCCTATTTCCCATTCTTGCTAAATTTCAAGTGTCAAACATCTAGAAATAGCACTCAGTCCATTAAAATATATGAGGGACAAGCAGCATGCTAAATGGGTTGAACTGATTTTGGATATATGTAAGATCTGAATCTGATAAGAACTATCATATCCAAATCCAAATCCCAGTTCGATAAGAACTACAGGGTCCAAAAACTAAAAGAAAGGATTGAATTCGAATTCGAGTTTGGCTTATTGTTAAGACCACTTCCATACAACATTGTTGGAATCATTGTTGGAATTGAAAGAGAATCAAATCATCTATAGATCCAAATCCGACCAAATCCAGTTCAGGTCTGAAATTTCATATACAAATTTTTGACTAAAAATCAAGCTGGCTTATCCACTATTTAGATACCAATTACATAGGCGCAAATAACTTACTATTGATCCATTAAAATTGACTTTGATGGATTTATTTGTGTCCAATACGAGATAATTGCGTCGAATACAAAAAAACCAGTGCACTTGTTAGCCTAGTTGATTACACATATCTCATAAATAATATATCAATAGGCTCTTAATCAACACTGATATAACTACTCAAGGAACAAATGAATACATTCTTTTTTAGCATAATTTGTCAACTAATGGTGTGCATTCATATAGGTATAAACCATGGATCAAGCATCAAGATTTCGTTAGTTACGTCTCGGTATTGGCAGTTTTATCTCGGTTTTAGCGGATGCCGGTAAGAAACTAGACACAAATTTCGGTTTCACTAGGTTTTATGTAGTATCGTCACTTTCTAGCTAGTATCTTGTGAAACCTACCAAAACTTTATACCAAAAAAAAATAACAAACTTCACCAAAACCACATGAAACTTGCAAGAAAATTCACATTAAAGGCAGAAATAGGTGTTAATGTTCGTATCTGCTATTGATTTCATCTTGCTTCATTTTTTTATAATGATCTCAAATCCATAAATTCTAATATATTATTGTTTGACATATTTTTATTTAATTTTTAAGCATAAGCAACTTTAAGTTAATGGTATTCATATTTATTTGAATTAGAATTTGAGCAAACTAGTTGAGTACCATAGGTCCACTTAACTTACTTAATACCTGCTTAGTACATATTTATATTACATGATTTTGAGACACTACATATGTAAAACACTAAAGATGGAAATATATTTAGTAGTTATGCTACCCAGCCTATATATTTACATATAACGAAAGCAAAAGTAGAATTCAAAACGAAACCATTTAAACTATATGAAAATAATTCAGAACCTTTTATTAAATGATTGTTCGAAACCAAATTATTAAACCTTGGTATAAACACAAGACGCCAGTTGAAACCAATGTTTAAAATAACAATAACGTTAACGTAACGTTTTTTTTTTTTTTTTTTTTTGTTAGATTATGTAGCAAATAACGTTATGCATAACGTAGGTTACGCAATTTTCTATTTTTTTAATTAAAATAAATATAAAATTATATTTAATAATTTTCATAAATAAGTAAACAAATTTAAAAAATCATATAAAATTCTATAAAATCAATATGAAGGCATAGAAAAATTATAAAATTTCATAGCAAATATCACAACAATTTTTAAGTCATACACAATAAAATACTATTTTCCCAATATGAAGATAAACCCGTGTGATCATCTAATCTACAATAATAAGATCATCCTCCTCCAAAATGTAGTTTGCATCTTCCGAATCGATATCATCCCCCGTCTCATCAAAACTATCATCAATTGCTTTTTTTTTGTCTGAAAAAAATACTATAAGAGATATACAAATTAAGATGTTATTAAATACTCAAATCATATAGTAGCGTATTCATTTAAGAATATTAAATTGTAAATATTAGAAAACTTACAAGTATCGACCCTTCGTTTTTTTGCTGAGATTTCAATTTCATCTTTTTTGTCTCCCTTATCCGCAATGGATGGAAGAATATTTTGATTGCTATTAATTGCAGTGATTTCAACAAATCATTCGTTCTTGTATTAGAATCGTCATCAGTAGGCTCATCTAGCAATTCAAGATCTTCTAAGAGACGAGCCTCTTCATTCTCAACAAGCCATTCATCATCTGGTATCACCTCATCAATCAAAATTAGATCCAAATCTATTCGCTTCCTCCGAATATTTCTCTCTCTAAACTTAATATTGTCCATAACGCACACGAGCGAATGTAGGCATTCTTACTCCAAGCGACATCTTTTTTTAATGCACTTTTAACAAAATTATGAATTGTTATATGAGCATAACGATAAATAAAGTACTTTAAAAAAAATAATATATTAAGTTTTTTAAATTCATACTTGCTCAAAAGTGCTCCAGTTCATTCACATCCAGAAGCATTATTTGTAAGAGAGAGGATTCGAATTGCAAAATTTTGGAGTGTCGGAATATCCTTTCCAAATCTTTCCCACCAGGCAGCTAAAATAAATAATTAATTTTGGTGTTAAAAAATGCAAAAAAATAACTTAATGATATATCAACAAATAGAATCTAAGAATGAAAACAATGAATTAAGATATAACAGAACTTCGAGCGTTCTTAGTCACTTGAGCTAGCGGGGATCCAAATTTTCCAAGCTTCTATTTATACTAATCCAGCTTCACATCAGCTTGTGCATACTCATTGAGGTCGGGGATCATTCGTTGCATGCATTCACAAAGGCCTCTTCTAACCTCAGAAACATTGGAGAATTTATCACTGTAGAAGTATCTAAGATCTAGAATGTAAGCCGTTGCATGGAAAGGCTTATGCAACATGTATGTCCATCTCTTATCAATCAAATTCCAGTATGGCATGTACTTCCTCTTATTACCCTCACAGACATAGGCAATTTTCTCTTTGCAACTGTCCAGATACTCATATAGAAAATGCATGGAAGGCCTCACATCTGAATCCACCTCTCGCGGCACATAGAGCAGTGGTAGTGTGGTGCTAAAATAAAAGAGAACTCGACTCCAAAAACTTCTGCTAGATAGCACTGTCTTTTTTGCCTTCACTGCATTCGATTTTTTCGCCCAAGTACTCTTTGTGGAATCATAAGAAGCAAACAGTTTTCTCAATGGCTGCCTTAATTTATAGTTTTTGTAAAGTCAAAAATGACGTAGCGAATCGAGAAATGGTCGGCCTTAGCAATTCCTTTCCTTTTGTGTATGTCCGTACCAAACTCAAAATCCAGCCATGATTATATATAAATTGTATAATCTCCTTAGCTATTTTAAAAGTCTCCTTATAGATTTTCATCTTGCTTATATCCTTCAGCATCAAATCAATACAATGAGCTGCACAAGGAGTCCACTAAAGACATTTTTGTGAATCCATAAGTTTTGTGCCCGCATTTACATAAGAAGCGTGATTGTCCGTAATCACTTGGACAACATTATTATCTCAAATCTCCCCAACTATCTTATCAAGACACTCCCACAAGTAATCTCCTATATTGAACTGAGCTGATGCATCAATGGATTTATAAAAGAAAGTCCTCTCAGATGAATTCACAAGAAAATTTATTAACCTTCTGCTCTTCCTATCAGTCCACCCATCTGACATCACTGTACAACCGTATTTCTCCCATGCCGCCATGTGTTTTTCCTTAATTTTGTCGATATCCTTAACCTCGGGCCTAAAAACACACGTCCTTATCTCATATGGAGATGGTTGCTTCAAGCCAAATTCGAAATTTTCAAGTATTTCAATCATCTCCTTCCAATATGGACTATTCAATATGTTGAATGACAGCCCGTTTGCATAGATACATCTGCCTATTTTTCTAACATAGTCCTCTCTAGCCTCCTCCTTTAAGGCTATCTCCAACGTTGATTGACAAGCTTGAAGATTAATATATTTATTCGTCACTCCCAAAGTTCGAGATTGAGTGTTACCACCGACGACGCTTTCAAGCTCTTAGCTCACCATTTCAGTGTCTGGTTCCCCCATTCTCCCAATTTAACGACTTAGAGATATCTTTTTCTTCTTTCCTACTTCTGTAGACTTCCAAGTATCTTTATATATTTTCTTTATATCTGGTGGGACTCGTTCACACATTTATACTTCATGTCTAGTACCGGCCAAATAGTATTTAAGCATGGTGATTTCCGCAGTTATGTGGTGATTACAGAATTTACAGTAAAAATAATTTAGAGATCCCCCTTCCTTGTGAATCCCCTATTCTCTGGCCGGATCCATATTTTTTGACATGATTCTTCTTGTAATTATCAAATTTCAATCTACAAAATAATACAATCTTTCAAGAATTACTTTGATACAAATAATTCAACAATTACTTCTAATTACTTCTACACAAGTAATTAGATTTTTTTCAATTTCCAACAATTTCTTCTAATTCAAGTCATTCAACAATCACGCAAAAATTGTCATCCATAAACTTAATTCAAGTCATTCAACAAGTTCACAATTTAATTCAAGTCATTAAACAATCACAAAAAAAATTTCCACACAACAAAATTAATTCAAGTAATTCAACAATTTCACAAAATAATTCAACTCATTCAACAATTTCACAATTTCACAAAATAATTCAAGTCATTTAACAATTTCTTCTACACAAGTCATTCAAATTCCAAGATAAGTAATTCTTTTTTTCCTTAAGTATTTCAGTTTTTTATAAAAAAATTTAATTCAGTTTTTTTTACTTATCTTAATAACTTTTATTTCAGTTACAGGTATTCCCCCTTCCTTGTAAACCTTTAAACAATTTTTTTTACAAAATTATTTCAGTTTTTCATCAACCTGTAAACCTGTAGATAGGCATTCCCCCCTAACCCTGATTCTTTTAATTACATAAGCCGGCTAAGAAAAATCTCTACTAACACAACTTCGATTTCTCCCAAGTCCTACTAACAATCACTGATTCATTACCCCAATTTAGAACACTAGAAAAAAACAGTATAAATAAATGAAAAAAAAAAATTCAAAAAATTATCTTCACCAGAGCTGCGGTCTGCCAGAGAGCGCGTAGAACGTCGGCCTCCCTTCCATTGCCTTGGCTGCAAACGAATCAGAGAGGGTGGCAAAAAAGAATCTGCGACTTGGAGGCGACTCGAGTGAGGGCGGTCAACCAGAGAGGGCGTTGGAAGATGATCGGAGATGATTCGGAGTTGGTCGGAGGAAGAGGGGGATGATCGGAAATGATCCGGAGTTGGTCAGAGCAAGAGAGAGGGTTGGGTAGGCCTGTGGTATAAAAAGGGAGAGAATCAGAGAGGATTGGTTGTCAGAGGATTGGCTGTCAGAGAATGAAAGAAGGGGTTGTCGGCGAAGGATCGGAGAGGATTTAGATCGGAGTTGGTCGGAGTCGGAGAGGAATTTGGAGAGGGCGAATGGCGATCGCGAGAAAAGGGAGAAATTTTTTATTAGGGTTTCTCGGGGAGCCGGACGAAACTGAGGAGTCGGGTTTTTATAAAACAAAAAATGTATAAATAACATGTGTTACGTTACGTTATCAAATAACTTAACGTAACGCACGTTTTTTGCTCCGCAGCAGGGCGTTATTTTGACCTGCTACAGAGCGCAAGAGGCTAGGTTACGCTTCGTAATGTGTTAAATCGCATTGCAAAATGCGTTTTTTTATATATTGGTTGAAACCATGCATGCAAATCTAACTGCAAAAAAATGAAATACAAACCTTGGGACAGAGACATTCTTTTATACTGTCTCTCGCTAAACTCACTATGAACCACAGTGAACTCACAAGTGCTCTTGTAAGTTTTGACACTAAAAGAGTTGGTTAAACTGAATATGCAGTAAACTCCAAAACATACCAAAAATAAGCAATAGTAGAAGTCTGAATATTCTACGCAGCAGAATTTCAGGTGGCATGCTATCCAATATTTATATATATGTAACTGAAGTTGAAAGGAGAAAGAGAGAGAGAGTGTGTTGCAAAACTTTTTATTTTTAAAAATGAACAAATGCCAACCCGCCAAGCCCAACTACCCATTGTTCCAAAACAGTATCTAATATCTTTTTGTCATTTCTGGCTTAGAACCATCTTTTGCAAGAAATGAGAAGGGATAAAGGGTATCTATTCCCACATAAAAAAAAATACAGTATTAAGGCACCGGAGAATGAGCAAGTAAAGTAGACATATCTAAATACATGATGCCGACAAGTAAAAAAACTGCATGCAAAAAATGACATAGGAATCGCAACCCAATAAACATAACTGTTTTCGACTTCTAAATCATAACTTAAACAATTCTTCGTTTGTAATGCATTAATGAATGCTAGTTGATCTACGCAGATGCAAAATCTTTGAATTCGTGGGGGGTATGTACCCCGTGTGCTGTGGGGCACAGCACTGCAAAATATTGAAACAATACCTGGGCCGCCATATGAAAATGCATGTCGAAACTCCGATTGAAAACTGAATCAAACTCCAAAGGATTAGCTTCCAACCCTGCAAAATTCAAGAAGTGTAGATGATTAGATTTTAAAGAATGTACATAACAAGGAAAGCAATCATAATAAACCAGATACAAGCAAGAACTAATTGAAGAACAAAATTCTTCTAAATGACAATGTCATCATAATTAATGGTTTCTAAAAACTAGTTCTAGAGATGAAATTAAAGAATTCAACTACCAACGTCAATAGCAATTTGCCTTGCACCATAGAAAACGTAGTTAAGTTGCAAGACAACGCATTGGCATTGCTATTGGCATACATGGAGGTTTTACAGGCTCAATTAATTCATTCCCTCTACAATGTTTAATTGGAAGTCAAATTTCTTTCCAAGAAATTTTGAGAGAGAAAGAGAGAGAGAGAGAGAGAGAGGTGACCTTTCCATGACGGTTCTCGGATCCTCATAAAAGCCAACAGCAATGATGGAGACGTAGCCGGGCCTGGACTCAGTTGGCGGCCGGGCATGGAAACCTCCGCCACCCTTGGTTCAATCAAGATCACGCTCAGCAAGAAGGGCGCCCACCGTGAAATTCCCATCGGAGTCGGGCTCGAAGAACTTATCTGCCCACAGCCCGTCCGCTGCAGATTGAATCATAAAAAAGCTAAATAAATTTAGGAAAAAAGAAATCAAAACCCCTAGAATTAGAAATCAAATTGGGGATTGGGGATTGGGAATTGGGAAAGTAAAGTGGACGGACCGACGAGGAGGGTTGGAGGGAGGGGAGATGCGCTGGGGGGATGGGGTCCTTGCCGTGGACGACGGGTTTCTTGAAGTAGATGTCGAAGATGCTGAGCATGTAGATCGCGTGCAGGGTGATCCCCAGGAGATCAACCAGCCATCGCTCCCGACCGACGCTTCATCTGATGATGATGATGCTGATGCAGCCTCCTGCTCCGCAGAGAAGAAGAAGCAGGCGGCGGCGACCAAGAAGAAAGCGCAAAGCCAAGGGCCGTGACCGGCGCGTCCCAAGATGCCGTCGCCGAATCCGGCCATGGAGATAACTGGATCTGAGCGATCTATCTAATTGAAAAAATGGAGTGCAATATAATAATAGGTGGGTTTAAGAATTTAACCCTACTATCTATCTATCTCTAATATATATAAATCTTGATCTTGATCATCTTAGATCTAATTAACTTCTGGTGGCGGTGGTGCTCGTGTCCAGTCTGGTTAGGGGTGTCCACCCAAATGGCCTGATCCAGTCCCCGAGGCCGGTTGATTGTCCCATAAACTGACTGCGGTTCTGGATCGGACATTCGGACTTGAGTCCGATAAACTGGGGCTCGCGATTTGTTAAAAAATCGATCCCTGCCATGGGTCGTCCGGCCCATGTCAGGACAGCGAACATATTTGGGAGTTTCCAAAGGAGCACACCACTTTTCACATGAGCCCGTTAGTTCTTTTCAGTTGGAAAGTAGACTTGCTAGGAAAAAAATATGTGTGCTCCTTTGGAAACTCCCCTATATTTTGATCACAAGTTATAACCCACATTTTTGGGCCGGAGTGAGGATTGGACAAAATCCTAAACCCTGCATAGAATATTCCTATGCGGCATATTACTAGAATGGCAAGTTAGTTATTTTTACGATATGGTTCCACACTGATAGATCGTCCTCAATGGTCAATGCAGAGCCTATTGTTAGAGATGGTAATGGACGCGTTTACAGGTTAATTTTTGTTTCATTCTATACAAATTTTTGAATTAAAAATAAAAAAAATATTTTTCTAATTTAAAATTTTATAGACAAAAAACCAAAACTTGATCCGTAGACGCATTATTACTGTCCCTACCTACTGGGTTATGCCGCGCTTACCTATCCAATTCAAAACTTTATTATGCAGGGCTGTGTCGCGCTTACCTATCCGATTCAAAACTTTATTAGGACGCTATCCCTTGCCTTCTTCCTCGTCTCTTTATTTGAATCAAATATTTCCCCATTTTTCTCCTTTTTCTTTTTTACTATTATATAGCAAAAAGGTTGGCTCGAATGATCAGAAAAATTTGTGCAAAATTTTCCCATTTAGACAATTAACAATTTTTCTTATAGTTGAAAAGCTGTGGAGCGTTACACATTAACATTAGGTTGGGTCAAAAGGGAAACCATTGATTTGTGTCTAGTCAGCTTGGTGAGGGGAAATGATAGCTTACTTTAAGCCTCTCTCGGGAAAATGAAGGGGAAAAAAATAAAAAAGAAATTATTTTTAAAATAAAGTAAAATTCTTTATCCCTAACCTTATTTTCTTTTCTTTTTTCTTTTATTTTCTCTTGTTCTTTTTTTTTTTCCTTCTTTTTACCATTTTCTTTCGAACCAAATGCAGTTAAGGGAGAGGGCGAGGAAGAGGAAAAGGAGAGATTATTTTATTTTATTTTATTTTAAGCGTGTGAGAATAACATCGTGCTATTAAATAAATATTAACGAAACCACCTATTACATATACTAGGATGTCTTTCTCTGTGATGAAACTGTACATGCATACACACATACATACATTGGATGAGTGTCATCCTCTTCTTTGAACTTGAACGAGGCTACTCCAATCTTTTAGACTTTACATAATCACTCTCAAATCAATAAGCTTGTAACGGGTATATATTCTTCTTCTTTGATCAGAGAGACTACTCCATTGTCAGAGTGTCTTCCTCGCGTGCTCCACTACTCACAAAAGTTTCCTCATATTACATCGGATTTATCATATACCTCATAGTGATCGACTTTGGTAAAAGAAGTGAAAGAAAAAAAAAAAAATGATAAAAGAAAACTGAGAAATAGAAAATAACTGGTCAAACATGCATGCATTTGTAACAGCTGCTACCAAAATGCAACCAGTCGCAAGCGATCGAATTAATCTCTTTAACGAATTATCACCTACAAGATGAAAGAAGATTTGAAGAGTTAAAAGGCTAATTAAGTAAACGATTGGTTGTAACATGCACCTATTTATAATAAAATTATATATATATATATATATATATATATATATATATATATATATATATATATATATATATATATATATATATATAGAGGAAACGGGAAATACACCGGCGATGAAGGAAGTTCATTCACTGTCGCTTAGGTGGTCCAAAAAAATTATTACACGTGGCGTCATTCAAGATAACAAATAAATGAATTTCTTTAATTGCTTTTTGAGTGGTGCCACATGTAATAATTTTATTGGGCCACCTAAGCGGCGGTGAAGGAACTCCCTTCACCGTCGGTGTATTTCCGGTTTACTTATATATATATATATATATATATATATATATATATATATATATATATATAGTAAACGGGACATTCACCTGCAGTGAAAGGAGTTTTTTCACCGCTGCTTAGATGGCCGAATAAAATTATTACTTGTGGCATCACTCAAAGGGCGGTTAAGCAAATTCATTGATTTGTTAGCTTGAATGATGTCACATGTAATAATTTTATTGGGCCATCTAAGCGGCGGTGAAGGGACCGGTGTATTTCCTATTTTCTCATATATATATATATATATATATATATATATATATATATATATATATATATATATATATATATATATATATATATATATATATATATATATATATATATATATATATAAATGGTTGGACAAATGGTAATTAATTATATATGGTTCAAGAGACGAATGAAGGGAGATGGAGCAGGCCTGCCTATTAAGTTTTTACCTTGGAATGTATATTCTCACAAGATAAGATAATGAAGATTGTGCGGTTGGATGCAGTGCAGATGAGCAGGATGAGGTAGCTAGGTAACTTTATCATCATAAGTGTAGCATGAGAAAAGGAGGCAAACTCCTAGCCAAAGTAACAACTCGCCGGCCAGCCGCCAACCCTAACCAACCAATTTTTACTATATACACACGTAAATATATGTACGTACCTATAACATACATGAGGTGATATCAGCAAAGACAAGGATACATACATACATGTATAGATGATAAGTAAAAATCAGTTGGTGGACGGCCGGGCCGGCAAGTCATCCTTGGCTGCAAGATATAACCTCATCTCCTCATGCAAAACTGATCGATGATTATCAGATGAACCTCATCATTCATATATATATAGCAACAATACAATCATTGGTTGGTTTTGTTTGGCTTGCCCCATACCCCCACCAACAAACAGAGATGCATGCGATGCCAATTGCATGCATGCATGCTTCTATAAGAATAATTTACTAGTACTGAAGGAGAGGTAGATTGTAATGGTAACAGTTGTCACTCAAGCAGCAGCAGCTGCTGCTGCTTCTGCTGCTCCCTCCCCTCCCTCTCCCTCTCCCTCTCATTGGTTGGAATTGGGAGTGAGGGGGAGAGAGAGAAGACGAGAGAGAGAGAGAGAGAGAGAGAGGAAAAGAGAAGGAGAGAGAGAGAGAGAGAGAGAGAGAGAGGAGAAGAGAAGGAAAGAGAGAGAGAGAGAGAGAGAGAGAGAGAGAGAGAGAGGAGAAGAGAAGGAACCACAATCTCTTTATTCCAACCCACCAGGCATTGTTGCTCAAAGGAGAAAGTGAGCTGGGAGAGAGCGAGCACTTGAGAACAACCACCCAATGGGAGCAAATCAAGAGATTGGCTGGTAATTGCATTGGGAACTGTTATGTGCATAACATCTATCTTACACCCACAAACTTAGAATAAATCTATAAGGTCCTGCTTTATTTTGACCTATGGACAATGGACAACGGCTTGAGAGAGATTTGAAAAGCATGATGGTTTTCACACAAGTAAGGTCAGGTACTTAAGATCTGTCATTGCCACTGCCTGCAGCACAGCGCAGTTGCGCAGTGCCTTCCCTAAGAGTACTGGCATGGTACTGCTACTGATGATCAACTCAATAACAGTAGCAGCTCATCTCCACAGACCAACTTTATAGAGTACGTAGCATACAGCCTCTCGACACCTATTTGTACTTGTGAGGCTAGCCAGCTAGGCTACACGTGAAAGCTTGCAACTAAAATTAATATCGCTGTAGTACACCATGCATCCTCCTCAACTGAAACTGCACAAATTTTATGACATGTTGTCTAGTGATTCGCCCTCCACAGTAGTTTGTGTGGGAGGTTCCATGTTCAACTGACTCAATTTTGGGTAGTGTGTGTGTGTGTGAGTATTTGGGTAGGAAAAATTTTATTAAAAAATACTGAAATTACAGTACAGACAGCTGCATCCCAAATTTGCCAAAGTGTGTGCGTGCGTGCGCCTTGTGAGGGTTCCAAATTCAATTGAAATCCTCTAGCTTGATACAAAAATTTCTCCCCCAAGAAATTGTTTTACAAATTAAATTCTTTTCGCATTTCAAAATCAGCTGAGGCTGTGCAAAATGCAAACAAAGCCAAGTATGCTCCAGTCTAGCTATTTTTCTCCTGTATGTGCCTTTTATCATAAAAACTTAATACTACTTGGAGTTGCCTTTCCCTGAAACTATGACGAAGAGGAGGGTTATTAATAGGAGATAGAAATTTAAGGTGCGAGTAGGTTAGGCAAAGGCATTGCACAAAGTCCCAGACCGAGAATTGTTTGAGATTTAATTTATTTACGAGTGTACTTTGCGGTATAGCTAGAGCGGCACAAGGCCCCAGGCCTAGGTTTGCTTTTAGTTTCAATTTTTAGTGTTCGCTGGAAGTACAAAAACAAAGGGAGGCCACTGGTCTGGTCATGCAGGCCACTGGCCATGCAGGCCACTACTGAAGTGATGGTGTAGAAGTTAAAAATTGACATCATGCATGTGGCCTTGAAACAAAAAAACAAGTGCCTTGAGAATACCGTTGCTATTGCCATAATATACTTACTATACATGGGATACTATTATCATTAGAAATAAATACACTCAGAACTTCTGATAGTATGCAATATTAGAACTTATTACTCTTGAAATTTAAAACTCTCACTTAGCCTCTGGGTTATTAGTGGGGTTAGTCAATAGTGAGATATTATCACTCTCTTTTAAACAAATCTGCACTCATTTTTTGAATTCCAACTTTGTCATATTCTTCCTCCTTAAGAATTCCACTTAAGATAAATTAACCCATCCACTTTCCTGCTGCTGTTGTTGCTGCTCTCACACTCTCTCTCTCTCTCTCAGCAGCAGCTACTATGCATGATTGCACACAGCTGCTGCACATGGGAGGGAGGCACATTGCGGTGGCGGAGGGAAGGCAGACTTTGATCGGGGCAAGTGGGAGGTTTAGAGGAAATCTTTTAACATGTTAGGGACAAATTTATCTTTTAACCGCACATGAGTCATCCCCCTAAACTCATCCCTCTAAACGGTTGTGTAATTCCATTAACAGTTCAGAAGGCTAAGTGAGAATTTTAAACTTGATAAATAATAAATTCTAATACCCCAACACTATAAGAGATCTAAGTATAATTATCCCTTACTATTACTATTACCATACTTTTACCTTACATTATATTGCCATCTGCGTTAATAATGTAGATGCTTATCCATGTAAGTGTACAAAGCATTATCATGAAAATGAAATTGAGAAAAGAAGTCATTTATGTCGATGATAAGTAAATTAGTACAGAGGTTAAATCATATCAGTCCATATATATACACCAAGATTTTAAGGGGTTATAAGAGCTCCCAATTAAAAGCAAAGTTTTGGTTTACGGGCAATAAGATTCTCTAGCACTAGCACTCCAACCAGTTCCAAATAGATGAAGAAAGGGAACACTAACCAGATCACCACTATATATAATACTGTTTTACACTTGTATTTACTATAATATTTTTGGAATACCATAATTGAAAGGAAATAGAATCTCTCCCCAACAAAAAAGAGTTGGAAGAAATGACATTACAAATACTACACTGTAATTGCCGCAAGAAACAAATCAAATACATTATTCAATTTGGACAACTGGTGTAAAAAAAACTGCAAACTTGCAGTTGGAACAGTTAATTGGTATCCAAAATTTAACTAAGAAAAATGCTCTCAACAATTATCCAATAAGAACATATATAAAAGGAGAAGTAAGAAAGTAAAGATTTATGAGCCTCCGCAACAAGACAAAGTAGTGTATAGCATGCAATTAATCCTTCATTTATTTATTTGTGAAGCTATATATATATATCCACATTGGAATTCTCTGGAGCCCAAACATGTAAGACTTGAACAGATCAGCAACCCATTCAGATGTCAGTTCTTATAAATAATCATCAGGATTGCATATATATATATATATATATATATATATATATATATATATATATATATATATATATATATATATATATATATATATATATATATATGAGTAAACAGAAAATACACTGGCGGTGAAGGGACGCTTAGGTGGCCCAATAAAATTATAACACGGGACGTCATTCAAGATAACAAATAAATGAATTCTCTTAAATGACACCACGTGTAATAATTTTATTGGGCCACCTAAGCGGGTGTGAAGGAAACTTCCTTCACCGCCAGTGTATTTCCCGTTTTATATATATATATATATATATATATATATATATATATATATATATATATATATATATATATATATATATATGGGGAAATTAGAGAAATGTCGATCAGCATAAAACCTCATATATAATTTTGCCAGCTAATGGAACACACTTTTTAATTCTAGCTAGCAAATACGTACACTCGCTGCATGCGCACGAGAGTAATTACAGCAGGTACAACCATTGGCTAAACGAAATACCTCTTAATTAGCAAACCCATGCAGAATATTGTGAAAATAATAGGAAAGCATCAAAATTAATTAAGACACCACTGATTCCTGTAGAATTTTACATTTGAAGACAAAACAGATGATTAATTCACAATTCAACAACTCAATACAAATCATTAGAGACACCTCTTCACATAATAATAATAATAATAATAAGTAAATACGGATCGAAAGCTAATATTCTTACAAGGCTTCAGCTAATTCATGAGTTTTATCAATCTAGTCAAATCTTTTGATCATTTAGATTTGAATCATTATTAGAAATCTAACGAGTTGCTGATGTCCCTGTCTATTTTCTCATCACTTTCTTGCAATCTACTACTAGCCCATTAAAATTCACGCATTGAAAACTAGATAATTAAATATAAAAGAACATAGGAAAGAAATTAAGCCTTAGTTTTTAATTACGTACATTAATTTCATAGTAATTTGATGTTGAAGACAAATTGCGTCAAGCATAATTAAACCCATCATAGGCATTGTGCACGGGACTAATAATAACATTATTATTATTATTATTATTACTCTTCCCTCCCAGAATATCTAATGGAATAAAAAAATAAATCTGATTAAAATCACCAAAAAAAAAAAAAAACTTTTTAACTTCTAAACGAAAAGAACATCATAAAATCAAATCAAATCAAATACTAACAGAAAAAAGAAAAAAAAAAAAAGGTGCATATAAAAATTGATACCGACTCGTTAATCTTCTTGGCTTTTACTTGGCCCTACTTATTCATCATAAAATCAGTAAACTTTCTTGGCTTTTACTTGGCCCGGCCCCATAAAAGGCCATTCAAGCTACTTCCATAATCAAATAATTAGTCAATGGCATAACGCAAATCTATCTTGGTTAAAATAAACAAAAAGAACATGATTGGCTCCTTTAGTAACCGTCTGGATTTGGCTCGAGCTAGGCTTGATTATAGCCTATTTAAACTTGATGGGTATATATCGCTGTAGTCAATATACCCATCATATGTATGAGGATCGTAACACTCTATGATTTTAATACTAGCAACTTGTTCTTCTTCCGCAAATGCCACTATGTATCTTAATGGTAAATCACCTTAGTTAGTGAGTAAAAGGTAGGTGGTTAGTGAGCAAGAGATCGAGGGTTAAAAATACCGTTTGCAAGATTTAAAACAGAGATTGAAGAAAGAGTTGACTACGGCTTTTGTTACATATATTTTAAAAGAAGAAGAAGAAATTAGTTATATTTTCGTAATTTCAAACTCATTGATTATGATAAACGACTTCCTACCTCATTTCATCAATATTACATTCATCAATATTACAAACTCATTAACCACGTTAAAAGACTATCTTTCTATCTTATGTCATCCATATCACTTCTTATGACTATCTATGTCATCCATATCACTTCTTATGACTATCTGCACAAACTCATTAACCACGATAAAAGACTTCCTTTCTATCTCATGTCATCCATATCACTTCTTATGACTATATGCTCTGTTGTCGTCGTCGTCATCATCATATTTCAACCAATTCTTCCACATGTACCACGAAAATATCTCTTCATTCTCTCTTTTCGCCAGCAAAGAAGGTATAAACAAAGACAAGTTTAATGCTTCAATGTTCGCAGATGTGCCTGGCAAGGGAAAGAGAACAGAGGAAGACAAAAAATTTTTACAATAATAAAATTACCCAACCAGAATATTTAGTAACACTGATGATGGAAAGAACTAACATCTCCATCAAGCAAGTTTTAAGTACTTCCGCAGATATAAGACCCAACACATATTAGCAACTGTTTGGACATTCGTGGTGGAATAGCATCTCAAATAATCAACCAATAACCAAGCTAACATTCATTCATTGACCTTTCATATGATCCAGAACTAGTTTGTTGCTCTTCGCAACACTCTTCATGAAACAATTTTTCTCTACATACATGAAATCATCTCTCGTAATTATCCATGTGCTTGTACAATCACACAATTTACACTTTTTTTGCAACTATTTTTTAAACATATGAGCAGTAGAGTAAGCCAATCAAAATTCTAATGGAGGGTAACGCACTAGTGCAAAGAAAGAACATCCAACCATGCACAAAGCATCAAGCGATTCTATCTCTTCCTCAAAAGATTGTGATTCTACTCAGGAGTCCTCAAAAAGGACAGATGCTTGCTCACTGAGTCATCTACGCTTCCCCAGCATCTGCAATATCAATGTTTGTCGACCTAACACTGTGATTAAGAGAGCTGGTAAAGGAGAACATGGCTTTCTTTTTTAATACTTACTCATGTTTCATCAGAATAACCACAAAATGGCACACATCCCAAGTAACAGGCCACAGGATATGATTGGCATCTCAATAGCTTGCTTCCATCACAAGTGGTGCCTTGCAAATAATCTTCACCCACACTACTCCTGGAGCCCCCTTCAGTCAGATAGCTCCCTTTCAACTCTACAAATCATACAAGTATAACCAGAAAACTGATTAACTTCCATTTTGACCCAGTTGCAAAGTGGAAAGCTAAAACAAGATGGACCAAAAGCTATATGAACACAACACAGAGAGAGCACTCAGGGCAGTAACTAAACATGCTTCAGCCTCCTGCATCAGCTAGAATAAAATAAAAAAAAATAAAAAAAGGGACCAACTGAAAGGGGGTAATTTATCAAGTAAACATGAATTATGATCTCTCAACAGAAAGACAAACATGTCATTGAATCGTATTCGAAGGACATCTAAACAAAGCAAGAGCCAGCAGACAGTTTTTAGGCATTCGTGACAGGTCAAATAATATCTGACCTGTCACCTAACAATATTAACTTGTGGATTCAAGTTTACTTCTTTCTTATGAGAGTAGCAATTAAAGTACCCAGAGAAGCATAGTCCTCGTACAATTAAAAAAAGTTATAACTTGAACAAGCCAAAGTAAAATAATTAAATAGCAACTATATGTACAGGAATAAGTCACTTACGTGTCATTGCCAGGATGCCTGTTATGGTAAGGACTCTCACCACCCTAAAGATGAATTACACGAGAATTTAGTAAATTTAAGCAGTCATCGAATCTCTACAAGCACTGAATAGGGAACTTAATTATTAAGAGAAAACTGAATCATAATAATTTGGAGATAAAACTTAAACTTATGACAAGCCAGTATAAATAAATAGAATGTCGTTAAAAATGTCTTAACAGTGCATCCACAAGTATCATCCAGTGCTTCCCTACAACTAATAAAAGATAGTACCTGAAAACCATCATATTCGTAATTTTTAGACAAAGCACTCTCCTTCCCAAAGACATTTGCTTTCAATCGTTTTGATATCTCTATCAAAGCATTTCTAGCAGCATCAAGCTCTCCACTGATCTGAATAAATTCGAAGAACACAAACCATGATAGGCTGTACCCTCAGTCAAATACAAGCCAAGAGTAGTATATTGGCATACTGAAGCAAAAGTATAGCAACAAGCTACCTGAACAAGAACATCGTTCTCAGAAGCCACTCTGGGAGGATCTTTTTCTGACAATATACGAATGTTTGCCTGTGTAGCTCTTCGCATCTCATTAACAACAGATCCACCTTTCCCAATTAGACAACCAATTTGAGATGTAGATATGAGTAGCCTGGTTATGTACAGTGGTTCCCCATATCCTGCCTCAGTCATCTCACTGCATCTAGGTTGCAACCTGACAGCAGCATCGACTGTTGGAGAAACCGGATCTTCGAAGGACTGAATCAAATGAACAAAGTTGTCATATATCAAGACCACCTCTGAAAAGTTTAAGAATATTGAAGGTAATATTCAAAGGACTTAGTCAAAATGAACAAAATTGTCATATATCAAGACAACCTCTGAAAAGTTTAAGAACATTGAAGTTTAAGAATTAACAACTGCTGCTTGCCTCTTTCCCTGAAATTGATATTATGCAATCATGTTCAACAATGGAACTATCTACTTTGATAGATGCTCCAGACTGCTGCCTGATTTGATTAATATAGCTGCCGTTCTTGCCAATCACCTTCGCAACGTTAGTGGAAGGACATAATAAACGCAATACAAACAACTTTGCAGAACTTTCATTCCTTCCCAAGGAAAACGAAAAGCAGTTTCCTACAGCATTACAAGTGAAGATATAACAATCAATTAGTTGATCATTAAGGATTGGTGGTAGTCAAATCTGGACCCTAATACTGACCATGCCTCAGGCTTGAGTGAGGATCATCAGGGAAAAGCAGGAATTGTGAACGTGACGGCCTGTCACGGAGGCAAGATGAAACTTGAACCAAAGCTTTCATTACGTTTGGCGCTTGCCCAGTAATCTGACAGAAAGTGAATTGCATATATATTTGATACGATTAAGAAATTAGCGTACATCACTCAAGGGAGAAAAAAAAAAAAAAAACCGAAAACAAAAACATTGCACCAGAACTAGGTTCCTGACGTGCAGTCTGCACACTGAACCCAGAGATAGCATTAATTGAAAAGTACAAAAAAGTCAGAAAGACAAAAGAAGATCATCACTAAGTTTAAAAGAAGTGTGACATATAAATCAAGTATTTAAAACAAAAAGGAAAAAGAAATGAAAAGGGTGAGGGTGTTATGTGGTGGTGGTGACGCAGCAAGCAGAGGGCACATGATGACTAAAGTATAGCATATGATAATCATAGAAGATTCAACATTATTCTCACTTGTCCGGCTATAAAAGAAAACCATGTACGAATTATGATACCTGGAGAAGTTCTTCATCACAACTGGCACATGGAGGAAGCTTTCCACCCTTGAAAATGTGAATGTTAACCCCATTACTGCTTTGGATGTCTCGAATTGCATGTCCATCTTTCCCAATTATATGTCCGATCTGATCAGATGGTACAAGTAGACGAACAGAATCATGTGGTTCAACATCTATATCTTCATCAGCTGGAGGGTCATTTCTGACAAGTTTCTCATGCAACCTGAAGAGAGCATCTTGTGCAGGACAAACATAATCACCCATATCCCCAAAGATATTAGTTTTTTCGCTGCAGCTAAAGATTGTCACAACTCGCTCCTTACCAACACGTGCTCTCTCACCAATAGTAATCTTTGCTTGAGTATCAGCCCTCAGTTTCTTTACAATCTCACCTCCTTTTCCAATTATACTTCCTATGCTTTTTTCGGTACACAAATAACGGTAGACAGTCTCATCTGGGTCAGAGGTAAAAGGGAGATGAATGAGTATCTGCCATATAAATAATCAGGCAAGTTACACATATTATCCAATAGAGAATAATGTATATGGTGGTGAACATAGTAACACTCTCCTATTTTAATACTTATATCAATCCTCAATAAAAATAAAATATAAAATAAAACCAACAAATACATTTGTGCATGCATGCGTGTGAATAGGAGTAAAAGATCACCTGACATGAGAAAATGAAAACAATCAAGAAAAATTGCAGGAAGCATGACATAAAGATCAGAAAAGTGAAATGTCATAATGAAGCAAGTCCATAAGCTAACAGACTTTCAGTGGAAGTAGCGAAAGGAAGTTCAAATCTGTAGATGTGGATGTAATGTATTGCATCACCTATCTATGCCTAACAACTAAGCAACCAAAATATGGTATTAGCATAAACCATGAATATTTAAGAAGAGCAGCTATGCTGGGGAAATAACATTCTCTTCCAAGGGGGAAAAAAATATATGGATTACACTGTAGAACATCAGATGTAGCCATGAGATAAGTAGAAAAAAGTATGGAATAGACCATGAGACGATGGCTTACAAGTTACAATGACTAAAAAACAGTAAGATTCAGGATTCTTTGTGATAACCAGAAAACTAAACTTTGACATGGTAGTCAAGTCGAGAAGAAGAAGAAGGTACCACGTGGACTTATTCTAATCTTGAAATTCTAGACCTTAGGCACATGCAATTGAATAAATATAAAATATATATTAAATAAATGTGAAAGAACTTTTAGGAAAATAACAAATTTACTGGGAAGCCAAAAAGCTACAGGAGTTCATGCATGGTTATTACTTTCCATTATGGACCTCACTTATTTTGTTTTCTTATGTGAAGGCTTCAAACAAATTCACTACTTTGGCTTTATAATGGTAGATATGACATATGGTAGCTATATTGTGATTGATCGTATGAAAAGGAAAAAGGGAAATGTTGCCTTCTCTAAGAGCTACAAGTATCATTACTATGGAGAAAATGAATCGATTAAGACATGTACAATTGAAAGCAATGAGTGCATCAATTAAGAATGAGTTTCCTTGATGAGGTTTGCTGCTTAGGTAAGGTACAAGGAGTAGATAAAGGGTAAAAAAAACCAGGATTCAGTACTATAAAAGAATGTAATAGAGTTCTAGCTAATGGAAGAGAAATCCAAAATATAACTGCACAAAGGAGAGGATTAAAGAAACCGGGACAACCACAAAGAAAAGGAGAGAACGATGATGTGGAGAAAATTAGGCAAAACTTGCATTAAACATTAAAACCCTGTGGCCGTAGAACAGAAGCTGCTCTAAGATTAGATCAAATGATCAGACTCTGGAATGGAACATCATCTACCTTATTTATTCAAGTCCTTGGATTCTGGAACAATGCAGATAATGTTCTCTAGATAAAAATGGCATTTAAATGAAAAGCTGTTCATGATCAAAATTGAAATGGCAATCAGAACTGGCAGACAATCTCCTCCGATTTGTTAACAAACCAAGTAATACAACAACAACAGAAAAGCCTTTACCCCAAACTTTTGGGATTGGCTGACTAACAAAGTAAAATACCTAACAGAAAATCAGTGGTTTGACCAATTTATATTTTAACACCCCCACACCTGCAAAAAAGGAAAAATAAAGGAGAAAAAAAATAAAAAAGTAAAAATGAAAAGATGTAAAGGAAAAAGGCATCCAAGCAGATCCTTGATAAAATGATGGATATCCATTTATTATGTATATGCATAAACACATTTTCCGTTAAGCATGCATATCAACTAGAAACACCCTCTCTAAATTTCATATTCTCATAATGCTCATTATACAGTTAGAAGTAAGAGAACTGTAGATGGCAGTGGTCCTTCAGAACTATGAAAAACAGTTCTAACTCAAATAAGTTCCCATGATCTCTCAAACAATTCTGTTTAACCTTGTAGAATTAAGAAAGCAGCTCAGATCAAGCCCCTCAAGATTTTTGGCATTAGAATTATCATTTCACAAGTGCTTTGCGCGCGATATGCTGAACAGAAAAATAGGAGTCAACAGACACTTTTAAGAGCATTATATCTGCGCTAAAGTACTCTAAAAGTGCAGGGCCCATAATTTCTTATAAAAACACTCTATTTTGAATTTAGTCTTTTAAAAGTGTAGGATAGTACTAAAGGTATTAATCAATAAATTTAAATTAGGGCAACTTTGTAAACCTGTATACATTCTTGGATACTTTTGAGAATTGAGAGACATACGGGAACTAGACAAACGTAATCTCAATCCAAATATTAACCTCCAAGAGAGTTCGTATTAAATAATAAAGATAATTATAATTCATATCCGTCATTATCAGATACAATAATCATGCTACTGAGTTTACATAAATGATTCATTTCATAAAAGTGATTCACTGTATAAAAAACAGTATTTTTCCTCTTCTATGAGGAGCACAAGATCTTTTTTCAGAGGGACCATATTGTTTTGAAAAAGAATTTCTTAACGACATTATCCCAATATCTTCATTATTTAGGAAAATATCCCCAAAACGTCATTTATTTCAATTTACTCACCAAATCCTCTTAAGATGAATATTCCACAAATTTGTAGTTGTTATCTTTAGAAGGAACTAGAGTTAAATCCTCTTCTACCCCCATGATAGTTAAAAATCACATCCCCCTATTTTATAATTCCATTCCTCCTTGTTCCTTGAAATTCTAACCCTAAGCATAGCCCACCCCTAACCGAACAGTACTAGCAAATCTAAGACGTCGTCACCTTGGATAACTTCATCTCTACCATTAGTTCCACCTCCCATCATTATCTGCCACCTTCATCATTGTTTGTAACCTTTCCCGTAGAAATGCCTCTGCCTTCATCATCGCTCGTGCCCCTCCACCTAGATCATCATTAATGACACAACCATCACCTATAGTACCACTGTCTCCACAATAGAGGCAGATCCGACAACTTTTCCTCTGCCATGAGATTCCATAAGATTCCATATAGGCGTCACTGAGGTCCCCAAGGAAAATACATCTAATTTCTCTTCTACTCAATGTGGTTGGATGCAATGGATGTGGAGAAGATTGTGTAGCCCTTCATGTGGCCGGTTTTGGTGATAATTTAGTCTTCATGTGATCCAGTTTCGGTGATAATTTAGGAGGAGTGCATAATTCACCAACCAAGATGATGGTTTCCAAGCATAGTTTGTTGCTAATGATCGAAGTGGCTTCAAATTTGTCATTACATAAAGTCAACGATAAATTAGAAAGATAACAATATTTAACATCAAAATCTATTCATCTCTTCTAAATAAATACGTAAATATAGAAAATATGTTGTTAGGTTGGGATTTTGAAATGGACAATTCTGAATATGAGAGTTGACAAGTTCGCTATTGCTCATCAGATTGAGATCGCTTGCTGCTCAAAACACAAGACTCTGACATGAAGTAGAAATATTTTGATATTAGAAGGGTATTAAATTGAGAGAAAGGAGAGAGAAAGAGATGTTTGGATGGAAGAGAGAGAGAGAGAGAGAAAGAGATGGATAGGCAGTAGGAGAGGGGAGAGAGAGCGAGAGAGAGTATATGTATTTGGATTGTATTAGTTAGGGGTGTTTATGCATTATGGGAGCTTATTTTCAGCGCTTAACTAAATATGTGGGAATATTCTCTTTTGAAGCCGTTAGTATAACATAAGAGGTATTTCCTCTCAACTTACAAGAATTGGAAGGTAAATTAGCATATATGAAGATTTGGGGGATATTTTTTAAATATTAAAGATTAGAGGGTATTGTTGTTAAAAAACCCTTAAAAATAATAAATAATTAAAAATATTCAATATTACTGTGATGCTTTGTTAGTTTGGTAAACGAAAAAAAAATTAATAACCCAATCATCGGGTGATGTGTCACAGAGGGGAGGTAAAGGAAAGTTCAATTTGCAAAAAATTGTTGTACCACAACAAAACTACAATAATTCCAATCGTCGTGCCAAGAATGGACCTAAACCATATCATTCAAGTTAATATATATATATATATATATATATATATATATATATATATATATATATATATATATATATATATATATATATGCAGCAAACTGTAATCCTAAGCAAGTATATGAAGCATCAAGGGCTGTACCTTGCGAGTTCCGTATGCGAGATGGAATTTTGTGAAGGATGGAAGAAACTTGAAATAGAGCCTTTCTTATTGCTGATGCTTCTCCTGTAATCTGATGAAAAATTTGAGAGGGTCAGTTGACATTTACAACAGATGATAAAGGAAAGAAAACAACGAATACAGGATAAATTATGAAGAACTAGTTCATTCATGCAGTCTTACATTCAACCAAGAGGGAAATATAACATGGTAATTAACAATGACGCAAAATGATATGTTCCCATATACTAATCTAAATGTGTACTGAAGCTTCCCTTTAAACTTTCTGAAAGCTAAAATAGGCATACAGAGAGTTATTGGCAACTTAAAGATGGGAAATGATAAGTTTGAATGAACAAAGAACAACATACGAACAATGAGCAATTTATTCTGTGCTAAAAATCACAGGAGAGAAACAAACACAAACCTAAAAAATCATAAACAAGACACTGAGAGAAGAAGAGACAAAGTTCCTTATAAAATAAAAGATCATCAAACCCAAACTGCAAGCAATATTATTATAAAGATTAGTTAAACAAAACTAAACTGTAAACATCTGAATAATGATACCTGGACAAGTTCATCACTGCTATTAGCACAAAGGGGAATTTGTTCATTCTTAAAAATGTGAACAAGAGCCTCAGAATCATTCCGTATTCTATGAATAGTTTGACCACCTTTCCCGATTATTTGTCCAATTTGATCAGATGGCACAAGTAAACGAACAGAAACCTGTGGATAATCGGCGTCAAAGTCCTTGTCACCTGGCGTCTCACTTCCAACAAGTTTCTCATGCACCCGGAAGAGAGCATCTTGTGCAGGACAGACATAATTACTTGTATTTCCAGAAGCATCAGATTCATCGCTTGAGCTGCAAATTGTCACAAGTCGCTCTTCACAGCCTGGTATGCTGTCAGCAATTATAATCCTGGCTCCAGTAGAAGCCATCAACTGCCTCACAATCTCACCACCTCTTCCAATAATCCTTCCAGCCTTTCTTCCTGGACACAAACAGCGGTAGACAGTATCCTCTGTCCCAAGAGCATAGGGAGTACTCCCATGACCAGATTTTCTTCTCTTGCTTCCCTCATCTACAACAAAGTATTCCTCTTCATAGAGTCGTTTAGCATGGCTATCAACCATTGAATCCTAACTGCTTTCCAACTAGCTTCAACAATGACCTGTCAGATAAAGCAGTCCGCCGAGATTAGAGACGAATATGAAGAGCAAATAATGCTTTGTGATGGGAATATTATTGGCTTTCAGTTTCTCTCGAGTACCTTTCTTAAGGAGTGGAAGACCGAAAAGTAATTGTGTCAAGGTCTATTGTGCAATTGTGATGGTTTAAGAATATGAATACTGATCAGACACCTAAAATAGTCAGTCTATCAGAGCATTTTAATTGGTTTAATAAATCAACTTCTTGTGTAAGTGTGCGCGAAAAATGGGGGATATATTCCATTTGGCTTCAATTAATCTGAAACCATAACCCTCTCTCCCTATAGGATACAATGTCAATCCTTTGTTTTAATTGTCAGTGGGGTATTCATACGATGGCTTGGGATAACTGCCAATCAGACAATGAAGAAGCTGGACTTAGATTTTGGCGATAACAACTGAGGAACAATAATTACTATAGTTCCAAAATTGCGTTTTTTTGAAAAGAAAATATGCAAAGTCCGTAGCTAAAGCAAATGTAGATAATGGCGGTAATAAAGAAGTAAATGATACTTTTAAGTATAAAATTAGGGTGGTTGCATTACATTGCATTGTATCCTACGGTAATTTTCATCATCAGGCAACATCAGCAAAGGAGACAAATCATAAATGAAAGGGACCACACTGCACCAATTTATCATTCTTCACGAAAAGAAGCTCTTTCAAGTTCAAATATTAATTGGATTCAAAAGGGGCAAGAAATAACAATGCAGTACTAACATAAGAGAAGAAGAAGAAGAAGAAGAAGAAGAAGAAGAAGAAGAAGAAGAATAACAATAACAAGAACAATAACAAGAAGAAGAAGAAGAAGATGAAGAATATGATGATGATGATGATGATGATGAAATTTTAAGGATAGGCGCCATGTGGAATAATAAATGAATGATACAGCAACCCTAAATAAAGCAAGAAAGCTGGAATAATAAATCCTTGCAGTGGAATTTGTGGTTAGAAAACCAAATTCGCCGCTCAACACAGCGTCACAATTGGATTTGCACTGCATAAGCGATTCAATAAAACTAAAATTATTACATAATTACTAGGGCTTCTTGAGATTGTTTAGGAAGAGGAGAGGGAAGAAGAAGAGTACCTGTCTCGTTTCGTTGGTATCGGATCGGATGGGAATCGGATAGGATCTGACCTGATCTGATCTGATCTGATCTGATGTTTCCTCCACTGCACAAGACTAGGACTAGAATCGAGGCGAAATGGAAGCAGCGCCGCCCAAATCACAGCAGAAGAGCGGCAGCCAATGCCGAATCCTCTAGCCCTAGGATTAGGATTCCAAACTCAAGTGAGAAGGAGAAAGCCCACGTCGCCTCTCCCTCTCTCTTTCTCTCTGCCAACTTAGAAATGGAAATACAGTTATTATAGTAATCCTATTCCGACCAAAAGAAAGAAGAAAGAAATTAAAAAAGAAGATTAAAAAAGGATAAAATAAAAAAGGGGCTGCCCGCTGCTTGCTTGAAGCGCTCCTTACCGTCGGATGATGATCCCATAATCTCATTCTTCAGTTTCCTTTTTCACATAATTCAGCTAAATCTTAATCTTACTAAAAAAAAAAAAAGCAATTAAACAGCTCCGAAGTTGCACAACTCAAGCTTTTCCTTCTTTTTTCTTTCTCCTTTTTTTTCCATTTATCAAATCATCCACTTGTTAATCTATTGGCTTTCCCTCCACTTAATTATGGTGTATTGAATTGAATTAAATTAAATTATTTCTAGGTTGGATTATGCTCTTTAATTTATATCTTTATTCATTTTTATCCGTGTTCAAGTGTGTGTCAATTTATCTTTGTTCCGATGCTGCAGATAACAAAGTGAAATTGATCAAATAAACGCTGTTTGAATTTACATAGTAGCCCGAAAACAAATTAAAAGTGCTGCTACTCCCCATACAGCTTACTTGCTCTCAGAAGTGTTCCATCTCAAAATTCTCCCTTTCAACTGCCACAAACTTGCCTGGAGCTAGAAAAAACATAGATGATACAACAATTATAATAATTTATGTGAATTAAAAAACACTAGATCTAACAAGTCGCAAGTTCATCAACTCTCTGTGTCTCCCCAAGGGTGAAGCTAGCGAACAAATCTTCCAACTCTTGTATTCTCCCCTAGAGCAGCAACAGTCTGCTTCACCAAATCTTTTACCATCACCTTGTCGTTCCTGATAAAGGGCTGTTCCAGAAATGCAAGCTCTCCCAACCTCTTTGAGACCCTGTCTTCGACTATTTTCTCCCTTACCTTCCCGGGTTTTGACTTTGAGTCCTCTCTTTGCATCTCTATTTCCTTTTCCTTGTTTACTATTTACTCTGGGATGTCCTCAACAGAGACAAACTCTACTGTTGGGCATGCCACTACTTGCATTGCGAGATCATCCACCAACTCCTCGAACTTCTCATTCCGTGCCACAAAGTCAGTCTCGGAGTTTTACTTCAATAAGACAACCAATACGTGAGTCATGGATGTAGCCAGATATCCGACCTTCTGCAGCCAAACGAGATGATTTCTTGTCCGCAGATGATAAGCCCTTCTTCCGGAGATACTCCTGGGCTTTCTCAAGGTCTCCAGCAGTTTTGGTCAGAGCTTGATTTCTTGCAGTCCATCATGCCAGCACCTGTTTCTTCCCGGAGTTGCTTCACCAGCGCAGCTGACACAGCAATGGCTGGTGGCCTGAAAAACTACATTTCAATCATCAATAAACTGCTATCAAGGAGATTAAAATATAATATATCAAATTTATACTCACAAACGTAAAGGACAATGCTGATAGACAGGTACAATCTTTTTAGGCTTCAAATGCATAAGATATGAACATTTTTTTTATTATTATTTTTTTTTAGGCTCCCTTCTATTTCCTCTCCTCTTGTTTCTTCCACTTCCATTGAAGCAAGAGAAAACTACTATTATTGGTTTCTCTATGCAAACTGTAAAAGAAAATAGAGCGAAAGCAGAATGAAGAAATTTCTGTATATTTTCTTGTCGTTGAACTGTATAATGAGCCATCCTTTTATAGGTGAAGGAGGCAATAAAAAGAATAATTACAGAATCTGTAATTGATACTAATTACATAAAATCTTCAATTAGTCAAATCAGAGATTTGTCAACTATCCTAAATTAGTCAAATCAAAGATTTGTCAACTATCATAATTTAGGAAAATATCTCAATATCTAATAGGAAAGTATCTCAAAATATTTTAGCATTATGATCATATCTCAATTATATCTCAACACAAACTAATAGGGCAATCTAAATATGACAGCTGAAAGAATCTAATATGGAAATGCATACATAATTAGATTCTTGAGTTTTCAAGAATTGCTTCAGGAACACCTACTTTATTCACAAATTTTCACTTCTCAAGCTAGAGTACAATATCTTAAAGTTTACCAAGTGTGACCACTTTCCTTTCTCAGAAACAAAGTAAGACCAGTTAGTTTGTTTACTCTAATGTATAGACCACGAGAAATTACAACTTTTATTTACTGAAAGTAAGTAAAGCGACTTACTTCTCAAAATCTTCTTTGGTTTCAACAGGTCGATCTTTTGGAGCTGCAGGTGACTCTATTGGTGCCGTTTGAGCAGCCACCTCAGCAGCAAAGTCCTGGCTCTTCTTTTCCAAGCCTTCCCCAAGATTGTAGCAAATGAACCTGCTGATTTTAATATTTTCTCCAATTGTCGCAATGGTCTGCTTCACCAAATCCTTAACCACGATTTTGTCATTCTTAATATATGGTTGCTCAAGCAATGCAAATTGCTCAAGTCTCTTTCTAATCCATCCATCGACAACTTTAGACCTGCTATTCTCTGGTTTTGACAGGAGGTCTTCCTTCTGCATCTCAATCTCCCTCTCCTTATTCACAATTTCCTGGGGGACGTCCTCAGTGACCAAATAACGTACTTGAGGACAAGCAGCCACTTGCATGGCCAGATCCTCAACTAACTGTTTGAAAATATCACCACGAGAAACAAAGTCAGTTTCACAATTTACCTCAATAAGGACTCCAATTCTTCTATCACGGACGTAAGATCCAATTCTTCCTTCAGCAGTGGCTCTACTGACTTTTTTATCTGCACTTGCTAATCCTTTCAGTCTAAGGAAACCATTTCTATATATCTGAAAAAGACGTAAAGATGCCTGAGGTAACAGAAACCCTTGTGAAGGTGATGTTAACCGATTATGATTTCCAGAGACGTTAAGTTTCGTTAATAGGGTATCCTTCCAATGAATGAAAGTAGCAGCGGGAAAGAAACGGATGTTGCCTGCAAAGCAATGAATTACTGGAGTCATGTTGTATATGACCTTCAGAATCAGAAGATCTATCCGTAGTTAGAGGCTCCTCATTCTTTTTTGGACTGCAAAGAGGAAAAAAGATGGTTGGGAAAGATATAAATGTTCAAATATTTAGTTTAAAATAAAACAATCGGACAAAAAGATTAAAACTTAGAATTTACATGTGCACATCTTTCTTTTCTTTTCTTTTCCTTCTTAAAAAATATAGGGGAGCGGTATGGAGCACAATCTTTCAAGAATTTAACATATTTTTAAGACCATTTGTCCACCTACCATTAGGAGAGAGGTGGTGCGGCACGAAAGTAGAATTAGGGTCTATGGTGGGGACAAAACAAGGTCAAGTTGAAATAGATTTAGAATGATTGTACACAATGACACATACCATTAACAGGATCAGCTATAATCAGGTTTGAAGTTTGGCCTATTCCCACAAATTTGGATTGCAAAAAGAAGACATATGACAAGTTCTTCGAGCTAGTAGGCACTTATGATGCACTTGTACGGAATAGGATACAGATAAAATGAATTATACTTAGAAAAAGGAATTTTGTTCAAGTTATATGACTCAGGAGTTATGTGAACTTTCATAATTTCATATTCTTCGTCCAGAATTCCCTATTCACAAAACCGGACAAAAAATAAATACAGCAAATCTAGAAATCCAATCCAATGGAACTGTGAATCCATAGTTGGTACACTCAACTTTTAGCTTCCTACTCGTGGATCAAGCATATATTGTAAGTTCTAGGATTTGACATGTATTCATAAATTAGTGAACAAGTATCTGATACGTGTTCATTCTTTTTATTGCAGCATCCATACAACATAATCGGGACCAAAGGTTCAGAATGTGGGGAGAATAGTATACAACTAATAAAGGAGTCATGACTGGCATAACTAACCATATAGTTAGATATATTAAAATTTAGAGGATACAAATACCCCCATGATGAAATAACTTCACACCCACCATTTCGCTATAAACAAAAGGGATCATCTAAGACCTTCATATTTAAGATTTAACTTTCATGATGAATGAACAAACTAGAGAACAACAAGAAGCAGATCATATGAAGTCACAATTTAACTTTGCTAATAACTATTAAGATAAGATCAAACACAAGCAACATTTTTTACAAAAATTAAAAAAAAAAAAAATCAATCAACTATAACCCACCTGCACCATAATGATTTGACAGTCAAAAATCCAAACGTAATTCTCAAATTCTATTTCCATGTGTTTGGTTGTGCGTAAAAGAGGTGCAGGCAATATGAACGCTAAAAGATTTAACTCTTTCAATACAAATTTTTTTTTGAAGGCAGGGATTATTTGTATTTTCCAAGACAATCACCTATTTTGAGAACTGTTACCACAACATGAATGTGGAACGATAAAAGTAGGTTGGAGGATATATATATATATATATATATATATATATATATATATATATATATATATATATATATAGGGACAGCAAGTAATAAATAAATGTAAATAAAATCCAATGAGCGAATAAACAGAGATCAATCAACAATTGGGACATTGCAATTGTTAATGTCATCGAACAAAAAGTGAGCTAATAGAAGAAGATAAATTGGAATTAAAATTAAAATTTAAAAAAAAAAAAAGAGAGAGAGAAGAAAATGTGGTGAACAGAAGAGAATTACCTCTTTTCATTGGACGGGGCTTCTGAGACTTGGTGTGGAGAGAGAGAAAGAGAGAGCGAGCAAGAAGAAGATGCCTCTTTCCCTCTACTAACAAAAGGAAAGAGAATGAATAGAGAGTCACTGGACTGGCTCACTCACTGCATTGGCTCTGGCTGTTTGTTTTCCTCTTCTTCAGTTGCAGTCAGCTTCTGCCTCAGCCTCAAATAGGATAGGATAAAGTGGCGAGAGAGAGAGAGAGGAAGGAGCAGAAGTATTGTAATTTTCGGGCCAGCTTCCGTCAAAGGAGCACACAATTTTTCTCAGTGAGCCCACTTTTCATCGGTCCGGACTATCTGGCTCACTAGGAAAAATGGTGTGCTCCTTTAGAAACAGCCCAAAAACAAAAAACTGAAGGAATGTCTGTTCAGTTCTATATTGGGCTTCGATGGATGGATAGGATACGTTGGAATTGGACAGGCCGCCGGATCATCAGTCCGCCTGAAAGAACAGCATGGGCATGGGCACGGGCACGGGCACGGGCACCACTGGCATGCGCATCTCTGTCCATAATCCTGTCGTCTCCGCTCCTACCAAAACCCCAACCTCTCGCCCCTTTGTCCAAACCCTAACCCGAACCCGACGCGTCGTCTCTCAATGTCAATTGGATTTGGATCCACGCCCGCTTCGGTGCTGCCCTTGCGGACGGAGACATCTAATCGGATCATCGGCGGCAACAGCAGCCCTCCTGTTTCCAATTCTCCCCTCGAACTCAAACTCAAACTCAAAGGCCGCCTCCTCCGAGGTTCAGACGGTATGTCGTCTGTTTATCAAACCCTTACAGTGAAATTATCATAGCGTGAAGAAGATCAATAAATTAAATTAAATTAATTGCATCTAATTAAATGTCGATGTGTCACATGTATGTATGTATGTATGTATACTTAGGCCCATGCTAGTGGTGCCATCGACAAGTTCCATCCCCCGAGGCCAGACTGGTACCAGGAATTTTATGCACGGGCTATTGATCAAGGAATGAAATCTTACGAGGCTCAGGTCATTTGCATACCGTATTTGTAAAACCGTATCATGTTCCATATTTGAAGACAAGTTCCATAACAATAACATACTACTACTACTTGTACTTGTAAACCGTATCATGTCTTATGGTCTTTTAATTTGGTGCCCAAGATTGCAGTGTACAAGAAAGAGCTCTTTGCTCATCTTACAGCTATACCGGGGAAGAGTGTGAATGTAGTTGAGTTCGGTGTTGGCACAGGCCCTAATTTTAAGTACTATGCAAACCCTGCTACTGCTTCTCATCTCAATGTTATCGGTGTAGACCCTAACAAAAAGATGGAGAAATATGCACGGGCAGCGGCAACAGCTGCTGGCTTGCCACCGGCAAACTTCACATTTATGCGCGGGGTATGTATCATCTTTCTGCCTTTTCAGATGGATGGATACTTATAAGTTACAAATTCATATCATTAAAGCCATTCATTTTGCCATCCCATGACCTACTATATATTATCGATTGCAAATGCACTTACCAATCATATGTGCTATTCTCAATAATCATTATCTTCCACTTGCTTTCATGCTACCTTGACAATAAGCCATCATTGTAAAACCTCAAAAGCCACTTGGTGGATAGTCCTTCTATATACGACTCAATTACTGGTTGAGTCTTCACATGATATTTCAGGAGCATGTATTAGAGATATGAAATTTTTTAAACTGCTAGTGCCGCTGAATACTTGCTTCCATAACATAGATACGCTTACTAACTCTTTTAAGAGATGACACATTTGGGCTATAGAAAAATTCCATGTACAAGGTTCCACATTATGCTTATATGATAAAATTGTTTGTATCTTGTGATATATGTGATACATAATTGTTTTGATTTGACAGACTGCATGCTGCTCTTTGAGAACTATAATGATAAGTGTCTAATTACTTTTTTACTTTTTTTGTTTCCTTTTCTTTTTCTTTTTCAAATTATTAAGCCGCAGTTCCCTTATAGGTTGGGGAGGCTTTGCCTTTAGGTGATAATTCCATTGATGCAGTTATCGGTACTCTCGTGTTATGTTCCGTCAAAGACGTAGATATAGCTCTGAAAGGTACTTCACAGATTTTCTTCTGTTCCTTTGTTCCATGTTTCATGATGGATACAGTTATTAGGACTCTCGTGTCATAAAAAAAATGTCAGTGGGTGTGAATATGTCATTAGGAGCTGCCACATAGAATTGTTTGCTCTTATGACATTTAAAGTTCAGCCACCATTTCTTTGGGGTCTTATATGGCATCAGTTGCTGGGCCTTTATCATTCCCCCATTACTTTGAACTTTAATGCCATTTGAGAGAAATAGATGAAACATTTTTTCAGTGGTAGTACGCATTAGTACAAAGCTTTATTTTGCGGCTGTTGTTAAAAAAAAAAATGGGTAAAAATAACACAGAGGTATTGACAAATGGTATGAAGATGTAGCCTGGTGCAATAAATGGCAAAATCACATTCTTATATATCACCTAGATAGTTGGTATGATGTTTATTCCTATAAGTTTAGTGTTCATATTTTTTACAGAAATCAATCATAGTGAATCTTATTGATGACTATGGCCATATACTTCATGTATCTATCTTACATCAATTGCAAGTGAATGCTTAATTTAAATTGAGCCAGGCAAAAAGCCAAACATGTAGATTCATCATTTCCATCTCAAATAATTGAGGATTAGAACTGATTAGGTCACTAGCTTAGTATGGTTTTTATGTCCAACAGATCAAGTTATATGCCAAATATGCCTTTGTGGTGCTATTTCAAACAACCCAACTCAATTTTCATTGGTGGAGAATAACTCATGTCACTTAATTTCCCTTTTTCGTTACAGAAGCTCGTCTGGGTAGTCTAGACATTTTAATCTGCCCTATAAATATAAAAATGCTCCAATTAATCTTGTTTTAATGGGCAAACTCACCGCACAACATAAATTGACATTTTTTTCATGCATAATGTGTAATATTGAATTTATTTTTTGACGATTTCATACTCCTGCCTTCTGTTCTATAACTATTAACACTATCTTAAACCATGCAGAAGTGCGAAGGGTGTTAAAACCAGATGGTCTTTACTTATTTATCGAGCACGTGGCTGCAAGTGGTACTGCCCCTTTTTCTTTTCACAGAACTTCTCAAGCTAAGGTCTGTTCTGGCCTCATATCTTATATGGACGTTTGTGCAGATGGATCCTTCCTCCGTCTCATGCAAAGTGTTCTCGATCCACTACAGCAGTTTGTTTCGGATGGATGCCATCTCACTCGGGAAACAGGGAGGCAGATTTCTGAAGTTGGATTCTCCAGCGTGAGCCTTAACTCAGTATTCTTGTCAAATGTCTTCCTCATAAGTCCTCATGTATATGGAATAGCTTGTAAATAACTCCATACAGACTTAATAATTGTGTAACGAGGCAGTAAAGCATCGGATTGTAGTATTCTTATGCTATTTTTTGTGAGGAGGAAAAAAAAAAAAAACTCATCCATGTTCCTAGATAGTCGACCTTCATGATTCGGAAATGGAATCTCTAAATCAAACTGCTTCATGTGATCCAACTGCCTTTGATTGGATTGGTGTATCTGATGACAGTATTTAGGGGTGCTGAAAGCAAACTATTTTATAGTACAATCTGGTAAAGAATAGCAAAGAAAATGGACCTAATGGTTACCAGTAAGGGTTACCTTAGCTTGAATTTTCATTACTGGAAATAGTTGAATGATCTCCTTGACTTGAACTGCTAGTGCTAGTCAGCAATACCATGTGGAATCTGATGATTATGCATTTTCCCATTCGGCAGTTGTTCATGCAGTGGAATTCTTTTTTTCAGGTGATTTATACTGCTACCTGTATAATGACTTTTTGGACTTGTTTGAAGGAATTATCATCAATATTAAGTTGGAAACTTGTTATTGCAGGTAGGAGGATTGAAATACAAACAAAGGGATTGGCAGAACTACCAAAGTTTCTGTTGCATTAGTGCTCCTTTTCCCACAGGGAGAGCTCTTCCTTTAATCATATACAGAATTATCAGCTCATGTAATCTTCTATGCCTTGAACTCAAGTTTCTGAATGAATATTATGGTTTCAGTCATTTAGAACAATCCGTAGACTTGTTTGAAGACCGAAGCTCAGTGAAAGAGAGGAATGTTCTTGCCCTGACTTCATACATTCATGGATGCTGAGAGGAGTAATGAGTTCTTGTATTTATTGACAGTTGTTTTGCTCTAAATGTAAGTCACTTCATCCTTTTCTCTATCTTTTGATTGTTTAGCTAAGCACCAAGATATAGTCTTACAATAAATTTGTATTTTGATTTCCAAATAATTTAACACCACAAAATTTAGCTGATGATAGTCATTGGAATAGTCAGTTATGGGCAACTAGATAATCCTTGGAGTTGATTACGATATGTAGGACACTTTTCCCCAACCAATAATTGGTGTGTGTGTGTGTGACTGTATTGCACTCGACACCTATATCCGCATCCGAGGCTTATAAATGTTTATACAACATTGTGAATAAGATGAGGTATGTTATCCACCCTTCGGACAAAAACTAAATGCTGTATGGTTCATTTCATTATTTGAGCTTTTCCATCTGAATTAACAACCCAACATGAATAGGCCTGTGAATTGTGATATGTAGGACATTTCCTCCCAATGTTACCTTGTCCGACCGTGTCGGACACGATGCTTGTGTTAGTCCTCGTCTAAAACTTACAAATGTTTAACTCTTTATTCACCTTAATAATATTGTAAGATGAAGTACCCTCTAGCAAGAACAGATGTCTTATAGTTGGTTGTACTGTTGTCTCTTTTCATATGATATGCTATATTCTGAGTTAACTATTGCATACGTTATCTCAACAAGTATGCATGTATAGTTGAATCTTGGTTTCTTCTTGTCCAAATAGCTTTAGCTGGGTGCATATATCTTAAAGTAATTTGTATGCTCATAGCGTGTGCTGGATACTTAGTGTAGTGTCAGATTCTAAAATCTGTGTTACTTCAATCCTTGCAAGATTTTCATTACGACATCTTATAAGACTTTATCTCCCTATGTCACTGTCTGTGAAATTCATGTCCTATGACTTGCTTCCATTTTTGCAGAGGTTTTCTCCATAGGTTGTTTTCTGAATGGATAAAGTTTTTTGCTTCAGAGTACCATGATACTAAATAAAATTTAGTTGTGCCCATTCTTCAGAGCAATGATTGTTGCAAATGTGATAATTGCCATCTGTTTTCAATGAAAGTTGCAGATAGGAGCAATCAAATATCAGCATGTAACTCTTAATTATTAGAGTAGCATATGACGCAACAAAAACTTTAAATCTCTAACATTCTTAGAGAACCAATTATTTTTTATCTGGTTATTTGCTATTTCTGTAGCTACACTGCATTTCTAGTATTTCTTTAGGCATATCTTAGTGTACTTTGGTTCAGGAACCCTGTGATAGAAAGGAAGCATATATTACAATTTCTGATTTGCCAGCCTCAGCAGGCATCGTTAGGCCGAAAGTTTTCACCATTCTCTGTTCCTCAAATATTACAACGTCGAGCATTTCCAATTGATGATTCTCTTCAAGCTCTGCAGCAAATGCAGCCCTTCAACCTTAACCCTGTGCTCCCGTTTGTCGGTCAGCCACCTCCGTGCCAAATAGCGTATGTTGTCCTGTATTCATATTAAGACTCTTTTTATTAGTTGCATATACGATACGATTCCATTCCCTGCTATGATACTTAGTTTTGTCAACTGGCTAGACTAGCATTAAATTTTCCCGCATGCTTTGCTTATAGTAACCTTTAGCTACTAATTTCAGATTGTGAAACTCTATTGGGAGATCGGGTGGTTATATTTTTTTGCTTCAAATAAGGTTTAAAATATAGGAATCGGTATGGCCAATCATTAATGGTACTAAAATTGGAAATGCTTAGTGTATTTATCGGCGATAATGGAAATATCAGCGATGGATATTATAAGTTATATCATGATGCACCGCATTCCTTAAAATTCAATATAATATATGTGATATAATTATTACAATATGATATATGTGATATGATTATTACAATGATTACAACGAAGGAGGAATAATAAAAAAATAAAACAAAGGAGGAATAATAGGAAAATAAACGAAATGATTTATATTTTTGTCGTTATCTTTTACAATAAAAAGTGAGTTCTAAAGTAGCGATGAGATCTAACTAGTAGAATCTGTTGTCGATTCAACGTGAAAATCTCTCTTTTTGAAGAAGATAATGGTCGGTCCTAGTTCTCTCTTTGTTGAGCTCTCTGTTTTTGTTGATCTCAATGATTTCAAATCTCAATGAATTCAAGACTCTCGCGCGTAATTTAAACTCCAAAAAGATCTCTTAGGCTTCATAACTCTCTCGCATAACTTGAATTGTCAAAAAATCCCTAGGCTTTAAGGATCTCTCGCGTAACTTGAATCTCTCGCGTAACTTGAATTGGTAAAAGATTCCTAAAATCTTCCTCAAAGAGGCTATATAACGTAATTTGAATTGCCAAAAGATTCCTAAAGTCTTCCTCAAAGAGACTTTTAATATACTTTAGTTGGTTACTAGAGTTTTTATAGAGATAGGAATAAAAGTTTTTTGTATTCATCAAGGATTCTAATTAAATATTTGATTTTAATTTAAATCTCTTGAATTTAAATTCTGATTGGACTCAATTCGGGTATTAGATAATTGCAAATTTCAATCACAATCAATTAAGTATTCTATCAATTAAGTATTCTGAGATCTGCCCACGCAGAATTAGAGGCTCTGGATGCAGAGCTAAGGACTTAGCTCCGCGTTTCGCCTATTTACGTGAAGTTAAATTCTTGCCGACGCGTAGTTACCAACCGGCCGACCGCATTGCTATCTTTCTTATCTTTGAAATTTTATCCTCCAACAGTCCTGACTATTACATTTCCATCAAGATCAGATCTTATGTACTACCGATCTGAGCAAACATCCTGTCACAACCTTATATCTTTAAATACAACAGCAAAGTTACTTTATTTACTAGCTATCTGGAACGCTATAGTTATTCTACCACTACCACTTATTCACTATTGACCGCAAAAGAAGGGACTCCATCACAGCTTCTTCCATCACTCGCACCGCCACCGGTATCCACCGCAACAAGAGATGAATTACAATTCTGATCCTGGAAATAGCTAAGGCCCCAGCTAGGCCTGTAGGACTTGTACTATTTTTTTTTTTTTTTTAAATTAGTCTGTATCAGAGCAGTTCATAATCCAGAAACTCACATATTGATAAAATACGTAGTGAATTTGTAGATTGATGATAAACTCTCATTCCATAGCCATAGGTGCCAAATAACTGCCAAAACTGACAAATCACATTCCGATCTAACACCTCCTAGTATATGATGCGGCCTCCAATCTGTAATTAGAACTTCAAAATGAAAAAGGAAACCAAATAAGAATCTTTGGGAACGAGAGACAGTTTATTATATCCACAGCGGTTACATTTTTCTCGAGTAAAACATTTTCTTTGTGTAATCTATCTAGATAAGCCAACCAAATAAGAATCTTATCTTAGTAGTAAGGCCTTGTATTTTCCATACATACCTGAATGGCTTCATAATTTATCTTCTCTTTTACTTGTAGATATAGAGGTAAGGTAAAAACCTCCCCGCATTCCATCAAGATTTGTTTAATGAAACCCTTGAGCCAGTAATTGCTACAAGGGTTAAAATAGTGACACAATATTTTAGTCAATTTTTTTTTTTTTTTTTTTTTTTTAATTTCCAAGATAAGATGAGAAGAATAATCGTTGCAGTTAACAGTGTCCACCCACATGCTGGTTTTGTCCAGAGGGGCAACGTGTGGATGGCAAATACCTAGCAATTAATAATCTCCGCTCCCTTGGTCACCACACCACAGCTTGATTCCAAGAGAAAAGAAGACATAGGCATGTTACCTAGGAGTCATTAGGGGGCCCAGTCTAAGATTTCATATGCAGCGCGGCCGGCCGTACGTGTCACTGCTGCCTTCTTGCGAGGATAAAGCAAAAGCCATTCACAAGTTAAAACGCACAATTTGGTTCCTGCCATCAAACTCAGCACCAAACGTTAGTTAACATTGTTCGTATCGTGTTCATCTCCCCATCTTTCTGGTTCACCCTCCGTTTGCATTAGGCACTGAAAGAACGAAGCAGAAGAAGACCTATTTTCTCCTAGCATCCATGTGCTGCCGCTGGAATCACAGCCAACAATTGCACGTTCATCCATTTGATAAGCCACAGCACGGTAGTTTAGCCGACGACTCCATATATTACCAGCCCACAGCCAGCCACGGTAAATGCATTGCTGTGGCCTGGTTGGATGCCATGCCCCTGATTTGGCAGTATGCGAGTGTCTTTATCATCGCCGCACAATTTGCTAGAGCTGTATTTATTCTATACTGGTGAATTTGAGGTGCCGACGCCAAGCAGCGTTGAATCTCAGGGTAGGAGTCGACAAGATGTTTAAATTTGCATTAGATGCTGGGCTGTCAATGACGCTGTTCCAAGCCTATCATCTCTTGCGAAACCAAGTGGATCCTGACAGAATCGACCTCCATCACTATGAACTCATTAATTGGTTCGTGCATAGGCATAGGAGGATAACAACCTGTTCTGTGATCCCCACACGGTTTTCGGTTCCACACAAGGGCTATCAGATTTAGATCGTAAGTTAGTCAGAACAACTTCTCTCAAGAACGGACGGTCCAAATGCAGGCAAGCCTGGGTTTCTTTGGTGAGCCTGCCGACTTAGGCGACCTTGTGCAAGTCTTCAAATCTGTTGTTGTGAGCTGGTCCAGTAGCAGTGATTTTTTGTCATCAGGCCATGTGATCACCCATGTGGAGGGTGACCATTCGAGTCCCCCCCCGACCTTACCCTCGGTATCTTGTAATGTCCTATGGGCTAGCTCTTGCCTAAGCTAAGCAACTCTGCACGCATAGCCCCCCCTAAAAGATGCCATCACACCACAAATAAACACGTCATTAACTTGTTGACACTGGACCGATCCTGTGGACCACTGCCCCGGTATCCCTTTTAACTGGACAAAAGAATCACAGAGATGATATAAATGTGACATCTATCGAGAATTGAATGTGATGGATATGAGAAAGAGGAAGATGGATCCAGTAGTGAGATTGTTTGTGTGGGTCTCAATTGGATACTTTGAGCTACCCCTACACACCATCCTTGTCCCCTCAACCGTACACCGAACAGTTGAAATAATGCTCTTCTCAGAGAAGACAGTTGGACGTTATGTTTGAGTATACCTGGATGCAATTCAAACCCTTTTTAAAGTAAAAAATGGCATGCTTCTGTTGGTCTTAACCAATTACAGTCATCCCTTCTCATTGTATTTGCATTGCTTCCCTTTCACTGCATAACCATTGATCCCCCAGCTTCTTGGATCAAAAGATCGTTCATCTTAAGAATAATAATAATGTGCCAATTCATTGTTCTCACCCTAGAGTCATAATGCAATTACCTATCAAAACTCAAACAAGAATGTTTCATCTACAGAGATTTGCCAAGTAGTTCCTATATAGTAAACCACTCAGCCTTGTCATTATAGTTCTGATGCATCTTTATTTAAATCCCAAGACTTTTTTTTTTTTTCCTAGAGTTAGTTGTTGATCCAGCTCATAGATGGGGACTTTGAACAAGATTTGGCAAGTCGGGATGATTCTCCAGCTACTACTTCCTGGTTGTTTTTGATATCTGCCTTTGATTTGTCAACAGCCTTCTTTGGTAGTATTCTCATATGCACCGCTGGTTACTTTCCGTGGACATCTCAAACATATTCATTCTCACCAAACTAATTGTCTCCCTGATCGTTTCCTATCAAATGATTAACTTTTTTACGTATGTTCATTTAGTTAGCAATTGACATATGCACACCACAAAATTCCTTTTCTTACAAGTCGAGTACTTTGATAAGTCTCCATCGTTAATCTGTCACTTGCAGCGTTTTACTCATCAGTGCATGTGAGCATTGGCGTTGGGTGCTAGAAAGAGGAGACCAGAGGAGCATGCAGCTATCAAAATCACATTATCCTATCTAACTTGGCCTGAGTCAGGATTCCACCCTGCTCTATCACAGCCCATCTCGTTGCTGCGGTTGCATGTTGTGCTTCTTCCTCTCTCTAGTCTTCTGAACAGTTTGACAGTTTATTGCCTTATTGTGCAGTTTCAAATCGAGGCACTTGCGCCCGGAAGAAATTTGTTCCTTTAAATATTACCTAAAACCTAATTGGTAGTCGAGTGTCAGTTAATCTTTCTTCTTCCTTCTTTTGGTGTCAATGATCAGTATTTTTCAGTAAAGCACCACCTACCGATACAGATGCTCTCCAGCAAAAAAATTATCTTATTGTCTTAATTCAAACACTGCATTAGGATAGGATTTATTTTATGCAATTCTTTATTTATGATGGGTGTTCACAGTGATCATAGTCTATGATTATAATCTTGATAAAGAAAGATTATATTAGGAGCAATGCAACTGCTTCAAGATTGCAGCTGATAGCCTGCACGTGTGTGCTCTTATTACGCTAAAAGATCCTTACACATGCCTAGAAACATCATGTGAGAGGGATGGCTTAACGACCAAACTCCGACTAAGTTATTACAGAATTTAGCGGGCTTTCGTAACCAAAATCATCATGTTTGCTTGTGCAGCGTCCAAGTTCAAATGTGTTTGTCTACTGCGAATCATCAACTGGACCATCAAGGTCGAGCCCATGTAACCAAGTGCTTCTCTTGTGGTCATCATTGCAACAATTTTGTCTCAGAAATTAGATGGTTGGGTCAGGGATTTGAGCAGGAAGGCATGCACTTTACTTTTTTTAACTTTGCATTTCCACTGCAACTTTGGTTGGATCAGAGTCATTCGAGTGGAGGGAAGACAGGAAAAGATCTGCTGAACTTGAAGAATTGAAGGAAGAATTGGAATGAAAGCTCAACCACCTGATTTCTGACCAAATCCCAGGCTCAAAGAGAGAGGTGGCAGTTACAAAGTTAGGTTAAAAAGAGTCACCCAACTAATCTAATATTCGAATAGAAAAATATACAACCCTTCACTTATTCTTTCAAAGCAAAGTTGCACAAATCAAGGCCTTGATTTCTGGAATCAATGACCCACGCTATCGTCAAAGAATAGTTCCTTTTTCTATGATTGTAGAAACAATTCTAAAGTCATCCCTCTACAAGCACACACTAATAGCTCTCCATGGGGCCAATTGTGGAGTGAAACTACCAAATTAGGCACGTTGAGTGTATCTACAGAATAGAAAACCATGATTTTGAATATATTGAGAAGGCTTATCCAGTAGCTTGCGGACAACTCCACTGATAAATGGTTAAGTATGCTTAATGATTACTTTTCCCATATTGATGTTCGGTCAGGAGATTTTGGATTAGTTAGCAGCCATGTGCAAGACAAGCACAGGATGGTTTAGTCCATCATTAGTTAAATCAAGTAGTTAACTAGGTTTCAATAGTCATATATACAAGGAGCTGACATTGGGGTACAGTAGACCCATAACTTGAAATTAGAGAGGGAATAAAGTTTCCCTGGAAGTAGTGGCTTTAGACAAAATGGGAGGAGATGGCCATGAGCTATTAGGAATAAAATCCTGGATACAGTAAAAGTTAGATCGCAGGCACAGCCGCAACCAATGAGGTGAGAGAACAATATTGAAGAGACCAATCAATCCATCACACCAACTGAAATTGGAGGGAGGGAAAAAGAAAAGAAAAAAAAAAAAAAAAAAAAAAAGCAAAGAAGATATGACTAAAGACAAGAGTAAAAGGCACAGGACAGGAAAAGGAGAGGTGGTTTGAGAGCTGAGGTTGTTATTCGAAGTTTCAAACTGCAAGATGGTTACTTGGCGGTTACAGAGATAATCTTTTATATCTCTTGGTATAAAGGCTCTTGGTATAAAATTATCTATAAGGTAGTGATATATAAGTCAAGTGATACCAAGAATACAGAATACTTTTTAGTTGGTCAAGATGACATTTCAAATGAGACCAAAGGTTTAACTATTTCGTAGCGGTTGAGTTGTTTTGATGTCTGGCTGCATTCATAGAGGTACAGCAAAAGAAACTTAAAGAAAAACCAAAATCCTCAGTTATTTTTATTCATTATTCCATCTATATCAGAATCTTGTGATTTTGTAACCTTTAAAACTCTTTTTTCTTGGGAGAGAAAACTCTAAAAGAACTTAAATAATCTGTCGAGTTGTTTTCAAATATCAAAATGGTCCCAAATATGTGCAATTGCTTTCTTTTTACATGGTTTTCTTAAGTTGCAGAGAGATCGTATCTTTTAAATAAAACATCCGCTTGGCATGGTAAGAATTGTTTGTCCTTATAGTTTGTACAAGTAACAGTACAGACAACTACTGCTCTAAGAAGAGAGAGAGACTTGGAAAGGTTAACACCTTATTCATTCTCAAAACAATTTACTTTAGGAAGATGGTACAACCAACTAAAGAAGTAGGAGATTGCTAATTAGTTTCACATTCATATACAATAAACCCCAATCTAGGAGTTTCTGGATGATTTAAATTCATTTACTTTTTAGACTATACTGGCAATTTTGCCTCTAGCTGATGATTATGTTCTGGGTTGGGAGCTAGCACAGAAAGGATTGTTAAGATAAGGAAACTATAAGGTGAAATTGAAGGTTTACATAAGTTTGCTAAAGCAGAAACTTCAAATAAATTGGCTGGAGTTTCTTTGAAAGAGAGAATATTTAGTACATCCTCTTTAGTGCAACTGTACAAAACATGTAAACACATCTATTTATGTGAAATACAAGGACTAAAAGTCATGAACTCATGGTAGAATATATTTGGGTTCTCAATGCCCAAACATTTTTTTTTTTTTTTTTTTTTTTATCAATCTGTTGTGGTGTCATATTTAAATCTGGTAGGTATTTATTTATGCCAAAGAGCTAACGTATATTATCACCAACATTGGGAGGTTGGATGAAAACTACAGGAGCAAACAAGTAGAAGGAAGGAACAAAAGCGTGAGATATGCTGAGCTGAGCTTCTCAGGAAAGAGCACAGTATGTGAAAGAGAGTTGTGTGTAACACATGGACATGAAATATTATGTTCTTTTGATTGTTTATTTCCACATGCAATCCAATCCCTGCTTCCAGTCTGAAAGCCAGTCCTCAGCAATTGTAGAGTACATGTTGTTCAAATGGAGGCTAGCTAGCTGCCTGCTCCCATGCTTACCAGCCATGTGGAAGGTGTTTGTTGTATTTGGTCATTAATTAGATTGTTGTACCACTGGCAAGTTAAAATAGTTGTTAGCATTCACACTACTGAGTCTTCACATAAGGTTTGACGAACTTGTGTGTTTTGTGGAAGTGTATAGTTTTTGATCTGCAACATATTTGGTTGCAATGTGGTATCATGCATTTCCTGAGATATTGTCCATGGTAAATATGATTGCAATTTGCAAGACCAAGTTCCTTAAATACAATTTTGTATATAGGATATCATTGCCATAAAAAAGTTACTCTGATCTTTCTGTAATAAGCTTGGATTGATGTTGAAAAGGTTAGGCATAGATGGTCTAATTAATGGTTGAATACAAACAGGTTGAGACTAAAATAGTAATATTCTGAGGATTAGAGGTTGAGGGGCAATCCACAAAGTTCTAGTTTCTTTAAAGAGAGTAAGATTCTTCTAAAAAGGTGGGTTAGTTGCAATCTCCACAGCATTTTTTTTTAAAAAAAATAAATAAATAAAAATATGGGGTATTTACTGGTTTGTCCCTCAAATCTTTATATATTATGATTTTGCCCCCCAAATCTTCATATTTAGAATTTTGTCCCCCAAATCTCATAAGTTGCAACAATTTTGCCCCCCTCTCTAACTTTCCCTAACACAGTTAAATATTTGACCATTTTACCCCTCTTTTTCTCTTTTATTTTCCTCCTCTCTTTTTCTTCTCTCTTCCTCCTCTCTTCTCCTTTCTTCATTATTTCTCCTCTCTTCTTTCTCCTCTCTTCCTCCTCTCTTCTCCTCTCTTTTCTAACACAGTTAAATACCGAAAGAAGAGAGGAGAAAGAAGAGAGGAGAAATAATGAAGAAAAGGAGAAGAGAGGAGGAAGAGAGAAGAAGAAGAGAGGAGGAAAATAGAAAAGAAAAAGAGGTGTAAAATGGTCAAATATTTAACTGTGTTAGAGAGGGGGCAAAATTGTTGTAACTTATGAGATTTGGAGGGTAAAATCTAAATATGAAGATTTGGGGGGCAAAATCATAATATATAAAGATTTGAGGGGCAAACCAGTAAATACCCCTAAAAATATATATGTATGTTCAAAGTAAATTGGAGCCAAGGGCCTTATAGAGAGCATGAGCCAAGCTCAATTTATTACTTTTACCCTTGTTTGAAATTTGAAGTTGTTTGCCTGGTCTGTTGGTGTTTTCCTCTTCTCAAAGATACCGCCAGAACAAAGATCTTTCAAATCCCAAGACTGCCTCGATCACCACATGGGATGCTTCAACTTTGAATTTGGCCTTCAACAGAGACAAATAATGCTGTTCAGTTTTGCAAAAGTGGGGGTGAAAACAACAAGATCCCCTCCCTCCCTCTCCATTCCCATTCCAAACCTCTATTTAATCCCCTCCAAACCCCTCTCCTTCCTCTCCAAAGCAGACACAGTATCTCCTCTCCCCCTTTTGCTCCTTTCTCTTCCCCATCTGTTTTAACAGGGAGAATGGCTCCTCTTGTTTTGTTCTTGGTGGGTCTTCTCCCATTGTTCTCTCCTGCACATGGGTATGGCCGTGGAGGTAGAGGAAGAGGAGGAGGAGGATGGACCAATGCTCATGCCACCTTCTATGGAGGGGGTGATGCCTCTGGAACAATGGGTATGCATGCTCATCTTGTTTTTCTCTACTTTGCAACAACCCTAAAGCGATAGAGTTGTAATAGGCTCTTTCCTATTATTATTATTTTATTTTTATTTTTCTGAAATATTATTTGTCTTTTGATTGTGTATGTAGGTGGGGCTTGTGGGTATGGGAATCTGTACAGCCAAGGGTATGGAACAAACACAGCTGCCCTGAGCACAGCCCTGTTCAACAATGGCCTGAGCTGTGGGTCCTGCTATGAGATCAGGTGCGTTGGCGATCCCAAGTGGTGCCTCCCGGGCGCCATCGTGGTCACTGCCACCAACTTCTGCCCGCCGAACAACGCTCTCCCCAACAATGCAGGGGGGTGGTGCAACCCTCCCCTCCAGCACTTTGATCTCTCTCAACCTGTCTTCCAGCACATTGCTCAGTACAGGGCTGGGATTGTTCCTGTTGCCTATAGAAGGTATATCTCAATATATCTTCTTAGAAATTAAAAAAAAAAAAAAAAAAAAACTTTTAAGTGGGAAAGCTCTGTTCTAAGTTTTAGGCTTGGTTAGTTAATGTTTGTTTAATTTTCACTCTCTTGTTTTTTAACTGAGTTTGAATATGATTATTTGGTGGTGTGGTGGCTTTCACATGCATGTTTGATGGGAACATGAACATGGTATTATATATATATATATTTGTGGGTCATCTTGCTTTTACCTTCTTGTTTAGTTGATGAGTGAGTAGTTATTTCACTTTGTGCTTTAGCTTTACCTTTACCTTCTTTCTTTTTCACCACACATTGTAGCGCGGCACATGCAATTGTCCATTCTTCTCCTCCGCTGCTGCATTTCATTGGTTTTTTTTTGGCATATAATGGTCATGATAACTTTTTATGAAATATTATGGTGCTGGTGCTGCTGCAGGGTGGCTTGCAGAAAGAGGGGTGGGATCAGGTTCACAATCAATGGACACTCCTACTTCAACCTGGTTCTCATCACAAACGTGGGAGGGGCCGGAGATGTGCACGCCGTGTCGATCAAGGGATCGAGGACTGGGTGGCAGCCGATGAGCAGGAACTGGGGCCAGAACTGGCAGAGCAACGCTTACCTCAACGGCCAGGCTCTCTCCTTCAAGGTCACCACCAGCGACGGCCGGTCCGTGGTGTCATACAATGTGGCTCCTGCTGGCTGGTCCTTCGGCCAGACCTTCTCTGGGGCACAATTCCGTTGAAATATAAGTCCTCAATTAGCGAGTTAGTAGTTATATAATAGGTAATTATTAATATGTATACAAAATGGCTCTTATAAATCATTAGCAGCAGCAGCAACAGCAGCACTACTGAGGATGACAAAAGAAGTGCTTATTTTGATGTGGCTCTTCTTTCATCATTCATATCATAAAATTTGGAGGGAGGACGGGGATTCCTTCACTGTTACGGATCATTTCTAGGCCCTTTTAATATGCAGGGCCTTGACTTGACTGTTTGTTGGGGGGAAGTAAATAGTGACACAGAGGAGGAGGAGGAAGTGAGAGGCTCTGCAACTCAATTTACTGCTGCAGCTGCGTTTCCTACTCTCTCTCTCTCTCTCTCTGGGTTGGGTTTGGGCAGGAGTTGGCAGAGGTGGGGGATAATGAGTTACCACCCGCTAAAAAAAAATGCTCCTTGCCTTTACTTACCCCTCTTTTCTACTTTTTTTTTTCTTTTTCTTTTTCTTTTGTTAAGAAGAAGCTTTACCGAAAGCTTGCCGTTGTAATCAGCAGCTTGCTGAGTACTGAGTTAGTTTGTATCTCTTTCTTGAGTAAATGGTATCTGATCACCAAATCTATCAATGTGTGTACTGTTTTTCTAGCGTACATCTTCAGTCCCGTACTTCTTCTGTTGGAGCACTAATTTTTGCTGCCTCTGCTTTCTTCGTATCTTTGTTTGTTGTTTTTTTTTTTTTTTTTTTTCCTTTTGGCTAAAAGCAACCTGTGTGCTGGTTCATTAATTAATTCTTATTAGAAAAATTATGCTAAATGGACTTATTTTTATTTTTGTGAATGAATGAATAAAAGGACTCGAGAGAAGTCATGTGTCTAACTAACTCACTCCTTTTCACTGCACACATGATTTTGGGTGTTAGATTGGGCCCCACATCTCTCAGCAGCGCCCGATTGTCTTTTTGAAATCTCGACTCTGAGCCTCAGAGTCCAATTGTTGTTGTTCGAGCATGGGAATTCAATTAGAACTGGTGAAGCCTCCAGTGATCCCCAATATGGAGCGATGCATGACACACAAAGTCTGTGGTTGTGAGCCTGCGATATCAAACCCTAAACTAGCTAGCTAGTTGTATATACATATAAATATATATATTTTGCTTTTAAGAGATTTTCGTTTTGTTTGTGCCTAGCGACTAATTGATCAGATGTGCAAGCGTGTTGTGCTTGTGTTTGGTGGGCTCATTTATTACTAGAATATAAATGTGTGGGAGTAATTGTTACTTGTTTGCAGTATTAACCGGGGGGGGGGCGTGGGGGGGGGCGGACCAAACACCAAACATTGCACTGCACTGTACGCGAACTCATCAGCTTATTTAACGCATGACCAATCAATCTAGTCCATTTTGGGGTTCACATTCATATTATTTTGGCTTGCCCTTAAATGGAGCCTGTCTACTATAATTTTTGCATGGATCGGTAGCTAGTAAACTCTTTTTTTTTTTATCGAATTTGAGCGTGATTTGTTCTTGAATTATATATACCTGTATATGTGTAAACATATAACTATTTGATCAAAATAGATAGATAGATAGATCCGGCCAGACCTTGCCAATCGAGCCCAAATCTACTTAGATTTTTATTTCGATCCTACGGCTGCACTATGTATCAAGCTATGCAACTGCAAGATTGAGGACGATTTGTACAACGAAACGAGAATATATGCTCCTTAATTTATCAGATTATATATGTTACAGTTTTTACATTAATGTCGTTTTCTTATTAAACAAGTGCATCCACTTGTATTTCTTATTAAACAACTGTCGACCATACCCAGGGTATAGCCACATATATAGTAGGTTAAATACCCTTTAATTAAATCCAATTCAATTAAAATTATTCCCTCCCCCTCCAATGGAATTCTAAATAATATTAAGGGTCGACTCACTTTCCTGCTGGCTTAATTAATTTGGACATCAAATTCAACCAGTGCTCCATCAAATTAGACTTTTTATAATTAACTTAGTTAATAATTAGAAGAACAAGATTAAAAATATTTGCTCTTTTTTATAAATAGATATTAATAGATATAATTAATTACTCTAATCAGCACTCGGCAGTGTTGAATAATGTATATAGGTAAGTAGTTACCGCTACTTGAGATTCTACCGTTAATCTATACGAGTTAGTTGTACGCCCGAAAATTGCATCTTTGATTCCATTGCAAAATTGATGAGTTACAATGAAAATTCAGATTACAAAAAGAAAATAGGATCGTTACAAGAACGGGAATATTAATGGATTCCCTTTTTAAGTGTGGGTTCGGGTGACGGTGGAGTCTCGTTGATGCCTCCGTTGACCGTCCGACTATGAGAAAATGGCTCTGCTCTTTTCTTTGATCTCACGAGCTCGCCCGAAATCTTCCCAAAGTCCAAGAATCCAAAAGTCCCTTCTCCAGTTAAATTCCTGTATTTTATAAACCGAAGAAGCTCCAAATCCGGCTCAATTCTCTCCTGAAAAATCGGATCACGGATTATCAGTCCAAAAATAGGAAATAAATAATCGGAAAAGAACGGAAAACAACCCGTGGGTTGGCACCTGCGGGTTGCAACCCGCGGGTGTGCCCACTTAGCATTTTTTTTTTTTTTTTTTTTGGTATCTACATTAGTAAAGTGCAGACTGCATGCAAAAATAAGAATAACGCAAGGGATCAATGGAATTGGTATAGGAGTTGGTAGTTGAAGACACGCGCGTGCAAGTAAATAACAGATGCATGCCATGTAGTAGCCGGAGATCATAATGTCTCTTCGTGTGTGTATTTGAGAGAGAGAGAGAGAGGGAGAGAGAGAGAGAGAAGTGAAGAAGAGGAGGTAGCCATAAATACAGGAATTAATATATGTACATGTATGATAACTTCTCTCATCTTCTTTATGAGGGTGAGGGTAGTGTAGCTCAACAAAGTAAACAACTCTGTAATTACAAGAGCATGGTATGTATATATTGTGGTCAATTTGGTGTATATGGTCATGGAACACGTACAGCAGAGCAGAATGAAGAGAGCAAAAGCATGCCGATGGAGTTATTAGAAAAATTAATAGCACAGCTCAAAACAACACTAGCTAGCAGACGTTACCCGGAGTAGTAAATGCGACTCTCCAACACTAGGTTTGGTCTTCGAGGAGCTCGAGGTGACAAATGGAGTAATGACCAGCTCCACTTCTTCAGCAGCAGCAGCAGCAGGTAAAAAGTAACAGCAATATTAAGAGATGGCAGGTTTCGTTGACACTTCCCAAAGCATGGCAGTTGTGTGCTTGTTTTGACTCAAATTAACGGTTGAATCTCTGGCTTCTCGATCCCCGTGTTGGGTGTGGGTAGGCAACCAGCTGGGTGTGGCTCGATAGATCAGCTGAGCCAAGCGGAGTGAGCGAAGCGAATGAAGAGCTCCTTGCGTACTATTTCACTCGATCCCTCATCTTCTCCTGCTTTACTGTTGGATTTCATGCCCAAAAAAAAAAAAAAAATACAATCAACATATTTTGGCAACGATCAAGATCAAAATGAAAATAATCAGCATTAATAGGATTCATTCCTTACATTAGGAACTAGACTAGTTAGATTCTAAGCCTAAAGTAGGTTAAACCAAAAATCTCTGATATTTTAATGCAACAGGCCTGGAATAGGATTTCATTTCAATTGAATTCTCATGTGTCCTCACTCATAAATATTCCAACTAATTTTACTTACGTATGTCTAACCAATTCAGGTTAAAAAACTATCCTAGTACTCTTATTTTATTTTAGCCTTTACTAATATGGCATCACCATAACAATCTCTATCTTCAAACTCTGATTTTGTCGATGCACCCATGCATTACTAATACAGCATCAACATAATAATCTAGATAGATAGATAGATATATTATCATTGCAAGGAGAATTGAACTAGCTAGTCGGATCAGTCACTGCATCCATTATACAGCTTGCTAAGCTCGGAGGAGCTAGCATGGGCCAAGGCTGCACTGAATCCAAAACGGAATAATATTATATCGAATGAGCACAACTAGCATTCGGAGCGGAGCAGAGCAGAGCAGAGTTTCTCCTGAATACTTCAAGTTACTTCTAAATGTTATGGACATTCAAACAGGCCCTCAAACAAGTAAACTTTGCGAGAGGGGAGCAGCAGTCTTCGCATCTTGCACTGTTGGAGAGAATCCAAATCCATAAATGTTGTATGCTCTGCTGGGCAGGGAAGAGGGATGTTCAACCTAGCTAGCTACCACTTGTAGAATTCCTATTGGATGTGAGAATACATCCTCTCTCATCTGATCAGCCTTCTTGATATTGGCCTTGGCTTGCTTGTACCCCAAAAAATAAAAAAATCGTATATCCAGCTGGGTGGCATGATATATCCTGCCTGCCCCATCTATCTTCCCTCCAACCAATAGCATCTCCGTTATAGATATCTCTACTGGGTTAGCCAGCCAGATAAGGAGAGATAAAGGATCCAGACCTCCCATTGGTCCTCTCATCCCCCCGCATCATTTCAGCCGTCAGTTCCTCAAAATATCAATATCTCCAGCCGTCCGATTCATTCAGGGATCCAACACCACACGCATACCTCTCCAATTCAATACTAAAATGAAGTCCCAACCACCCTCCCACACATCAACTCAGCAAGCTAGCTAGCCTGCCTGCTGCTATCAACATTTTGCCGCCATGGCAACTGTCACAACTCAGGCTTCAGTTGCAACTCTCCGGCCACTCGGTTCGATAACTAGGTTCCTTACTGGCTCATCCAGCAAGCTTTCAAGAGAATTTGTTGTGAAATCGTTGCCAGCTACAACCTCCAACACCTCCTTCAAGGTCGAAGCCAAGAAGGGAGACTGGCTTCCTGGCCTCGCCTCTCCTGACTACCTCAATGGCAGGTAACTAGTTTAAACGGTTTTACGTTCGGTACTTGACCTCAAATTAATAAATCAATCGACATAACTAATTACTTACTGAGATATGCATGCTGCGCGCGTACTTAAATAAATTCTTTCATCGGCTCGTTTTCCTTTTACAGTCTCCCTGGAGACAACGGGTTCGACCCGCTAGGACTGGCCGAGGACCCAGAGAACCTCAGGTGGTACGTGCAGGCAGAGCTCGTGAACAGCCGATGGGCAATGCTGGGTGTTGCTGGCATGCTGCTGCCGGAGGTGTTCACCAAGATCGGCATCATCAACGTGCCCCAGTGGTACGATGCTGGCAAGGCAGAGTACTTCGCCTCCTCGTCCACCCTGTTCGTGATCGAGTTCATCCTGTTCCACTACGTGGAGATCAGGAGGTGGCAGGACATCAAGAACCCCGGCAGCGTCAACCAGGACCCAATCTTCAAGCAGTACAGCCTGCCCAAGGGAGAAGTCGGATACCCTGGTGGCATCTTCAACCCCCTCAACTTCGCCCCCACCCTCGAGGCCAAGGAGAAGGAGCTCGCCAACGGTAAAAATAACCAGATATACATATATATTCAACTAACTTAAACTGACATATTTCAACGTTCACATACATAATCTCAGGCTATATATTGCCTAACTAGTTTTCAACGAACTGTGACAACAAACAGGAAGGTTGGCGATGTTGGCGTTCTTGGGGTTCGTGGTGCAGCACAATGTGACAGGCAAAGGACCCTTTGACAACCTGCTGCAGCACCTCTCTGATCCATGGCACAACACCATCATCCAAATATTCAAATAGAGGATTATCACTGCTATCACTGCTCATAGTATAACAGCTACTTTGAATTCTTGTTCAATCTCCCTCTGTGTAAACTGTCTCCTCTTCAAATGGTTTGTCAGAGTTGAGTTGTAACATGAAAATCTCAATGAAGGAAACAAATGGTGTGGGGTTTCAGTGTACAGAGCAGCACTCGATCAAAATCTTCATCCCATGTGCTTTCAAGATCGTATCTTAAATAAACACCATTAGTTCCCGATGTCCTTTGGAAAGAGCTACTGCACGACAATCTGAAAGGATCGGAAATTTTTCTCAACATGTCAATTAGTAAGGACTGACTTCTCTCAGCAGTTTGTACACCCAGCCTCACATATATTTTTTTACAAACACAATGTTACAAACAACACTTGTATAGCAGTAACATATATACAACATGAAATATTCAGGCTCATGCCTCCGTGGGGAAAAAAAAAAAAAAGAAGAGAGAGAGAGAGAGAGAGAGAGAGAGAGAGAGAATGTAACCAAGAGAAAATTCTTTTTTCTTGATATAACCTATGTGATAGCTAGACTAATCCAAGAATCAAAGAGTGCTAAAATCATCCTGACCCTAGTCAGGTCTCTGTACAGGATAGCACCCTGAAATCTTGCATCCTTTGTTAGTATTGTGAATGACCTCGTAATATTTGTATGAAGAAGAAAAGAAAAAAAGAAAAAAAGAATAATTGTTAACATCAGCTGAACAGTCTCGCCTCATCTTGCCTGACTGTAGAGAACTTGGGAAGGAGATAAAGGATGAAGAAGATCCAGTCTGCATCCTAACAAAACTAGCAGAACTTGATTGGTCTGAAGGTCATGTCTGGTTTGGTTGCTGCAAAAAAAATAGTAAGAAAACTTTAATATAATAAAATAGCATCTAGTCTTACAAAAATTAACTATCAAAAAGCCATAAGGCAGAGGCCCAAGTGCATTGCATCAGAAATTCACAAATTCCATGTCTATTTTTAATTGCTTACATCCTTTCATCTAGGCCTACCTCTAATCCCAACTCCATAGATTATTATGATTGTTACTTTTCCTAACTGCTGCCAGCAAAGGCCTCCAATGCAGGTACTAAACCATCTCAGTTGATTCTCTCACTTTACTCTCAGTTACAGCAGTTTCTAACTTCTTGTGGATAGACCTTTTATTCTACTTCTCAGTGTTTCGGTGTTCATCCATCTTAGCATTCTCATTTGTGTCACACTCACTTTTTGAATATGTTATATGTTATTTCATAATTGCACAACATTCAGCACTATAAATCGTGCCGAATACATGTTCGTACAAAGACAGGGTCCGCACGATTCAAGGTGTATACTAGTTCTATAGTCTTATCCGTAGAGTACCTATGTTATAGGCAGCGTAACCCTCTTTTCTATGGCCCTCTGTTCTATGTGAAGCCCTAATCCACCATGCATCTCACTAACAAGCTTCGTACCACCCTTACCTACTTATAATTGCACCGGGTGGCAAGGATGCAACCCATTGCAGTGGGGATGTCCTAATGAACATTATATAGGATTGATTTTACAGAACCACAACCAAGTTTTACGACTGCCTAATGCGAGCCTCCTCCTTTCCCCTGGCTTGGGACAGAGTTAAAAAAAGAATACATGAAACACAGGTGGTGGAGTTACCACGTTAAGTAACAATATATAAATTTGCATCAATCATTATTTTATGATATTAAACAACGTTTTCATTTGGCTTTGATTATAGATATGATAAAGAATTCTCAATCTATACATCCTAGATTAAACCTACGACCAAAGTGGGTATTGTTAAAAAAGAATAAGTTTGCTAGAAGGATTAAAATTGTTAACCAAGCTACTATACATCATAACATATATTAAATTTAAAAAATATTGTTAATTAAATTAAGCACATGAAACATGATGCAAGGGTTATAGATGCCAATAACTCAAAACACTAGGAAATATATGAAAATATAAATAAGAAATGAGACTTAGGACCTGGGGATAAGACTGGTCATCTAACATGCCAACACCGCAAGACCCAGATGTTGAAGCCCATGTTTGCATATTTGCATCATAGTCGAGCTTGGGTGGCTGAAAGCTGTTAATTTGGTAACCCACTGGACCTTCCTGTACGTTAACTTCACTACCAGGCTTAAACCTCTTTTCACTTAGCAAATTTAGGGCATAAGAAGTGTATGGATAGTTTCCTCCTAGCTCCAGCCTCAGGCATGAATTATGGTTCAACTCATTCAAGGATTCATCTTGGCCTTGCTTGTCAGCCTCTGCTTGCCTTCCTGTGCTGAAGTAACCAGAAAAACCTTGAAGGGATGCATCTGCGGAGCAATCAATATTCCTGAAACACAAAACAGGCACGTACAATTTTAGCAAAGAATTTGCACCAACATTTTGACAAAGAAGCACCAGGAAATCTCTGCAGAAAACACTTGCAAGGTACTGTACAAACTATATTTCCATGGTCCAAGATAAGTACTGGAACTAGTGATTTCACAAATGTAGAAGGCATAAATAGAGTTACAATATGAGACAAAAAATAGGGTACCATGTTTGGTTTCCTTTCCAAATTGTTTTAGCTGGTACACTGTATATACAAAGTTTTCTGAAAGGATATCTCCATGTTTCAATCCGATTAACAAAATTTTATGACATGGACTTTTATGACATGGACTCAAATGCAAAGAATAGAAACAACCACTTCATGGAGAAAATATAATCCCCACCTCCGTATATAATAAAAACTGAAAAGTCCCAAGCAAATAGTCCCACATGAACTCTGAAAAGAAAAAGAAAAACCAGTTTACATCTCTAATGAAAGGTTGCCTAGTTTTAGTACAAACACCCGAAGCAGCACCAACCAACAACGACAATAACCAAACCTTTGCCCTTAAATTTTTTACAATAAAGTAAGCTCACCAAAGTGCAAAAGGAACATAATTTTATGCAAAAAAGAAAGCCTTAGTGTGGGTTGCTCTAGATCATTTTTTTTTAAATTGTTTGGAAGAAGAAAGTAGCCAAACATGAATTCTGTATCGACAAACATCAAACATAAAAGTTACTGATTTTAAGGAGGGGAAAAAACATTTAGAAAGATAATTCTAGAAAATCTGCTAACCTTTGCGGTAGCAAGCTAGGATCTTCTGGGAGCAACAGGTGTTGACCATCATTTTCATGAAGCCAAGACATGTGTGAGGGTTGTTGCGCACTAGTCATTCCCAAAGGCAAATTCATCCCATTCTGGAACTACATGATCAGGCTAGTGTTATTCCTCCAGAAAACTGAGGAATTTGGAATCTTAGCAATAATATGAGAGCAGATATTTTACTCTGTATAACCGATTTACCTGGGCAGCACATTCAAGTGTCATAAAATGTTGCTTTTCCAAATTTTCCTGCCAGATGAAAGCACACAACCATCAACTTCATGCTAAAATAGGGTGCTAAAAGAAAGAACATGAAAATATAAGCTACTGCTTCAGGATAAGATTTTTTTTGGTCGAGTCATGCTGGTGGCTTTAACTGGCATTGGTTTTCATAACTAACTAGGAAAATAACATGCACTGAGGCTTTATTTGTTATGGATGGTAAGGAAAAAAATTAGCATGGAACCATGTAATATATCGCTTCAGCAAAAGTATTTCTCACTTGAGTCTCAAAAGGGCTTGCGAAACCAACATCTTTCAGTGGCCCTATCATATTGACATATACACCAGTTGAAGCAGTATCTTCAAAACAAACAACTACTGAAATACTAATTTATGTTCAATAAGCCAAGGACATTGCAAGGTGATACTATTCCTGTATGCATGTATGTGTGGGAAATTACTGGGACAAGAAAACTCCAATTATATCAGCTAATATACCCATTGGTGGACAGAAGCACAAAAACAAAGGATATGAACCTTCTGCATCCGAATTCGGTCTAAAGATTCCCTGAGAGATTCTTCCATTGCCCTGATATGGTCTATACTGTTAATCTTGTCCGGATCTATCCAGAAACTGCAACAACAACAATGCTAATGTTAAATATTGATATCAAAAGACAAAAGATAGACAATTAAAGTGCATGTCTGCCTCACACAGCACTCCCAACAAATTGAAATGCTAAATATGATACCAAACACAAAAATATAACAGATTGAAATGCATGTCTGATTCACACAGCAAACAGAACCAGAAAGACAAAAGACATTCAGTTTGGATTATTGGATAGTTGTGCAAATATGAGAAAATTTATTTAAATAAACGGTCATATATTATTAAAAATACTTACTTTTTATAATGCGAGGGTGGATATTAGACAACTTTTTACAAAATGAGAAATTGATGGAAGTTCTACAAAGCATAGGCACTTCTATCTTTAAAGGTCCCTGTAGTACAGTTAAAATAAAAAAATAATAATAAATAAATAAAGGACCCTCGCACTCACACGAGGCTTGCAAAAAGAATAATAATAAAATTAAAAAATAATAAAAAATAAAAATAAAGGACCCTTGCGCTCACGCGAGGCTGAGAATCGGGCGCAAGGCTCGCCAAAAATAAAAAAAAAATCCTCACGCTCACTCGAGGCTGGGAATACAGCCTCGCGGGCGCGAGGCTCGTCAAAAGAATTAGAAAATTAAATTAAAAAATTATTATTAAATAAAAAAAATTTATTGCAAGCCAACCTCTAATTAATTTTTTAATCAAATCGCAAAGCTGGTTCCCATGATTTAAATAGTGGGGCCGGTCTCCGGTTTCGCGCACAATAAATTGGGCCCCATGTCCTCAAGGGGCTATTTTACATAATTCTACAAATTCTAATCTGAGTTTAATTAATGTTTAGGTGCAGGATTAGGACCAGATATAACGAATCTTAGAGCAAATCTAATCAAAAGGAAATTCACATATCTCATCAAGATTACAAGAAGATTCTCTCCATATGAAATTCTCTCAACAACCTGAGGCCTATAAATACCCTTCCAGAGAGACTCAAAAAGGATTTTTTTGGCAATTCAATTTATGCGCGAGAACTTTGAAGCCTTGAGACCATAGAGAGAAAAACTAGTGCCGGCTATCATCATATTTTTATCAAATAAGAAGTTCCTCACGTCAGATCGTCAACAGGTTCTACTAGTCAGATTTCATCGCCACACTAGAAGCCATTTTTTATTGTAAAAGAAAGTGATAATCTATAAATCCTCTCATTTGTTTTTCTTTTGTTCTTTTTTCATTGTAATTTTGCAAATTATTGTAATAAATGGAAGAAAGCAAGCAAGAATTTTGTGGAGAATAGTCCCCACATCAGATCCCCCACAGGCCCACACTAATTGGCTATGTAGCACAGATAGTTCAACAAAAGAGACAAACCCGTTCCAGTACATATCCATAACTGATACTTGGATACTCAGATACTGGGTATATAACAGATGCTCCTCTTAATGTATCCTAATACTTGCAACGTGTCCTGGATGTATCAGGGATAAATCATTGATGTATCCAAGGCAAAAAGTTACAAATCGAATGTTTGGATGATGGTTTCTCAATTCTATCTTTTGTAGATGAATTGCCTTTATATATTTTGTCCAGTTTCTTCACAAGCAATATGGCTGTTCACTTCACGTAATTATTAACTTTCGAAATGCCAAGAGTGCTCTTCCTAACTTTTCAAGCCTTATCATGCAACTAACAAGGAACATATAACCACACATACGTGTGAGCTTATTATTGGCCTATCCACAAAGTACTCGTATAACCATTAACGTGGAATCTGTACAAGTGTATTATGACGTCTGTGCATGTAAATTGTTGTATCCATCCCACAACTATGTCCTAGTTTTTGAGAATTAAGGGTACCATTTTGTCCTTATCATCTGGTATCCCTTTTCCATATCAGTGTCCATTTTCACTGCTCTTTGGACATATCCTTTGGACACATATCAGTACTTCTCAGTTGTATCATCAATTTTACAGCATATCATAATTTAGGACCCTTCTCAGACATTCTCAGCTGTATCATCAATTTTACAGCATATCATAATTTAGGACCCTTCTCAGACACATGTGAAAAATTCATATTTTCCCTGTTTACCTAATAAGTTAAGGATATTTATGTACTTTCACTTATATATCAATAACTACAATTTAGTGGAGGAAAAGACCATCCAAGTGTTAATTCGCACAAAAACATAATAAGTTCATTTATGTTTCTATATAATTAACGAGTTTTATTGAATTTTCCAATTTAAAGTCAAAAAGCTGAGTGTTATTCCTTTTGAAAGTCAAAAATTTGCATGATAGGTTATATCGAATGTTATTATATTAGTAGTAACATCAGATCTAGATGTTTGGATGCATAGGCATGTCCATGTATGTATGCATATGCAATATCTTTGCTATTTTATTGATATTCCAATGTCACGCCACCATGGTTTCTATTCTTTTTTTAAAGGAATTGATATGTTCAGTGTCTTGTGCATGTTTCTTAGATGAAGCAAAACCCCTCTCCTTCATTTACATATGTATGCACAGACATAAAATAAAAGAGGGGAGAGAGAGAGAGAGAGAGAGAGAGGAGAAAAAGGAAAAAAAAGGACATCAATTTACAGATTAGAAGGGAAAAAATGAGCAGATGCACAAACATATTCAAAAGAACGTCTGTAAGTTCATAAACTATGTGTAATGTGTGTAAAAACTACAATAAATGTGGCAGTAATCTATTTATGTGATAACTTGCACATGAAAATGAAAGTGATGTGAAATTGTATAAATTCACTAATTATAACTTAAACAGTTCTCTCAATCGCAACAATCAGAGTCAGAGAGAACCAACTAGGAAATGTAAAATAAAAACTGACAGAAAGGTTTCAGAATATCACCTCAATCTCTTTTCTATTTCAGATATCTGGGCTTGCAATGACTGTGAGTGATTGGTCAGCTCCTGAGAAAAGACTTATCATCAAATTCTAATACATGAAAAGAATTAGATGTCATGTACAGCTTTATCTTTGTAAATGCATACCTCAACTGTTTGGCTGAAAAAGAAAAACGAGGGAAAAATATTAGAACCTTGCTTCATGTATTAGTTTACTAACAGCCTCCAAAACCAGTACAAACCTTGAACTCAAAAAATCCTCTATATTGACATCATGATCCAACTTCTTGAATGTCTTCTTCAGTGCCTATATCCTCAAAAAAAGAAAAGCCAATGTCCGCATTAACACAAAAGAAAAGTCTATAGCTCGTCATTTATTATTTTTCTAGAGAAGATCTTATCAGTTTAGTTTTATTAGGATATATACCTATGGGGTCAAAAATCAAAGGTTTCAAAGAGACCTCATTTCTGACAATTAATGAAGTTCCATCAAACCATTTCTGTTGTGATGTTCCCATTACTTTGTAGAGAATCGCTAACTCGTTAAGTTTTATTAGGCAACACATACATATGGGGTAAAAGATCAAAGATTTCATATAGACCCCTTCTTTAACATTCAAATAAAGCCACATCAATATCTCCATTGTGACACCCCTGATGTGAGAATCCCCAAAAAAAAAAAATGCACCTTTACTATTTATAGTAATCGGCAAGAGTTCAAGCTATTTGTTACGTCCCACTCCCAATATACGGTATACAAGTACGTATAGCAGGTACCGACAACATATTCGGTTTGAATATGGTAAACCATTCAGTAGAATTTGCCATAATAATACTCAATAATTAAAATAGAAAAGTTTAATAAAAGTTTGACGTTTCATTTATTGGAACCAAATTTAGATACAGTTAAAACAAAATACAATGAAACTAAATGAAAAGAAGCAGAAAATCTCTAATTCATTATTGAACTTCAACTTGATTTTCAAAGTACACCAGATCCTGCATCAGTTTTGGTACATCTATATAGGTTAAACTAAATATCTTTTAGTGCAGTCACAACTCTAACAAGTTATTTTTACTTAGGATGTCATGTAATTAGAAAAACTAACTGATGGGATACTACTGTTTCGATTGTTTTCTGTACAGACCCAGGAAATGATCACATATTTTAACAAGTATTTATTTAATTTCTAACAATATAAAGAAATAATATGAATATCAACGATTGCAATTGTAGTAACAAAATTATTTTTTGCAAATAAATTTCTAACATGAAAAAATAATACTTGTAATAACAAATTTATTTTCTACAAATTAGATGATATAATTGGAATAATATTTCTATAAAAAAAACTAGTATGTTTAGTGAGTCTAAAAAGTACTCACCTGGATTTTGTTTCTCAATGTCGCTCAACAGGGCAATTTACACATTAAAAATATTCTAAGAATATTAAAAACAGATTAATATGAATTAAGATGATTTTTAGGGAATTTTCTAATATTTATAACATACTCAAAATTGATTTTAGTATTAACAGGTTTGAATTTGAGAAATGGATCTGAATCCATCTTATTGGGTTTATAAAATGATGGATGTTATTTTTAAATTATTAGAGTTATTGAGTAATGGGTGAACTAATTTAGGATTCATTAAAATAATTTAACTCGAAAGATATTATCTAACCTCTTGTCAAAAGGTGAGAGTATAAAAATATAGAAAAGGAGGAAAGGAGATGCTCTTCTCTGGTGAAGTGGCAACGGCTCCGGCAACGGCTCCTGCGGTGGTTTTGAAGGTGGTTCTGATGAGATGAGAGATAGAGATGAGAATGTTAGAGAATGATTTTTAGAATGAGTGGAATGTATTTTGATTTAGGGGGTTTATATAGGATTAAATTGGAGGTTTAGAATATGAAAGGTTTTAATATAATTTAGGGAGTTCAATTTCAGAATTAAAAAGGAAAGTTAAGTTGAAGGGTTAATGATTGAATATGAAGAGTTAAGAGTTTAGAAGGTGAAAGGTTTGGAACGTTTAAGAGATGAAAGGGTTGAGAGTTACAAAATATGAAAGGTTTTAGTTTAATTAGAAGGTTTAATTTTGAGAATTAAATATGGAGTTTTATAGTTTAAATAATGAAGAAAATGAAGAGTTTGGATGTTAGAAAATGAAGAGTTTGGATGTTAGAAAGTGAAGATTAAAGGTTTAGAGATTATAGAAAATGAAAGGTTATATTTATTATTGTGTTTATTTATTTATTTATGTCTAATGAAAATTAAAGGTTATTACACTATCATTATTTTATTTATTTATTTTAAAACAAAAGGTGGGTGTCTCCCCCTAAATAGGCAATAAAATTCCTCAATTTTGTCATCTGGGGGCTTGCTTTTTAAGAAAAAGTCCCCATCTCATAAAGAAACAAAAAAAAATCCTCAATTTTGCTAGGGGCTTGGCTCGAACTTATGACGCTCATCTGTTCTCCAAGTAATTCCATTTCCAACCATTCACCAAAGTCATTTTACCTTCATGTACTTGATAATTATTTTCAAAGAATTTACACCATCATCATCCAATATATCTGAATTATATGATTTTTATGCAAATCACCATAGATATCCAAAAAGGTGTGAGACTCTTATGACCCGTTAAGAACCTCTATGATATTAAACCTTAGTTTTGTGCTACAATGATGATTCTGCATTGGACTACAGAAGAAACAAGTACTTATTTCCTTGCTTCTAAAGGTGTCATAGTTAGAGGCGAGTTGAGTCGCTAGAGTCTCCATGCAAAAGTGGAATGCGACTTGAACAGGTGATTGTGATTCTCAATTGTGTATATTTTGCACTAGCATGCATCTTTTCTACTATGGAGAGCCAGCACATTAGCATAGACATGTTTTCATATGTATTCCACGCTCACTAGCATGTTTTTACTATCATTTAACATGTTAACTCATGTGGTTTGACAGAAACATATTTAGACTGGTATAGAGTCCAAGAGAAGGGGAAGACAAGAAAAAGTGTTATGTAAGGAAGTATATGTCTCCAAGGCAAAATATAAGCAGGTAAGCAAATGCAAAACAGTCATGCCAATTGATGCTACAAGGTCTCCAGATCAGATGACCAAGATGATCAATTCTGTAATCTTGAAAAATAAAGAATTCAGCTATCCATCTCATATAGTGGAAACTGGAAAGATTACATTAGCAAGGAGTTATGGAGTTTTTAACCTCCATGAGTCAGGAACTCTGTAATAAACGATTTTCATTGGACATGGGACACAAGTTTCAGGTGCCTATTGTAAACGCAACAATGTTTAACAGGAGGATATGAGGGTACAGATACTGGACTATTGATCCTATATTCAGAGAAGCAAACTCTCTTCAGCTCTACATATTTACTTATTTTATGGCATTGACATAGTTTTGAAAAAAAAGACGCTTTTTTTATGACTGTAGAAGAAATATAATATTTATTTAACTTCTTATTTCCAGTCTTCCATTAAAGATTCTTGGTAGATATTCTTTAAAGGCCTGACATTATTTTAATAAAAATATCAATTTTTTTTTCTTTTTTATTGCACTAGTGGTAACTGACCACCCATAGACCACAGGTGTCCAAGTGTCAATGTTTTCTAGTGTGCAATGTTGAAATTTTTTTGTAAAATTGAGTGTCCTAGTAAAGCTAGTAGTAAGTTGCCGAAGGCACCTAATAATAGGTCAGCATACATTCTGATACATTCTAATACCTTTATCATTAATTAAATCTATAAAGGAAATGCAATAAGGTCAAAAACTCACCTCAAGGCTTTCCAACTTCCTGTTCAAATAAAGTAAAATGCATTCATTAGTAAGGTTTCCAATTATTTAATTAAGAAGTAAGGTTTCCAATTATTTAATTAAGATGAATGCAGCACAAAATATAAAGTTTGAGAATCAAAAATAATTGTGCACCTTTTAGCCCTCTCCTGTGGAGTTAACTGTGTGAACTTTGAAATGACCTCTTCGATATTGCTGAATGAAAAGTGAAATGTCAATTGTACTATAGTAAGATTATAAACGATTTTGTAACAACATGAAAGATCTAATCTAAATGTATACAAAATGTAATAAGTCACATACTCCAAAAATAGAAGAGAACCATGAGACATGGTTAATGTTTCTATACATGGTATATACATTGTCCTACATCCCCCAACACGGCCAATACATTGCCCGCAATATCCTTATTTAGGGGCAGCTACAATTAGATGATAACATACCGCATTGTGCACACATCGGCTAATATTTGCAATATCGCCCTATATATCAATTGATATGGTTCATTTTTCTAATTTAGTTTTTAATTTAGAATGGATTCGTGTTCCATATCCAATCTCATTCTATGTTTAAGAAAAATACCTAACTCTTTCACCTCTTCTTAAATCAAGCATGTTCTTGACTTACTAAGATGAAAACTTGAGAAAGAGAATCTTTCTCACGACGTCAAGAGCTTACAGTATTGAAAATCTACATAGGAAAGCTTCTTCAAGTACCTCTCGAGATATAAAATATTTATAATGATTCTCTTCTCCTTCCTCTTTTTTAAGTCTACTATTTGCTATGTTGATGCTATATGTTTAAAGTACTGTCGACGTCAGTACTATTGTCATTGATATCAACTTATTTACACTACCCTCGTTGTTATCCCTTAACCTTGATTATTTTAATAATGTATATTTTCTATTTGTTATATGGCTTATTTTTTTGTGTTATGCTAGTAATGTTCGTATACGTTCTTGAATATCTTTACATATATGTTATATAATACTTGTTATATATGTGATATTAGGACATTAAGCCACCTCTAAGATATTACTGCTACATATTTGATAGGATACCCCAATATGAGCTCGTATCTTTGACATATTATCTAATATCTGCTACTCTGTATGAAAAACCTTCATCCAATACGATTCCTATATACAATATTTAGAACCATGCATAAGTGTACCTTGTTCTATACGTTACCAACTTAAAATTTAAGAATACCACAACATCTACGGACAGTGTTGCTAGATTACTTTATCTTTGTAATTAACAGCCTGACTGTAGTTATGTTATACAACTATGGGTGATTAGCGATATTGATTAAAATTAATTAATTACATTTACTGTCTCTTCTCAGACTAATTAGCAAGTTAGGCCTTAGCAAGTGGAGAACCCTACCTTCTATCGAAACAGAATATAAGGCATTTCCTCTCCTTGCCTCTCTTTACCAAATGTACCTCATCCCCAACTAAAAATGAGCCCCCCCCCCCCCCCCCCCCAACCTCTCTCCCTTCCAATGCTCCAATCTTATAAGCCTGATAATGTTAAAAAAGCTAGAGACTTTGGCCTCCTTATGAGAAGACTAATTCACTCTACATGGTTTCAAAACCAACAAGACTAGTGTAATACAGGAACATGGATTGGCAGGATTCAATGTATACCAATTCACGAACATGAATGCTCAGTTTTGATTATGAACACAAAATTTTTTTATACGAGGGTAATATTAACACACAAGGGAATAATCTGCATAACAAAGAGAGAATTAAATTAAAATGAAGTGATTACCTTCGTTCTCCTAGGCAGAGAGTGGGCTTCCCGGTGGGGGAGAACATGAGGAGGACGATGTCAATGTCGCAGAGAATGGAGAGCTCCTTCGCCTTCTTTAAGATCCCTGCCCTCCTCTTCGAGTAGGTCACTTGGCGCCCGCTGTTGTTCTCCAATCTCTTTATCTTCAATTTAACCCTCCCCATATCTTTATATATATAATTACTTTGATCGAATAGAAATATCTAATCGGGAGGGGGAGGGGAAGGAGGAAAAATCAAGGAAACGGAATTTAAGAAATTAGAAAGAGGGAAGTATTATGCTACAATTGAGACCAAACAAATTGAGAATAAGAGGGGAATTATCAAGAAGAAGCACAAATGGAAACCAAATTGGTGTAGAGAAAGAGGAACTAGGAATTAGAAATAGAATTAGGTTAGGGATTAAGGAGAGGATGGCGCGATCTCTCTCATTAATGGAAGAATATCTGCAAAAATAAATGAGAGGAGAGGGGAGAGGGGAGAGAACAGAGAGAGGGCGAGAAGAGAAAAGAGAAAGGGATGGCGAGCGAAAGGAGGTGCGACATCGGGGGGAAGTGTAGGAAGAGGAAACTAAACACTCGGGAGCCATTCATTCCTTACTACTAATCTCTCTCTCCATTACTCTCTTTATTATATATGTAACCATCTAATTCCCATTGCCTACCTCGCCTCATTCTCTAATGTCGTGCCACTTTACATTATCCTATCCGCACCTACATTATTATTATGTGCCAATCTCCCTTGGCTCCCCTAACATCACTCCTCTCCAACTTGTAAAAAGCTCCATATTCAACTCCCTGGTGACTGATTGATATCCTAAGCTTACAATATTAATCTCCTGTTGAAGGGAACCGACACAAAAAATCTGTCCGATCAGGGAACGACGTTACACGAAAGAGATTTCAAGAACTAATGATATCACAAGCATATAAACAAATGTGGTGCCATACATATCCTGGTACATTTCCCACTTCAGTTTACACATTGAATTATCGCGACATACAAACAACACAAACAATTTTTGAGTGGCTGATGGAATACTACATAATTAAACGATGCTATCACAAATACATGTACTAGGGCTAGACCTCTCTCTCCCTCCAGCCAGATATTATGTGACCCTAATTCGTGGATGATAAAATACCACCACGGGCTGGGCTGGCTGCTCATGCCTGACACATGCAAGCTGGAGCAGGATATGTATATATGGACTGCTTTGGCTTCCTCAATCTGATTTGCCCTTGTCTATTTCTGTGCCCATCCTGGACTGCTCGCTGAAACTCTGGCCATTCCATGCTCTTGTTCAAAAAGAGTTGGCCAAGTAAGCCCATGTTTGGTCGTATCGTCTTCAAGTTCTCATATGTCCGATGGCCGACCTGCATACCACCAAAAACAATACCCATTTAGGTAATCCAAGTGAAAATTCAAGACAATATGCTAAGGAAAGAGACTTCTCATCGAGATAAAAGAAATTCTTTGAGTACCATGGCATTATGCATATTCCCAGGTGATGCAGAAATGAAGATGTCACTCTGCATGCCCACGTAGTAATCAACAGCAGCTAGTAGAGAAGCCTTCCCCTCAACCCTTGCAAGTTCCTCTTCAGAAGCAAGACTCTTCTTGTCCTCCATCAATGGGAAAAGCTTCCTCAAGCTTGAGATTCTGGCTTCTCCTCCATATACCTGTACCCCGGGAAAATCATTAGCTTTTGTTATGCGCATTCTCCGGCTCAAACTGCAGGAAGTATCCTCATCCAAAGAGAAAAACATATAGAAGAACCTTGTGAGAGGCAAGATAGAGGCGAGTTTTGCTATCAAAGCCTAGAGCAGCCAGTAGCAGCCCAATTTCTTCTGGAGTCAGTGGGCAGCGACCCTGGTTACGTAGCTCCTCATCAGTGAATTGTGAGTTTAAGACCCTTCCTTGCCAAATTACTTGCCTGTACTTTGCCAAGGCAAGCCTCTCAGCTTTCCCACCACCAAAATCACAGGCTGAGTGTGCAGCCATGTCCTGATAATTGATTGATTTTAAGAAGGCAACTCTCAGTACAATGCTTACGCTCAAAAAGAGGGGGGCAAATAACTCTCAATACAATGCATTTGATGCAAATTTGAACTTATTACGTGTTGACATATACTAAGAATCACAAAATTTCAATGAACAGCAGTTCTGCGTGTAAATAACACATCACTCAAAACCTAGATTTAGAAGTTAAAGAGAAGGATAATAACATATAAATACCTTATCAAACCGAAGGTGCAAAGTAACAAACTTCCCAGATCCCCTATCAACATTTTTATCTACCACCTCCTCTAAGTATTCTTCAGCAGGTGCCGGGAACCTAAGCAGTTTCACAAGAGCCTCACCCAAAGCATTGATATGAGGGACAAAAGTTAAAGCTTGGAAATTGACTTTGCAACGGAGCTTCTGAATATCTGCAGACAAGCTGTCAAATGCCAGGCGGTGCGAAAACGGTGCAATTGCTGCAATCCCATAACTGTAGTAGTAACAAGAAAGTAAGTATAAGTCTATAAGACTACCTAGCAAAGCAAGAAGTAGAAAGAAAGACTAATATAGTTTGGGGAATATCAAGCAGTTAAGTTTTAAATTGAATGTACATGTTGATCTTGTGTGTGTGCCAATATGCAAAGATGCTACAGTAGTGACACTACACTCATATACTAAAGCATACACAGGTTCGAAACATGCCACAGCAGGAATACTTCATGGCTGACATGTATGCATATACTAGCAACATCTACATATATGACTGCTATCTAGGAGAAACAATATACTGAATACTCAGATGTGATTTCAGAAGAAGCAAAATTAGGTTGGTGACGGCAACAATATTTATTGGAACTACACTAAGTAGTAGTGAAAGAACAAACACATATTTAGGGGGATATCTTTGAGATTGCTATCCATGCTACAAGCTGGAACTGCATATCCCTTGCATGTAACACTGCCTCAAAATATGAACTACAATATTATAATTCTCAGGTGAAAGTAAAGCAAGTACCAACACTCACCAGAATGAAGAAGGTAGAAAGCTGGCATTGGGTGAGTAACCAGTTTTGACCCAAATTATGCAAAGAAAACATAATTTAACATTACGACCAACAAAGGACTCAAGCATCAACCTCTACCAGTTCAGACAACACGTGGTTTTTCTTCTTTTCCCAAATGTTGACTAGTATATTCCATGTGTTGTGGATTGCAAAAGTTTACAATCAAAACTCTGAAAGATCCCTGTACGGCTGTACCAAAAGGACAAGGAAAATATTCCATCTTATTTTCTTCTTCTACAATATTTACACCTCATCTCAACCGGAATATTTCTCAAGTCCTTTACATGCAATCAAGAGATGGTCCAAAATCCCAAATTCCATCAATTGATTTGTATTTCAAGCTAGGGAAATGGGGATTGATGGATCATTATTTCACCTGTAGGACCTATTGGACTTGAGATGCATTTTCATTTTAATGGTACTATGATTCCACCCAGAAGCACACACCAATTAGATTTATATGAGAGAAAAGGGACAGGAACTTCAGCAGACACCCCAATTAGATTTATATGAGAGAAAAGGTACAGCAGACAAGCCCCCCCCCCCCCCGACCCCCACCCAAAAAAAAACACACAAAACCCTTCCTCTCTTTGTTTCTTTTAAACAAAGAGATTGACTCTAAAAATAAGTAATCAACAAATCAAGAGGCAATAAAAACTCCAGGAGTTGTAGGGAATTACTGGATATAGCATATTTTCACCGACGAACACTCTAGAGAACTATGGAGAATAAGAAATACCATGACCCAATTCCTGAATGTTTCACATTGGATTAGAAAAAGGGTAAAATACGAACAAAGTACCAGGCCATCAATTAGAATGACAGGTTGGCTACACCAATAAAGCATGAAGAAGATGAAAATAAATCATCAGAAAACAAAAGAATAATACAACGCTAAACTAACTGCAAGTTTTGAGAGGTTTCACTTCCAACCCATGCTTCACCAAGTCAAAACTAGGACCTCTTATCTGACCAGAAGTTGTTTGAGTTCTTTAAGTTAAATTCCCACTTAACCTAACAGATCAGTCTATTCAGCAGCATGGTTATGATTCTTGCTGAATGATGTTCAAATGACGAGATCAATATCTAACTATATATTTCATAATTAGATAAACAGAATAGCGAATATACTTGGTTGATATGATATCCAGGTCATCATGTAGCTTTTCTGGTAATAGAAATTCCACTTCACATATGATAAGAAGAGCTAAATTGCTAATGACATCAAATACTACAGCCATAGGTAAAAAGTTTTAGGACTTAACAAGTTGTTCGTAAACTAACCTTTGTAAAACAGGAATAACGTTCTCCAGATACCAGTTGGCAGAAGCATGAACAGGTGCAGTTTTGATTCTCGTAGCTCTTATGGCAACGGCATAATATTCTCTTGTGCTCCATGCATATTCATCAGGCAAGGCCCTAACTACTGAGATTTCATCTTTTAAGACATTGATAAAGTGATCCACATCATAAATCTCTTCAAATGAGCTGCAAAGAGTAAATGTAGCTTCATCATAAGGACTCTAAATCACTCCTGCATGATTGCATGTTGAATAACCAAGTAAGCACTGCTGCTATGGAGGTACCTTGAGTCTTGCCAGACAGGATTTACTTCAAGGTGAGGGATCACAAGAGTTGCATTCAAAATTTTTGCGACAGCAACGGCATCACATATCTGGATATTTAAATGGACTTCGTCAGCAAGTTGGAACATGCTGAAAAACATGAACAAAATTTATTAATTATATTGTGAAATTAGCAAATAGATAGCCTACCCCCATCCTCTGCTGGTTCAACCCTCCATCCAGAAACACTTGGATGTAACCAGTTGATTTTCTAGGGAGCCCTGTTACTATGGAGAAACAAGGATTAGAAGGAGAGAAAATGGACTTTGGAGAAAATTTTACATATCTTAAGTACTCTGAGAAAAATGCCTAAGCACGTTCATCCTTAATGTTTTAGCTTAATTTCTTTGGCAACATGAGTCGTGCAACTTTGTTCTTCATGAATGGACATACCCCCACTATTTGCAGCATTGGGACATGATTTCCATCCTTGGGGAGCCAAGGGCGACCAAAGCTCAGATTTTTCTTCATCGGACTAGCGGAAAAAATTAATTGGAGCAATCAGTATTAAAATTGAGCCAACTACGGGTTCCAAGCATAAAATACTATTATTGAGGAAACAGCTAAACTTACAATCTCGCGTTGTAAAGCACCCTTCAAAAGAGAGAGATGCCTTGGTTTGGGAGCGTTCCACTCCTGCAAGAAATAATTTACATTTTTCTTTCAAGCGATAAGCAATACAAATAAGAATATATAGCGATTTCAAGACATATATTGCATTAAAAAAGCTTACATTCATGCATATATATACTGGCACCTTCTTAATACAAAAATAATACAAATTAATTATTCGATCAATATGCATTGTCCAACAAATTAGTTACTGATTCGAGTAACCTCATACAACCACAGTAGGAACTAGAAAATTAGTTAATTAGGAATAAGTAGAATGTTTTTACCAACCAAGTAGAGGTCAACAAACTAGATTCACCAACTTTCGACCATTGGAATCACTATCCACTTAAAAGAAAGTTTCTATTTCCAAATTTCCCATTGTTTCTGTTGTCGGCGTCTTCAATTTATGATTTGTAGATCATATTTGTTGAGAAGGCACAGAATAAGATATTAAAGTGCTAATTCAAGCCGATGTCAATCTATAATTGCAGTGAACTCATTAAAAATATAAATTAAGACTAAGCCCATCCATATAAGAAGTCGATCACATATGGCATTATCAAATTGAAGCAATATATAGGCATCAAATCGACGCTAATTGGAAAAGAAAAAAAAAAGGTAGTATAAAAGTGCTGACCGAGAAGATAGACCGCGAGGCGTGGCCGAGAGGGGTGAAGAGGCTTGGGCAGAACGCCGGTAGAAGGAGCACGAGAAGAGCAGCGAAAGCTCCTCCTCCTCCTCTTTGGAACCGATGCTGCTGATTCCAATACCTCAGCATTCTAATTAAAATCGATCCGAAACCCTAGAATCACAAGGAGCTTGCTAAAGATATTGATGGACAAGAGGAAGAAGAAGAAGCCAATCTCAATCTCAAGCTCAGAACGAGGCGTCTACCACTCCTTTCTCTCTCTCTCTCTCTCTCTCTCTGGATCCAGTGCAATGTTTGCTGCAACGGCAAAATTGGCGGTACGCTTCCCACTCTTAGCGGGGCCCACGTATAGCCTGTCGCGAGCCTATTGGCTCTACCGCTGTTTGGTGTTGTGATGCGATGAGAGGAAACAATTAAAAGACTCGCATTACTAATTTTAATGTCCACAGATTTTCGGCATGCGCCACTGGCTTCGCAAGCCACACCGAGTCACCGACACTGGGACTGCCATGACCGTTGGGCCCCGGTTCTTTTTTTTTCTTTCTTTAGGGTTTTTTACATATCTGTACTTTACATCTTTAAAAATTATAATTTAGTATCCCAAACCTTCATATTTATAATCTAGTTCTCCAAATCCTTTAAATTAACTTAGTTTAGTTCCAGCCATATTTTTTATCCAAATTTCCTGTTATACTCCTGAATTATTTCACTTTAATCATACCTTCTCTTTTCCTCCTCTATTTCTCTTTTTATTGAATTCCCTCTTTATTCTTCTCTTTTTTCTCTCTTCTCCCTTCTTATTGGGTTCCCTGAGTTACTCACTATAGAGATTAAAGTGAAGAGAGGAGGAAGAGGGAAGGTATGAGTAAAGTGAATTAATTCAGTAGTATATAACAGGAAATTAGGACAAAAAAATATGACTGGAGACCAAAATGATGTAACTTAAAAGAATTTTAAAACTAAATTATAAATATGAAGATTTGAGAAATTAAATTTTAATTTTTAAAGAGTTAAGGGGCAGATATGTAAAAAAAACCCCTTTTCTTTAATGTTATCCCGGGCCTGTGCTGACCGACGGTACCATTATTTTGACCGAGTCGCGTCTCGCCGGATTGATATTAGATTGAGTACAGGCGTGTCAGTGCTTCGTTTGGATGTTGTAATTTAATAGATCATCCAAGGATCGCGTCCTGGGTGTCATTATGAGGTAGCTGGCAATTGGGCTGGGCCCTGGAATGGATGGACCCTCCAGGTCCAGGCCTTCTCACTTTCTTGTGACGCTTTCTTTCTCTTCCATGATTTGACTTCTTCTGAACCATTGATTTGAGATTTCTTCCCTTTTATTGTTCCTTTCATTTATCGCTTCTTATGTGAAGTTGTCGATCCGAACTATTCTCGTGCTTTCTCCTCTGTTCTCTCTTTCACTACTATACTTATTATTTCTCCTTTTTTTCGTTGCAACACAGTTTGGATATTTTTCTCTGTACGCTCCGATTATTATATCTTTGTTTTGAATCATATCCTTTGACGGTCAGAATTTTTTCTTCTGTGAGATTGAGAATTACTTTTGAAAGATCTTCCACCTTAAGATCATCCTCTACTTGTTATGGTAAGCCATTAACATATATATTTACGCTATAGAATTTGTGCACTTTCCAGAGGAACATTTATCTAATACATTAATATTGTTATATTATATAGTGTAAAGATGGGGTGCTATTGAAAGGGCCACTTTTATAAATCAAACCTTAAATTAAACTTTATTGGAATTTTACTATTGGTTATCGCCATGACAAATCCGAATCGTCCATCTTTATCTTATGACGCATCTTAAATTATATATGTAAATAGTATCATGTCATAATGTTTTTTAATTTTTACATTTTATATGGTAAATATACGGAGAATGCAATGCTTTAGCTATAATCTCATGCAGAATTTTAGCTATAAAAAATTATAGTTTTCTATATATTAAGATTTTAGTTTTATTAGTTATCCAAATTGGATTCTATGATTGACTTTTGTAAAATTGGGTATTATAATTATCCTCTCTGGAGTGCACGACACACATGTACACGCATGGAAACACATGCACACGCGCTCATGCACATATACACACGCGCATACACATGCACAAACAAACACGCGTACACGTGCGTGTGCATGCACACATACACAGGCATACCTCTTGTGTACGCACGCACATGCACACGCACACGCGTGACTTTCCCGATATCAGCCTATTAGATAGATGGAAAAACACACATCTTTTCACCGGTATTAACCTATTAGAAAGATGGAAAAACGCACACACTTCTTTTCAACGATATCGGCAGCTTATTAGATAGATGGAAAAACAAATTTTAATTTATTAATTTGGAATTAACCAAAAAAGTGTGGAGTATAAGTGTGGAATACACGTGTGTAGCTAAATGTTTCCAGTGGAGTGGGTTGGGCTACAGCCCAGCCCATCATTACGAGAACTCCATTTTAAACCTAAAGCCCATTATACAGCGGACCACCCACCCCCGAGTATACACCGGGGAGTGGGGGCGCATCTCTGTCATATTCCATTTCCACCCAAAACCCCAATCCCCTTAAGAAGGAGAGAGAGAGAGAGAGAGAGAGCAATGATCGTCACTCAGCTCCAGCTCTCCACTGCCCCCAAACTTCCTCCTGAAATCAAAATCAGGAAGCCCTCGCCCCCCGTCGTGGTCTCTTCTCCGAACCCTGGCCTGGCGTTCCGCGAGAAGGTCCTGTATCTAGAGAACCACCTCCGCATCGACTCCTCCCGCGCCCTCTCCCTCAACCCCAACCTCCGCTCCGCCCCTCTCTCCTCCGTCCACTCCGTCGTCGACTTCCTCGCCTCCTACCGCATCTCCACCTCCGACTCCGCCCGCATCTTCCGGATATACCCCCACCTCCTCACCTGCGATCCCCATTCTGACCTCCTCCCCGTCTTCCAGTTCCTCATGGGCCCCGCTGCCATCCCCTTCCACGACCTCCACAAGTCCATCGTCCGCTGCCCCCGCCTCCTCGTCTCCAGCGTCCCCGGCCAGCTCACTCCCGCCCTCTACTTCCTCCGCCGCCTCGGGCTCACCGGCCGCCACCGCATCTCTGCCCACACCACCCTTCTCCTCGTCTCCAACGTCGAGGCCACCCTCATCCCCAAGATCGACTACATCCGGAGTTTAGGGTTTAGCCACCGCGAGACCGTCGGGATGGTCCTGAGATCTCCGGGGCTGCTCACGTACAGCGTGGAGAACAATTTCAAGCCCAAGGTGGAGTTCTTGGTGGAGGAGATGGGGAGGGATGTCAGGGAGCTCAAGGAGTTCCCTCAGTACTTCGCGTGCAGCTTGGAAGGGAAGATTAAGCCCCGCCACCGGTCGCTGGTGGAGGCCGGGGTGCGAATGGGGCTCGGAGAGATGCTCAAGGTCAGCGATGGTGAGTTCACGGTGAGGTTGCTGGAGATGCGGCTAAAGGCGGCAGAAGGGTAAGGAGTTGATGTAGATGGATGCTTTAATGCCTCATTGTGATCAAATGTTATGTCAGTAAGCTTTCACATATATAATGTCAATTTAATCTGTTAGTAGTGAATGAACTTATTGGTAGTGATGCAACTTGCAATACAAATTAAACGAGATAAGAGTTGGTAGACAATATGCAACATGGAAAATATTGAACCTTGTTACTCCAACAAACTAGGCCACACGCCCTCAATCCATAATCAGCGACATTCATGTCTTGCTGCCTTAATGCCGTAATGCTTCAACATGATTTGAATAGCCTTTCACATATATATGTTTGTTATTTATGTGAATTCTTAGATTCATTAGATACATGATTATAATTGTTTCAGCAAGAGAATAGCAACTTGCTGTCTTATGAGTAGTGTCAAAGACAAGTTGTGCATGCACGCAGCCTACAATATCTTTGTGTTCTTTTTCAACCATCACATTATTGCCACCTTGCTAATCTTTGCTACTGCATTGAGCTTAATGATTCCACCTTCGGATCATTGACTACATCAAACTTGGGAAGTGGAGAATACATGTATGGTCACACTTGTGTTTGGCGAGCTGCAAGCTTGATATTGCCTGAATGACTGTCAAGTGTCAACTTTTCCACTTGAACATGACAAAAGCCTAACCTAAGAGGGGCGATGCCAGTTCAGCCCTTGATGATCTAGGCTGCTTGTTGACTTGCACCATGGGAAGTTATTACTTTTTTACTAGTTACAATCTGCTTTCTGTAGGAAGCTTAGTTCTCCATCTTTTCACCCTTTGTATGAATTGCAAAACCAAGTGCATGGTTGGTAAAAGTTGGAGGATGCTGAAGGTCTTTGATGGCAAGATAACCGTATGGGTGCTGGAGATTAGGCTGAAAGCTGATGAGGGAATCGTGTAGATTAGCTTAATTTGATGTGGGTAACATTTTGTTTTCCTGTTATTTACTAATTTTTGTGTTATATACTACTAAGGGATGGATAATATGTATGCTTTTATATACATGATTTTTCTTCTCTCTCTCCCTCTCTCCTTTTTTTTTTTTTCTTCTATAACATGATTATTATAGTTAGTGGAGAAAGACAATTACTTGTGTCCAATTTTGCATATGGTCTTGTAATCTTAATGTATTCTTTTAGTAGTAGATTTGGCAGAATTGGAGCATGTGATATTTGGAAATTTTATACAGTAGTGAGAATTTTGATCTTCAAAATATTGTGTGCTACTGTACTGGTTAAAGAAAGCTCTATCTTTGCATCAATAGACATGACATGAATCTTAGAATTATGCCATAATATATTAATCAACTCCAAGAGAGCGGCATCTATCTCCATGCAAGCTCCTGCTAGCACATACTAGCTGTTCCAAAAGTTGTGTTGGAGAATCTAAAGCAACAAAGGTGCTAGCATAAAGTCACCTTCTTGTCCACTTTTCATGCTCTTAAATAGCATTAAAAAACTTAGTAGATTATCTTTGTGAAATCTTCATTTTAAAACTACAGAAACTACAAGCTCAACTTATACATAATGATGATAAAAAGTGCTATCGTATAGGTAGGGGAGGGAGCATTTGATATTTCAAGACTATTCACCCACCATTTGGTTCCTTAGTTTGCAATTTCACCACTGATTCATACGAAGTTGGTTGTCTTTCATGTAGAAAGCATCTTTCACTTGTATGTTGCAAAGATTATCCACCCCTTTTTGGTTACAAACAATACATAGCATATATAACTGAAAACTCTGTTTGGTAGAAAAATTTACATGCAAAGAAAAGCCGCAGATTATTTTATAGGATTTTGCTAGAAAAGCAATTATATGCATTGTTATGTGCAAACAAAATCATATTCACATTCAATTTAATATTATTGTGGGGAACTTAGAAACAATTACACTATAACATAAAAAGAACGAATAATATAGTAGTTAATCAATAGTTTCCAAGAACATTGAACAAACCTATGAATATCTTTTCTTATTATTTTTTCTTCAATTATATCATTTAACAACATGTAATCTTAAGTATATCCAAGAAAATCTTTTGAATAGTGTCCCCCCTTAAAATTAAGCACCTTCTTAGAAATGGAAGTTTGGAGAAGACTGAATCAGCTATCTTCAATATCGGGTATTGCTTATCCATTGTCCTTTTTAAAAAAGAAATTTTTGACCCTTGAGGACAGACGGTGAAAGAACTGGCTCTTAACTGAATGAAAAAGATTCTTATCATGTTGATATTGGGTCCACTCTCACCTATAAATTAGAGGAAATCTGTTCCGATGCCATCTTACAACCGAGGCCATTTTTCCCATGCAAATTTGCAACATATGATATGTCAGGGAAAAGGAGGGTTAATTTGCCTATGCCAAATTTGATTAATGCAACTCCCATGTCATACTTATAAAGAAAGAAGAGGCCACTTGGGCAATGGCAGAAATGAAGGAATGAACGTCCTTGAGATTTTTTTCAAATCTGCTATTCTCAACATTTTCCTTTAATATCATAAAGCTTATATTTGTCAGAAAGGTTTCGTTGTGTTCGCTGCCAGTTTTGTATCTATAAATCTGAGAAGTCTCCCAAGACTAATTGAACAAGGTTGGGATGTGATGTACATATACTAGAGGAGATATTTATTGTTGCTACTAAGGTTTGAGATTTCAACCGAGACTGATATGTATTGTATTGGATTTTAAGCATTGTGATTCGACCTTGTTAAAATTGTCTTATACTACCAATATCAGCTTATAACAATTAATGCAGGACAATGTTCGCTGATAATGACCAATACAAGAGAGATCTGATGTTTAAACTACCAAAACTTGTAGCTTAACTGTCTTGTTCCATGTTCCAGTAGGTTGATTCTGTAGCTACTGAAACAACCAAAACTCTCATATCGTTACCAACAAAGGTGATTGAAACTGCAACCAGTATCAAGATCTCAAACCTAGGTTGTTATATAAGTAAAAATGAAGTTAAGTAGGAATTTGTTTACATAGGCAGTTCTACAATTAATAGCAGTATAGCACCATTCTATTATCCTACCTAATAACAAATAATTTATCTCTGATCCTCATTAAGGATTTTTTCTTTGAGGAGCGACATACATTTCAATAGCATGCAGCATTCCTAGTCATTTCATTACCATGCTTAAGAGGAAAAGTCATTAGGACTTCAATCTATGGATGATTTCACCAAGGACCATTACCAAACGGCTGAGGCTGAAGGGTTAGAAGTGACTTGGGTAGACTCAGGGCTAATATTTGTTCAAATGATATTGGATGAGGAAGGATCTGTTCCGGTAGGTTATAATTGACTTGAAGGCACATGTGGTGACATATTTGGTAAATCAATGACCACTTGGGTAAATAGCATATATAAACTACAATATCTATAGAGCAAATACACATAACGCTGTCCTTACAATAGATTATGAAAGACGCTACTACAGTTGTTTTCATCGTTAATAGCAATGAAAGAAGATAAAGAAGTCATTGCAGAGAAAACTAAACATAAGATTTATAGATTTAAAACTACAAACATAAAATTTACTTTAATAAAAAAGATGATTTTACTCCTTATAATCTGATAGAGGTTATAATAGAGTTTCTAGAGAAAGTAACGATAGAAGTATGACCAGAGTAGCTCTAACAATGAATTTAGTTAAGGAAGAAGATGAACTAAGGAGTTTTTCTTCTCTTCTTTGCTCTCTCTCTCTCTCTCTCTCTCTCTCTCTAGGATTTATGGATAATAATCTCCGATCTCGTTTCTTGATGGTTTTGGAGTTGTTTTATAAGTGAGAGGTTGTAACTTCTCGCTCGATTTTAGGAAATTATAGCGAGACAGCACTCACGACCTGATATATATGAATAACTACTCGTTGATGGAGATGATTTGTCTTCGTTGGTGGAGATTGTTTCTCTTCACTAGCGAAGATAGCTTTTCGTTGGCGGATATGAGATTTTCCTTCGCTGATGGAGATAGCTCTTCGTTGGCGTCGATGATTTCTCTTCGTAGGCAGAGATAGCTCTTCGTTGATGGAGATTATTTTATTTTTTATTTTATTTTTTGTTGGCGGAAGTGGATTTAGCCGGTTTGGGATGATTTACTTCCTTTTCTTGGCAGTGACTATTTTTATGTCAGCGGAGATGAACTATCTCCTTCGCGACACATGGACTTTGCTAGCAAGTTTAAGATTTCTTTTTTGAGTGATCTTATCTTGCATGAACTTTTTCTATTGCCCGTAGCGATAGATTATGAAAAGAAACTACTACTGTAGTTGGTTATTATATCTTTGTTTGGTCATCTTCAAGATTATTTATTTGGTTCTTTGATGATGACACTATTCACACAAGGTGTTGTGATGCCTATTGCAGTCACTCAAACCTTGTTGGGTATGGTTGACTGTTTTCTTTAAGAGTCCACAACGTCATATGAAATAATTTTGACTTTTAGAGCATAAACCTCATCAACTTCCAATCATCCTTAAAATCTGTGCTAGCTAGGATTTGTGTGGACAAGATTTTAGGCTGATTTCCCAGGATGGGTAGCTTGATATTTTCCATTTGTGTCAAAATGATTGGAGGCCCATTAAATGGATGGGCCTAATTGGGTTCAAGATTGAGGCCTAATTGGGTCAATGTCATTGGGCTTGTTTAAATGTATATTTTGCCATCGTGAGAATGCTATATTGCTCTAAAAACAGTCTCATGCTCACTCATGCTCAAAACTTAAACCAGGACATATTTAGGTCAGGATGTTAGATGATCAAGATCTTGAGGCTTTTGAATTCCTTAACCCTGATTTGGCTTTCTGTTTGCAATTTTCTGTTAGATGGAGGAACCAGCAATTAATGTGGGCAGCAAAATTCACTGCTGATGTTTCACCAAATTATTCTGCAGCTGATAAAAGCAGCAAAGTATCTCACAAAATTTCATATGCTATCCTTATCCATTTTCCTCATAGACCATGGTCTCCCTAAAGGTGCTAAACACTCTAAACACTAGAAATTCTGGTAATCTTACCTTAACTAAATCCTCCATTTAGGTAATTTGGTATTCTCAATTTGATACTACTGTAATTGTAGTATAGAAGTTTCATTTCTCTCTCCTTGAACCCTGGTAAACCCATTCCTAATGCTATCCTGTCTTATTCTGTGGGCCTTCTAATGGAAAGCAACCACAGATCTTGGTACATCCTTCTTCTGCGCATTGAAAGCCTCATATGTGATAACAATAAGGTCCTAAATATCTGCCAATGCTAATATATTCATGAATATTGTATTAGATTTTTAGTTATTTGATGTGATCTATACCCATATAGTATTGGTACCGATGTTGTCAATATTGCAAATATTTTTGTGATATACTGAATATTTTGTATTGACACATCTGATATTGTCGATTTCTAAGTATCATAAACTATCAGTCGAATAATTCCAAGATTTAAAACCTTAGATAATAGTTTGAGGAGAGTCGAATGGTAATATGAGGGTTAAGGTGATGGCCAATACATACTAGTTCTCTGATTACTCGCTACTCACTTTCAGACTAACTGAGTAATTAAACTGAGTTTTAGAACACTGAGCATTAAATTATGATCTAGAAGTAATAATTCCCACCAGTATTTATCTATGAACTATTAAAAATTTCTTAATGTCTAAGTGACATAATTACAAAATTTATGATTTAAAGAGTTTTTACCGTGAATCAAGAGCTTACAGAATACATGGCTAGTGAGACAAACAAGCATTTTTATGAGTTCTGATCTATGAGTAATACAACATATGAAGTTTCATAGCAGGCTATTTAAACGTCACACATTACGTGAATGGTTGGATTTCAAAATGTGATGTACTAACATAGACTTTCCACTTATAGGAGCCAACTTCAAATCCTGCCCTTAGGATCCCAACCAACACTTTTCAAAGAGTTGTCTATGTGCATTTCAATGGTTTAATCTAAAGCCAACACCTTTCAAAGGTAAAATGTGACTTGTTATCATCTTTTCCATAGCCTTCTGAATATCTTCAATGATGGTTTCCTCTTTAAGTTGGAACTTGGAATGTTAATGAATAAAAGTGGGGCAACCAAGGAATGAGTCAAAAGACAAAATTTTGAAGGCAAAAGGTATATATGCTGTGTTGTGGTCTCCACTGTGGTCCTTATCATGCTAAATTTATTCACTTGTAGCCTTGAAGTTTCGATTGTAAATTCTGTCAAATCAGCATCTAGCATTCAAAATAAAAGGTTGCAGGCAGAAACTTTTGTTGAGACCTTTGATATGTGCGGGCGTATTTGCATCTGCCACATGGAATCCTATGTTTTGGTACGAGCTCAATTTTAAGCTTAGCTTTAAATTCATGTATAATTAGATGTTCAGAATGTTCGTGTCCTTTGATTGCATGTGTTGAATTTTGAGGGCATGCCATATAGTTGCGCTATATGTATTCTAGAATATTGAACATATGGCATCAAGATATGTGAAAAATCAGTGTATATGCAAAATGTCGTCTTTTTTCAGCTGACTGAGTGTACTGAACAAAACTAGACGGTGGAGTGAACACTTGATCTCTCATTCTTAGACCAAGGCATATTCAATAATGTTATGGCTTAATTTTAACTATTTTGTATTATGAATATACGGATTATCAAGCATAGTTACCTCCAAGATGGTTTTATATGCAAATAACCATTCTCCTAAGACCATAAATATTGCTATTTCACTTGGGAAGTACCCTCCATATGTTGCCTTGGGTCTTTAGCTATTTATGTTTATATATCGAATTAAGTCATTGAGCCTCCGGTTACATGTGCAGGTCACATGCAATGTCTCATGGAGAGGGCTGATTTATGCCCACCTTCTCGCATCATATAGCAGTAACTATATGAATGATAATACTTATTTGTAATCTAGCATATAAATATCTAGCATATAAATAGGTCTTGTTTTGGCAGTTATCTCAATCCATCCCAGTTACTTCCTTGTACTCCGTAACTGTTTAGATTGAGTGCTCCATAAATATTTATCTGCAGAAAAGCATCATCTTTTGTTTGTCTACAGTTGTAATCTTTAGTTCTATTTAAACTTATGTTGGATAAGATCAAAGTACAAAGTCTAAAAAGACACATTTAGAAAATAATTTGTAACTAAGGGTGTGTTTGGATATTTAGAAGCAGTGGAAGTAAGGAAGAAAATTAGAAGTTACTTTAAAAAATGAAGAGTTGAAAGCATTACACTTCCAGTGTTTGTTTCTTACTTTTTAGTAGAAGGAAGTGGTGGAAGAGGAATAAAATAATTATTTTTTCGAAGAAAGAAAAGAACGGTAAAATAATAAATTATTAATACTTTTTACTTTCAATCCTCTTCCACTCAAAATCCATGTGAAGTAGATTTGAGAAGTTTTGCCACATAAAATCCAGCGCATCATTTTAAAAGTAACTTCAATTTTTCTTCTAGTCCAAGCAAACACATGAAGTGGAAGAACTAGCTTTACTTCCATTATTTCCTCTCTACTTCCATGCAAACAAACACACCCTAAAGTTGATATTTCAAATTACATACTGGTGTTGGAGGAGCTAATCTTCCTTTATGGTTGTGAGCATGAATCTGTAATGAGATAAGCACAAATGCATCATGCACCTTCTTCTACGATTTTGTGCTTAGTAGGCAGAAATCTTTTAATTCCACAACCTTCTCTATTTTGTTAACAAGGCTAGTAAAAGTATTGCATGCACATGAGAGGCATTTTGGACAAGGATGATAAGAATCATTTAACGTTTTGATTATTCTTCTGTTCAAGATAGGATACAAGCTCCAGCCCAACACATTCAATCTGAATTTCTCATCCAGAAATTCCAGTTCATCTTTATTGCGGCATATATCAACCATCGTAAACTCCAGCTCTTTGACCTTGTACCTCACTCTCATAAATTTAGTCTTTTAATCTTTTTTGTCAATCTACCGATGCATCAATCTGATTCATTCAGTTCAGTTACAATTACTGCATCAAATAGAAACAGTTAAATGGAGGTTTACTTTGCTGTGACGACCATGAAAATATTTTGAGATATTATGTGAAGGATAATGAAGATTGCAATGCAGTGAGATTATGTAAAGGATAATGATGATTGCCGTGCAGTGCCTGCCTGTTGTATCATTTCATCTTATCATGTGTTTCCTGAATCAAATTGACAATTTTTTTGTCTCGCTCAATCCTTGCAATTTGTATCTTTCAGACCGATGAGAATAAACTATGCAAAGTTAACATAATGAACTTAAAAGGAAAAGCAAGTCAGAAACAGGTAAGAATGAAAGAAAAAGTTCTAAACATAATGTGGCTCTTAATCTGATACTAAGAATTGATAAGGACAATGGAATGATATCCACTACATAGAGAAAACAACAAGATTGAATAGAGATGAGCTGATGAAAAAAAGTGGATTTGATGGATCATAACTCATAAGATTGTTTTCTTCATCAAGAAGGTATGAAATGGGAACGGCACATGAAAAGCTACTATTCATCTTGTATTCACACACTAAACCAGAACCTTTGAGTGATGTGAAACAGTTAGATTCAACCCAATAATACAGATATCAGACGCGGAGTTGTTTATCTGTGCAAGAATTTTGCATTAAATTCTATCTTGGGGGATTTTCCTACCATACTAGTGGACCATTGGACATATACGTAACATGCATCTGATAAAGCTTATTATTTAATTATGATGTGTCTGCCATTAAAAGGATACTCTGTACACAAATGGATTAATGAAGCCATTTAAGAATATTAGGCTTTGGAAATGCTTATGCACTAATGCACGTCTTCGTTAGCTAGGGGATTTTCCTGCCATACTGGTGGACCATTTGACGTTTACATATGCATCTAATACAGCCTGTTATGATATTATTAAATTGGCCATTAAAAGGATACTATGTATTCAAATGGATTTACGGAGTCATTTAAGAATATTAGGTTTTGGAAATACATAAACCTGTCTCTCATCATTCACCTTACCATACCATACCTAGGGCCTTTTTGGTTAAAGCTTAGGGCTCTGCCTTCTCTGCCATCCTTGTGAACCTATGACAGCATGCATGTATTGCATATGAGTTTTTGTGTACTCTTGTTTTGTGATTTATTTAGTTCCCTACCTTAGTAGATTTTTTTTTCCTTCTAAGTGGCTTGGCAACAATGTATGACACGTTTAGCCAGCTGAAGTAAAGGTAATGTTCTTTTTTAAAGATGCCAAACAAGATAAGTCATTGTTTTCCAAAATTTTTAATATCTTGATTAAAACATTGATCAAAATGTTTAAATTCTTTTATTTAGTTCGGTTCACTGGTGACATCTGGTTAATTTTGTATTGCTTATATCTTTACTTTGTCTAGGTGTGCAATTTTCAGATACATTTTTTGCTTTTTCAAATACAGAAAGAAGATTGAAGAAAAGGAAATTTGTATTTGATAAAGGAACAAACTATAGATGAACTGAGAATGTTGTCTCTAAATGAATGTAAGATGTTCCTGAGAATCTCGTCAATGATGGGGATACTCCCTGGGGTCACTAAAGTATTGATTTATGCCCTTCAATCCTAGGATAGGATTTAGTTTGGTAAGTATTACTAGAGCATAGTTTCCGACTAGGGAGTCCTATCACTGTTATCAAATTGACTTTCCAATTTACTTAGCTATTTCTTCTTTTATCTCATTCTCTGTTGGGATGATCAGATGTTCGATTTTATACAATGTTCTGTGTACACACTTGTAGACGTTCACATTAAGCTTTCTGAAGTAACATCTTCATCTATAATTTGGTCTGCGAATGAGTAATTTGCAAACTCCAGAATAGTTCTGCAGACGCCTTGTTTCACCAGGCAAGAGTAGCTCTTTGCTGATGTCTAAAGTGCCTAACTTGATGCCTCATCCGATTCTCCACCTATGTACCCTTGTCAACATTGAGACCATGACCTCTGCGTTGTGTCACTGTGAACAGTAGTTGATATCATTTGTACTCCTGGAGGGGTTAAGAAACGATGACTCATGGAGCAAGATATGGTCCACCAAAATTGATTTAGACTGGACTTTTCTCTTCTGTGTTCGTATCCTTTTGATAGTTTCTTAGAAATGATAAAGCCATGGAATTCCTTTTGTTGTCACGCTTATTATCATAGTCCACACTTTTAAGGCTTGATTATTTTGTTCTCTCTATTTCCCGTCTTTTAAGCTGTGAATGGACAAAGATTTAGAGAGAGGAAGAATCCCACAGCATAGGACAAGTTTGTTCTCTTTTGCGGTGTGCCTTGCCTCACAGGGGTGGCTAGATGAAACAAAGTAGTTAGTAGACCAGACTCACACTTTCCTCTATTTCTTCACAGTTTGTTAGATGCGTTTGTACAGTCATGGAGATGAATGTGATTGAGACTTCTCATGCGTGTGTTTTGAAGAGAAATTTGGTCAATACCATTAGCTACTTTCTTCTGGTTAGAATCCGGGCCAAAGTTGGAGCTTAATACAGGACAATTACTTGGTTCCATGCTTGCCAATAGGTCGCAGCAATGGTAATTCAAGCACTTTATGTGATAAAATTGAGGCTGCTGTATTAGGGTAGTTTGAGACGAGGATAAACCATTTGTACTTTATATTGGTTGTTCGCAGCAGAAATTTTTTGCTTTCCTTCCATTGAATACAACTTATATTACAACGAAAGAGAACAAAAGAAAAAGAATAAACGAGAAGATTTATAATCTATCGCTCTCTTTTACAATAAGATGTGGGATCTGTGTGGCGATGGGATCTATCGAAATAGTTCCTTTGGACGATCTGACGAAGATGGTCTTCTTGCTCTTGATGAAGAAAATGCGGACCGACTTTTGAATTTTGATCTTCTCTGCTCTTCACGAATTCAAGGCTCTCACGCGTAACTTGAATTCTCTAAGATACTCGAAAAAGATCTCTTAAAGATTGATGATCATCTATGGATTGATCTATTATTGATTGATCATCTAAAGTCTCCTCAAAGAGAGTATTTATAGACTTTAGTGGTTATGAGAGTTTCCATAGGAATAGGAATAGAAGGTTTCCATAAGAATAGGAATAAAAGGTTTTTGTATTCATCAAGGATTCTAATCAAATATTTAATATTGATTAAAATCTCTTGATTTGGAATTCTGATTGGACTCAATTTGGGTATTGAATAAGCCCAAATCTCAATCACAATCAATTTAGGATTCTGATTGAACTCAATTTGGATATTGGATAAGTCTAAATCTCAATCACAATCAATTTGGAATTCTAATGAAATCTGCTCATGCGGAGTTAACGCGGAGCTAAATTCATCAGAACGCGGAGCTATGGATTAACTCCGCGTTTTGCTCAAACGCGATGCTAAAATAGCCAAACGCGGAGCTACGGAGTTAGCTCCGCGTTCTGTGTGGAAAATTCCTTTTACTTAGAAATTTTTACTGCCAACAGAACCCCCTCCAAAGTTTTCAAAATGGCTTAGAACTTAGCAAATTTTGAAATACTTTGGATCTTCAATTTGGTGATCAGGTTAAGATCAAGAAATTCGATAGAGATGCTTAATCGCACATGCTTGATACTTTGATGGAGGCGGTTCAAGGTTCTCATGCGTAACTTGAACTGCACATGTCAAAATGATCGAGTCATGATCATCAGATTTCGGCAGAGGCGCCTAATTGCACATGCCTAGACCAAGTGCTCTCACGCGTAACTTGAAAGGAGATAGAAATAAACCAAATCATATTGTCAGAGGTAAAAACTTAACATGACAGAGTTTACGGGATTTTTAGCAAATCCCCAGCTATCAACGGATTTGATTAGTTTTTACCAACTACCGTTTGAGTTGGGCTAGTCATGCTATTTCCCTCAACATGATGAGTTGTTGAGAAATTGATTTCCTCTTCCATTTACCTTTAACAGCATTGGGTAGTTAATTCATACTTTTACCCCTAGTATGATAGGGTTGGAGAGGAATTTGATCTCCTCTTCTCGCCGCTTTAATAGCATTGGGCAACAAAAATTTTTATTTATAGCACTCAATTAGCCATCCTAATGGCTAGTATGAGTAGCGGAAGTAACATGATATTTATCATCGTTAATATTTTCGGCACCTCCAGCCAAAACCGGTTGCTAACCAATGAAGATGACTTTGTCACAGCTGTGGTTCGGAGCGTACCCAAGGGGCTAGTTTGCAAGTGCGGGCTGCCCATGCTTGGTGTTGATATCGGCTTTCCTACTGGTACAGGGGTTACTCTGGTAGAGAACTTATTGGTTCCTACAACCAAAGTTGCCATATTTGCAGAAACTTTCTTTTATTTCTCTTTGAGTGTGAGAATCCCGGCTTCTATCAATGCCTGAATTCGGTTCTTAAGAGGATAACAATCCTTAGTTGGGTGCCGATATTCCGATAGTACAAGCAATAGTTGGGGTCGTTGTTTTTACCAGCGTCTTCCGGTTTTTGATTTTCCGGAAGCTTTAACATACCCTTCCTGAGGAGATGGAATAAGTACTTGTCTGCTTCGTCTTGAATGTATAAGTTATATCTTGTCGGGGCCTATTTTGACCTGCACCTCTCGGATTCTTAGGTCTTGGTTTTGGATCTGCAACTGTCGCTATCACAGCCTTCCCTTTATTTTTAGGATTCTGTGGATATGGCCTGTTATTTATAGAGTTTCTCGTACCACAAGATTCCTCAATCCGGCAAATTATATCTTTTGCCTGCTCTCCCTGCTTTAACAGATCTTTCCAAGTTTTGGACTCTACAGCTCACATTCTTATCAGCACGCCAGTTCTGAAGTTATACTTACATGTTTCCAACAGAGTTTCTTGGGTCATATCATGTCGACAATACATGGATTTTTTCCTAACGCGTTCAATGAAACATTTGACCGTTTCTTATTCTCCTTGCTTTGTCGTAAAGAGGGAATGAACCGATATTTCGGTATCATCCTCAAAGAAACGCGCTAAGAACTGCTTCTCGACATCATACCAAGCGTTTATGGTTCCCGGGGGCAACTGCATAAACCATGTAAAGACAGGCCTTCGCAGGGTGCTCGCAAATACTTTGGTCATTACGGGATCATTTCCCATTAGATGACCTGCCTGCGATAAAAAGTAATATAAGTGCTGGCTTGAGGACCCCTTCCCGTCATATGACTCCAATTTGAGGGGTTTATATTTTTCTGGATAAGGGGTGAAGTCCCACTCAAGTAGATATGGTCTTGAAACCCCCGATTCGTTTAGCTCTTTCTTTTGCATTAACGCATCTAGTTGCTTCTGTAGGTTTTCCATCTTCTCTTCCTGAAGATCATGGAAGGAATATTTGTCATTCTCCTCATGCACCGAATAAGCCTTTTCTTTTTTAGTTTCTTCATTTGTCTTAGGTGGCGGTTCCGAAGAAGTTTTAGCCTTATCATCGGCTATCTTCCGCATATTTTCGACCACTTTTAGAAGTATTAATTTGAGGTCATCAATGGCCTTTTGCTGACCTCGAATCATCTGCTCTTGGGCTTCTATCCTCTGGTCAATGTTATCGGATCTGTCCACTGCGTGCATCGCTGATTTTCGTGGTCGGGAAGATGCACAAGATTGTGGGGAAGTTATAGCTGAATTATTGCTGTCATCATCATAAGAACTTTTTACAAGTTTCGTGTAATTCCGAGGGGCGACAACGCCTGATTTGAACCGGGTAAAATGATGAGATTTTTCATCGTCTGCATCTGACTCATATTCTTTCTCCATAATATTTTTGCCCTTGCCGACCATATTTGAGGTCACTGTGTTTAATTCTTTTTCTTTAATTTTATATCTCAGATCATTCTTTCTCCTTTTTGGAGTACCTTGACGAGACTCAATTATTCTGTTAAATATAGACACTCTTTTCTTAGTACCACAGCAATTATCCAATACAACAGATATGGTTGTTATGAGCTGCTCACAATGACATGTTGAGTGTGGCTGAGCTTGAGTCATATTTCTCATTTTTGTCAAGTAATTTCTTAGATTGGTGACCTTGAATGACGAAGAATCGTGGGGACCACCTGGTTGTTGAGAGGGTCCAGGGGCCCACTGAACCTTCTTGAGATTACTGGAGTCCAGTTCTGGTCCATTAGTGTGACGATCAGTTCTGATTTTGTATTCGGGTTGATCTATGCGGAGCTGAGAGATAGCTTCCCATTTTAGAACGCGGAGCTGAGAATTAGCTTCGCGTTTTGTGTCGCGGGGCTGGGAACTAGTTTCGCATTTTGCTAGGCTTGGCGTTCTTTCAGAAGTTTATCTTCTGGAACCTTAGTCCCGCGTGGAAGAAAATTCTTGCACGCTGGTATATTCTTGCGATTAACGCAAGTCACAACTCCGCGTCTAGCGCGATTTTTACGATTAACGATAATTTGCCAATCATTTTTGCGATTTACGCGGAGCTGAGGAATTTTGCGTTTATCGCAAGTATTACTGGTTTCGTGTTTATCGCTAAGCTCAGTATAAGCCTCGCGTGGAGAATCGCACGCTGGCTTTAAGGAAATTTAATCTTCGCGTTTATCGCGAGTGTCAAAAATCTTGCGTTTATCGCAAGTTGAACTGGCTTTGCGTTTATCGCTAAGTCCAGTAATAGCCTCGCGTGGGGAATCACACACTGGCTTTAGGAAAATTTTATCCTCGCGTTTATCGCGAGTGTCAAAAAATTTGCGTTTATCGCAAGTTGAACTGGCTTCGCGTTTATCGCTAAGTCCAGTAATAGCCTCGCATGGAGAATCACACGCTGGCTTGTTCTTGCGATTAACGCAAGTTGCAGCTTCGCATTTAACGCGATACTGACTGGTCTTGCGATTAATGCGAGCCAGTTTGTAAGGGACCATAGCCTCGCGTTTTATGAAGTTAGCCTCGCGTTCAAGGCGGGCTTTGAGGGCCTTTCGCCTAGCTCTCCGATTTCTATTTCGGAGTTGGGTTCTGGTCAATCCAGTTCCCATGCCTTTTTCGGCAGTAGAGAGGCCATCCTCTGCTAGGATTTTCTGCCCAAACAACGGTTCTATGACCGCGGTTTCTAAGGATCCCCATTCATCGGTGGATACCTTTTTACCCGTTCCTCGAGTATTGGAGCGCACGCGACGATAATATCGTGTTTCGTTCAGGTTACCTGATTCAGAGGAGAGATACTCCTCATACTTCTGCTGGTCGATTTCAACGACGAGCATATCTACGTCGGATCCGATTCTCTCGACGTCAGATTGCGCCACGATCTCTTTTTCGATGAAAGAGACTTCTCCTACTGTGGTCGCCAGTTTGTTCGCAGCAGAAATTTTTTGCTTTCCTTCCATTGAATACAACTTAGATTACAACGAAAGAGAACAAAAGAAAAAGAATAAATGAGAGGATTTATAATTTATCGTTCTTTTTTACAATAAGATGTGGGATCTGTGTGGCGATGGGATCTATCGAAGTAGTTTCTTTGGACGATCTGACGAAAATGATCTTCTTGCTCTTAATGAAGAAGATGCGGGCCGACTTTTAAATCTTGATCTTCTCTGCTCTTCACGAATTCAATGCTCTCACGCGTAACTCGAATTCTCTAAGATGCTCGAAAAAGATCTCTTAATGATTGATGATCATCTATGGATTGATCTATTATTAATTGATCCTCTAAAGTCTCCTCAAAGAGGGTATTTATAGACTTTAGTGGTTATGAGAGTTTCCATATGAATAGGAATATAAGGTTTCCATAAGAATATTAATAAAAGGTTTTTGTATTCATCAAGGATTCTAATCAAATATTTAATATTGATTAAAATATCTTGATTTGGAATTCTGATTGGACTCAATTTGGGTATTGGATAAACCCAAATCTCAATCACAATCAATTTAGGATTCTGATTGGACTCAATTTGGATATTGGATAAGTCCAAATCTCAATCACAATCAATTTGGAATTCTAATGAAATCTGCTCACGCAGAATTAACGCGGAGCTAAATTCATCAGAATGCGGAGTTATAGATTAACTCCGCGTTTTACTCAAACGCGAGGCTAAAATAGCCAAACGCGGAGCTACGGAGTTAGCTCCGCATTTTGTGTGGAAAATTCCTTTTTACTTAAAAATTTTCACTGCCAACATTGGTCTTGGTCACAGAAAGTGGGAGTCAGTTTGTTGGGAGATACATGTGGCGAATAAAGAATCAGTGACATCCGTAAGATAGCTTTATTTTTTGTAATGCATGTCACTTACATTATAATGAGAGATTTGATCAGTTATCTTTGAAAAGGATTGATTTTATTTTCTTACTGTATGGAACTTGTGTTGAGAGGTGACTCCCAAATGGACAAGTTCATAAAGACATGAAAACCGTCAGGATCTGCTAGCATGATAGCACTCTGTAGAGCTACTTACTATAAGAGTCATTTCATCAAGGTAAATACCCCAGCACTGATTCCTCAGCATGAGGCACTAAACTTTCTTCAGTAGCTATCTTTATATTCCAGTCTGTTACTTCCTGTCTTATTCTTGTTGAAATCAATGCAAAATAGAAACGAGTATTGTTATAGCATCCGAGAATATATGATATCAGGTAAAAGACAAGTAGGCCCAACCTGTTTATTTGGACTTTTTATGCTCTCATATGCTGTGCTTTGATTTCTTCTTGATTTCGATACAATAGGTTACATATATTCTTCTGCCTTTTGAGTTTTGTTTCAAGCTAGTTTGCTTGGCTACAATAGGTTACATATATTCTTCTGCCTTTTGAGTTTTGTTTCAAGCTAGTTTGCTTGGCTTTAGTAGCAGCAGTGGTGGTCCTTTCACCTCTGAAGGTTTCCTTAAATGGGGGGAGGGAGAGAGGGAGGGAGGGAGGGAGGGAGAGAGAGAAAAGGTGCTGGCTATGGCCTGTCCCATCTCCTCCCTGTGCCTGCAATGCATAGACTCCACATATTTCAACTCTCTGGATCTTGTTTTTAGAACGTCAGCGCCTATTTCTATAGTGTGTGGAGCCAGACTAAGACCTCACTCCAGTGTCCAAGCTCATCTCTGAGACCTAACCATAACTGGCCACCCTAGTAGTGTCTTCTTCACTCCACTGCTTTGGGAGCCAGTAAAGCACAGCTCAGGCATTTCCTTCAGCTCACTCTATTACGCTACTGTCAACCTCTCCTACAGTAATATTGGGTAATGGACAAAACTAATCCGTGATGTGTGTAATTGTGGATGATGGTTGGGTAATGGTAAGAACAATAGTAGGATCTGGAGCATATTGATGAATAAACAAATATCATCCTCTTAGCTATGTGTAATGGCTTTGATTTGATGTATAGGCAGGTTGTTGAAAATTTGCAAAATCTATATATTACATGCATCACGGATTTGCATCAGGTTGAAGGTTGAATTCTCCATGTTCTTGGCTGGTAGATTGGTAGGTGATCTATTAAGAGTAAGAGAGGAAAGATTACTAAACTTTTGTGAAATCCATAAATTGGTGTGATGAGTTTTGAGAAGACGATAATGTTTTGTGGACTATCAATACTGCTGAACACATCACTTTGTTTAGTGTCCTTGGATTGGGAGGGAGTGGTACATATTTTGCTGGAGACTATGAGGCTGTGTTTGGTTTAAAAGAAAATGAAAGAAAGAAAAAGAAAGAGAAACAGAAACAGAAAAGAAAAGAAAAAGAGATGTAAATTGATTTTTCTTTGATTTTTTTTAGTAAGAAAACAATTTCTTTTATTTTAAATTTTCTCACTAACCAAACAATTGAAAATATTTTCTTTCTTGTTTTCTTTTCTTTTCCTTCATTTTACCTCAAACGAAATAGAGCCTGAGAGATAATATAACTTGACATCGATGTGCATAACATGGCTGTACAATTATTTGAATCCTTTAGCATTTGCAATTTTGTAGACTTGGGAAATAGATATCCCCATTTAACAATTGTCGAAACCGAAAAATTAAGTATTTATAACTACATGGCTTTCTTTCTTGGTTTCTATAGGAGTTAACTAAAGAAGATAAAATGTAATTGTTCTGATGTACCCACCATTCAATTTACCCCAACACCCCTGTCCCACATGGTAGAGTTGTGTAGTCTTGGGAGAGGGGATAGTAGAGTTATGGTATTAGTTGCAGTGATTTGCACAGGATAGGGGATAGTGGACTTGGTGGATGCAGAGGGAGGGAGTAGGTTTGTTCATAAAGATTTAAGTTTGATTTAATGGAAGTTTTGGAGTGGAGGACTTGAAATGACTGGCAGTGACGTAGTTGTTGTAGACAGTAGTAGAATAGTTGAAGTTTTTACCGTCTCAAATCTTAAGTGCAGCTGTTGCTTTTGCTTGGAAACAACCTAACATGATAAATTCAGTGAGAGTGACTGATTGGACGAGCTATCAGATAGATCCCTTCCTTCTCTCTTGTATTCAGTTTCTCCAAAACTCAACCGCATCCCCAACCACAAACAAAAACCTGACCAGATAATAGTATTCGGAGCCAGCTGCAATTGCTGTGGGGGTAATATAGTACAAACATCATCATAACAAGAAGTTGAAGTTTCCTTCAGAGGGAGCAATGAGGTTTCCTCATTCTTAAACAAGATTCATCCCAATGATTAAGTTAAATACTATTCGACCTATCAAAGTAATTGGTTTAATACTTGCCAACCATGATTTTAGACTGATTTGATTCCCTTGCATATGTAGGATTCATTGATCTTAAATATGTACATACCAAAAATAGTTCTTTTTTTCCCCACTTTGTTAGAGCTAGATATCAGAAGTTTTGGTTTGGTTTGTTAATTCATTTATACACTTAATAAATATGACTGTTTCTTAGTTGCATCTAAAGGCTTATACCCCTTCCATTAAAAAAATTACATACACACTCATACACATAAACATGCACACACACACACATTAAATACATATGTACATACACACACATTTATACACACAAACACATATGTGTATACACACACATATTGTGTATGTGAATGTGTGTGTCTATATATAAGCAACCAGTTGGGTGGTTTATGTTGTAGCTATCATGCTGACACATAATATTTTCCAATGGATATCTCAGTGGCAGAAATAAAATGCATGAGTCACTCGTCTAACTTGCAGATAATTAACCCAAAACTTGGAACAGTTTCAAATTGAATGGAAGTAGATGATGATAAGCAAACCCATGCTTCTATGTTGTGCTTGCACGAATTTATATGCTGCCGTGCAATTCTATTGATCCTATTAGGATTGAGCAAGGTGTAGAATGGGCATTCCTATGATAACAGGTACGAGAAAGATATGGTCATAGGCTTCATTATTAGTCATATTCTGATATAGTTTTGCATATGAACATGGAAAAAACCTTCTGTTTTGTTGAGCCTCGACTTTGTGTATAATTAAGGAAACAATAAAGTAATACAATGCTCACAAAGTAATAAGAGGTACCAGTAAAATTATTGCCTTGCTTAGATACTCCCTCTTAACATTAGTCTTGTTCATGGGCCATCCCCGCATGTTCTCCATTCTGAACCTTCAGTTTATGATTTAGTATTCGTTCTCTTCAAAGGTGAGGCAGGTAGGTACATGGCATGTGATCTGAGGTAGGTTTATCCACCAAGTAAGTGTGTGCTGGGGAAAACCGAGACTCCCAGCATGGGGAGACCAGAACTCGGTCTAGCTTGGCTAGACTACCACATTCACAATTTTGATTTTAGATATGAAGCTATTTAGTAGGTGTAGCAATTTGTTCTTTTTTTTTTTTTTTTATAGAATAAGAGAAGTCAAAAGCAGCATAACATTGGCTATATAGCTTCCTAAACACTGTGTTTTCCTGAATTTCATGTTTTTTTGCACTTGCAAACTAATATATATTTTTTGATTTGCCTCCTAAATTCCACGTTGCTTTGTCCTCCTCTGCAGGAAGCTAGGGTTTATGACTTCTTACAAGGAGAAAGAGAGAAGAAAAACACCTACATATCTATAGTTTTCCATATAAATCCAAGAGGGCAGGCCCAAACATGATCTTATGATACAGACCTCTCTTTATCTGGTGGGCCCATCTCATATCTCCTAAAATACCGTGTCTTCGTTATTATACCATCTCCTATAATACTCTTGCAACAACAATAAGTCAATAAAATTTAGTCCTTTTCTGCCAACCAATTTTTTCTTTTTGGAAGGACCTTCTCCTCCCCTTTTACCTCCCCGCACTTTGTATCGTTTCTTTCCCTTAGTTAACCTTCTCCTCCTTCTGTTATCATATTCTACCAACATTCCTATGAAAAGTTTCAGTTAGCAAGCGTCATCAGTTTTATGTTGATGAATTGTTTTGCATTCAGGAAAGCAAACACTTGGAACAATATACATTCACTATATACAGTCAACAGAAACAGTACAGTGAACAACAGTCAATAAATGAATGTACAGTTTATCCCCAGAATAAATGAATAGCAACCTGAATGCAGGAGCCATTCAAAAACACTAGGCACCTAGAACAAACAATGAGGAGAGGAGACCGTTTACTGACAATCATATCTTGTGGGCTATGGAGGATCTTAACTTGTTTATATTGGCCAAAATCTTTGACGCTTCAATATGGCCTGATCGAAGAGACAAGGCATCAATATTCTTTAATAGCAGGGGAAAAAATAAAAAAATAGAAAAACTAAAATGTTCATACTCATAGCTGTTCATTTATTTTTCTTCCAAATTTGTATTTTTCTTCTATCACCTCCCTTAACTTTCAATTCCTTTCATCTTTTCTTTTTGGTTACCCTTTTATCCTTTGGCACATCTTAATTATCCCCTGACACCATCCTAATTATACTGATTCGCCTTTTGTCTACAGAATTGCAAGTGATAAAACAATATCATGCAAATGGTAATATTGATAATTAAAGTCCAAATAGTAACATTATAATAGCAATTTTTAGATTCCTAATATTTATATTCATATTGAAAATTTGAATAATATCACAATAACACTAAGAATGTACCTGAAGTAATTATACTGGTGTATGTATGATAGTAAGTAGTTATTTGCAATGCAATAGACCATTTTGAAGAAACAGAATGCTTGTTGAATGCTCGTTCGTATGTTCCGTCATAAGAAACTCCCTGTTTTTGTATTATGTGGCTTGGTCTCCTTTTGGACCCCATTTTGCATCTTTTGTTATCCTCTTGTTAATGAAACATGGTTGGTGTTCTCCATTTTCTACTCAAAATAAACAATACTGTCATACAAATGTCACTGGTTGTTTCTAACCGTCTGTTTGGGTGGATCATAGTTTTTTATTAAATTTACTGAATGATCTTGATGATCCTATGCAATCTGGGTTTGTTTCAAGTAAACTACTTGCAATATTGCGACCGGCGTGAATGAACCAACCAACTAACTTCCATAGATTTGGCCAAAGGTGAAGATTGTATGATGGGAGCAAAAGATACTCCCCTCCATTGCAAATTGTCTCTAGCCATCACAACGTTCCCCATCCTTCCTTCGTTTGGATGGTCTGAAAAGTTGGGGACCGAAAAAGCAGTTGTCGTCTGTCTGTCTCAGACACAACGGCAAAAACTAATGGGTTGTTACTCTTGGCCTTAGTGGAGGGCCTGTTTTATTACCATCATCCACTCTGTCAATCTCCCGCTACTACCATCATCGTAACTAATCCATTCCCCTTTTTGAAGTTTTCACTCTTGTTACAGTCCCTCCCTGTGTGGCCGGAGCCTCAAAGCTTTAGAAGAATTGATGACAGTTATCACACTTGTAACTCTATGCTGAATGAGTCTATGACTACCAACTAGCTCTTCTGATTAGGACAAGGTTTTAGGGGTTTGAGATGATCTATTGTTGCTTGCTTAATATGCTATATTCTAGCTTCTCTTCACTATATCTTGAGTTAACATATGAAATCTGTTTGGCATCTTAGCTGAACACTGGGTATTCAGTCAGTCGGCATTAAGCATGAGCCTCTCATGAAGTTTGTTGGTATGCATTCATTCAATAATATAAACTGTATGTGGTCTTCAATTCTGGTTAATTAGAAGGGGACACATTTAAGATGACGAAGGGGATGGGTGGCCTACACTAACTACATTTGCTCCCGCCATGACCATGACCATGACCATGAGCAAAAGACCAGTGTGTGCACCATGCTGCATGCGGCAACAAGACAGGTGCAACTAATAACACCCGGGTAAAGGACCAAGCCCACTACTTTTGACAGAGGAGCATAGATTGTTCCAGCAATATTTATACTTCCAGGTGCTGAACAGTAGTCCCTTGGTGTCCTTGTCACATTGCTATTGCTAATATTATGGCCTCATTCAATAGCATAACATTCATTCATTCACTCAGAAGAGAAAACTTTGCTGCATATGTAGTTTCTGTCCTCATCATGAACAATGTACATATACATATTTGTGTTTCTATGTCAAAAACATCTCGACCAAGATTTACCGTGTAGAGGTAATTTAGGGTGAGACGATAGATGAGCAAGGCCATGTGAGCCCATCAACAATCAATAAATTTCAGCTGGGTCTCCCATATTTATTAGATTTGGGGAAAAAGACCACTGAATCACTGATATCAAACTCATGGAGTGGGTTTGCTTGCCAGGAATGTAGTTTAAATTAACAGTTCAATTAATTAACCAGAATTTTCTTGCCAAAAACATGTGGATTGTTGGAAGTACTTGCAAATTTGTGCTGATTTCATTTAAGTTGAGGTTCAAGTTCATCTGCTTGCTAACATGCGTAATAGCTAGTAGGAATGATGTATAATTTGCAGAGGACCAAATGCCTCAAATATAGTAGTGATCATGTCATGCCCCCAGAGGCCAGCGATAGACTGCTTTTTGGATCCCATGCAATCAGAATTTGCGGGTACATTGCTATCTAGTCTCATCGTGGAGTAGAATAAGCAGCTGAGTGGGCTGCTCATTAACAAGTGGATTGCAGGTAGCCTCATAAAGAGATGCTTCTCTCGATTTCTTTATATAAAACATGGTTTATTTCTTTTTACCTTGCAGCAGGCTATTTTTCTTTCTGGGAAAGATAAATTTAGCGAACTTTTCCTTCTTTCACTAATTATAAATAGATAAATCATAAATATTGCCGTCAAATGCAGTTAACCTATCTGTTTTCTGTTTTCAGCCGGCAACTTACTTGCAATCCTTTGCTACTCCCTGAGCAGTGCCTTGAGGACAAAAAACAAAATCTCATTGCTCTAGCTTGTTGTATAAGTCTATATATATATATATATATATATATATATATATATATATATATATATATTAACTGTATGCCCTGCGACCCCAAAATCAATATCAATGTCAATGTATTTATGCTTGAAGCAAGTTGGCTTTTTTTGTTTGTTTTGAGTGTTTCGACAGCAGTTGCAGCAGCTGCACCCCTCACTCCACGGGTGGCTCTCTCTCTCTCTCTCTCTCTCTCTCTCTCTGTGCTGTGCTGTGTCTTGCGGATGAGTAAAAGAGAGAGGTACATTCTCCTGTTGGTAGCAATATTGTGGACACAGTCACAGTTAATAAGAAGAGAAGAAGACGTCTGCAGCTGGGTTTGGCTTTCTTCCCAAAGAGTGAATGGACAGTGTAGGGTTGGGAAAAAAAACTCAAAACAACTGAAGGAGACCCACCAGACTCTACTTGAAATGGGTCTCTGCCTTTTGGGAAATTTAATATTGGACCAGTACATTCCTCTTTAGGAAATTTCTTTCTTCTTTTTATTAATGTTTTTGTTTTTTGTTTTTTCTCTTTTTTTTTTTTTTTTTTTGTTTTTTTTCCTCTCCTTAGGATGCACTGTACTACATTACTAATGCTACTCCTCTGGGCTCTTTCAGTTCGATCAATTTGATGGAGTTACTACTAGATGCCACTTACCCTACCCATCTTCTCCACATCATAAAACCTCAAAACAGTAACAGGTGAGTTCTCTTGCATTCTGATGCTTTGCAAATTTTTAGCATTACCCCTCCCTTTAATAAGCATCAACAGTAACCAACTGAGATGACTTGTCACTCTTCTATATATATATATATATATATATATATATATATATATATATGAGTAATGAGTCTGATGCAGAAATTTAGGAGGTAAAGCAACGGACAAACAAACGCATATTCACACGAAAAGAGAGGTACAGATTTCCCTTAAACAAAGATGAGGGATAAGAGAAGTGGATTTTGTGTGAATAGAGAGAGACTTGTGACTGTGTGACAAATAGAAAACTGAATACTGAAGTTAAATTATAGTTTGATGTGGAGGGGAGGTGACTGGTGAGGTGAGGTGGGACATATCAGTTGGAGTGTTCCCATTAGTAAAATAACATGATCATTCATGGCATTCTCTTCTCGTTGTGGGCTTTTGTTTCCCTTTTCTCTCTCACTCGTTGGCTCCCCTGCCCTCATTCATGTCATGTCCTCTTACATTGAAAATAACCCAGGTTAACTTTACTTACCATGGTTAGTTAATTTTGTTTGAAAGCTGAAACAGAGTGAGAGAGGGGGTTAACTGTCATTTTGCTAGTTTGTTTTGTTCCTCCCCTTGAAAAGAAAGGAAGAGTGGGATGAATAGGGCCTCTGCTGAACTGCAAGACTCCACACAACCACAAGAAGACACAAACAAACAGTAATGCGTAGGAAGGAAGTGAGAGTTACATCTCACACATGTGGCTAGGGTTGGATATTGTCATCCACACGTGTGCACTTCTACTTCTACTATTAACATTTCATCCAAGTTTGATTTTCTGGGGACTAGCAAGCATGAAGCAGCAAGTGAAAGCATTGGAGGAGAGGAACTTAGAGCTATCCTATTCTGTTTCCTTCTTCTGTGTCTGTGCTAGTCTCAGTTTGTTACTAAACTAAAGCATTGAAGCCACTTTCTCCTAGCTTATCTACCTTTCACGACTGATCTCATCATCTACTACTTGCGTCTCTTTACCCTTGTTCATTCATACTCCTCTTCTGGCTGACTCTAGTGCTAAGCACTGCGACATTTGTATTGGAGGTGACAGCCAACCCCAACCCAAGCCATGACAAACTTGTATAATGATCCCTATGGCTCTTCAATAGCTTCCTACCCCTCTTCATCCTATTCTAACAACAGTATGAATGTGTTTGCTCAAATGGGTTCTCTCTCCATCAACCCAACCTCCTCCTCTTCAGTGGACACCTGCTGGACCTACCCATTCCTGGCCCTGGCCGCCACCACCACCACTTCTAGTACAGCTACTGCAGGTGATCGTGTGAATAATGCTGCTACTACCACTGAAGAGGAGGGAGATAACACAACAAACGATGGATCTTCGTTCAGCGGCAAAGAGTCCGTGGTCGACTGCGGCCAGTCGAAGCTCTACGCCAGAGGCCACTGGAGGCCTGCTGAGGACTCCAAGCTCAAAGAGCTTGTAGCCCTCTACGGTCCCCAGAACTGGAACCTCATTGCCGAGAAGCTAGAGGGAAGATCAGGTATTATTATATATATATATATATACATGATGTATTATATATATACATTGTGCTTTTTGTTTTGTTTTTTCATATTTTATTTGGTGGGTGGGGTTTAATTAAATCTAAATGGGAGTTTGAATTTTTAAAAAAAATTTGGAAAACTTGAAAGGGAAGAGCTGTAGGCTGAGATGGTTCAACCAGCTGGACCCGAGGATCAACAGGAGGGCTTTCAGTGAGGAAGAGGAGGAGAAGCTGATGGCTGCTCACAGACTGTACGGCAACAAATGGGCGATGATTGCTCGGCTTTTCCCCGGGAGAACCGACAATGCAGTCAAGAACCACTGGCATGTGATCATGGCCAGGAAATACAGGGAGCAGTCCACTGCATTCAGGAGAAGGAAGCTCACCCAAGCTGTCCATCGCAGGAGATCACTACTAGTGATGGCCGATCAGCAGCAGCAGCAGCAGCAAGGGGATTATCATCATCATCATCATCATCAAACTGTTGCTGCAACGACACTGCCCGCATATTGTAATGGTGGGTTCGTTAGTAACGAGTACTACCCATCTCAATCCCACTCTTATTCTGCTGCAATTCTCGGCTCCAATGGCTTGGTGATCCCAAGCAATGGTGGAGGAGGGGGAGTTCAGGATTCTTCAGTACTCTCAAGCCATGATAATATTAACAACGGATATTGTGCTTCAGAGCAAGCACCCATTGATTTCCTATCTGCAGCAGGTGTGTACCCTTCCTCTTCTTCTTATTATCTTCTTCATTTATTCCTTCCTCTGATGCTACTGGTTATTTACAGTCTCTCTCTGTATCTCTCTCTCTCTCTCTCTCCTCTCTCTGTGGTTGCATGTTATAAATTCATTCTGGTCTTTTTTCCATGGTTATTGCATTGCTTCCTTGCTTTAAATTTACTTGCATTGATTCTCTCTCCCTCTCTCCCTCTCTCTCTCTCTCTCTCTCTCTCTCTCTCGAGAGAGAGAGAGTCTGTGCTGTTCTCCCAATAGGAAGCTATAGTAAATGTGTGGCCCAAATTTTGTTACATTTTTCTTCTCGTTTATGATCCTACTTCAATTTAAGATTGTTTAAGAATGGTAATAAGAGAATCTCAAAACTAGATTAGATCCTGCCAGGAACCATTGAAGAAGCAACAGAGACATTGCTTGCTTGAACAGATGGGTCAACTGTCAGAACACCCTACAAACCAACCCCGCAAAATGCTCAAACTCACTTGTTGCACTTAGTGTATCCTTAGAGTGCTTTTCAATTGTCATGATATAAAACACCATGACAGGGAAAAATGAAGATAACAAGAGGGGAAATTCTAAATCCACACCATATTTTACTAGTGAGCACCATTTCCCCCTATGTTGTAAATCACTTTACTATATAGTTGTTCCCTAACAAGGCAAGGCCTCTAAAGGAGTATGTGTTTCTATATGTAACATGCAAGTGAAGCAAGAGGGCCTCGATATTAATTAACATTATATTTGTTGCCATTTCTATTTTATACAACTTAAACCTCCATTAAGCAACGCTGAGATTGTTTGGTTGTTAAACTAATAATTGCAGGTTCCAGTAAGGTCCATGAGAAGACAACAAGCTTCATTAGTAGCAGTTGTTGGGATAATAATGATGAATCTCCCTCACCCTCCTCTTTCAAGCATCTCTTCCACCAGTGCCCTTCGTCCATGTTGGCAATGCAACAGTCATCTCCTCGTACTTCAGACTCCACAGTTTCAGCTGCTAACTATCAAGCACCATCGCAGTCGCTTAAAGAGAATATTATCAGGGAAGATAGCCATTTTGATCAAGCTACCATTGCTCCTCCTTTCATTGATTTTCTTGGAGTAGGAGCTACTTGACTTGAAACTAGATAGCTAGCTAGCTAGCTAGCTAGGATTGGTGTAGGAAGTGACTAAAACTGAGAGAGAAAATTATGAGAGTACTATTTGATATTCAGGCGAAATAAGCCTCTTTTAGAGCAACAATATATATATATATATATATATATATGGTATGTTTGGTTTTAGCTCAGTGTAACCATTTAGCAATGACTAATTAGGAGGAAAAGCTGGTCATGCTTACAAACTTCTATGAAACTGATCACTACATATTTTTACTATAATTCCGATTCACTTACATCTTCTTTAAAGTTTAATGTGTGACTTGGAAGGCTGTTGTACTTTTGCATAGTGCAAAATTTATTTGATGAAAGAAAAAGGTAAGGCTATTGGATTGACGTGCTATATGTACTGCTGCTTCAAGTTCTATTCTACTTAATGTAGTTTTAAGATTTTGAGAATATATGGCTTAATTAGTATACCATCAAAAGAAAAATGACTTAATCCGTAATAGCGCATGAAACTTAATTAAAACTGCATAATATTTATACACTGAAGGATAAACATAGGCAATTACTTCTGGAGAAGTAGGGCCTCCAATGCAGTGAGGGTTCTCCCTCTTCTTGTAGATGCCCAAGAATATCATCTTGTTTATTGTTCTCAAGCGTATCTTGTTTATGTTTGATCAAATTCTATTAACATGGAAGATCTCATACAAAGTTTTGTAATTACATCATACGGGTGTAAAACCAAAGGTTTCTATGATTACAGCCTAATTAATCAACAATCATGAGTAAGGCTTTTATAATCATCACATCTATACCTCTCTCTCTCTCTCTCTGAGAAATCATGAGCAAAATCACAATTTTCTAATTTGAAGTATAAAATATTGCTGTATATTATCCTTACATTTTAAGGAAATTTATTTTCTAATGTTTTCTAAAAGTATTTGTTTTTTTAAGGGAAGATTTTCTAAAATGAAATTTTATTTGTATTAATCTTTAACTTCACTTATCTTCATCTTTATGTAAACTACCTATCATTCTCATCATTTAGATTTATTGAAGAAGAAGAAGAAGTAGTAGTAGTAGTATTAGAAGAAGAAGAAGAAGATGAAGAAATGAAAGAGCTAAATATATTTTACATAAGCTAAAAATTCACATAGTTAATTACTTCTGATCTCCCTCAAAACACAGCTTGCATGCTTTGTTCTGAGAATACAAATACAAAAAATACAAGTTAAGATGAAAAAATTTCACCTACCTAACGTTGGAACAAAGTTATTTGTGAAGACTCGGTAATTAAGAGCACCCAACATGCCAGAAAATTAAGCATTGGATCCCTGAAAGAGGTAGTTCAGTTGTCAGGCTAGCTAAAGCCAGAGCATATATACTCCACCTGAACTTGAACTCAGAAGTTGGGCCCTCATATTCTTCGATGTTTTCATTTACCCATTTATATAGGCTGTCTGCTCTGCTTGGCCCATTCACTCACTCTTATGTAGGCTGTCTGCTCTGCGGGACCCATAATTTTTTTTTTTTTTTATAATAAATGGTGAGAATATATCTCCGTGCTCCTCCATTAAAGATTTTTAATAGAACATAAATACAAAGTATATATTACATATAGTACTATGTAAGAGTGTGACACAAGATAACACTTAACAAAAGTATAGAAGAGCAAAACTAAAATAGTAAAATTACATTCCTGTGATAAGCACAATTCAGAACACTCCAAGTATTTTTAAATAAGCTTGCTGTCTTCAATCAGCTGGAGAACCATCCTGAATGGGCACCATCATGATCGGGCTCATGATGCAAGCATCCAAGTGTCTCCGTATTATTGTTAGAGAGAGAGAGAGAGAGAGAGAGAGAGAGAGAACTAGAGAAGTTTGATCTGGATGCAAGCAAGCTGCAAGAGCAACAGCAACAACAAACTTATGTATGGGGTTGGGCTGAGTTGTTGTTTTGGCGTTTATGTATGCATGCCTAATTATTCTCTTACATCTCCCCTCTCTCTCTCTCTCTCTCTCTCTCTCTCTCTCTCTCCCTCCCTCCCTCGTGGGAATGGGCGTGAGAGTGAGCATTCAGCAGTAGCAGCAGCAATAATCAGTGACATGAGTAGTCAGAGTTTTGAGTCGACACAGATTCTCTCTTGCTCTTGCGCGGTTGCTCCTCAACCCTCCCTCACTATCCATTCCTCTTCTCTTTTTTAGCTCCTACGTTTCCAACACCAAATTGACATGGCATACACCTCATAATGATTATGGCTGAGCCTGAACCTGAACCTGAACCTGAGCAGACATGGAACTGTTTCAACTTTCAGCGAACCAAAGGAATCACGTATGGCAGCTGTTGCCGCTGACCCATCCAGACCAGGCCCAACCCAATTCATCAAACTTGAAAAATATTGCGTGTGCGCGCGCGCGTGCGCATCAGGCCGTTAAACGCAACATGCATTTTTGTCAAACGAAATATAATGATGCTGCTGCTGCTGCATGCTTCTGGTAACATCACACTCAAGATGATTATGTTGTTAGACGCTCTGTAAATTATGGATGGCATGCCAACATCGTGTATTAGCAATCAACAGCATAAGAATCTCTGTAATTGTTCTAAGAGCCATCGTGTATTAGAGAATTAATTAATGTTGATTCCATAAACTTGACAAATTCATGGAAATCAATGCATCTATTGCTGTCTTTTTATCATGTCCATACATAGAAGACACAAATGTGTTGGGCTATAGATGTATTTAGGCACAGCATAAGGATATATGCTGATAATTATCAAACACTTTGAACGACGAGGAAACATGAAAACATCGGTATGTCATTTATTCAACTAATTGCATTGTAGAGATGGCAGTGAACCAGCAAGCTTCTTAATTTTCATGATGGCTGCTTGAGAAATATGGAGTTAAGAATCATTAGGTTAATTAAGAGGCCGGCCTATGAAACTTGGGGCTTTCATTGTGCAGGGTACCTTCTCCTTTCATTTTGAGTTAGTTAGACAAGCAGAGAGGTACATTTCAGTGGCCCGATTCATGTTTTATAGCTTATCATCTTGTGCCCGCCACCCACCGCGTGTGGGGTGTGGAAAATTCATTGGATTTAGAGGTTTGTTAAGGGCAGGCAGAGGGGAAAGAAGTTTGAAAATTCAGACTGAGATTGACCTCATAGTTAGTTCAATCCCCCTATTTGCTTCCTCATTTCCTTTACTTCCCTTCATCCAAACATGTGGTGAGTGTTTTATTTTTATTTTTTTATTTTTTTATTTTTTGTTTTTGATATGCAACTATGGCCTTTTACATGCTAAATCTTTACTTCCATTGTTCAGTTGGACGATACTGTTGAAATTATACTGCCATTTAGTTTGGAGCAGATTACTTCATAGTTTGTGCCTTAGTTTACATAAGAGTTATTTTGATCTTTATCAAGATCATAGATCATATAAGAGTATGAAGTTGGAGTATAATTACCACATAAGAGATTTGCTTGTAACAGTATTTTGTTTGTTCAAGATATTATTAATTATACAACATCAAGATTCAACTTTCTCAGTAGAAAACTTGTTGGAAAAAATTTAATAACTTGTATTTCCTAGATTCCTCCCTCTCTCTCTCTATCTCTCTCTCTCTCTCTCTCTCTCTCCGACAAGAAGAAAAGTTGGATCAAAAAATGAAAAAGAAATTGATAAAGATGAGCGGGGGAATAAACTACTCTGTACAACTAATTACAAGAATATATATATCGGGAGGGTAGGGGAGATCAGCAGAAGCTGCTCTCCATGAATCGAACAAACTCATCAAAATCGATCTTCCCGTCTTGGTTTTCATCGTATGTTTGGATCATGTGCTGGCAGGCATCCAAGTCTGCCCCTTCGCTGAAGCCCAGCCTGCAGAGAAGTGTTTGCAGCTCCGTTGCATCGATGAACCCGTCACAGTTTTCATCAAACATGGAAAAGGCCACGTTCACTTCCTCCAGGCTAGGTTCCTCCTCCTCAAAAACGGTTGAAAGCAGCAGCTCATCAAAGCCCATGCAATTGCAATCCTTGATGACGAGCTTGTCGCTCCCACGGCTAGAGAGCAACCCCATCCTGGCCATGACGATCTCCACGTCTCCCCTGCTTAATATCTGATCTTGTCCTCCTTCCTCTCTGGTCCCCCCGTTCGATGTGTTCTTCTTCTTCTTCTTCCAGTCTCCGGCGTGAGGACTTCTCGACGAGGAGTCCGTGAAGAAGGATCTGAGGCATAACTTATGAAGCGTGTTGGCCCAGTTGAGGATGGAGTCAAGGATGAGGAGTCCGAAAACTTCTGCTGCCAATGAGAGACAGTGATACAAGGCTCCTTTTGATGCTACCTGCTTCTTCTCCATTGATACAAAGAGTTGAGGAGATCGAGGAGAAGGAATCAGGAAGTAAGAGAGGGATTGGTGCAAGTTTGTTGTTGGCAGTGGGGGAGGATGGATTGAGGAGAAGATGTGGTTTTATAGATGAGTTGGTGTCAATTAAATTCCCAAAGAGCTGGGCGAGAAATTAAGGGAATTGGAGAGAGGACGAAGCTTCCTCTTGAGTGCATGGTCATGTAAAGATATGGGAAAGTTAATTGTTAGTCTGGCACTCTCTGCTTCTCGGAAGGTGCAGGAGGCAGGAGGGATTGACGATGCTCTCTCTCTCTCTCTCTCTCTCTCTCTCTCTCTGTTGTGGGGTTTGGTTTGACCACCAGCTGCTGGAACTTGACTTCTATGTTGGAAAAACGCGGGGAGGCCCCAAGACCATAGAAAATATGCTGCACATTTGTCTCGCGCCCCTCACCTTAGCATCTGCCTACGAAGCCAGTACAGGTCCAATCCAATGACCTGTGGCGGGCTGGCTGGCCTAGACACATGGTGCAATGTGATTCGTGCATGACAGTTTGTCAACCTGTTCTCTATTTTTTGTTTCTTATATTTTCGGCTAGTTGCGTCAGTGATCCAGATTCTCTTATGAGAGTTGCTAACTGCGCCCCACACTTTTTCTAGTAAGCCCTAGAGTAGTGTAAAACTAGCACATTTTTTCTTAGTGAGTCCCATAAATTTTTCAGTTCTGTCCCTATAACCACCAATGCAATATTTAAGAGGGAAAATAGGGCTCACTAAGAAAATTTTGGGCTCACTAGAAAATTAGGTTTTTTAACACTCTCTCTCTTCTTCTTCCTCCTCACTCTATCTCTTCTTCCTGTCCACAAGCTCTCTTGTTCTTCCGCTCCGATTTTTCCCTCTTTCTTCAACGACCACCGTCCAAATCAGATCTTAGATTTCGGTCGCACCCTCTGCCGTGAAGATCAGTTTGCGAAAATGACGTCGTTGAGCCCTGCCGACAAGACATTGTTCCTATCTCCTTCCTCTCATTCCATTTTTATCTCCTATATTACTTAATAGTGTTAGTAAGGTTTAAGATATAATAGGGACATCCAATTTTGAGTAGGATTTAGGGTTTGATAATTTGAAAATCCAATTTGAACATCCAAAATTTATCTCCTCTTATGTGATAACGTTTAGTAAGATTTTTATGGAGTTGGGAAAAATATATTGTCACTGGACACAATATGGGACCAATTTTGTGTGGTTATTATTGAAATTTTGGGTTAATGCATGTTCAATACTTATACAGATGGATTAACCTGAGTCATCTCGAATTAGGCCGATAGCCTCGTATCGGAGGAAGAAAGCTGGTACAAAGCCACCGAGGTACGTCTACTCACTTTAATACGTATATTTATAAGTTCCATATTTGTATAGTTGGATCTAACGTAACAATTATTGTCGGGAAAGAGAACCATTGAGATGCATTAATCATACAAAGAAAAATAGCTACGTTGCCACTAAGGTTGAACCAGCCGAATACACGATTTGTGGAGCTAATAAAAAAAAATTCTCATTGTATAAGCAGTGCTGACATATCAGCATTTGTGTAAAAGATGGCATTCGAAAACGAATACCAACTTCATTATATAAGCGGTGTTGGGATATCAGCATTATACAAGCAGTGTCGGATTTATTTGGTTTAGCCGATATCGAAAACCAAGTCAAGACTAGATCTCCGAATTCGCCAACAATGGGTGGACAGACCCGCCGTCCTGTTAGAAAAATTGCTAGGCGATAATGTGTTGTACTTCCATGCTCACTTTACATATTTTTGTAATTATGATGTTATGAACAATTTCATTTTTGTAATTGTACTTTTTCGTTTGTATTGAACAGATAATGATGCTAATTTCAAGTTATTGTTAATATTATTTATTTTTCGTTATGGACGTTTTTAGTTTATTGGTTGTCAATATTCGTGATTTATGCATAATGTTTGCCATATTCGCATGATATAACTTATTCTCAATGGACATTTCTTAAAGTAATAAATTCATATGAAAAGCCCAGTGGCCGGGGTTTCAACACCGGCTAGTGAACTTTGTTGACCGAGGTGTACAATCCGGCCGGTTACTGGTCTGGCCGGTGTGTACACCCTGGCCAGTGGGTATTACATTCTTTATGAAATTTTTCCAATCTTACTGGACAAGGTGGTAAACACTTTGGATTATGGTAGATTTTCGTTTGTATTTAGAAAAAGATACTAATTTCAACTTATTATCAATTATATATAACTTTCGTTTGTATTTATTTTGATGCATTACGTTATTTGTGAATTATATTAACATTTGTCATCTTCTCATTCAAAATTTTCAATATCGAAACTAATTTGAACTATTCAAGATACAATATAATCTCATTGGTGTTTGCATATGTTGAAGTTAAATAAAAATATTTTGGAAACATACCGGCTAGTGGGTCTCCTTAAAATAGTAACCCACTTTGGAAATATACTTGTCGGACTGGCAATCTCGACCAGAAAAATGGCACTGGTCGAGCTGGCAACCCCGGCTAGAAATCTCACTGAATCCTGACCAGAAAATGCACTGGACAGGCTGGCAACCCCGGCCAGAAAATGCACTGGACAGGCTGGCAACCCCGGCCAGAAAATGCACTAGACAGGTTGGCAACTCCGGCCAGCAAATGCACTGGATAGCCTGACAATCCCGATCAGAATTTCTGTCCCGACAGCCAAATGATAAACACAGCTACTCTACATATTATTAAATTCTATAAAATTCATAATCTTCATTCGTCATTTAAATTAACTTGTATGTTGAGTTCAAAATAGCTTTAACTGTACAAAAAATTTCATCGATTTTTATCAAAATTGTTAGCTTGTTCTCTATCTTCTTCAACCTCCTCTCAACTCTCATAGAGAAATATCAACACCAGATTTACAATAAAATCAACACAGAAAATTCAAAGAAGAGTTAGCAATCACATGCAACTAATGAGAATCAAATTTAGAGCAGGATTTAAGGTTTGGGAGATCGAATTTTCTTTTTTTTTTTTTTTTTTTTTGAGAACTGTCGCTTGGATTTGAGAAGGCACTTGATAGATTTGGGGCTCATTAAGAAAAATAAGGTAATGGGAAGAAGGGAATAAGGAGTTTGGGGCTCACTAAGAAAAAAAGATAATAAAAAGAAGGGAATGAGGCTCACTCAGAAAAGTATGAGAGCTATTTGGTCCAAAATTAAAAATGACAAACTTGTAAATAAAGAGCTTTTTGGGATTGGGCTCACTAAGGAAAGTATGGAGCACATCTAGCAACTCTCTTCTCTTATGTATGTGTGTGTGTTTTCTCTACTGAGAATTACTAGATGCGCCCTATGTTTTTCTTAGTGAGCTCCAAAAGTTAGGGGGGAGTTATTTTTGCTCTAACTTTTGGGATTCACTAAGAAAAACCTGGGGCGCATCTAGTAATTCTCTTTTCTAATGGAAAGTCCGACATGTGTTATTGTAAACTATTTTGTGGATGATTGCTTTCTAACTATAAAAAAGGAAAAAGAAAATATTAGTCGGTGGAATTACGAAAATTTTGAGAGTTGTTAAGTGTTATTTTATACTCAGATACAATCACAACCATTCAAAAAATAGTAAACTTTTGATGTTAACATATTGTAGTTTCCAATACAATCAGTACGTGTCAGAAGATCCAGTTCCATATGGATATATGGCATACTAGGATCTACAGAGACCGAGCTAGATGTTTTCTTACTGTATATATCCTGTTTGCATGTAATTAGTATATTCGTCAATAAAGTTGTTGATATTTAGAAAGTACATATCCATAATGATTGTTTTATTTGCTAGTACATGTCCATAATTCTTGATAATATTAATTTGTTTATATCTATCATGTGGAGACAACTACTAAATTTACCGAATACTTGGGTGCTAATTCATTGTTTAGAACTGTAATAGTATTATTTCATAATACTGAGTTCTTCTTCTTCATCTTCTTCTTTTTTAATACAATTATAATATTGAGTTTTGAGTCATATTATAAGAATATATATCATAATGGGATTTACCTACTATCTGAGATAATATTTTTAATTCTTATATACGTGGAGAATATACATCTTTTTCTTTTTAAGTTTTATTGGTTAGCATACTATTGTATCCAAAACTTATATTGGTTTTGGTTTCCTCTTGGATGTGTGATTGTACTATACAATTTCGAAAATTCATGGTTAATGCTATTTCCCATACAAACAAATATTTACTTGGCTTTATCTCATTCTTTGTTTTTTTTCCCCATAATCGGAACATCTCTATAATTATTTTTTTTATATTCAAATTTCGTATCCATATGTATTCGATTAATGGTTTTTGGATCAATCGAAGACTTATCTTTATCTCTGCACGTCACGTCCAAGATCAAATCTCATCCGTTAATATATGGAATGGAAGCGTATATCCTAGCCGCCCATTTGATTGATTATTTTAATTTTGATAAGTGATTCGAATAATAAGTAATTTTTTTTATTTTTGGGTCCCGGAGACCAGTTTCTCTCTCTGACTACCTGCTCTCCTCTCCAGTCCCCTTCTCTGTAGTACCACTTCCCGATCCAAAATCGAAGACCTTCTCTCTCAAACCCTAACTCTCTCTCTCTCTCTCTCTAAATATTTCTTCTACCTTCAGTCCCGACGGATCCGAAGAGGATAGATCGACGGTTGATTAGAGGAAGAGGAGGACTTCGCAAAGTGGGAGAGAGAGGAGTTCGAGAGTCGAAGGGGGAGGAGACCATGTCGAATTCGACATCCGGGGAGGAGATCGAGATCTGAACCGGTTAGCTTGCTCTTTTCTTTTCATTATTAATCTTTTTTTCCTTCAACAATTTAATTGATCGATGTATCTAAGAATTAGTGATTTAGGTTTTAATCCGTCATTTTTTTCTTACATATGTGCAATGTTCTGAATTTTGATCAATTTTTGTTTTCCAGTGGACGAAATTTGCAATAATTGATTATCAGTTTGTTACTGATATTATATAATAAGCTACACGAATGTGCTGCGCTTTTTGTTCGTGAGAATCGTGAAGCAGTGGAAAGATAATTAGCAGGGCTGAAATACCAAGTATTTAAACAAAGGTTGCACTTAGTGGTAAGACCTTAAGAGCATGTAGTTAAATTCAGCTAAATTGTCAAACATATTTAATGCATAGAATAAGAATTTAGAATCGAATAAGAAATAAATTCGGTTTTTTTAGGAAAAAAAAAAAATTCTTGTCATTGCGACCTAGCATCTTATACACATTATTATACAATCATCTTCTAGGAAGATAACCTTAGTTTTCTACATTTATTGAACTTCAAATTGTTCACTGTTAGGATGCTCACATTCCTAACCAAAATCGTTTATTCATAATAACATACACTTAAAATCGTGTAGCCTCCCAACCAAGCCTTCAATCTTTAAATATCTCCATGTGGTTTGAACTTTATGGCACATATGTAGACTCATTGAATATCTTGTTTCCGTAGGCAAAAGGTCACCAATTCCTAAGTGTTATTTTTATACATCACAACCGTTTTTGTGTCCTCAACATCTTTCTAACCAAGTAATAATATAGCTTGATAATATGTTTATGGAAAGATAAATTTGATAATACAGATGCATATTAAGGGCATGACATGAAAAAGATAAAACATTAGCTATGGATGTTGAGTGCAAGTTGGGATACAGTTTTTGAAGGCAATATTAAGATGAGAAATAGAAATGGCTGTATATGATTCTTCTTTTGATGGAGTCATATGTTGTGTATTTTCAATCACAAAAATTACCATTTGTGAAAACTATTTCTAGAACATGTACATTGTCGGTGTTATATGACAGAAGTTCGCCACTCAGCATCTAGGGACCTAAGTAACCCCCAGAATAGGAAGGAGGGAGAGAGTGGTCCCTTGTATCTCGTTAGTCTTGCAAAGCATTTTTTGCTCTTGAGAGAGAGAGAGAGAGAGAAGGAGAAACCCCTTACTAAGCGCTTTTTTCCGCTTCATGAAGGCGCCACGAGGCTGTAAGAGGGACTATGAGGCCATGGGAGTGCAGCTAGAAGCAGTGTTTTAAATATCGGCCGATATACCGGTATATCGGTAATTTTGAAGAAACGAGACGATATGGGGAATTTTTTATCGGATATCGTTTTGGACCGGTATGGGCCGATATATCGGCCACGTGGCGATATATCGGCCGGTATCGATATTATCCAATACCGGCCGGTATTGGATAATATCGGTTATTGGGTTTTGGTTACGGGTTAAACCCGTTAACCCGTTAAAATCCGACCCGTTAAGCAATAAAACGGGTCGAAAGGGGGAAATTTTTATTTTCTTTTGCGTTTTCTCTCTCTCTTTCTCTCCCGGCGATCCGAGCTCTCTCTCTCCGCGACAAAACCCTAATCCCAAATACCCACAAATCAGCCCTAAATCTTCTCCGATTTTTCTTCTTCCACTCTCTGGCTCTCTCTCTCGTTCTCTCCCCGCGTTCGTCGGCCGATCGAGTTGAACGCAGCGAACCCGAACCCTAATTTCCCAATCCATCAAAAAATCTCTCTCGTTTTCTTTCTATCTTTCTTCTCCGCTCTCCGATAGCTCTTCTCCTACTCTGCGAGTCTTCGAAGAGGGCTCGCCGTTCTCCAGTGGGGCAGTCGCTGCCGGCCAGGTAAGGTTAGTTTGCTTTTTTATGTTAATTTGATTTAGAGTTACAAATTTCGTCAATTTTTTTTATAATTGTGCTATTTAGGTTTAATTAATTGCGATTTATATTAGATTTTTTTTTGGGTGTAATTTGAGGAGAATTGCTAAGTTGACGCACTGTTTATTGGCGGGTAGTCTACAGTGAGTAATCGAATCACTGATTCACACTGAATCAGTGATTCGATTCACTGATTCAGTGTGAATCAGTGAACCGAATCACTGATTCAGTGTGAAGTCACTGATTCACACTGAATCAGTGATTCGGTTCACTGATTCACACTGAATCAGTGAATCGAATCACTGATTCAGTGTGAATCAGTGATTCAAGAAATAATTTTGTGTGTATGAGTTTCATACTAGTTAAAATTTGTTAATTTGAGTATTTACTATTTACAGATTCACTACTTCTTAGGTTTACTGTTGCAGATTTACTGTGTATGATTCACTGTTGCAGATTTACTGTTTCATGCAACAGAATCTTGTCATTATTCTAATTGTTGTTGCAGATTTACTGTTTTATGTATGAGTTTCATGCTAGATTTATTGTTGTTGTGCATGTGGACTGTATCCATATATGTTTTTTTGTAGATGTGTTGTTGAAAAAAAAACAAAATTTATAAAGAAAATCCACTAGTTAGCATGATGACTTACTAGTTTGCAAAAAAATGAGTTTTCTGTTAATTTTATTCACCAAGTCCCATACCCACCATCTTATTCTTCCTTCATTTTACTAAACAACAATATCAACTTATTTTTCTTTATTTTATGATTGTATTTCGCTCTGTCTCTGTGCATATGCGAACGTTCTAAACGATATCTGCAAATTCGTAAGTTGAATGTAAATAAGCCAATATAAGTGCTATAAACTCATTTTATGCGTTTTATTATGTTCTATATAGCCAATTATATAATTATTCTTTAACTGCTATGATACCGATATGACACTCCGGTATTTAGGGTCATATCGCGATATCCCATCCGGTATCCGGTAACCGGTATGTAATTTGGCTGACCGGTACGAGACCGGTATCCGATATTTAGAACACTGGCTAGAAGATAGCGAACGCCTCGTGAGGCTGATGGGCACTGTACAAGCTGCCTTGGCCTGATTTAGGCACTTAAGCGGTTGCCTCGACAGCTTTTTTAAAACACTGCACAAGAAACTTACATCAACTCGAGCTATTAAGTCAAAATAAGGTTTATTATTACTAAGTAAAGTGTATGGTGTTTTACTATAAAGAATTGATTAAGGAGCTTAGTTAATTAACAAGTAAATAGTTAAAATGATATCAATTAAATGCCATGTAAAATTGAAGTGAGGTCCTAGCTACTTCAAGAAGACAAGCTTTTGGGCTGAGGAACTTGAGATTGAGACCACCGGTCTTTCTTTCTTTAGAAGAAATGAAGGTGAGTGTCTTTTCCTCTCAAGATCCATTTTATTAAGGAATATGAGCACAAGAAGTCTATTTACTCCTGAATAATATATGAGAAGCACAATAATTTTGTATCTTATATTAAAAAATTCCAGAGCATTATTAGATTCCATCATTCCAAGGTGCAAACTGAGCAAACAAATTGTTTAGGATTTCTTATGAAGTAACTAAAGAAAATAGGAACAATTTTGACCAAGTTTCGTTATAACTAACTGTCATTACCGCGTGAATAGTTTCATCGAAGAGCTACAAAATAAGAAAAACTTGTGAGATTTTGGACTCTTCGGTACCCAAAGTATTATTATGAGCCACTTCTTGAAGTATGCAAGCAAAATACCAATCTTTAATCTCTTTAATCTTATATGAGCTATTTTAAATTTGAAATAAATATTCTTCTGTGCTTCCTTGGAATACATATGCAGCTATTGCGAAAAGTAAACAAATCAATATGCGTGTGAGCCATAGGCATGGGTTCACTTTATAAGCATGGGACCACTTTGATATGGTCTAAGTTGAAACTTTGGTATGGATCAACATTTTGAATATCAGCTGACACCGATATATGTAGCATATATCTTATTGAATTTTGTGGCCGATACACAATATGCTATATAATATCAATTCGATGTTTTCGATATCACCAATACGATATGCTTGATTTTGTCAAGCTTAATATCATAAATGATTAACCAATACCAATACTTATTCGAATATTTTAAACCTTACTATGGACAATTATTGGGCTACTAATAATAGAGCTTATGGGTTGAGAATGATGAAAATTTTGAATTGAAAAAACTTTCTATTTTCTGGTCCTTGGCATGTTTACTCTCTGGTCCCTCAAATGTTTAGCTCACTCTTAAATTAATACCTGAAGTTCAAGTTTTGCTCTTTAGTTCCTAAATATCTCAGGGTTAATTACTTCACTTCGTACAACTCCCTTTTTGCTTAGAATATGTATAAAATAATCTAAGAACCTTTACCCATATTTGCCTAAATTTTTTGTACTTTTTATTTTTGATGTGGTTGCCAGGTACGAGTTTAAAATTATTGTGAGAGATATGGTTACTATCCTAGCGTCTAAACTAATGAGATTGTTGGCATTCTGAAAAGTGACTTAAGCATATGATTATTGTACGCTTATCATCATTGATAGTGTGAAAGTTCACTTTGAAACATAAGATGGAATTACTGAACCAGCCTTTTTGGAAGCAAAGCTTACACACAGTTACTACAATTTGATAAATACTATTATGAAGTTTATTCCTGAATTACATCCTTGAAGTATTTATTCATTTCAAGCTTTGTGGCCGTTATGGTATTATTGGACATTTGGCCTATGTGTTTTAGAAATTTAGTCAGTATTCTATGTTCATTTTTCTTTCCTCCTGACCTGAGAGTATACATTTGTCACTTTCATTATATACTTTAAGTTCCTTTTTCTTCTATATTGCAGATCAGGCCTTTTTATTAGCTAAAGAGGGTGTCAAATATGCAGCCATGGGGTGATAAACCGACAAATTTTCCTGGAAGACCTGCCTCTCCATTTTCAGCTTCTTCACAAAGTTCTACACCTCCCAGGCCCTCAGGTCCTCTGGCTGGCGCAGGCGCAACAGTTCCCCAAACTATGACATCATTTTTAGCGTCAGGGCCTGTGGCTGGTCCGGAGCTTTTGATGCGCAGGGCTCCAGCTCCTTCTGTTAGGATTAATGGTCCATCGAATCCTCCCTCGCAGTCATCTCTTTCCTCACAAAATGTAAACATGCATCAGCATACACAAGTCCCACAGTTCCCTCCAGCTGCCCAACCTGTGCCTCCTTTACATGGTCCTTCTCCAATGGCTTCCCCAGTAATCCCCTCTTCTGGAACTAGTCGCACCCAGCCCCAAGTTCCCTCTGCCCCCATGAACCAAATGCCATTCAGAGGTAATATGGCTGCACCACCATCAGATTCACCATTTTCTGCTACCAAACCTCCTTCACAGCCACCTTTGCATGGATATCCAAATGCCCTCCTGAGAAGTAATGCACCCCAGTTGCCTTTAGGTTCACAGTTCAATCCTCCCACACCGAATACCCAGCCTCCTTTCCAGGCTTTTCAAGCAACCCATTTGACTGCAGGGCAGGCTCCTTTTAATACTCATCAAGGAGGTGTGATACCATCTGCTCCACCACCCATAGGCCCTCCTCTTGGCCTTAATTATAGGGGGCAAATACAGTATCCTACTGCAGGACCTCCAACAGGAGGTATGCTTCAAGGTCTTGTTGAGGATTTTCAGTCCTTATCTGTTGGGTCTGCTCCTGGTTTGGCTGATCCTGGTGTTGATCCAAAATCACTGCCAAGACCCCTAGATGATGATGATGAGCCAACTTCTGTTCTTGAGACCTATCCTTTTAATTGCCACCCTAGGTTTTTGAGGCTGACGACTCATGCAATACCTAGTTCCCAGTCGCTGCTTTCTAGGTGGCATTTGCCTCTTGGAGCTGTAGTTCATCCTCTGGCAGAAGTTCCTGATGGGGTCAGCATTGCTATGTGCTCATAGTTTTCAATGTTCTTTTTTTTTTTTTTTTTTCTTTCTGATAGTTTATCATCACTAATACGTCACTCTTTCTGTCACCAACTTGTATCACTTTCAACTGTTCTCTCTTTTTAGGAGGAGGTTCCAATTGTGAACTTTGGGCCAGCAGGTGTCATTAGGTGTAGAAGATGCCGGACATATGTGAATCCATTTGTTACCTTCACAGACGCAGGCAGAAAATGGCGTTGCAACCTTTGTGCTCTGCTAAATGATGGTAGATACTATGCTATTTTCTTTTCTCTGAATTTCTTATGATTATGCTACACAAGTTATATATGATTTACCTGGTACAATTATATTGACATTTCATTTGCACATGATGAATATGATCCATGTATTTGATGATGCACTAACTTTTAAAAGTGACTTTATGTACGATGTTTACAAGCTTAGACCATGAAAAAGGAGAGTATTATGTATCCCATTTCTCTTTAATTAAAATCTTTTTGGAGCAGTATGTTTAATTGAGTCACAAAAAAGGAGGAGTGATAGTTTGGAACTGGGAAAGCAGCAATCGACATTGAGTTAGCATAGGGGTAATCAAGAGAAATCCAAGCTGCTGGTCAATGTAGAGTGACCGGGCTTAAGCTCTGAGTACCAAGGGAATTGCAATGAACAAAGTCTGTTGTGCAGGCGAACAGGTATTTACGGGGCACCCATGATGTAGGATAATCTGTGGATGATATTTGGAGAAGGAAACTTGAGTTGGTCACTGTGAGATGCATGCTTACAGCTTTATAGTTGGGTAAATAGTGTTTATGTAGCAGCATCTAGTAAAAGTTTTAACAAGTCCTTCAATGTAAAACTTTCTTGGGCTTATATTGGTGCTATAACCTACCCTAGCTTGTCAATGATTTAGTAGAGATTTGGTTACCCTAACTTTTTTCACTATATGCAGTCTTGTTCCTTCGGAGAGCTTCCCTAATATATATATATATATATATATATATATATATATATATATATATATATATATATATATATATATATATATATAGGCGTCAAGATGTGTAATCTATGCATGTGGTTTTTTGCCTAAGGTTGGTTGAGAGACATTCCGAGCAGCCACAGGGATTTCCCAACTTTTCAAGGGATGACTTCTTATGGTTCTTCCTTGATATGAGTACTCGATAGCCAGAGTTGCCCTTTGGATTCATCAAATAGCATTAGTTGCGAGCTTACACCCTTTGCTTCTTCATGATTCTGACAAGCTTGGACTCGGATAAAGCCTTTCTACAACTTGGACTGCTAACACCTATTGAGTCAAACCAGAAAAGTTGCAGAAAGAATATCAACAGTAGAAGCTGGATTCTGAACGAAGTTGGAAAGCGTCAAGAGGTGTAGTGATCCTGCCAATAGATTTCCTTGCGGTTTAGGGCTCTTTTCATTTAAGATTCTTTCCCTTGGGCTTCTTACTTTGGCTAAAAGAGCTAGGAGAAAATCTATGTTTCAAAAAAGAGAACGAAAGCCGCTTAAATGCGGGAGTAGAAGCCACTCGCTTAACTAAGGGCCAGGAGCAAAAACCACTCATTTTTTTGTGAATAAGGGAAGCGCTATGGGGATCCCATCATTTTTTTTTTCAGAAGGAGCATGTCAAAAGTGATAGTCAATTCTCTTTGCAGAAGTGCACCCAGGCTAGTCAATCCTATCAGTTCTCAGACTTAACCCTGTCATCTCTGGTATCCTTTCTAGTGTTTGTTATTCATGTTCTGGGAGAGATTATACATGCATACATCACATGTATCTCATTACATTATGCCCTAGTTATTAGCTCACTATGTTTGTCATATCATATCGTGGTGCCATGTCCTTCCATCCTTTTTTTGACAAAGAATAGTGTATATAACTCAATGGTCTCACGTCTGGGATGTCTGAGGTAGTGGATACTCAAAAGCATTCTCTTAAAAACCTAATCATTGCATACTATGTAAACATTGATAATATGTATATATATTGTTCAATTTCAGTCCCTGGAGACTATTTCTGTGCCCTGGATGCCAGTGGCAGAAGATACATGGATCAAAGACCTGAGCTTTCCAGGGGAAGTGTGGAATTTGTTGCACCAACTGAATATATGATGCGACCACCAATGCCACCAATATACTTTTTCCTTATTGATGTTTCAGTATCAGCAGTTCAAAGTGGTTTACTTGAGGTAATGGTTATTAATTTGCACTATGATATCTTTGATTTTCAGCTACATAACTTTCTTCCTTTCATGGTTACTGTTGCCTCTGTGAGTCAACTAGCAAATATCCTCGTTAAACTTATCAATCTAAAGTTCTTTTAGAAATTGGCCTCATGTTTGTTCCAAACTATATTGCAGGTCATGGCTCATACCATAAAATCGTGTCTTGATGAGCTGACTGGCTTTCCTAGGACTCAGATTGGCTTCATAACTTTTGACAGCTCACTGCATTTCTATAGCCTGAAGGCATGCTACTGTTACTCCCTAAAGCCTAAATGATACTGTTGTTTATCTATTGCATTGTTGTTTTCCTTGCATTTATCTGCTTCTGTGAGCTACTGCTCTCATCTCAGCTTCTTGATAATGTTTTATTGCAAGCAACAGCATTATTTAATTCACCCTTTTTTCCTGTGCCAGTCTTCTTTGACACAGCCTCAAATGATGGTGATAACAGATCTGGAAGAGATATTCTTACCATTACCTGATGATCTCCTTGTTAATCTATCTGATTCAAGAAACGTAGTCGATACTTTTTTAGATAGTTTGCCCAGCATGTTTCAGGGCAATGTAAATGTAGAATCTGCCTTTGGCCCTGCCCTTAAAGCAGCATATATGGTTATGGTATGTGGCTCCAGTTATTCGATGTTTTACTTAATTTCTTTATTGCTTCCAAGGATACAAATATATTTGTTTGGTAAATCACATCGTGTCCATTTTATCCATCATTTGGCAGAGTCAACTTGGAGGAAAGTTGTTGGTGTTTCAGAGTACTTTACCTTCTCTTGGTATAGGCCGCTTAAGGTTGCGTGGAGATGATCCTCGTCTATATGGCTCTGATAAAGAGCATACCTTGAGGAATCCTGAAGACCCGTTCTATAAACAGATGGCTGCTGAATTTACGAAGGATCAGATTGCAGTGGACATCTATGCTTTCAGTGAGAAGTTCTCTGATATAGCTTCTTTAGGTATACCGGCTGCCAGAAAATATCAATAATGGCTTTTTGTTCTTGCCATTTCTTTCTTGACAGCCATCGTTTCTGAAAATTTCAGGAACTCTTGCAAAATATACGGGAGGTCAGGTGTATCATTATCCATCTTTCCAGGCATCCATTCATCATGAGAAATTTAAACATGATTTAGCCAGGGACCTAACAAGGGATACTGCCTGGGAAGCTGTAATGCGCATTAGATGTGGAAAAGGTCTTAGCTATAGTGCTGTTAAAACTTGCTTACAAAACCTTTTGGCTCTTTTAATTTCCTGAAAATATCTACTAATAAACCTAAAAATCTTCTTCCTTTTTAGGTGTGCGCTTTACGACCTATCATGGGCACTTTATGCTAGGGTCCACAGATTCATTAGCTCTTCCAGCTGTTGATTGTGATAAAGCCTTTGCAATGCAGTTGTCCTTGGAAGAGACCTTGATGACAACACAAACCGTATACTTTCAAGTTGCACTTCTGTATCCCTATAAACTTATTGCTTGGATATTGTATTGATCCTTATGACCCTCTCTCACTTTTTTTCTTCTCTCTCTCTCTCTCTTTTTTGTTTCTCCTAATACAGCTTTCTGAAACACAAGTTGGCTGACTTGTAACAAACTGTGCATGAGGGATGTGGTGGTGTTTTATCGTTAGCTCAAGGACCATTAATACAGAAAACTAACATGTATAGTAGTATATGTGCCATCAAAGTTTTGTTGAACTTTTATGATCAAATTTCAATTTAATGCCAGGCACCTAAGTTGTTGCTAACAATCTGCGTTTGGAAATACAGGGTCAAAACTGGGGCTTACCGGAATTGTAGGACCGCTGGCAAGCAAACTGTCCATTTTAGTGTGGCAGTTAAGTTAGTCAATCTTAGAAAAAACCCTCCAAAATCTTTAATATATTCGAAGGAAAAGATGAATGATTTAATGATCTTGTTTTGTCTTCATTAGGGTTTGTATTGCCATCAGCATTTAAATTTCCTTTATGCTTTATTATTTACTAGGCTATTTTAGTTATTGTATAGACAAAATATGAACTTGTCTTTATGTGCACCTATGCTGGGATGCTTGTTAAGGTACTTCCATGAGGTTTCATTACGTTTTTCTTGAATATGCCGTAATAATTCCTTAGCAAGTACTAGATATACATCCTCGTCAGGTGAAAGACGTATTAGGGTTCATACAGCAGCTGCACCTGTGGTATCAGATCTTGGTGAAATGTACCGCAGGGCCGACACTGGAGCCATAATTTCGTTGTTGAGTAGGATTGGTGAGTCCTAAGAACTCCAATGATCTGTGAGCGCCAATTGTTCTAGTAGTTAGTGTTACTTCTTTCTTATGATACAAAATCTTGCAGCAATTGAGAACTCACTGACACAAAAGCTGGAGGATGCTCGTCAGCTTTTGCAGCAGAGGATTGTGAAGAGCCTAAAGGAATATCGCAACCTTTATGTTGTGCAGCATCGGTTGGGTGGCCGGCTTATCTTTCCCGAAGCTTTGAAATTTTTGCCTTTGTATATGTTGTCCCTTTGTAAATCTGTAGCACTACGTGGAGGATATGCTGATGCTCCACTAGACGAACGATGTGCTACTGGTTACAGCATCATGATTCTACCTATAAAAAGGATGCTTAAGCTTCTCTACCCCAGCTTGTATAGGGTGGATAGCTACCTGGCAAAGGTATTTACCATTCTGGAACCTTGTTCTTTTTAGCGATAGGCTTAACTTTATGAGTTCATTATTGTTGACAGGAAACTTTCTTTTAGCATTTAAGCTTTTCTTGTACTTTTTTTTTTCTAGCTAAAGTAAGTATCTTATATCATTTTAGTATTTATGATGCATGAAATTAGATCAATAGTTGACATCTGCTTCTTATTTTTGCAGGGTGAAGATTTTGAAGAGTCCTCAAAAAAACTAGCTTTAACTGCACAAAGTTTAGATCCCAGCGGCCTATATGTCTGTGATGGTGGATTCAGCTTCATTATTTGGCTGGGAAGGATGTTGCCATCAGATATTGTTCACAATATTCTGGGAGTTGATTTATCTGTCTTTCCTGATCTATCTAAGGTATGGTTTGTGCTTTACTTATCTCCTTCAAATATAGTGAAAGAATTGCGTATGGCTTTAGTTTTAATTTATTTAGAGTTTGAGGTTATTCCACCAACTCTTAGCCATTCATTTAACAAAGTTAATCAGTTTGTATGTATAAAATTCACTTAATGTGCTTCCAGATGAAAAATAAGAGAAATGTGAAATAGGAAAGGAGACGGAGTAGAATAGTTTTTCCCCTCAATTATTAAGATCCACACAAATTCAGCAACTATGTTTTGTGTCTTCTTCAGTATTCAGTTGACTCTCATGTGAGAATACCTTATGCTCTTTTATATAGTGTCAGACTAAAATAAGATAAAGTTCCATACATCACTTTACAGCAAGCTTTAATTACTGTTTTCTATGATTTTATATATTAGGCTGTAACAAATCTAATTGATTCTGGGGCCATTTTTTCCTGGAGCTGACTGCAAATAAGGCTAAATCCATAACCTTTACAATATTAAAAGGAAACCTATTGTCGAAAAACGTAATTAGAATCAATTCAAAAGCCAAGACTAGTCTCGAACCACAGCAAAATGATGACGTTTGCATAATATTTCTTTTAACATATATTTCATTTTTCATAAAATTATCAGTACAAATATATAGCTAACTTCTTGCCACTCGATGGTCTGTGTTACGTTTTTTCAGTTTTCTTTAACCTCCAAAACTTGAGAAGCTCATATTTCAACACAAATGCTGCACAGCACACACTTCTTACAACAAGCTTTTACAGTAATGCAATTTAAATGGTTATCTTCGTGTTCTTCTTAATTAATTTTATTTCTCGAAACTGATTGGAAACCAATGTTCTTTTCTATAAGTTTAACCTTCACATAGTTGTCTGTGTCTGTATACGTGTGTTCTAGCAATTGATTGTAGCTATGCTGGTGTTTTTCTGGAATTACCATCTTATGGCTATACAAAATGTGCCAACTGGTAGTGAACCACTTAACAGTAATGCAATTTAAATACTTAACCACCCTTGCTTCTTAATTAATTTCATTTCTCAAAACTGATAGGAGACCAACATATATTAATCCTTCTATGTAAGGTTATCTTTCACATAATTTTGATTGTGTGTGATCTAGCAATTAATTGTATCTAGACTGGTGTATTTCTGGAAGACCCATCTTATGGCTGCCAAATGGTGGTGAACCACTTGCATCAATCAACAGAAGCGGTCATATTTTTCAGACTGCATAATTTAAACACAATGTAAAAAATGATTATCATGCTTGTGCCACGAATCTTGCTACCTGCTAGATATAACTATGTATCTTCTGGACTTTAAATGGATGGGGGAAACTTTTAGATCCTTTAACTTTTCCCTTTTATTCATTTCAACTTTTGTAGATTTCAACTTTTGGAATGGCTTTTCAATTTGATTTCTCAATAATGGGGTTTGCGCTAATATCTGATGTACTTGTTTTAACCTGAGTTCATATCCTTCTTGAAGTCGTGATTCTTACTCCTATTAGCATTTGGCTTCGGAGCTTGTTTTAATTATTTATAGAATTTTCATTTTACCTTTTTTTTTTACCATGTTCGGGGTGCTGTTTCTTTTGCTCATTACGTGCGCTGCTCTACTGAACACAATTTGCTAAATTGTGCACACGCATGCACGAAAAATAATAGTAATTTTGTTTTTTATGCCAACTCATGTCATGTTGCAGGCTTCTTTGCGTGAACAAGACAATGGAGTGTCTAGAAAACTAATGATGATTTTAAAAAAATTGAGGGAGAGAGATTCCTCCTGCTCTCAGTTATGCCATATTGTAAGGCAAGGCGAACAACCAAGAGAAAGCTTCTTGCTTCTTGCTAGGCTCATTGAGGACCAGAGTGGTGGAATGAGCAGTTATTTAGATTGGATTTTGCAATTATACCGCCAATCACAAAGTTCTTGAAAATGAATGTAGAGATTAATTTCTCCAGATGAAAGCTTCCTGTTTTCTTGATTGACATACAGAGCCATTCTCATGGGATCAAAGAGGTGCGGCCGCTTCGTCAGCTAAATCTCACCTATTCTGATTGAATTTCATCATTTGTAAAATGTGTGCCTAATTCATTTCTATGATTGATATTATTTTTGATTTAGGGTCAGTTTCATGTTCCCCTTGTCTAATGAGTGAAAATCTCGTCTCATTTTTTATTTTATTTTATTTTTTTGATACATTATACATCTGGTTAAATTAGACTTTTAGTTTGGTGTATTCAGTTCCTTTGACATTGAGATATTTTGTTCAATACGTATTTGCTATGAAACTCACAAGCTTGGTCTTGTACCTGATATTATCATAACAAAATTATACAACTTGTGATTTTGTTTGGATGGGTATTCATTCATCTCAATTCGTTATGGGGTTTAAAACTATAGCGAGGCTGATTAAGTCATCTAAGATAATTTCAAATGATTTGTGCATGCCATTGTATAGTAGTTGTACCCATCACTATGTTCTTTTGGTAGAGTTGGGTTCTCATGATCTCCTCCCTTTATTTATATTCATGAATTTGATATTTGTCACAACGATTATATATTTAGTGTTTGAGGTTCTTTTGAGGGAAAGTATTGACTTATTTATTGGCTGGCAATATTATGATGGATTAAAAGTTGATCAAATAGCATGTGATTGTGTTTCTTCATATAGACATGATTACGTTGATTTACTTGCCAAATGTTTGAACTATTGGGAGCAAGTTGTTGCCTTTGCTGATGCCTGATTGCCATTCTGAGGACATTGAAAAGCCATTCGTAGATAGAGACCTGGAATGTTCCTGTCATGTATACTACATTTTGTCATATAAACTTCCATATGTTGGATAAAAAATTCTTGATTGAATGAATAGTCTTGTCTGTCTCGCATAGAATTAGCATTTGCTGTAGATCACACATGAAAAATAAATAAAATCCTAGTAATGAGTAACTCTTCAACTCATACAGATGGGTGTATTTTTGATAGAAACCATGCTTGGTGGCAAAGACAGATTTAATTTCTCTTGATGAAAGAAGGAAAGAAGAGAGAAGTAGACGATGATTGATCCTCCTCCTCGTCACAAAACTTGATGAATTACAAACCCTAACCAGAACAGAACACTAAAACAGAAGAGAGTTCATCTGTCTCGGATCCCTTTGGCGAGCGGATGCTTGACTTTCCAACATCCTTATACCCAGTACAAACAAGTACAGTATTACATAATAGATGTGGAGATGCAGGCAGAGATTGATAATCTAATTAATGGATCAGTGATGGTTGAATTGAGGAGGAGCAGGAGGTGATGGTGGTGGGTTGAAGATAGCTCCGCTCTTGGGGTTGGTGTTGGGTTTTGGATCTTCGTAATCCGCCACTGTCATCTCCACTGTCTGCCTCCCTGCTACTACTGCTGCTCCTCCTTTCTCAGCCTCAGGCATCTTCTCCTGCAAAAACCAGAGGGGAAATCATCTTAATTAAAAGCCATATTATTAGTAGAGGAAAGAAATATATATTAAATGACGAATTAAACCAAATATTCACCTCATTGTGTTGGTGGTGATGGTGGTGGTGCTGCTGCTGCTGCGCAGTCTTTTGATTGGAGTGCCAACTTCCATCATGCCTAACAACCTTCACTCTTCTACCATATCCTACAATATGTTACCCCGTATGTGAGACATATGGCAATTTTGATAACAAATAGGTAAGAAACAGTTATTTATAATGAGAGGAGAACGGAGCAAGTGTTGATCGGTGTGTTGATATGGGTCTGGTGTGCTTACTACCTTGAGAGAAGGACATGGAGAGGAGGGCCGCAACTAGAAGCATAATCACGAAGCAACGCCGTCCCATCTTCATCATCTTCTTCTTCCTTCTCCTCCTTGGTGGTTGCTGCTGCTGATGATGATGATATCTTTGTGAGAACAGAACAGAACAGAACAGAAGAGAGGAGAAACGAATGAATAAAAAAACTTAAAATTATTATTTTGGGTTCTCGCTGGTGTATTTATTATATATGAATGGATTAGAACGAGGAAGGAAGGAAGGAGGCAGGGCGAAGATGTCGGCGGAAATGGAAATATATAATATATAATAATAATAATAATAAAATGGGAAATTGGGGATGGGCATCGGGGAATCCGGAAACCGCTGGGCTTCTATTCTTTCTCAGCCCGGAGTTTAAGGTGGGGTGAGGTGTGTTGGTGGGCCTTCACTTGCCATTCTTTTTAGGGGAATTAAGTGGTTTGTCCCTCAAATCTTTATATATTATAATTTAGTCCCTTAAATTTCATATTTAGGATTTAATCCTCAAAATCTCCTAAGTTACTACAATTTAGTCCTCTTCCTTAATTTTAATCTGATATTACTATTTTACCCTTTCTTATTCATTCTTTCTCCTCCTCCTCTCTTCTCCTTTTCTTCATTATTTCTCCTCTCTTCTCCTTCTCTCTTCCTCACCTCTTCTTCCAATGAAGAAAAGAGAAGGAAGAGAGAAGGAAGAGAAAGGAGAAGATAGGAGGAATAATGAAGAAAAGGAGAAGAGAGAAGGAAGAGAAAGAATGAATAAGGAGGGATAAAATGGTAATATCAGGTCAAAAATTAAGAAAAAAAACTAAATTATAGTAACTTAGGAGATTTGAGGGACTAAATCCTAAATATGAAGATTTGGAGGACTAAATCATAATATATAAAGATTTGAGTCACAAACCAGTAAATTTTTATCGCTCCACCACGTGCCCTCCCACCTCCCCCCACCCCCGCATGTGGGCCTGGATCTACTACTACGTAGCCCGTTATTGGGTCCGTTTAGGACAAACCTCACGCCGGTCGTCGGCTCGCTGTTGGATCTGTAGATCCTAGAGTAGAGTATGGGTGGTTTGGATTCGGAGGTGTCTGACGAGTTTGCATTCGAATCTATTTACCATGGTATTTGAACTCTATCGGGTTGTTGTATGCACATGTATATATATATGCCCGTTCTAACAACGAATTGTGTCCGTGTCAGGCCCAGCTAGATAGATGTTGGCGGTTGGTTGGTTCGGAATTAATCAGGCTTTTTGTAGCAGAGATCTCTGGCTCTAGTTATTGGAGGTCTCATCTGCCGCCTTCGATTTATTAGCTACACACACTGCTTTTTTTTTTTTTTTTTTACCCTTCCATGTTCAATTTCTATCTATCGATGCCTTGGGCTCACCTGAGGGCTGAGCGGGTGAGTTGACCTGTGGTAATTTAATATGGTTGGTTCTCGCGGATCGGAACGAATCTCAGTTTCTGGCCTTGGGAATTAAACACTAACCAACTCTCTGCTGCCCATTTTAAAGTTCAAGCCAGCTATATAATATAGCATCAATGGGAAATGGATGGATCTGCTGGCTGTGTCTATTTTTATATGATTTCTTCTTCTTTTTCTTTTTCTTTTTTTTCTAGGGACGGTGGGGATTTTTATCACTTCAAAGCATTAGGAGCCCAAACCTCATCTTTAGTTTATGGGCTTTATTTGCACCCAGTTTATTATTTAGTTCGGCCCGCAGTGCCCCCGCGAACTCCATGGGCTACACGTACACGTAGTTATTATTGTTATTATTTAGGTGATAATCTCTATGATACTGGTCCCCGGCGTATCTAAAATTAGAAAATATAACCTACACAAAATTCTTATTGTTTGGTACTTCTCATACTAAGATTATCTAGGTTGTTAATTTTTTTTTAAAGATAATCCTTGTTTATTAGTGTCTCTGTAAATCTCGTCTCAGTTGCCAATTTTTAATTAATATGAATACAATCATTCTTAGGGTTAGGGATAGGATTGGTTTGGGTTTGGAGTTGGGCTGGATCGATCCAAAAGTTGTATAAATTCCAAAATATTACCTCTTTTAAAGTCCTCTATCACAATTCAATATAAGAGTAGTACTAGATTATATATTTGAACTTTATAGGATAAGACGAATTGAATTGAGCATAGAATGCGGTGAGATAAATTATCCTATTCGGCTCGACCCATCCAAACAAACATAATATAAGAGTCAATTTAACCTCGTAATAATCAGTTTCCCCAGTCTCTTCTATTTAATTTAAAGGGTTAAATTACACTCAGACTTCCTGTAGTATGGGCCATGTAATACTTAGATCCCCTGAAGTTTAAAACTCTCACTTAGACCCCCTAAAGTATCTAAATTACCGTGTTTTAATTACATTCAGATCCCCTGGTCCAGAGGGTCTAAGTGAGAGTTTTAAATTTCAGGGGTCTAATACCCTCATACTATAGGGGGTCTGAGTATAATTAACCTTAATTTAAATTCTATAAGAATGATTCGGTAGGTTGACTAATGGACCGAAAGTGATGGAATTGAGAACATACAATGGGCCGGGCTTATTTTATTTTAGGAGAGAGAAAAGAAACTTCTAGCTAGCTAGGTGATTAAATATTTACCCATATTATTTTATCAGCAAATATCATAATCCCAGCAGGCCCATGATGCGTGTGCGAGATCAAGTGGCCGGCCGGTGCTGTACCTTTGACTCCAATTCATTTCATTAGCGGGGAATAATAATTTTAATTTTGCGTATATTAATTAATCCATATGATCATATATTTATGTTGGCATCAGTACTCCAACTTGATAATGTTTTAGGTGGTCGCCCCCTACCCTTAATTTTCTCATTGATCTAAGATTAGCGAATGGGAACTTTGGTATTTTTTTTGCTGTACTACGTACTCTCTCCACAGCATCAGCATTAGCATTAGCATGCCGCGCGAGTACTCACAATTAATTATATTAATCATGTATGTGAGTGGTCTTGCAAGCTAAGCTAGCTGAAGTGAGACCACTTGGCCCCCTACTACTTTTATTCGGACTTTGTGAAAAGTTTCACCTTTTTTTTTGTGGGCAAAGTGGAGTCTGATCTTCTTTTTTACAAAGTTTCATTAATTCCTAACCATGTTCCTAGCTAGCTATATATACAAGTGATCACCCACCAAGATTATTGATTATCTAGCTAGCTAGCTAGCTAGTTGATGTCATCACAGAGCTAATTAATTAAGTATTTTAATTAGTCAGAGTGGGCACAAATCTTTTCATGATAAATCGATGGAACTTGTAGCAGTTCCGGCCGGAGCAGGCAATTATATATATACGTGTTTCCCCCTCAAAATTCTAAAGACGATCAAGTGTTGCAGTGCTCGACAGATTGCTGTATTTATGCTACTACTACGTTGTCCATGCATATTGTCACTGTAAGTTCGTGCCAGGTGTCGAGTGCATGCGTGTAATTAGCAATCCACCAACATCGGCATGCATGGATCGCAATATATAATTAAGCTAATACTTTTGTACGATATACATATATGTGGGTGTATATTCACAAATCAAATATAGCTGCCTAGCTACCTTCATCTACCGGTTGGTGATATATAAAATGATGAAAATTTATTAATGCATGTATTGATCTAATGATGGTGAGAATTCACGTAAACCCCGGACCGTTAAGGTAGTTAATTACTGGGGCAAGCAAAAGCAACGGCAAGGGCAAGGGCAAGGGCAAGGGCAAGTGTTTAATTTCTAAATAGATCAGATGGGAGATATATATGACTGTTCATAAAATTCAACGGAAATTTGTGAGGCATGCATGCATACGTACAAAAGACTTGTATGGCAGCGCCTTGAAGCTAGAGACATACGAGTTGCCTGCCTGTTGTTGGCATGCACTTCGCTGGAGAAAATAAATTAATAAATAAATATATAATAGTTACAAAAACAAACTACAAATACAGTTGACTGAGAAACATAACATTTTCTTCTATTTTTACAAAAAAAAAAAAAAAAAGAAAAGAAAAGAAAATTCCCTTTGCGTGTCCGAGGGTCTGCACTACAACTCATCTTACCCACACTGTCTGCATCCTTCTGAGAGCCAAGCCCAGCCATATATTATAATTAGTCGACCCTACCTACACCCAAATCTTATAATTTGGAAAAATATTCTCTTTTCTCCCCCTTTTTCTTTTTAAAAGAACAAAACAAGTAGGTGAAACTCCTTTTTTTCCATTAAGCTTTAAAAAAAAAAAATTAAAAGAGGATAAGAACACATCTTAGTTTAATTCTTATTGCATCAAATAAAAAAAGGAAATTACTTAGCCTTCATTAAGAGTTTGTGCGATAAGTATTGCTTTTTTTTTTTTACTCCGAATTTGTGGTGAGCCTTAAGAGAAATTATTTTGTATTTTAACACGCCCCGCATGTTGAAGATCCATCTTTAGTCAGAAATATGAGACTTACGCAGTGATATAATTTTTTTTTCTCTAAATTACTCTGATATCATATTAAAAGACTTTTCTGCCGCACGAAAACTCCAAAATTTTGTCTTGGTGAAAATTTAACACAAAGACAAAGACTAAGGGGATCGTTTTGAAGTCTGGAATTTGAATCTCAGGTCCAACAATATTCTCTCTTTTCGAAGCACTATATATATAGCATTATTCAACCATACAATAAGTGGTAGCATTTACAACACAAGCGCACATAGAATCATTTTAAGAGCTGGCCGAAATTAAAATGCAGAGTCAAAAGGATGGAGCACGCTTTGACTTCAAGGTGCTGGTCAATCATGACATCTATTTGGAAGTCAAAGCTTTTTAAAAAATGTGCTACACTTTTGCTTCTGATTTTGTAGTTGGACCTAATCAGCACTGAAATTAATGTTCTCAAAAAAAAAAAAAAAAAAAAGGTCTGGAAACTAAAGTCAAGATTATTATAAACAAAAAATAAAATCAAAGATATATATATAAGGCTAATTGTTTGGCTAGAAGTGAAATTTTTTCTTATAGTTAATTTACATAGAAAAATGAGGATGTCACTGTTTGCCCATCTCTCTTTCCTCTTTCTTTTTCTAATTTATTTATTTATTTATATTTTTTTGGGGGTTGGGAAAACTCAGGTTGTTGACCTTTCTCCATGCACTAACCCATGCAGTGAATAAAATACTACATTGAAATACAAGAGATAAGTGAGATAGCAAGGTGCGCTAATAGCCTCTCAACACATAGATGAGTCACAATGAATTCTTTCTTTAGTTTAATGAATAAATAATAATTCCTCAAATTAAATTTCAGTTAAAAAAAAAAAAAAAAACTGTACCCATAACTTGAATACATATATTCATGCATGGTAGCCAAGTGAAGTAAAGGGGCTTTTCTTTGCACATACTTTTCAAGCACTTGTGCTTTTTTTTTCTTTCTTTTTTCTTTTTATCAAATCATAAAAGAACACACATCTGTTAGTGCTCTCTCCCTCTGCCCTCCACCTTTTCTTTCATTTTCATTTCCCTTTTTCTTTCTCTCTTCGATCTCCTTATTATTCTCCCCCCTTATTTCTTGTTTGTTTGTTTGTTTATTTGTTTGTTTCAAGCCAGTGACATTGATATGGACTACAGTACTGGTGCCCTTTTCAAACAGAAAGGCTTTCTTGCTTGCTTCTTTTTGTGGTAGGAGTTTATGTTTATCTACCCAAGCACCAATCGTGCGTGTCCCACATTAATCTACAACTTTTTCCCATCACTTTATATTCTGCCTCCAATAATGTCTAGCAGAGCAGAAGTGTGTGAGTTTTTTCCCCTGCAGAATCCACAGCCAGCCCACATGAATATATGCCCTGCTATAAGCTTACAGATACATACATCAAAGGCAACCAAGCAAGCACACAAAACTACTTCAAACCATGGATGATGAAGCTACAAAAACTTGGGGTTCTTGCATTTATTTTTACTACAACTGATCATCTCCTGCTTGCTAGTTTGTCTCCTCCGTCTGTTCTCTCACTTCCTAGCTATGTATATGTACACAAACTCATATCGTCAAACCATCAAATTGGCATCAGGACTACATATCAATCCAATGTACAAATACCTAAGACTCTTTTATGAGCTCTCCTGGAACTCAATGGACCGCGACAAGGCTGCAGGATTGGCATGCAAGGCCTGTGATGCCTCAACCCTGCGACTCCAGAGCTCTGTCTTCGTCTGGAACGATCTGAAAAGCCCTCCTCCCAGGCTGCTGAAGCCATCGGCCCTGTCGTTCTTCTTCGAGAAGCCCATGGTCGCCCATATGGAGCTCTTTGCTGCCTCTTCGGGGTCATCGATCCTTAGGGTTTTAGGAATCCAGAGGCACTTCTCCTGGCTGCTCTGTTCATTAGCAACACTAGTATCAGCTGATGATCCCCTGTGGAGAACATTTCCTTCTCTCGTGTGCTTGCCTAGCATCGTCGTCGTCGTCGGAGAGTTGGGCGGCCCACACCCTGGTGGCGTGGTTGTTGGTGAAGGGGAACCCTGCAATGGAGCTAGCCAGGGCATGCTCCAAGCGCTGCAACCCCCCCAGTAGGCAGCTGCAGGGTATATTGGAATCGGAAAGGTTGAGCCGCAGAATGGGGCAGAAGTGGGAGGTGTAGGTGGTGGGGGATTCCACGGGTAAGGCCAAGGTGAAGAACTGCCAATATATAGCAGATGAGGAGGTAAACCCTGGCAGTTCCGAAACCCTGCAGGCTCTGGTAAATTAGCCCCATTATTCCCCTCATCATCGGCCGCGGAGTTCGAATTGGTCGCTGAGGAGCCAGTGGACTGCTCCTCCACATGTTCCTGCATCCGCTGAAACCCACTGCTGCGGTTGCATGTCTTCTTCTTCTTCATGCTCTTCTCCGCAAGGTCGAGGACGGAGGCCATGGACTCGCTGAGAGGCATGTCGGATCCGAAGCTAAGCACTGTTCCCTTGGGCTTTAGAGCAGGACCAGCATCCGTCATGGTCATGAGGTGCCTGTAATGGGCTGCTGCTGCTGCCGCCACAGCGTTCTTGTTCTTGCGGCGGCCGGCCCCAACAGGCACGTTGCGCATGGTGCCGCCGGCGGTCCAGTAGCGCTGGCAGTTCTTGCAGAAGTGGCGAGGCTGGTTTACATTGTAGTTGTTGTAGTAGCAGAACTTGGTGTCCATGCTATTGCATCTCGGACAGGGGAGGATCTTGTCAGGCTTCTTCAGCGCCGGTTTCTCATCTTGCTGCTGCTCTTCTTCTTCTTCTTGATCAGTCTTGGGATCCTTTTCTTCTTCTTGATGATGATGATGATCATCATCATCATCAGCAGCAGCAGCAGCAGCAGCAGCAGCAGAGGGAGGTGGTTTCTGCAGTTGAGTTTCACGATCAGCAGTGGAGGATGTCGTTGTTATTGAACTTGTTATAGGCTCATCACATTTGTCTTCTGAGTTTGGTTTGCTCTCAGTGTTGATCTCCTCATTATTTGTACATCCCTGCAGAAATCAATCCAGTTCACAAAAAAATTTCTATCAACGGTGAATCTCACTGTAAATTAATCTTATCATCAATTTAAAAAGTAGAGGAGAAACAAGAGTTATTATTATTTTTTCTTATGTACTATATAGCACTAGAATTTGACTGTGAAAACAGCTTTGTATTGAATAATTTGATTAAGTCATCAGCGCAAATACACAAATAATTCATTCAACATTAGAAAAGCTTCTAGCTAGTACAACAACAAGTTGTTAAGTTGTAGTTACTAGAAGTTCTCTTCAACCTTTTGTTTATTACTGGAGATTATACAGTTTGAAGCAATCAATCCTTACTGACGAAGAAAGAATCAATGATACCTCTAAATTTCTTAACAAATCTACATATAGAATTTTATTGGAGGATCCACAGCATCATTTCTCTTAGCCACATAAAATTTTTATTAAGAAATTAGGGAAGAAAAAAGAAGTCCAAAAGTCACAAGCATAGTAAATAAATAACACTGACATTTTTAAATTAAAAAAAAAAAAAAAAAAAAAAAAACCCTCAAGAAATAATAAGCTCCAAAAATATTTATGCTAAAAGGAAATCTCCAAGAAATACAAAGTGTACAAGTGTCGTAGTTTTATTTTCATCAAGTTTGAATTGGTATAATTCCAAAAGAAACAGTTACTAAAAAAAAAAAAAAAGTAGGTTCACATAACAGGGAGTATATATGACCAAAACCCAATCAAACATGAATTAACACTTGAAATGAAATGAAATGGAATAATTAAGCCCATCACAGAAAATTAAGCTCAATTATAATACGAGGAACACCCAATAAAGAATGATTAATTCGTTCCCAGTTACAGGAGGATCAAAATTAGTAACATGAGAATATATAGAAGAAAACATAATAAGCTAATTAAGAAAAATATATATATATATATAGATATGTTTGATTAATTACTACCTTGACACCTCCTCCTCCGCCTCTGCCGGCGCCAGCTTGGTCGGTGTGGGAAGGCAGAGCAATAGTCTTTCCGAACAGCTTGATTGCAGGGTCACACATATTAGCAGCTTGTATTTGTATTTGTTCTTCTCTCTTTGCTTTCTTTCTTTCTTTTTTTGATTGATTTTCTTTTGGGTTTGTTGTTGGTTAATTTGTCTCTCTTCGTTGTCTTTTTGTTTACACACACACAGAGAGAGAGAGGGAGAGGGGTTGAAGAAGGAGGAGGAGATTGAGGTTGAGGGGGGCCACGTCAGCGAGGGGGCAGGGGATTGTAAGCCACAAGTTGTGTTTGTGGCCTTAAGAGAGCGTTATTTGATTCTCCTCCCCCTTTAATTAAGCTCTCGCCCCCTCTAATTACTAATTAACTCACTACTTATTTCATCTATTCATTCATTATTAAAACACACACTAAACTAAACTAACCCAAACTAAACTTTAATATATATATATAACAAAGCTTTCTCTCCTAGTCATCAACCCCCAATACCATTGCATCCTCCACCGCCTCCTTTTTCTTTTTCTTCTGTATTATTATTATTATTATTAATGTTTTACTATTTATAATTTGTTTTACTTCAAATTTTATATATAGTTAGACTTTGACTTCAGAAGCCTGGATAATAGCATGGGGTTTATTATGAGCTTGAAAATTTTGAGAAGAAAAACATCCACATACTTGAATTTAATTTATTGTCTTCCTTTTGTTCTGCAAGAAAGAAAAAGGTTTTTTCTCCCTTTCTTAATTAAGATGTCCATGCTATCTTTCTTTTTTTAATTTTTAATTTTTTTTTTTTTTTACTTCAGTGTAGTCTGCAGTTCAAACATGCATGGATACAAACACAAGTAATTTATTTGAAAAATTAAAAAAAGGATGGAAAAAAAAAAAAGATTAAAAAAGAAATCCCATGTCTACTTGCACGGAAAGGAATTGTAGCACCTCAGCAATTTCTCTTGCAAAAATTCCATCTTACTTCTGTAGAAAAGAAATTATTTGATACTCTCGTTTTTTTTTAATTGGTATTTAAATTTGTATAAGGATCGGTATTTTAATTCTTTACGTATTCTTCTTCTTTGAGTAAGATTAAGATTATTTTTCTTCACATATTTAATTAGACTCTCTTTCCATAATATTCATTTTGATTACTGGAAGAAGTTTTTTTTTTTTCTCTCTCTCTTCAGTTTATTAATCGCAAAATCAATAACTGTAGGCTTTATTAGGATATTTAGCCATACATTGACAAATGCAAATCCGAAATGCAACTAAATCCGAAAATTATATGGGATGTACGATGCAAATTTACCAATTCAGCTACAAGTAAGAGGCAAATTATGAGTAAAAATCTTTATTTTTGCTAATCAAACTTACACACGTATATTTCACAAATTGAAGAGGGATGGTACTTTTTAAGCCAAGCTAAATTTTATTTGAAACAAAATCCATACAAAGGATAGAACCCACATCCTACCAAATAAAGATATTTTTGAAGCTAGCGTAAAGAATGCGAGGCTAATATCTGCAAACAACTCAAGACTACACAAAGTAAAACCAGTAAAAGTGCAAAAAAAAAAAAAAACCTCTAAAATGCAAGGCCCATCTAGCAAATCGCATGATTTTTATTACTGGAAGAGATACATGATACAAAGCAAAGTAGACTACAAGTACGTACAGAGTAAAGAGAGTAATTGCCCAGTCCTCTGTAATTTGTAGTAAAACCAAGCGAAAAGTAAAGAGAATATCTGGACCATTTGTCATTCTTTTTTGGATATGGTATCGTTGGAAACAAAGGAATACTGTACATATTTAGTATTTTTCTTAAGAAACCGGCACTTGCTAGGAGACATGAACAATCTAAAAGGAAGTTGATTTTAAGTATGATCTCGTATACGTGTGTATACATACTTTTTTTTTTTTTTTTTTTTTGGGAAAGAAAAGGGGAAAGGCAGCAGGAATATCTCTGAAAATTGTTAGGTAAGCTGACGTTGATTTGCCGTCTGTTGATGGCTACAGGGTCTTATCATATACCTACTAAAATTAACTCTTAACGTTTAATGTTTATGGGCCAGGCCCACTGTTGGTTTGGGCCGCTCCACTTCCTAACAAAGGAAAAGTGAGTTGTATATGTGGGGTCCACTTACTTCCTCAGATTGCTAGGGAGGCCCCACACGTCAGGCTAACTCCCCAGCCAAACCAACGAGGCACATGTAGCCTTTCTCCGGTATTACGCTTGTTTTTTTTTTTTTTTTTTTTTTTTCCAGCCCTCTAATTTCTCTTCCTCACTCTCCTCCTCACAAATGAACATGGGCTCCAATGTTAAGAAATGAGTGCCAAAACATTTATAAGCCCACAACATTATGTGGTGGAGGCCCAAAAGTATTGTAACCTGCAAAGTAGAGGCTCGGAGCCCGGCCAAAACATTCCCTCCCTCTTTGTTTCTTTATTCTTGTCTTGGTTTTAGTTTTGAGGCTGAAGAAATTACTAAAGCAAATTAGCTAGCTAGCTAATGCCATCTTAAGTCTCAGATAAAATTGGTGCTGAATTTGAAAGTGAAGGGGGGAGGGGTAATTATCATTTCCATTTGTTATTTTAATGGACGAGAATATAATTAATGTGTTTTAAGTACATTACATACATTCTGACTCCATGCAAATAGAAATTATTGTTAAAATTTTGAGTGCAAGGTGCTGCTGATCTGCTAGTGTCAGCAATTATCTCTTCTATGATCTCACCCCTACTTTTTCAGTAAAAAGACAGACTTTTTTTTGCATCTCATTACCTTGTTTTCTTAAGAATAGACGACTGTGGCTGTATCCTTCAACATTTTATTAGTAGACACTAAAGAAACAAGCTATATATATATACATGAAATAAGAGAATTCATTTATTTGTTACCTTGAATGACGCCCCGGGTTATAATTTTATTGGACCATCTAAGCGGCGGTGAAGGAACTCCCTTCACCGCCGGTGTATTTCCCGTTTCCTCTATATATATATATATATATATATATATATATATATATATATATATATATATATATATATATGCTTCGTTAATTTCCGAATAATAGAATGAGGGGGGGGGGTTTTGTTATAAATCCATTATTTATGCTAAAAGAAGACGAAGGAGAAGAAGAAGAAGAAGAAGAAGAAGAAGACATTTCTATCAATCATACATGCATACATGAGAAGGTATTGGAAAATATTCGGTTCAATGAATTTATCAGGACATTCTGAACTGTCGTCTAGGTCCTTGGTTTTCTTGCAGCAAGAAATTAAGATGCGAGTCCGACTCGTCAATAAGATAAGAGATGCTGCCCGCCTGCCTGCCTTGGATAGTCTGTGAACATTTCTGTACTGCCACAGCTCAATAATTAATAAGAGTCCTTTGAGTTCCTGCAACTCGAGCTTTAAATCGCCATCTGCAAACAGTGCATGTGTTTTATTTGCATTGTTGCTTTCAGAAACAGCTTCGTGTTGGTAAAGATATATAGACTGAGACTGATTCCATTGAGTGTGTCATTCTCCTCGTTTATGATTTTTACTATGATTACTGTCGTTGAAATGGACTTCAAATGAGATTTGTTGCTATCCAATGCACTCATGACCAAGATAAGCTGATATCTTTTCCCCCTGGATCAGATTCCATGATTCTCATATCACCCAAGAAGCCAAAGACAACGTGCCACTTCCCAAATTAAAAGACATATTGGTGGGCTCTGACGTCTGTGTTTGGCGGAAGCACAGGTAATCTAATCTAAGATTGCAGAATTATTGAGATTCAAAGATAATTCGAGATAATTAAAAAAGCAAAAGCTTTAAAAAAGAGAAAGCAACTCAAAAGATCAAATTAGAGAATGCTATGAATTTATTTTTGATAGTATATATAGAATACTATGCATCTTACGTGGCTTTAACTCCACTCCACGGACCAAATCAAACATCACTATTAATAATATTTGCAAATTATAAATCTGAATTGATATCTCTCAAATTTCTCAAAGTTAAAAAAGAAAACCACTCCTCGAAACTCTCAAAAGTTACAAGAGTCATCAAAATTCGGAACCAGTTCAAAAGGACTCACAAAAATCCTATCTTAATATATTAGACTAGGGATGTTTGACAGAAACTGTAAGTTTTGACTAATTCACGAGTCCTTGTTGCACCGACTGCGGTTTGCCCGCACAGCTCGATCGGTTAGTGCGAGCGTTTGCTAGGCCTGTCTATGGCCCATCGACCTAGAAATTGAGCCAAAACTCAACAGTGTGAGAGGTTAATTTCTCTGTTGATGATTAGGAAAGAAAGAGCGGTCAATCATAATAATTTCCACCCAAAGCTAGCTAGGTGGTGCGTGAGAAAGTTGCATCGATCCTCTTCCTCTCATTATTATTATTATTATTATTATTATTCAGAATGGTGGGGCTTGTCCAATGAAGGAGAGAATCCAGCAAAGAGCCGAGAGATATGAAGTATATCAGCAAGAAAACGATACCATACCATACCCACAGCTCTTCCTTGTGTTCCTTTTTCTCTCCTTTTGAGACCCGAATTTGAACTGTTTTGCTTCTCTCTCTCTCTCTCTCTCTTCGCTGCATGAAAGAAAGATTCTCTTCCTTCGGAGGAGTCAAATTATATAAGGAGTGTTTGCAAAACTAACTATTAGCTGGCTAGATCGAGAAAGATGACATGGAGAAAGGAAAAGATACTGCATTGATCACACCTCATGCATATATATATTCTTTACCACCAACCCCACTCAAACATTCATTCATTCGACAAGAGGTAGCTAGTAATTAAATACCCTACCCGATCAATATTATCTTGACCGACACTGCTTCTTTCCAGTGTTGCATGACTTGAACCTTCATCGGGTTGCAGGAAATGGAGAACAAAGTCGACGAATGTGGACTGGGTCTTGCAGCTGCGGATGCTAAGCCTCGCCTCAAATGGACCCGACAGCTTCATCAACGTTTTGTCAATGCAGTTTCCCAGCTTGGAGGGCCTGATAGTGAGTTTGCTCTTATTATCTAATGCATAGAAATTATTGATGCATCCATCACATTAATTGTTGCTAGTTTTGTTGATGGTTTTGATTCTCAGCTTCTAAGTTTCCCCCTTCCGTGAATTAATAATTGCAGAAGCTACTCCAAAATCAGTGATGCGAGTAATGGGGATTCCCGGAATTACTCTTCACCATTTGAAGTCCCATCTGCAGGTATATATATATATATATATATATATATATGTCATCACTGTTTCAGAGTTCAATATACTTTGTTTAAATCATGTGTTGTATTATTGCAGAAATATAGGCTGGCAAAGAACAGAGATCACAAGGCGGACAATAAAACTGAAGGTATTTCAAGCTGTTTTGTGGCCTCTCAATATATACACGAGTTCTTGCATGGAGTCTAACTACCAACATATGCTGTGACTGTAAGCAGATTACAGGCCGACTTGCATCGATGAGAATGGAACTCAGACTCAATTCCAAAAGTAAGATACCATCACTTTCAACCCTGATGATCAGTGCTCGCTATTTGGACTGCTAACTTACTGAACCTGCAGTTCCAGGACCACGTTACAATTCCAAATTGAGGTTCAAGAGAAATTGCAAGAGCAACTTGAGGTACAACATTAACATTAGTCCAGTTATCTTTAAGATTGTGATCAAGGTGAAACCCAAGATATTTACATATTTCTTTTCGTACCTTGGGGTCTGCAGGTGCAGAAACACTTGCAGCTCAGAATAGAAGCCCAAGGGAAGTACTTGCAGTCAGTGCTAAGGCAAGCCCAAGAAACACTAGCCAGCTATAGCTTGAATTGCGTGGACATGGATGCTGCAAACTTGGAAATCTCAGAGCTGGTATCTGCTGTGGACGCCGCAGAATGCCCGAGCTCTCCGTTCCCTCCGGAAGCTACTTGTAGTATTGTCTCTAAGCAATTCCTGAGTGCTGATCGTTCCACAGACAGTTGCCTAACTTCTGCAGAAGGGCCAGAGCTGAGGAATGCTAAGCAGAATAATAGCCTTGAGACCAGTGAATCTTCCAACAGTTGGAGTGCAGAATCAAATGAGATAATTTTCTTGGGAGGTAAGAATGTAACCAGAATGCATCAGATCGAGATTGATCTGAACAGATGATCATGGAATTGGGAGCAGAGCAGTGGCAATGATGATGGTGATGATGATAAACAAGGCTTGTTGGCATTGAAGAGGACAATATCCTTTGTGCTCAAAAAGCCATGACTCATGAGTTTGAGACAGAGAGAGAGAGAGAATCTTATGAGCTTTAATAGTAGTAAGTAGACTAGTAGTATGCTGCTGTCTTATTGTTGTTTCTTATAGTTGGAGTTTATTTATGGGAATGGTTGTGTACGGTGGCGTCCAGTGCAGCACACAGTCCCAAGGTTAGAGCATCTCCACTAGTCCTATAATTGATGAGTATTATTATTATTATTATCATCACGATATAAGTTAAAATGTGGCATGCCTACATATATACTATTATATTATAGGTACACAGAGGTTTGGAATTTCATTTTATTTTTCCTTAATTAAGGATACTCTACGAATAATACCTCAGAAATTTCAAATTTTCATATTTTTTTTTTCAAAATTTTATTAATCAGATAATGAAGGTAAGGAAAAAAAAAAAAAAAAAAATAATGATTGAAGTTGAGCATTCTTCTACATATTTATTTAAATGGAAAATAATGAAACCCTAGGGCTAGCTTATATTGTCTTTTTTAGTTGACATGACAGAGAACTCCTCTCGCACTTTATTAATCAGAACAAGTAGAGGAAATAGAATCTACCATCCAAGAAATTGTTATGTCCCTCCCTTATGAATGAGAATACGATAGAAACTTGAAGTAGAAAAGAAAACGAAAAAACAGACGTGGGGGTTCACTGGCTGATAATCACTCCTTGACAGCATGCAAAGCAAGTAGCTTACTTCACATTTGTCTTTGGGATATGGATCCCGTCCTCCTATTCCTTAGTTACCTCCGAATCTATCGTATGGCTAAAAATACAATCTCCAGTCAACATCTCGGCAACCTAGTCAGTCTCTCGTCGAGCCCAGCTGCCCGTTCTCTGCTGCAACAACCTGTCTAGAATTTTATATCATCCGTGTCTGGAAAATAGAAAACAAAGAAGAAATTAAATAAAAGATGGATACGAACATTGGGTCTAGCCTTGGTCTTGCGTATCACCCTCAGAAAGGCCCAATTCTCGCGTAAGAGCAGCCTGGTCGCTGTTGAAGGCTCTAAGCTATATCCCTCCCAATTGGACCGATACAATGGGCTTGCTTCTCGTGTTGGTCCAAAGTACACGACCAAGGAGAAACCTTCATTTAAAAACTCTGAAAGGAATGCGGGACCTTAATTCATTTAAAAATACTAGCAGAAGGAGAAAGCAAACACATCTGTTATACAGTAACTCCAAGGTCATTTTTATACTAATATACGGGTGCCGCCCTCTTTCTTCGGAAGAAAAATAAAACTCCAAAGTTGAACTAGGCGCCCATGCCATCTATTATAATAACTCACCAACTCCAAAGATCATTTTGATTTATTAATCCACAGCACGATTTGGTTGCTCATGTTACTTACATAAATGCTTAATGACATTAAGATTTGAGAAATTATTTCGGTGATGGACCGAGAAGGAACTTAGGATACTGGGACGATAAGAAAAATGACACTAGTGATGCCCAGAGACTGCCGGCCGTACCGAGAGCATCGCTATGGTACGTGTTGAGGTTGACCTTACGAAGCCTCTAACCGGTCCGGCCGGCCCACCGAAATGTGTCGGGTAAAGTTTTCGGATCATCTTCGAACCCGTTTCCAAAGCTGGGAGTGCGAGTCAATTTCGACAGTGTGGTCCACCTCATAGGGCAGGCCCGAGAGCGCCAGCACCGTCCGCAGAAGCCAGCTGTTAGTAGGGAACATGGGGACGACAAGTCTCGGTTACAAGGGGCGGGTCACCGTGGGCCCGCCACGTGGGACTCCGGTGAGCCTGCGCTTCGAACGCCGCTGCTAACAACTCGAGCCATACTGGGTCAGTCAAGAAGGAAGGCGGGACTTCCAATCTAGGGTTGGGCCTTATCGTGGAAATCCTACGCTGATGGAATCCGAACTAGAGGGCCGCAATTGCAGGGAAATTTTCATTTTATAGACCTCTTCTCTTTGGGATCGATTTCGATCCCAATAATACTCCCTTTTGCCAGTAAACTTAGTCCTCATAAAAGAAAAAACAAGCGTTCCCTTCTTTGCCTTTGCACCTTTATTCAATGGTCGGGTACCATCCATGATCGTACTGAGATAGAGTTTTGAGTTTTTGTTGTGGATGAAGAGTGTCAGCAAGAGACTGGTGTACTTAAATAGATTGGATTGGAACACCGTTGCTTCGGATATCTATCGATGAAGATGTTACGAGTATTCGCTCAAAAAATAAACAGATAGAAAGAGGAAAAATGAAATGAATAAACCCTTTTTAAAAGATCCTCGAAGAAAATCATTCACCTTTCCATACACCCACACACAACAGATCTATATATATATATATATATATATATATATATATATATATATATATATATATATATATATATATATATTCCCTCCATAATCTGAAACCCCCTTCTATCTCCACTCTAGGAAAATAAAAAATAAAAACGAGGAACAAATTAAAGAATTCTCACGCTTGTTGTCTCTGCTGCTCATGTTCACCATTATCATCACCATCCCCTTCCCTTGCTTCTCTTCTAATAGCAATCGTAACCCAAACCCTCTCTCTTCTCCTCCCTGCTCCTTCATCCCCTTCCCCTTTCTTCACACCCTCGCCCTCCTCGACCGGCATCTGAAACCTACACATGGGGCAAGATCCGTGCATCCTCAGCCACTTCTCGATGCACCCCCTATGGAACCGGTGCTTGCACGGCATCTCCTTCGCCTCCTCTTCCTCCTTCAACAACGCGTCCAAGCAGACCGAGCACTCCTCCTCCGGTCCCCCCTCAACCTCCGACGGGTCAACCGGCCTCAGAGCCTCGATCGACGCCTTCGACGCCGGCGGTGCCCCTCCGCCACCTCCGCCGCCGAGGATCTCCGAGAACATCGCCGCGTCCCCGCTCATCACGATCATCCCCTGCGTCACTGGGTTCACCAGCACCAGCCGGTCCGGGGCGGCGTCCGGCGATGGCCCCATGAGGCCGACGATCACGGAGGAGACGAAGCTCGACTGCAGCTGCTCCAGGAACGACCTGATGCCCTCGCCCTCTGCGCCGTGTTCGCTCGCCGCCATGGAAGCAGATCGAGAAGAGAGAGACACAGATTTGGGATCAGAATCGAGAATCGATGAATTGATTTAAGAATTTTGAGGAAGAGGATGAGCGGAGAGAGATCAGAGATTAAAAAGGGTGTTATCGAAGACCCTGGAAGGATCCAGAACTTTTCATTTCGGCTGATCCTCATCCACTCTGCCTTTAGTTTACTACTTGTCTACGCTAGGGTAGGACCCATTTACGCGGTTTGCTACTGGGTGGTTGTTTGGGTGCGGAGTCAGCGGTGTCGTTTAACAAGAAGGAGAATATTTTATTTACTTCTGGAATCGATGAGAAGGACGGATTGGTTGAGGACTGCATTATTAATGGAATTAGTGGGCTAGATATTTTTCAAGATTGGGCGGTGAGCCTACCACCATCTTGATGGACCTATGGGCCTCAAACTGTGGATTGGATTATTGTTGTGGGCCCTCGCTTCTCCACGGGAAAAATTACATTTGTGAGTTACAGCCTGGATTTCGTGCAAGGATTTTGTGTTCGTCAAAATTTTAAGATTTATAAACATATAAGCAAAATGAATGGTTTTTTTTAAATAATATAACAAATACATTTTTAAGGATGATAATGAAATATATAAATTTTATATATCATTTATTTAGAGTATAAAAATTATAACTAATAGTTCAGATTTGTATACATAAATTCTTTTTATCGAGATTTAATAGTGTTTTTACAGACAACCCCTTCTTTTTTATATATCTTGATCTTATTTTAACGTAATAATTTATGACTTGTTATATCTGATCTTGCCATGGTACATTAATATTAACCTACTTATTGATCCTTCATTATTTTTCAAGTAGCCTGAATTGTTGAATCTTCATGCTTGAGTAGCATATCACAGCCAGCATTCTTTTATGGGTGTGAGGACTTGAAGGCCCACCAGTTTGAACACAATTGTGAAATTGGTGTAACTACTTTCTATTGCAGATAATATAAACATGTTGGAATTGTTTTTCTAATAAGTGTAGGGAAATCTTTATAACATCAACAAACCTTAAATATAACTACCTGTACGCAATTATAGCAACATCCTACCAGTTTTTGTAGTCAAATATACGTTTAGTGAGATGCATCCAAGTGTAGAAACTTAACAAAATTTATAGTAACATGTAGCCATCCGTAGCAATCTACAGACATGTATAGCATTTTGTGTCCGTTCAGATTTGCTGACTATGAGTGCATGTATAGCATTTTGTGTGTCCGTTCAGATTTGCTGACTATGAGTGCATTTGTCGTTGGCTATAAATGCATTTGTCGTGGTAATATGTAGCCATTTGTAGCAATCTACATGCATGTATAGCATTTTGTGTGTCCGTTCAGAGTTGCTGACTACAAGTGCACTTGTCATCCGTGTTCTCGCAACAATTACACTTCAGAAGAAACGTCTTTTTAGATCAGACTCTGAGCATTTACTTTTACATCTTTCACATACTACCATCACGTGAAAATGCACATACGAAACAAGGCAATTATGATCCAGTTGTAGGCAGACGCATAAAATTTTCTCAAAATAACATCTCGGAAAAAAAGGAAAAAGAAGAAAGAAAAGGACAATTACCCAATTTTTATATATTACTACTACTGATGTTACTGCACAAGCATACAGCACAGTATTCTACTAAACAATCTATGCACCCTCAGGATTTCTATTCAATTAATCTCTCCCAATAGCAAAAAGAATGGAACTCCTCATTCCCCTTTTTAACTTGTGGGGAAGCTGTGCAGCTTGCTGTCTGTCTCCCTGTAATGTTATAAATGGCCTGGTACTGGCTTATCTGATGCTTCCTTGAAAACAGCTCTCATATGCATACACCCAAAACATTTCACCGAATCACCCTATCAAAAGAATTGTCAGTTTGAGGTACAGATGAAAGCACTGACAACATCTATCAAGGCTAGGAGCTGGAGATGAAGGTGCCAACGTAACCCAAGCCCACGACAAAAAATGCGAAAGACTGGAAGAAAATATATATGTAGTAGTAGTTGTCCCCAAATGCTAAATTATAGCATGCGCTGAAGAAGAGAAAGAAGGCAAACCCAAGTTCTGGGAAGTTCATCCTGAGGGGAAAAAACAAAGAGGACAAACGTCAATACCATTCGGCAAAATCCTCTCGGTGGCTTGCAGTTATGGTTACCTGTCCCTGTAGCTGCTTGGTTTTGATTTTTCCAGCAAAGGAGTTTTAAGGGTTGCCTTTGGGACACCTCCAAGCTTTTCCGTGACAACCCACTCATTTGCACTTCCTGCTTCCATTAGCCCGACTATCGTTGCTCTGATACGGTGCATGGCCATGACATTCTCGAAGAGAATCCAGAATGGGATTAGAAGTATATAACTGCGATTAAGAAATCAATTACTCATACAATGGTTTATGTACCTATAAGCAGGACTAGTCAAGTCAATTCACAATTTGAAAAGAAGAAGAAAGGTACTATGGAGTTAGCATACCGAGGATTTCTGACTGCATTCAGAAGGGTAATGGTTGTAGGGACATGAACAACTCCCCATACAGGAATGCTAACTTCTGGAACCATGACAGATGCCGGAATTATGAGACAGTAGAGTGAGAAGGTGACAATGTGAGATACTATCTTCCGCACGAAGAAGAAGCTGTAAAGCACATAAAGCTTCTTCCATAGAGACACTTCCTGCTCCAGAATGATTGGAATATTAGATACTACGTGACATATTCAATCTTTATATGCTCTCTCCCACTGTTTCTTTAAATATGGCTAACCTTGGTGGTCAGAATCTCCTTTGCTGTTTTCCTAAACAAGTTTGCAGCTCCACAGGTCCAACGATGTTGTTGACTTCTGTATGCCTTAAAATCACTTGGAAGTTCACTTTTGACCTATGAAAGATTATGAACGTATATTTCCATTTACATGATGAAGAGATATTTGGTAACATGACGACCAGTTAAGAAAAATCAAAAGGTGATTATAACTCAAGCAAACAATGAGAACGTATAAATATTCTCAAGAAGAATGATTGATAAGGAGAAAAGGGAATCAAGGTGTACTATTGTTTACTTTTGATTACACATTACTATCTGCAAGGAAAAGAAGATATACTTGGAAGTGCTGAAATTTGCATCTTATTTCCTTGCTCTTATTCACACTATACACAATCAGATACAGCTAGTCATGTGTGAACTTTTGATAAGTGCTCTGGGCCTCTCCTTTAATAACTGAACTTGAAGCGTGTTTCAATAGAAAAGAACAATTTCCTTGGCATCTAATAACTCAGATATATGTAACAATTTAATTTGTTTTGTGTTGGAATATAGACCACAGCAAGGACTGAGCGTGGGAGTAACCACAGTCCAACCCATCCCATTACCTCATAATGGCAAAAAATAATTTCAATATTACTAGAGCTGAGAACAAGAACTGGTTTAGTTAATAAACGTCCATTACCTTAAGATCACCAACATATACAAACTTCCAGCCCCGAAGCCCTGCACGAACTGCTAGGTCCATGTCCTCCACAGTGGTCCTATCATTCCAACCTCCAGACTCAACAATAGCTGATATTCTCCACACACCAGCAGTCCCTGTAATGAGAAAGTTTTAACAACATTTTTATATCAAGACAATTTTGTTGAATACAATAAATTAACACTATAACTAAGCTTGACGTTACTTTTCCAATCCACAAAACAAATAAAGCTTTCTTCCTTATAGCTGACAATTTAACACAATAGGGTTTAGAGCTTTTAGTTTGGCAGTTGGCATAGAAAGTCTAAACAGTATGATGTATTTATAATCATGCTATCATTTTTGTCAATTGCCAAAATAAATGATAATGAGGCTAGGAAGACACTGTCATTCAAAATAAAAAAGAAAGAAAAATATGGTACATTCTGTACCAATTATGTCAAGCTTACTAAAATTATTTTCATTGTGTGAGTGGTTGTTCAAGGAGCTCATAGATTTCAAGTCATGCTTTTCTAATTGGAACTCTTGATATTGCGTGTACGAGATCTAAATAATAGGCAAAGCATGGCAATCCCTTTTGTTGCACCCATATTTTTTTTTTTAAACAATGCGTTATTTGACAAATTATCCTTTAAAGAAAATAGCTTGGCAAGAAGCCATCATGACTTACCATTAAACCCGAAGAAGGCATGTGCAGTAGAACCTGCTTCCTGCTCGACTTTGAAGTGGTAATCAAGGGTCATCTTCTGTATCTTTGTCATCAGGCACTCATTGGCGTTCACTGCAAAATCGTCCGGGAAATGCCACGTCAGCTTCCTGTCATTTGAAAATAAATATATCAGAATGAATAAAAGTTTTTATGTGAAATTTTCTACCAAAACCTTTAAAGAAGAAACTTTTCCGCATCATATATCACCACCTGGTCCAGCAAACTGCTTTGCTGGTGGAAACTAATACTTTTCCAAGTCACGAATCATTATTAGAGTATTCTCTCAACCAAACATCTATCTTGCTTTTATTCTTTGTGCAAAAGATGGTGAAGCTCACGGTGTAGTTGGATATATTGTTTCTTGTATTGGTCATTTGGAGGGATAACTTCCTGACAATTTTTTCCTTCTTTCTATGTAGAGGGATCAGGCTACAACCACTTTCTCTAGTCAAATAAACATCAGGATACATCCGTACCACCAAAAGAAAAGAAAAAGAAAAAGAAAAAGCGTAGAACTTTTCATATACACTTACGAACACACAAGGCTGCATTGTTATTGTCAGGTTAATATAATATGTATGAAGACCAGAATACCTATATTTATATGCAAAATATCTATAATATAGAATTTTCAGGTTATAGTGTTCATAATTGGTTCAAATGGAATATCAATTCTCTCTGAACTGCTCAGGCAACTCTGACTAAATTTAGAACTTCAATACTAAGAAATATAAGGACTTGCACACAGATATTATGACCAACTTAGAGTTATCCACAATAAGATAAAGAAAGTTATAGTTCCATTGTGAAGGCCTACCGAACTCCCAACGTGCTTGAACAAGAGAGACCCTTGGGTTATGCACAAGGAAAGGGATGGTTCTCATAAGAAAATCAGACTCAGGTTGGAAATCAGCATCAAATATAGCAACAAAATCACATTGTTGAACATAGCCATACTGCATTCCTTCTTTCAAAGCACCTGCTTTGTATCCCTTCCTGTTTTCTCTAACCTCATAGTATATGTTCATGCCTTTACTTGCCCAAATCTCGCATTCAACTTCCACCAAATCCTATTAAAAAAGAAATGACAAAAAAAAAAAAAAAATGTTAAAAGCAAATAAGCTGTGTGCCTTTTTCCATTGAAACATAGCTAGCCCCCACAGAAGGGAATTTTAGAGGGGAAGCAATAAAAATAGTTAAGAAACATACATAAATACTTATTGAGACCAAAAGCTTAAATAGGTACTATGATGTTTGCTAATAAGCTTGGCCTAAGAATTACAATTTTAGGAAGAAGTTCGCATGTTGCAAGAATTTTCAAGAACTTTCCATCACATTTGCATTCAGCTTCCTAGCAATGCCAAATTTACTACCTCCAGATACACGCTTCATCAGTTTGCAAATCATGATACAACCATCCTTCATTTCTTTTACTTGCAAATTTATTGCAATCACACTTAAAAGTGGCGGCCAATACCAAACAGCTTAAACCTTTGAGTTGAGAAGGTCCCAAACCTATGTTTGAAGACCATCATGCTCCCAAAGATGCCCAATAATCCCCAAAGGTAAGAACAAACAAATCCATCTCTGCACCCTTACAATCACTGAGAGCTTCACCAACAAAGCCAAATCTCTCTTCATCCCTTACAATCACTGAGAACTTCCTCATCATTTGACTCTACATTGTACTTGATGAAGTGCACTTCTGTCCTAGACAATTTTCTAATCCCACATTTACTATAAATTTATGTGAAATAGAAATTAGTATTTACGGTAAATGCCAATGCGCGTGAAAAGAACACTATATGTATATACAGAAGGGTTGAGCATATTTTACCTTTTTATCATGGCTTTTACACATCAACTAATACCGATATATATCCTATATATACTATATAGTATCAAGTTTTGAGATACTTGATACGTGGTATACCACAAAGTTTAAAATAACGATAATGGTAGCGTAATGTTTTGCCTCTGTATGTAAAATATTTTTTATAAATTAGAAAATAAGTTAAAAAATTGTAAAAAAGAATATAAAAACAATTTTTAGAACATAATCAATTATAAATTTCTAAGAAGTTTTACAATAATTTTTAAATTTTCTTCATAAATTATATTAAGTCCAACACTAATTTCAGTCATCACCTAAACAAGAAAATAATATTTCAAATTTATTTTCAGTTATATCAATATTATCATTTATATTTTGTAATGCTCAATTTATCTTATTTGTAATTATTCATTTTAGTTCAATTGAGAATTCAATAAAATTAATAACAACTAAGAAATTTGACCAGCCAAAGAAGAATTACAAGTAAACAAGGAAGCAATAGCAAATTATCAAGTTAACAATTCTACAAACAATAAACAAGTAATCAAGTAAGAAAATTATAAAAATTAGCTAACAATTAAAATAAATAATCAACAATAATATGGAAGTCACTAAAAAGATATCAGTAAATAACGTAACATAACGTAATTTAATGTAACATAACGTAAAATAACATAAAAAACACACAGTAATAGCGTACTGAGTTATTTTCGACCGTTAGATGGCATTGGTTTTTTTTTAGGTATCATAACGTAATATAATGGGTTTCATAAAGCGTTCTTTTCAACGTTGGTATACCATATATGATCAGTTGGATGTTGCTGAATAAGTGAATTGATAGTTTTACCAATTCGAATATTTCTGTCCTTGCTTTTTATTATATATAAAGGTGTTTACATTGCTCAGGACATATTTTGTCTCCTTGTTCCTCTTTATCGTTTGTCTTCATGATTTAATATTGGTAAATGACTAGCCTCAAGCGAAATCTAGCCTCAAGAAACTAGATTAGCAACCTCTACCAAGTTTAAGTCACTTATGAAGATGCAATCCAACCAAAGGTGGCTCCTTTTAGAGGCTGAAATCTTTATGATCAGATTTTGGAGGAGTTTTGGAGCTCTCCAGTTTGTGATTGGACCGAAAATTGGCTTTTTAAAACAGTTGAGAGCCTTAGATCTGAGAAAGGAGATGACTTGGGGATTCCTAGCATGAGATTGGCCAAAGGTCACTCATATCATTGCAATAACAGCTCAGAGAATAGTGAGTTTGGGCCTTCACAACTGGACAGAGGGATGAGGCACTTTATGTCTTGGCAACGGTGGTGGTTTCTATCTAGAAAGATAGCTGCCATGTGATGAAGCTGGTGGTTTTTGTCAAGAAAGATGGCTTTGCCATGTGGTTTTTGCCTAATGAACTTGGGGAAATCACGCTTGTTGGTCAGCAACAACCACGAGACTGCAGATGTGGGTTGGCTGAAAACGAGCTCGAGACTACAATCTAGCCAAGGCTTGGCTGACAACGAGCTGGAGGCTACAAATTAGGTCATGGGTTGGCGAAAACAAGCTTGCAGCACAGGCCATTTGTTCAGTGGAATTCTCTGTGTTACCTTGTGGTAGGTGAGATGCGACTGAAGCCATCTTAAGTAAGTTGTGGGCTTGCTAGTGTGGCACGTACGCATAGGAATGCCCGTGGTGGCATTTGGCACATTCAAGGCATTTGGTAGGTGTAGTACCACTGACGGAGGTCATGTTCACTGTAAAAGGATGCCATTGACGTCCATGTCGAGTGAAGATTTGTATACAACAGAAGGATGTTACTCACTGTGGGGTGATGGCAGTGTTCAAGAGATGGTGGAAATGATGTTGATAACGGATGGTGGGTCACAGTGGTTGGACAACATAGCCTGAATTCATGTAGGTACAGGTATTTGCATGATGAAGTGGCGGTGTCAGAGGAAGCTACAGTGAGTGATAACTACAAGGAAGTGATCACATTAATGTATACTGCTATAGTTGCAAATGGATTCCATAATGCATCAAAAGTGTAACCGGAGAAGATCATGGCCTGTGTTGATGTAATGATTTCACTCCTGCCCATCTAAGTTATTTTGTTTAATTCTCTATTTGGTACTTTTTATGTTATTTAGTTTACTCGCTAGCGAGAGACTAGCTATGTTTCATTAAACTCTAAGTTACACGAAGTCTATATATATATCTATTCTAGAGGTGACAAATAGGCCAAGGTGGCCAGGCAGTCAGCTCAGATCGATAGGGATCCAAGCCAGGCACTACTAGGCCCCGTGACAATACCTTGTTCGTTCTTGGGCCTGGGTCAGCTAGCCTGAGCACGGTCAGGCTCATACCAAGCTCGACACAGTCAACCCCCTAAACTGCCAACTACTAAATTAGTCCTCATGGGGCAAAATGCATTTTTTTTTTTTTTTTTTTTGCGTTTCCCACCTAACATATCCCTTTTCTTTATTTATTTTCACAACTATTCAAACTCTCTTCAAGCTCCCTCCAACTCTCCCAAAACTCTCATTTGCTATATAGCTCTCCTCTTTCAACAGCTTCAACATGCAAGTATGAGGAACCTCCAGAGATGGTTATCTCTTTTGTCAGTGTGCAAGTGTGAGGTATTGCCTTTAATTTCATTTGAACTTTATAACTTTAGTTTTTAATTTAGCTATTAAATAAATATACACTCCTTAACAACAGGTTATATGGTTATAATAACACTTCTACTACTAGTTTTCATGATAATTTACTTTCCAAGAGTGAGAGAATTTATATAAGCCAGTAACTAAATTCTTAATATTCCATCTACATAGTCAAAACATGGCATAGTACAGTTTGAGCATGGTACACAATCCACAGATTATAATGCAAATTCTCAACCTTATAATATAAGTGATTTTCATATAACTTTGCTTTTTTTCAAAGAACAACTTTATCTGGATGTTCTAGACCTAATTATGGAAATTCTTTGAAAAGCAACTGAAAAATAGATTTAAAGAAGGCTAAATGGAAGTTATTTCTAACAGAATATTCTTTTCTAAAAATAGTGGAATTGACCACCTTAGAAGGCATGATAAGACGAAACACCCCTGATCAACCATAAAAAATACAAATAACTATTTATGAGGGCATATTAGATGCTTTTAGATATAATCCAATTGTAAGTTGAGACAATTTAGCTACTTATATTATTCACGTACAACAACTTCTAGTATGGCTGAAGGCCACATATTTGAAAAGTATATTCATACAACTCATATGCAAACAAAGAAACATCATAACTATTACGAAATATAGCAGCATTAGAAAAAAAATTTAAAGCAATTTGTGTAATTTTGGGCCCAAAATTTATGTTTTATGACAAATGTAAAAACACGTAGGAACTCAACATAAGACATGTTGAATATTTCTATTCTTAACCAATCAACAATAGATATATTCTGTCAAACTAAAATGCCAATGATTGCTATTTCTCTTCATTTTATGAATTATTAGGAAATATTTGAGACAGCAACAAATTTTTTTTTCGACATGTATTATCCCATGGCTAGTTTAGTACCTTATTAGTTAACTACTATTAGCTATCTATTTTCTAAATATAGAGATGACTTGTATCTTCAAAGATATATTTCTCACATGGAAACTAAATTTAATAAGTATTTTAAATATTTTCTTCTCTATTCTATGTTGAAAGTATTATGGATTATTGTGTTAAACAGAGAAGGTGTGTATATTTAATTACAACTTTCCATAATAACATAAACTATAAAAATAATGTTAGTTTATTAACTAATAAAATGAAAGCAAGTCTAGATAATATATATTTACATTATGAACAATAATATCGAAATAAATCATTTAGGCCGTCATCTTAACTAGTGTCACTAATTCAAAAATTAAAGATGCATTATTAACATATTTATTATTAACATCTAAACAACCTCTAACTCCATTAAATAAGCTGTACTATTACTTTGATCTTGCTAAAGCTCCGGATGATGATGAGAAATCTGAAAATGTTAATATTTTAACATGGTTAAAATCATACGAAAAAACTTATTCAATACTTTCTATCTTAGCATGAAATGTATTAACCCCTATAGTATTCATAGTATTGTCTGATTCTGTTTTTATTATAGGTGGTTGGTACTTGATGGGTGAAGAAGCTCTTTGGCAGCAGATAAATTGGACATATGTACATGCTTGGAGACCAGATGAAAATGAAAATCAGAAAACAAGAGCGAGAATTTCAAGTTCAATAAGTTATGGAAGGCTCTCCAGACAATCAACAAATATTAGATGTCTATTGAAGACAGGATACAAAGGTCTAAAAATTTGAAGAATAGAAACAAACGATTTAAAGAGTTGTAAAATTTCTATAAATACAATACCAAAAACATTTATGATAAATTTTTCTAAATTTTTTAAGCTATACTTCAACTATATTGGTATTAATTTTAATTTTATCCATTTTATTGGATTAATATAAGAAAATTAATTTACATTTTCAAATTTGTAGCAATCTTGCCCAGGCACGGCCCACTTGGCACCCTTGCTCTATACTGAATAAACTAACGTCTAAGTAGACATTAAAAGCAATACAATTGAAGAACAGAGATGCAAATTGTGCCATAATAAATTTAAGGAAATTGACAAGATCAACGCCATGAGCAACCAGAATGTTCTGACAGACACATCCGCTTGCTATACGCTATGTCCAGGGTATTAAACATGGATATCTATCTGTACGCTTTACGTAGTCAAATCCCAATTGTCAATTATACCTCACCAACTAACTACACAAGCTTTAATTTATATTAGTTCATAGAATATCCATATACAAAACCACAGTTTGTCCTATACTTATCTGCAAACAAGCCCAAAACCCAATTGGGCCCAGCCTACCTAACCAGCCCAACAAAATATACCGGCCAGCTCCACAGCTCGAGGTGACCTTTTTCACGTGACCCGGTACTTTTGCCTCCGGAATGTTACCCATAAATATAGATATCCCTTCCCCATGCGCATGCATGCATACAAAGCGAAATTAAATAAAATTAATTAATGTTTCAAAATCAAATTTACCTTAACTGTCAGATCCGTCGAATCATCCAGAACTTGTATTATCAGCCGATCCGCCGGCCACGACAGCTTGCAGGCCGCTCCAATCGACATCTTATACACCTTTTTTTTTTCCAAAAAAAAAAAAATCAATAAAAAAAAAAGAAAAGGAAAGAGTAAAGCATTAATTTTGTACTCCAAAAGTGTTTCTACCTCTCTCTCATTGTACATTGGAATCTGGACAAGAACCATGGGATAAACGCCGCTCCCAACCTCCTCGTCTCCCCCAATCGCCTCCCACTTGTACCTCCTCTCCGGCCGCAAGCGGAGCACCATAACGCCTAAGCTCACCGCCGCCATGAACACCACCTCCACCAGCAGCATCGCTGACATCACCAGGCAGATCGCCGTCGCCGTCCTCATCACCGGCGCGATCGCCGCCGACCGTACCCTCACCAGCACGGACCGGATCTCCTCAGGGATCCAGTCCTCCGCCGATCTGAAGGCGCGCTGGATGCCTCCGACGACGGAGGCTCGCAGAGATCGGGTGAGGTTGAGTGTTGAGGAGTAGAGGAGGTCGACGCGGGAGGGGAGGGTGTTTTCGCATGGGGCCGTGTGGTTACCGCATGCTGATGCGAAGGAGACGGCGATGAATAGGAATGCTGCTGCGGCGGTTATCCTAGCCGCCATCTCCGGCGGCGTTGGATTCGGGTATGTTTCTTCCCTTGGTCCTTCCTTAGGAAATTTTTATTTTGACGGAGGCGACCTTTTAATTCTTCTAGTTTATCCTATTATCTGTGATTTTATAGATGCACCCAGAAAAAAGGCACACATCGCGGGGCCCACTCGTTCGGGAGATGGTGAGTAGCAGTATTCTCTGTATTGTGTTTTTTAAATTATTTTTGCGTTCGTGCTCCTTCCTACATATGCTCATTGCTTCGTCCTCGTTTGGTAAAAAACGGAATGATTGGTTCCATTGGGTATCTTACACGTGGCATTTTATGAGCTGTCGATTTTGTGGGCCCGAGAACTGGCGGACCTCGACCTTCTGGAGGATTTTTGGAATAATATTATAAGAATATATATATATATATATATATATATATATATAACGGGAGAAGGGCCGTTAGATCAGGATTTTTCCCGAGCTGTTGCCAAGTGGCAGCCTCGTATTTGTTGGGCCAATTTTCTCTTTAAAAATAAAAAAAAAGGAGCTGCAGTCTGTTAGAGGGAGAGAAAGTATGTGATGCAATACAATAAAGATAAGGCTTTATTTGCATAATTACCTTTCAATTTATGCTCACCCAATTTGGGAATCCTCCGCATCAATCTGCCAATGAAGCCTCTATTTCAGCTTCAATCTCTCTCCCATCTCTGTGTCCAATTCGAAAACCCGCCGATGTTTCTACCCCTCTCTCTCCACTCTATGCGTCCGATTCCGGAAACTGTCGATGCCTGTCTCCTTTGCTTCCCGTCTCCTCAGCGTCCTATCTCTTTCCTCTGAAAGTTTTGTACTATGCTCTTTTGCCTTTAGATAAATTCCTACAAAGCTTATATGCTATGTAACTTTGATTTGGCTATATTTTACAAGTTTCATTTTAACTGATCGATTGTTTTCTAGGATTATCATGAGGTTGAACGGTGCTGCATAGGAGACTTGTACACTACATACAAGTGTATTGGTACTTCTTTTCAGGGGATGTTTTGATGAGTCATTAAGATTTGATTTGTGTTTGGTCAAGTAATGTTTGTGAACTTTGAATTGCCTCATGTTTTTGTATATCATACACAGTTGGGTGTGGTTGCTACATGTTGTGCGGTGTTTGCTGAATATTGTATGCTATATGTCCAGTCCTAGATCGAAAGAGAGGAGATCAAAGCAGGAAAAGGGACATTGGCGAAAGATTTAAGTGGAGGAGAGAGGTGGAGAGGCGGGCAGGCACAACCGCACAGAAGGGAGCAGGAAATAGAGAGAGATGGGACAGCGACTTAAGAATTAAATAAAAAGATAATTTGCAAATAAGCCCTCTTTTTTCATGTATTTGGTCACTAACTTTTGTTGCTAATGGAGCCCTATTACCACCGTAATAGATTCAGTCCGATCAACCGGGTACAAAATCGGCTCAATAATAAAAAATAAATTTAAATTGGATTTAATTTAATATTGATCATATTGAGTTTCCTTTGCCCACAAGGATTTTGTTTGCTTTTGTGGCGGCTGCAGAAAATAAAAGGATATAAACATGTGGCGGCTGCTATTTAATTGGCAGGCCGAAAGCAAGAAAAAAATTTAAGGGGGTGAAAATTATTTGGTGGCCGCTGGGGTTTCTCGTGTTTTTGAAACAAAGAAAAGGAATTACTGCTCTTGTTCGTTGTGGTGTGGTGGCCTGAAACAAAACTTAAGGCCGAAGGAAGCTTAAGCAAAAGGAGGGTGGCTTCCTTTGTGGTTACAGCGAAAGTAAAAGTACAAGTAAAATCATCATATTCTTTTTGTGAGGGGAACATTTGGTCTTGTATCTTGTGTGATCTAATTAGTTTCTCTCTTGTGGTTGAGAACGAGAGAGCTGTAATATTTTTTGATATAGTGAAAGATTTCGATCGTGTCCCTGTGGACGTAGGCACATTACCAAATCACGTCTCTGTTCCTGCTATTTTTCTCTTCGGCTAACTATTTGATTCTGCTAATTGTTATATTGGTATTATTCCTATATTTTTACTAACAACTTTTTCTCCTTTATATTTGAAAAGCTAAGTGGACCCAGTGAATAGGAGGCCGCCACATGGCGATAGTTCAGGAAAAATCCTAAGTTGATAGCTCTCCTCCAGTTTTCCTATATATATATATATATATATATATATATATATATATATATATATATGAGTAAACGGGAAATTCACTGGCGGTGAAGCGAGTTCCTTCATTGCCGCTTATCTGGCCCAATATATATATGAGTAAACGGGAAATTCACCGACGATGAAGGGAGTTCCTTCACCGTCGCTTATGTGGCCCAATAAAATTATTACACGTGACGCCACTCAAAGGACGATTAAGAGAGTTCTTTTATTGTTATTTTACGTGGCGCCACGTGTAATAATTTTATTGGGCCATCTAAGCGACGGTGAAGGAACTCCCTTCACCGCCAGTGAATTTTCCGTTTTATATATATATATATATATATATATATATATATATATATATATATATATATATATATATATATATATATATATATATATATATATATATATATATATAGAGTAAACGGAAAATTCACCGGCGGTGAAGGGAGTTCCTTCACTAGTGCTGAGGTGACTCAATAAAATAATGACATGTGACGCTACTCAAGATAGTTATGATGTGGGAGAAAATTTAATTTAGATTTGATATCTTGAGTGGCGCCAGGTGTCATTATTTTGTTGGGCCACCTCAATGCTAGTGAAGGAACTCCTTTACCGCCGATGAATTTCCCGTTTTCTCATATATATATATATATATATAGTAAACGGGAAATTCACCGGCGGTGAAGGAAGTTTCTTCACTAGCACTAAGGTGGTCCAATAAAATAATTACACGTGGCGTCACTTAGTAAGAAATAAAAGAACTCTTTTAACCGCTCTTTGAGTGGCGCCACGTATAATTATTATATTGGACCACTTAAGTGCTAGTAAAGGAATTTTTTTCACCGCAATTTCCCATTTACTCTCTCTCTCTCTCTATATATATATATATATAGTTAATTACACTCAGACCTCTTAGTATAAAGTGTATAACTTATCACTCCTAAAGTTTAAAACTCTTACTTAGATTTCTAGACCATTAGTTTAGTCAATGATTAGATATTCTTACCTTGTTTTAAGGATTAGTGCACTCTTATTCTTTAATTTCACTTTTGCCCTCTTCATTCTTTTTAAGAACCTAACCCACTAAGAAACGTTTCAGATGGTGGTGATGTGTCGAACAGTAATATCTTTCAAGCCAATGTAAAAACGTTTCAGATGGTGGTTTGACATAGGTCAGGAAGCCCCTTTACTTTTCTACCTAGACCTAGGTCTTGGAAGTTTTCATGTCCAGAATGCAGATTGATCATCAGATATATATCAATTGAATCCAAAAGCAGACTCAAAAAATAATGAAAACTGCATCATTATAATAGTTTTACTGCATCCTTTTCACTCTCATCAACTTCCAAATGATCCTTGGATGCTAACATTTTCTCTGTTTACACAACTGGCGGGAAAGAACTTGCAACTGTAAAATCCTTCAGCAAATAAATAAATAAATAAGTAAAGGCCTAAGCTTCAATTCATGCATCAACTCAAATTTGTATTACACTGGATGCAACTTTCATGGCTTTACATTTGACCATCACAACATTATTATGATACAGATACATCATATTCCTCTTCAGAGGGTTCCACCTGAATCCACCATCTCAATCAGAAATAATAAATATAATTTATCTCCAGAATTTACAATTAAATAGCCTGGGAAAAACACAGATGTAGGAGCCAATCTAACCGCTGGCCATTCATTTCCTCGGGAGGCCCGGGGGCTTGAAACTTCCTTCTCAATCATTGCAGATGGCATTGAGGAGACCTCAAGTCCACAAAGTACTGATGACCAATCTCTCCATCTCTCCACTTTGACTTTGACGGTGCCTGCCCATAGTGTACCACATCGTTGCACCGGTTATCACGCCTGTAATCAATCCCTACTCCTTCAATTTCTCCAGCAACACTCCATTGAATGCCTTCATCTTGTTCGGATTGAATGCAAGGTCTCTCGCACATCCTCCCGTTGCGATGGTTGTTTGATAGAAAATCCTGGGTATCGCAATCCCCTTGTTTTTCAAATGGAGTGGGATCTTCTCTCAAAAATTTGCAGCATACTCTGCCAGATCTTCCCCTCATTTCTTATTAATTACAGTTAAGGGAAAAATCGACTTTTCCGCTCACCTCCGGCAGCGACCAAATAGCGACCAAACAGAGTTTACTCTCCTAGGAATCTAAATGAGAGTTTTCAACTTTAAGCGTGATAAGTTATACACCCTTTATATTACAGCGGATTTGAGTGTAATTAATCCATACACACACACACAAAAGTTTGACTAGAGAAAATATGAGCGCTTACTATTTTCTTTTCAGTTTGTAAATGAAAAGAGGAACAAGGTGCCAAAAGGTGCTTGTGGTGCACTAGGATTGCAACTAAAACAATCTTACATGCATGGGTGATAAGGATCATGTCAAAGATTCATTTTACTGGGTTGGTTATGGTAAAAATTGAATTAAACATGAATATATACAAAAATAAAATGCACCACAAGTCGTTATGTTACTGGCGTTGCATAATTTTTAATTGTATAGCCACCGAGGTATAGCTCGTTGATAGAAGAATGGGGTTGGATCATAGAAATCGTGTTGTTAGTGTTAGAATTCATACTTTGAATCCGTTAATTTTTTGGAGATAAAATTAATGTTATAGACTAAACGAGTGGGAAAATAGCAAATGACCAGAAAAATGGAGACACAAAGATTTACGTGGAAAATCCCTTCTCGGGTAAAAACCACGGACAAGACAGCAGAATTTTATTACTCAACACAAGTAATATTACAAGGGGAGAGGAGAGAGTTTGGGGCAAGATTTAAGAGAGGGGGAGAGGCTCCTTTTATAGCCTCTCCCTCCCCTTGCCTCAAGTCCCACTACCGATGTGGGACTAAAGGTATAACATTCTCCCACTTGAAAATTTAATTGAGTTTCAATTAATCTTCACACCATTCTTTCTGCCTTGTCATCATGTTGCTTACGTCTCTGCTAGGCCACAAGAGGATCGACACCAAATGAACTTGTCCGTGTTGACTCCTTTTGTCAAAAAATCTGTTAGGTTCTCTTTAGTGTGTATCTTCTGTACATCCACCGTTCCTTCTTCCACTTTCTCACGAACGAAGTGATACTGAACTCGGATATGCTTGGTTCTTGAATGAAAGGCTGGATTCTTTGCAAGATGCAAAGCGCTCTGACTGTCACAAAACAAAGAAATCTTCTCTTGTTTGTGCCCGAACTCCTCCATCACCAACTTCAACCATATCGCCTCTTTACTGGCTTGTGTAGCTGCTACATATTCTGCTTCTGTAGTTGAGGTTGCAACAACAGACTGCATTTTTGAAACCCAGCTTACAGCTCCACCTGCAAGAATGAACACATATCCAGTAGTGGATTTACTTTTGTCAAGATCACCTGCATAATCAGAGACAACATATCCATGAACAATTACATCTGATCCTCCATAACATAATGCAACATTTGAGGTTCCTTTCACATATCGTAGAATCCTCTTTACTGTATTCCAATGCTCTTTACCAGGATTTGCCATGTATCGACTAACCACTCCCACTGCATGTGCAATGTCTGGTCTTGTACAGATCATAGCAAACATTAAACTCCCCACTGCTGATGCATACGGTACTCGAGACATCTCCATCCTCTCTTCTTCATTGCTAGGACACATACTTGAGGATAACTTGAAATTAATAGGAAGAGGGGTAGAAACTGACTTACAATCCTGCATATTGAACCTTCGAAGAATTTTCTTCAAATAGTTTTTCTGAGTAAGCCAAATCTTCCTATTACTTCTGTCTCGGTGAATTTGCATCCCTAGAATCTTGTTTGCTGGTCCCAAGTCCTTCATCTCAAACTCCCTAGCCAACTGAGCCTTTAATTCTTGAATCTGACCTTTGTTAGGGCCTGCAACTAACATGTCATCTACATACAATAGCAATATAACAAAGTTGTTATCATCAAACCTCTTGAAATATGCACAAGGGTCTGCATAGAGTCTATTGTATTCCAGGCTCATGATGAAAGAATCAAATCTCTTATACCAACATCTCGGCACCTGTTTTAATCCGTATAGAGATTTGTTCAACCTGCAAACCAAGTTCTTCTTTTCTTTTTCTTCAAAACCTTCTTGTTGGAGCATATAAATTTCTTCTTCAAGATCACCATGAAGAAGTGCTGTCTTTACATCTAATTGCTCTAGATGTAAATCAGAGATAGCACATATAGCCAGGACTACTCGAACTGTATAAAGTTTAACCACAGGAGAAAATATATCATTAAAATCAATACCTTCCTTCTGAGCGTAGCCTTTGACCACCAATCTTGCACGATAACGCTCCAGTTGATCATCACTGTTCCTTTTGATTTTGTAAACCCTTTTGTTGCCAATGGGTTTTCTTCCCGATGGTAGTTGCACAAGATCCCAAGTCTTGTTTTTATGAAGAGCTTCGATCTCCTCCTGCATTGCTGTCATCCACTGATATGCATTTGAACTGGTCAATGCTTCTTGGAAAGTTGATGGCTCTCCATATTCAGTTAAAAGGCAGTATGCAACATTACTATCCACATCATAGTCAGCATGCCAAACTGGAGTTTTTCTGTCTCGGCCTGATCGTCTGATCTCTTGCACACCAGAATCAACAGTTTCTGAAATCTGGTTCTCTTCAACTGCTTCAGAGGAATTATCTTTCGCCTGTATCACTGCAGTCTCTGCTTTTGAAATAGTGCTATCATCTTGGATCTTCTTTTCTGTAAAGATGACATCTCTGCTGATGACAACTTTGTGGGTAGTGGGCTCCCACAAACGATACCCCTTTTACACCATCAGCATACCCTAAGAAAATACACTTTCTGGACTTTGGATCCAACTTAGTAGTTTTCTTGGGAATTATGCATCACATATACAGAACTTCCGAAAACATGAAGATTAGAGTAATCTACTGGTTTACCTGTCCACATCTCCATCGGCGTTTTCAACTCAATTGCTGTTGATGGAGTCCGATTGATCACATAACAGGCGGTGTTGACTGCTTCAGCCCAGAAAGATTTTTCTAAACCTGATGCTCCCAACATTGCTCTTGTACGTTCAAGCAACGTTCTATTCATCCGCTCTGCCACTCCATTCTGTTGAGGGGTGTACGCCGTCGTGAACTGTCTTTTGATACCTTCCTGCTTGCAGAATTTATCAAAATCATTACCAGTGTATTCTCCTCCATTATCTGACCTGAGACATTTGATCCTTTTACTAGTCTCAAGTTCCACCTGCGCCTTGAAAATCTTGAAGGTTGGAAGCACATCTGCCTTACTTCTGATTGGATACAACCAACATCTCCTGGAATAGTCATCAATAAATGTTACAAAATATTTTGCTCCTCCAAGAGACATACCTGGTGCCTGCCATACATCAGAGTGAACAAATTCTAGAATTTGAAGGCTTCTAGAATTTGATGTGCTGAACTTTAGCCGGTGCTGCTTGCTTGTCACACATTGCTCACAGAATGGTAGAGAAACCTTCGTGAGATCCGGAAGTAGCTTTCTATCTGCAAGAATCTTCATTCCCTGCTCCGATATGTGGCAAAGTTTTTGATGCCACATCGTTGCAGTCTTCTCATCATCATTATTTGTGACAACTGATGCTTCTCCTTCCTGCAGAGTCTCTCCCTTGAGTAGATACAAGTTTGCAGCTAGCTTTTCTCCTTTCATGATCACAAGCGCTCCTCGTACAATCTTCATGATCCCCTTCTCACCTTCCATCTTGCACCCGAGGTCGTCAAGCTGTCCTAAAGACAGCAAGTTTTTCTTTATTCCCTCCACATGTCGCACTTCTTGGATGGTGCGAACTGTCCCGTCAAACATCTTCAATTTGATGGATCCTTTTCCAACGATCTTTAAGGCATGATCGTTACAGCTGTAAATCATTCCCTCAGAGACTGATTCATAGTGATAGAACCATTCTCTGCGAGAAGTCATGTGAAATGTTGCTCCAGAATCAAACAACCATACATCCTGTAATCTTTTTCTGCCTTCATGTGACGTTGCTGCCTCACATACTAGGGCATTTCCATCATTTGAGCTGCTTGCCACATTTCCTTGAGGACCGAAATTTTGTTTCAAATTCCAACAATCCTTTTTGTAGTGACCCTTCTTGCCACAATTGTAGCATTTGACATTCTTCTTACTCCGTGATTTGGATCTACCGTGACTTTGACTCCCACTGGGGCCAGGCTCCATTGATCTTCCTCTCGTCATCGACAGTGCTTCTGCTTGGTGTGAGCTTGCTCGCCTTTCTTCTTTGTTTTTGCGCCGCTTCTCTTCATCTAGAACTGCAGCTGCAATATCATCGAAGTCGAGGCGATCTTCAGCCAAGTTGTTTGTTTTGTTGATGATGAGTTGATCATATGAATCCGGTAGACTTTGGAGTAGAATTTCAGCACGTTCACCCATCTTTATATCATAACCCAAATTCTTGAGTTGTGAAAATAAAGTGTTGAGGGTGTTTATGTGCTCCGTCACTACAGTGGATTCTGACATCCGAATAGTGTACAACTTCCTCTTAAGAAAAATTTTATTGTGGAGAGATTTTACCTCGTACAGTTTGATGAGATGGTCCCAAATCTCCTTTGCTGTCTTCTTCTCTTGAATGCTGGACAATAAATCATCTCCTAATCCGAGATGGAGATCTGAAATAACCTCAGCATCCATCTCCAACCATTTCTCGTCTGAGATATTCTCTGGCCTTTCACCGATGGCAGGAAGGCACTTATCTTTTACCAAGATAGCCCTCATTTTCATCTTCCAGAGACCAAAATTGCCTCCGGTGAATTTTTCAATCTCAAATTTGCGTGTCATTGCTATATCCCAACTCCAACACAACTCCCACTATTCAAAACAAGTGGACGAAAGTGGGCCCCACGAGAATACTATTCACTGAAGTGGGCCCCACAAGAATACTATTCACGGAAGTGGGCCCCACAAGAACACTATTCACGAAAGTGAGCCCTACCAGAACACTATTAACTGAAGTGGGCCCCACAAGAACACTATTCACGAAAGTGGGCCCTACCAGAACAAGTGGGAGAACCAGCGGAAGAAGGTGGGTCCCACAAGAACAAGAACAAGTGGGTGGACCCCGCAAGTGTACCGAGTAGGTTCCACAAAGAAGCAAATACTTATTTTCTGATGTGGAGGGTGGCAACCACAAATGTGGAGGATCCACTTACAGCCACAGAGCATACGATAAGTACCACGACTTTATTGACCTTACTCACACAAGAACAACAACAAGTGGGTGGACTCCGCAAGTATACCGAGTAGGTCCCACAAAGAAGCAAATACTTATTTTCTGATGTGGAGGGTGACAACCACAAATGTGGAGGATCCACTTACAACCACAGAGCATACTATAAGTACCACAACCTTGCTGACCTTGCTCTGATACCACTGTTATAGACTAAACGAGTGGGAAAATAGCAAATGACCAGAAAAATGGAGACACAAAGATTTACGTGGAAAACCCCTTTCTCGGGTAAAAACCACGGACAAGACAGCAGAATTTTATTACTCAACACAAGTAATATTACAAGGGGAGAGGAGAGAGTTTGGGGCAAGATTTAAGGGAGGGGGAGAGGCTCCTTTTATAGCCTCTCCCTCCCCTTGCCTCAAGTCCCACTACCGATGTGGGACTAAAGGTATAACAATTAAGGAGAATCTATTTGTCAATTACAGTATATCCACTTGTTGAAATTCATGAATAGATTGAATGTAAATTCGTTTAAAGAACAAACATTAATGGGTGTGAATAGCCGAATGGGTGAGTATGATTGTTCGAATGAGTATGGCTATTCGAAAGGTGTGACTATTAGAACGGGTGCTAATGATTGAATTGTGTAACAATTCAAACATAAGCGGGTGCAACCGTTTGAAAAGTTATAATATTTTATACATCACTTGGCCAATGGATATATGTTTGAAATTTAAACATCAAGGGGTGACCACTTGAACAGTTACAACTGTTCATGCACTATTTGAATTTCAAACAATACAATTCACACCATTTTGCCATAGAAAGTTACGTCCCTTAAAGAGTCTATAAATAGGCCATGCTTTTGCATTTCATAAAAGAGAAGAAGAAATTCGTTTTCTTATAATAGAATCTCATTATGCATTCATTCCATATAACAGAGAGTATAACTTTATTTTGATTTGTTGAGGCAATTGAATTGCTGCTTCCTTCTAATTGCAGTACGATTGTTATATTCTGGAAGACTGACACTTATTGAGTTCCAGAAGCCTATATCAATGTTGAAAATAACGCGTTATGAAACCCGTTATATTGCGTTACGTAACCTAACGGAACCCTGACGCTACGTAACAACTAGAAATAACTCAATGCACTATAACAGTACGTTTTTTACGTTATTTTACGTTATATTACGTAACGTTACGTTAAATTACGTTATGTTACGTTATTTACAGTTATTTTTTAGTAATTTCTATATTATTGTTGATTATTAGTGAATTGCTGTAATTTTATTACTTAATTAGTTGTTGGTTTGTTTGATTGCTTATGGAATTGCTAATTTGTTAATTTGCGATTGTTTTCTTATTCGCTTATAATTTCTCTCTGATTGCTGAAATATTTTACTTGTTGATTATATTGAATTTTTAACTGAATTGAAATCAACAATTACAAAGAAGATAAATTGAATATTACAAAATATAAATTATAACAATGATAATAACTGGAACTAAAATAAAAATTTGGAATATTTTTTCCTGTTTAAATGATGACCGGAATTACGGTTGCAGACTTAATATAATTTATGAAGATAAATGTGAAAATTATTGTAAAATTTAAAATTAGAATATATTATGATTATAAAATGGTTTTATATTCTTTTTTTTAGATATTTTATATTTATATTTCAATTTATTAAAATTATTTTATGTAGTTTATATTAATTTTTATTAAATAAATAGGAAATTGTGTAACCTACGTTATGCGTTACGTTATATGCGACATAACCTAACAGAGGCAAAACGTTACGTTACCGTTATCGCTATTTTAAACATTGGCCTATATAATGGAGGGCGAATCGGTCTTAAGGATATAGCGTTCAACGCGGGACTCGATCTTCTGTTCTAACAGTTTTCAGTAATGTCTTTCTAAATTTTACTTTTACATAGTTTATTTATTTACTCGCTTTCTTTTATGTCTACAATCTATTTAATTTTATTTTACATGCTCGGATTTCCAATATTTATTTTTTTGTTTTGTTTAGTTCAAGTCAATATAATAGTATCTAATTTGTCAATATTGCCAACAGTTAGTGCATGAAACCCATCCGTGTTCTTTTTTAAATTTTTTTAAGAACTATGATCTACACCTTCTTAGTTTCTTTAGAAAAATATTGACAGTTTTCGAATTCATTTGCTCTTTGATCAAATGGATATAAGATGATATATTTATAGGAAATTGTAATTTTGTTTGCACTTAATAAGAGGTCAAATTACAACTAAAATCTAATCAATTGGGTATAAGCAGGCCCTAGAGGATAGAGATCAAAATCCTAAAAAAATTTGAAAAACAATAGAAGGGTGGATTTTTATATTGCAGCACAAGAATTTCTTTTTTTTCTTTTTTTTTTCCCAAAGGCGAACATAAGATGTTAGTATATATATTGCAATATTGCATATTTCTTACTGGATAACCATCAAGATACTCATTACTCATTGCTAAAAGAACGAGGTTGGATTGTAGGAACCAGTGTTGGAAAAAGTAAAGGCACCAGGCGTAATGCTAAACCCCCTGTTAGACGAGGCGCTAGCTCCTCTAGGACATGAATAGATCAACTGAATCTTTCATCATTGTCATTTCTATTACGTAGATATTATGAGGTTTCTTTGTAATACTTATGGACCATGCAACTGATATGTTACTTCATAACTGCATTACCTTGTTTATTTTGTATCCCTTAAGAAGATGGTATCCAAATTGGCCTATGTATGGGAAGCAATCTGCCCTTGCAACATTTATTGTATAGATGTATTATTAGCTTATTACTTCGTGAACATCTAATTTAATCACAGTAGAATTTTAAAGGTTAAGTCTGTATGAATTTTTTTCTATAGTTTGCTCCATTTGAAGAAACTTGGTGCTTCGTAGGAGAAATGAGAGAGACAGAAGGCACACGATACTGGACAAGAAATAACGCAATTAATATTCATCCAGGATTTGGACTCAAATGTCCCATTTCCTATTACACCGATACCTACATCTTTATTGGGTTGTGTTGTTGTCAGCATAAAATAGCTGTGGTTGACCTATTTATAGTTCCCATATTATTTCTTCCATGTGAGCATACTCACTTTTATTCATCCTGTACTCTCAGTGTACAAAATAATTCATCATCTACCATCCTATATTCCCAATTGCTTTTATTTTAATCCACGTTAACAAATGCAACTAGAATGTGCACGAAGAGAATATATAATGAAGGCAACTGGAATGTGCATGATGTCAGGTTCCCTTTGATCCCACCTACTTGCTGCCTGGAACAAAAGTGCCGACGTAACCGAATCCCATTATCAAGAATGAAATGGCTAATGGGTAGATGTATATGAAATAGCGATCAGTCTGGTAGGCAAAGTCATAAGATGCACATATTAGAAGGAAGACTCCAAGCATAATCTCTGAGAAATGGAACCTGATAACAGAAGAAAAGCAGTCAATCTTATTATGAGTTAGCTTATAACATGTGTAGATAGCTAAGCAGTCAATCTTATTATTGAAGACATATTGTTATTATTACCTTTTTATAGATAATATAGGAGATTCCGACATGTTAAAAGTAATTATAGCTTTATAAAGGAGGATTGGAATCATTACCTTTTCCAGAATTTAGTCCTAAAATTTTCAATGACATTAGCTTTTTGCTTTGTTTTTAGCATATCTCCCAATTTCTCAGTAACAATCCATTCGTTTACCCTTTCTGATTCCGTAAGACCAATATAAACAGCTCTAAATCGGTGCCAAGACATGACATTCTCAAATAAGATCCAGAGGACAGTTAGATGAATGGAGCTGCAGTAAAGAAAGACAACAATTATAAGGAAGCCTGAAGACCCTTCTCTTTGAGCTGTTCAGTAAAAAAAAAAAAAAAAGGAATTGAAAATTTAAAATGCAATTAAGGAAAATGGATGTTATTACAGTAGAAATTCCTAACCTTGGAGTTCCAACTGAATTGAGAAGCGTGATAGCTGTCGGAATATAAACCACTCCCCACCTTGGAATGCTGATTTCAGGGAAAAATACGGACAGCGGAATAATCACACAGTAAAAGTGGAAGGTAACGGCATGGGATATAATCCTCCGAGCGAAGAAAAAGTTGTATATCAAAAAGAATTTTTTCTGTAGGGGCACTTTCTGCAACATAAAAATCGAAGACATTTCGATTCTCCTTAATTAATCTAGTTAGTCTTAATTGCATTTTGTTTTAAAAGGAAAAATACTGACCTTGGCCCTTATTATTTCCAGTGCCACTTTCTTAAACAAGTTTGCTGGTCCACAAGACCAGCGATGTTGCTGAAAACGATAAGCCTTGAAGGTGCTAGGCAGTTCACTTTTAACCTACACCAATGACAAGACCTTCTACATGAAAATTGTAAATATTTGGTTTTAATGCGTGCTTATAGGTCATAATTAGTTAATGATGTTTATTCTACTTTGTTGTTCTGTGTAGAAAGTCATGATCTTCCTGAATCAAGAATATGGAAAGATAACCACCCTCCCAAGGAAAATGTCTCGATACGTTCATAGCCTTTTCTTGTACTAATATAAAGTAAAATGAATACCTTGATATCACCAACATATAGAAATTTCCAACCGTTGAGGCTTACTCTAACAGCCAAGTCCATGTCCTCCACTGTTGTTCTTTCTTTCCACCCTTGAGCTTCATTAATAGCCACTATTCTCCAAACACCAGCAGTTCCTACATCCCAACTACATGTGATCAGCTTTTTGATATTGCTGTTTTAGAGATGGCCGTAGCCCATGTATCATGGACATTTCTATTGAAGTCATATCCATATAAGAAGTGTTATAATACAAATTTCCACCTCATACCTTAGATTACTCTAAAGGAAAATGAATGCTAGAACTGAGGTACGATATGCTCTATACCTACATTAACTGTTAAGTGCGTGAAAGTTAATGTTCAATCTGAAGTTAAACTACATTTTTTTTTTCTTGGGGAAACAGGAAACTGGCTTAGCCAGCAAGCTGGGCAGGTTGGGCCCCCTGGGTCATCTTTGGCCCCATGAAACCCCGCCGGGATTTGAACCCTGTATGGCATGGTAGAGAAACATCTTTAAGGCTTCCTCACTAACAACTAAGACGGCCCATAGAGGACAGATTTAAGTATAATTGACTGGAGATGAATAATATGAAAATGCGAGATTTAAGGCTAGATGCAGTCAAGATCTACATCTGTCAGTAACTTCATCAAAGATCAATATTCTCTATCTTGATCTATTGAAAATTTATTAAAGATTTATACTTTTGTGTACACGTTGTGTGGTGTAGTGTCCTAAGTTTACTTTAATGGCAGTCATGACTTATGCATTGCCTTAACAATTACCTAACTTCCTATTATTTTATAAATTGCTTATTTAATCAATCATGTATATCTATGGACTTGATTATGCTCTTAATTATCCTTATTTTTTTGGGTACAAAAGCCAATACATTGTTCAGAGCATGACAAAAAGATTGAAGAAGGCTGCTCCGAATAATGTAGGCCTCAAAACTATAACTTTCAAATTGACATTCCTTTTAGACTTGCTTGATTATTTTTCTGAACCTAGGGATAAGCAAGTTATTTTTAATGAGATTATCATACCATTCTCCTGTAGGAAGGGTTACTATTCTGTACTATGTTACGTGCATTCATGATTCCCATAGTTAAGGTACTGTGGATGTCTGATGAGCTCCTCATATTAAAGTAATACGCCTTCAGCCTTTCTCCCCCATTTTTTGTGCTTTCTTTGGGATGTTTATAAACATATATGAATATATCTATGAAATATCAAAAGTAAAAAAAGATCAAGTTATGATTTGGGTATTGCTTGAGCCGTAGACTTCCTCATGGACAAGCTTAAGTGGGTTCCTGTCTAGTATATGATTATGCTCTAAGATAAGAAAAAATCATACCATTGAAACCGAAGAATGCAAACGTAGATGATCCGGATTCTTGTTCAATCTTGAAGTGGTAATTTAATGACATCTCTTGTATCCTTGTCATTAGGCATTCATCTGCGTTCACTGTATTACCAGTTAAATATGATTCGTTAGCAGTTACAGAACAGAAAAGGATTTAATATATGCAAAAGGTTATGCTTATTGAAAAAAATGGAGTCTCACTTCTACTATTTCTATTTTCTATAATTGCATGTTGAATGTAATAGTGCCTAACCCTAGTACTAAGCTTACAACTTCCATACTATTATATGGATATATAGCATGCCTACTTTCTTCTTTTTCTATCACTTTGACTATCATCATCTTTTTGTTTTGAAGTGCAACAACCTTTGATTTTTCACTCAAAGTGATAAACGAATAGTTTCTACTATATTAATAGCATAAGCACCTACAAAGCAACAACCAAAGACAATTGTCTTCCAATCATTATGGGCCGTTTCAGATAATTGTTTGTTTTGTACAAAGTAATCTCTAGAAAGTTGGAGCAGAGAGACTGTAAACGAGCTTACCAAATTTCCATCGAGTTTGTACAAGTGCGAGTTCAGGATTATGCATGAGGAAAGGAATGGTTTGTAGAAGAAAATCTGGTGCAGGTTGAAAATCAGCATCAAAAATAGAAACATAGTCACATTGCTGCACATAGTCAATTTCCATTGCTTCTTTCATAGCTCCTGCTTTGTATCCATTCCTGTTATCTCTCGAGATATAGTGTACATTTATTCCCTTTCTGACCCATCTTTCACACTCCGCCTGCACTAAACCCTGCAATTTGAATGCCATTATTTTAGGATTAAGAAAATTTATGGATGCAAGATATGAAAACAACTTGGTAAACCTAATTTTCTTGTTACTAGGTCAGCCCGAAATTGAAAATTAAGATTTAAGAATTTGATCTGTTTTTACAAATAAAATGAACTAGTTTTGTTTTACTTTGTCTAAATTCTCATTTTTTTTTCTGTAACTTTTAAATAGCTGAAACTTCCAGTATGCCGATGCAGTAGAGTTAAGCTCTGTTTGGTTTGAGAGAAAATGAAGGAAAAGAAAAGAAAATGAGAAATAAAATGCTTTCTATTGTTTGGTTTGAGAGAAAATTTAAAAGAAAAAAAAAAAATATGTTTTCTTCCTAACCAAATATCAAGGAAAAACCAATTTTCCATTTCTTTTCTTTTCTCTTTCTCTTTCCTTTTCTTTCTTCCATTTCCTTTCAAGCCAAACACAGCCTTAGCCTCTTGATTGACTAGATATATTAAGTTTTTTAATAAATTAGAATTGTTACGTAGTACTAAAACCTATTTAAAAAGGTTGTTGACCTGACAAAGTTCCTGTTGTTACATCCAAACTCCAAATTATGATGAAGATTTAGTCTTGGAGGTTGTAATTTTACATTCTAACACCCTTTTGTCTTACTATGTTTGAAGAATATTTTAGAAAAATAAAATAAAACAGGTTTTGTCTTGATGTTATCTTCTTCCCTTGCACAACCTGCTACTTATTTATGGGGCTTTACGTGCTTTGGTTCAAGATAACAAAACAAGTTGACATGAATCCTTAAGATTTTGGTTTTGGACCACATGTAACTAATTGACATAGACATATTTGGAGCAATGTTTAAAATAACGATAACGGTAACGTAACATTTTATCTTTGTTAGGTTATGTCGCATATAGCGTAACATATAATGCAGGTCATGTAATTTCCTATTTATTTAATTAAAAAAATATAAAATTATATAAAATAATTTTATAAATTAAAAAATAAATTTAAAATTTCTAAAAAAAGAATATAAAACTATTTTATAATAAATAATCTATCCTAATTTTATATTAAATTTTACAATAATTTTTACATTTATATTTATAAATTATTAAGTCTGCAACTATAATTCCAGTCATCATCTAAATAAGAAAATAAGATTTTAATTTTTTTATTTCAATTCAAAATATTATCATTGTTGTAATTTATATTTTGTGATGTTCAATTTATATTATTTGTAATTATTGATTTCAATTCAGTTAAAAATTTAATAGAATCAATAAGTAAGATATATCAATAATCGTTGAGGAATTACAATAAGCAAAAAGGAAGCAATTGCGAATTAGCAAGTTAGCAATTCCATAGTCAATCAAATAAGCCAACAACTAATCACGTAAGAAAATTACAGAAATTCGCTAATAATCAAAATAATAATTAACAACAATATAGAAATTACTAAAAAATAATTATAAATAACGTAACATAACGTAACTTAACGTAACGTTACGTAATATAACGTAAAATAACATGAAAAAACCTATCATTACAGTCCACTAAGTTATTTTTAGTTGTTAAGTAGCATTGGGGTTCTGTTAGGTTTCGTAACCAACATAACAGGTTTTATAATGCGTTATTTTCAACATTGATTTGGAGATCACAAGAGTTGCTTGTCAAGTCAGTAAGCTATCTTAAGCTGCATATCGTTTCATTCCCAGAAATTGATAACAAATTAGTATTTTCCTTTTAAACCGCATGTTTGAAATTCTTCCTAAAAAATGTTTCGATAAATATGTTCATAATGAGCATTTATTAGCTGTAAGGTTTTGATAGTATAAGAAGTAAATTAAGAAGAATTAGTTTCTTGGTCATTTGGGGCAAGTAAAACAGACCTTTGTGCTCAGATCAGTTGAATCATCGAGCACTTGTACTATAAGCCGATCAGATGGCCACACAAGACTGCATACGGCTCCAATAGAATGTTTGTAAACCTGAACAAAGATGTAATCCAGCCCACGTCAAATTAGAAATTAATCAACTGGTTATGAAATATAGGCAGGAAATAGAAATTTTTATGGAATATAGCATAAATATGCATATATAGTCTATACGTGCATTACTCGAAGAAAAAGTAACAACTTCTGTCCATAAGTCTTTCTGTAGTTTTTTATTTTTAGTAATGCAGTAACTTCCACCCTCTTCAGTAATTAAAAAAAAAAAAAAAAATTCTTAATTTGTTGGTAGCTTGGCTTGAAATATGGCCTCTTCCATTACAATAAAAAGGCTTTATCAGGAATACTAGTTGGAAAATTCCTCCCTAATCCAAACTAAAGTTCATAATATTAGTAGGATTTACTTCTTTCTCATTGAACATGGGAACTTGAATGAGGACCATAGGATAAGCTAGTTTTCCTAGCTCCACATCCTCCTTGATGGGCTCCCATTTGTAAATCTTTTCTGGTTTCCTTTTGAACACCTTCACATAGAGGCTCACAAGCCCCATTATTAGCTTCTCTATGAGCAACATCACTGACGTGATCAAGCACACGATGACTGCAACCTTCATTGCTGGCAAGAGTACGTTTTCTCTGAGCCTCCGCCAGATCAGCTCAGGTTCATCAGGAAGAACCCCAGTTACTGATGAAAAGATAATTTGAACTGGTCTGGCGAGCGAGAAGACTAGAGGATGGGATCCATTAGCTGCATTACAAAAAGATTAACATAAAAATCAGTTAGTACATGTGGGTAGGGTAAGTACTTGGCCATAGTTTTGAATGTACCCTGTATCGATATGGCCTCCATTTGCTGGTGTTCCTCTGCTGTAAGGGCTCTGCAGTAGAGGAGTTGAGTCGGAAAGGGGTGAGGCCTTACACTTTTAATGGGATGTGGCTTTTATATGAGACAGACGTAGAGAGTGTGAGAAGAGTTATGGAGGTTATTAGCCTTTTTGTACTATTAAGCCATCATGTCTTCTGATGTAAACTAAGGTCACTTATAACTTCAACGAAATGGCTGGCAAGGATTGTAAGCTTGTGCTGTGTCTATTACAAATAAAAGAATAAGACATGAGAAAAGAAAAGACAACCCGGGAATGAGACAAAAATCCCATTACCACAGGACTTTGCAGATGAGCAATGTTTCATTATTGTGCTTGTTTCCTTTTTTTGCCAGAACAATGAAATAGATCCTCAACTTGTTGAATAGTTGGAACTGTTCATGAAACTCAATGAAGAGTGGGTCATAATTAACTTTTTAGAAATTATTTGATATTATAACATGATTGCCGCATGGAAACTTTTTAGAAATTATTCACTGTTCCATGTGCAAAGTACCATGACAGAAGAAGACAGATGCTAAACTGGTGCTTTTTGCATGTGGAACACCGAACAATTTCTATTGTACGTTTGCAACTTAATAGTTTCTGAGTTGTAAGTTGAGAAGCGACCAGTACATTCCTCATGCAAAGCATTAGGTAAGTCAACTCAGAAACTATTGCACATCTGCGTATGGAATACTGAATAATTTCTCAAATCACTGGAGGTTATAAGATAATTTCTCAATACAACACCAAGTTAGGTTGAAATAGACATCCACCTTCCCCTTGGTTTCACTCGATTAAATTTAAACCTAGAAGTCTAAACAGTATATCGATTAATAAATTTTTTGATCTGTGTAAGTTGTTTCCTCTCCACACACACACAAATCTATATAAGTTGTTTGAATGGAATAAAGCTAAACATAACATTTTCTCCGGCTTTCTTCTATTATTAAACAGGAATACTGTTTCCAACAGGCTAAGCCAGCTCTACTTGGCTCTTGCCATCACTGTATAATAACAGAATTCACATGCACCAGATAGTACAAGTGTACAACTGCACCTTCATCATGCACGAACACAGCTCTAAATGGGTATTCTATGCAAAATGCACATTATGCCATTGGATAGTCTTGGATTTTTTCTCTTTTTTTATGCTGAGTATACCCTGTGAGTATTTCACCTGCTTCCTAAGAGAAAAGAAGCTCTCTGCAATTTCATGCTAGTAGGCTTTCTCTAATTTAGCATCGGATCTCTTGAAAGATTTCTGGAGAACATAATTGAGGGTGCCCCACCATTTGTGACATCCTTGGGATCCTCCAGAGAGCTATCAATAATTCTAAAACCTTTATGTTAGGATCGTGCATCCCCCTCCATTATGCAGATCAGGATGCTACTTGTGGTGTCCCAGCTTCCCTTTCCACATATCAAATCAAAAGGCAATTTTATTTTTTCCGGGTTCTAGATCTGTCTTTATATAATAATGCAAGTGATTTTTTAGTGTTAAAATATCATTTTAAGTTTCTGCTATATACTAAAATTTCAAAGTTATTGCGAGTGTTAACTATGTAATTTTAAAGTCAACTCTCCAGAGCACATTGAGTGCCATATTTTGGATCAAATATCAGGCATTTGCACAAACATTTTCTTTGTATCCATGTAAGTATATGTCTTGCGGAATTTGGATCTGAAGGACACATGAGGCTATCAGGCCCATTAGAGCATGCTCGTGATGGTGTAATGCCCCAAAAATTTATCCTGAAAGTTTCAACGATATATTTCATAGCCTCAAAATATTACCCAAATGTGGGTACACGAGGCCTTTTATAGTACAAAACCAAGCAATCATAATACACAAATGGGAATGTTAAGCTGTTACTAAAATCCATAATTACATGAATTCGAAGTAAAAATGTTGGAATGGAAATATAGCATAGGTAATTAACAACATTATGTAACTTGGTTGGGCATAGATACAAGCACCCAATAGTCAAAAAGGAGCTACCCACGGTAGAAAATAATTACAAGTTCAAGCCAAGTGTAATGGTTAAAAGACAAAAGGGTACTTACATCAAAAGCTGAAGCTTGAATGAACTACTAGTTGTTGGCTTGCTCCACAAAGAATGGGTCATCAATCGTTGGGTCAATCTCATCCTTCGTAGTGTTGTCTTCTAATCTAGGTGTGGAGGTAACCTAGAGTCAGACCCAGTAAGAAATAATTTGAGCACGTGCTAGAAAATAAGAGATGTATATTAAAGTGATGGTGGGTAAAAGACAAAATTCAGGAAGTATTATTAAATAACGAGATAAAACAAACGTACTAGTTTTCAAGCATACTTACCGGTTTAACTTTGAAGTTTTGTGTTTTTCTCAATTAATTGGAACTAAGCAATGAATAGTTCACGTATTAAGTGAGTATTCTATAAACTCGGGACTATAGTATGACCATAGTAGAGGCCGAAGAGAGGTCATGGCATAAATCAAGATTTCTGACCATGACCTTAGCTAGTAATACATGTCGTATTATTACCAAACAGGTTGCGGCATTAATCAGAAAAATATGTCGCGACATTAGCAAGAAAAACATGTTATGATTGTAGTTCAGATTAATAACAATATAGGACTGTGATAGGTGATCATCCTTTTTAGTGTCTCCTTTCAGTACATTCGTATATTCATTACTTATTTTCTACATCTGGTTATTAAGTTTAACAAGTTATGCAGTTCCAGACAAGGTTAAGTATAACAAGTTCCAGGCAAGTAAGTCAAGTATATAAATCCATGAGTAAGTGTCATTTTGCAAGTATTGAAATTTAAATAACAATAATATTATCATGTATCCGCGGGGATAAGTAGAGCTAGTGGAGATAGATAATGTCAGTGAGGATAAATTGTGTTGGCTAGGACAATAATGTGTCTACCAAGATAGAGTGTGTGAGGAAGATGGTGCCCTGGTGCATAAGAATGCCCTAACGTAGAAGAGTGTCCCGACACAGAAGAGTAGTGCCGGTGCAAAAGGATAGTGCTGATGTAAAAGAGTAGTGCCAGTGGAGAAGGATAGTATCGTCACAGAAGAGTAGTGCCAACATAGAAGTCTTGCTTGGCAGAGGACCGCTGCCTAGGTATAGCTATCTTGCCCTAACACAAAAGTTTGTTAAGCCAATTTTTGGACGGGTTAAAACCTAAATCAACAAAAACAAAACAAGAGAAAATTGTAGAGATTTCAATTACCATTCAAATAAAAGTCGAATGGACTCATTTAATATTATAAATAGAAAGTTATAATTGGTCTAACGGAAAACGCTATGTAAACAGCAATCCCTATGACAGATCAAGAACTTCTCGAGAAAAAAAGGGATTTCTTGCTGGAGAGAGATGCGATTTCCAGATAATAATAACATAATTATATAGATAATATGTGATTTCTTGCCTTGTGATGTCGAAGAAGAGTTCTTGAGAAGGTATGGTGGGTGATTTTGCTGTAAACTCTTGTGGAGTTATAACTCAGATCTTTAAAGAGGAGAAGAATGAGTAAAACGAGAAGATGAAAGGAGGTTGAGTCTTATGTATTCATGCAAGAGGGAGGGGGAGGGGAGGGGGATGGTGTGCATGGGGTGATTTGAGTGCAATATGGGTTGGTTGTCTACTCAACCACTCCCCTCATGCCAAATTACAAGACATACATAGTTGACTCAAGGTCATTGAGATGGATTTTTCTCGTGGGACAAATCCAATATTAGTCGGGGAATGCAAATTGTAGGAGTATTAATCATTTTAGTAAGAGAAATCAAAAAGATGATTTTGTTTTGTAATATGTAAAGTAATACCTCACGCATTATTATGGATGTATTACTCATTTTAGTAAATGGACAGAGAAGATGAAGAAAATGTTTTGCGTTTCACCATATATGTTGTAATCTATCAAGTATTTCTTTAAAGATATAAACCAGTGTTGCTAGGTCTAGCCCCACTTGTATGCATGTGGAATTGTTTAGTTGTTCTCTCTTCAATTTGTAATCATTAGGTTTAGATCAGTACCATTGTTTCCCTTCATGATTATTATTATAATTGTTGTTGCTCTTTACTTGATGCCTTTGAAAAGAGACTGGAAGGATGGAGAAGTAACTTTCTCTCCTTGGGCGGGAGGGTGGTGCTACTTAATTCGGTATTATCCACATTACTCTTATATTATATGTCTTTCTTTTTATTGCCGGGATGGGTGAGAAATAGAATAGACAGTATAAGAAAGAATTTTATGTGGAATGGTGTAAACCAGTCTAAGAAATACCACTGGATCTCATGGGAACAAATTTGTAGACCTAAGAAAGCAGGAGGGCTTGGTGTACTGGATTTAAAAATTTTTAATTTTTCTTTAATGGCAAAATGGTGGTGGCACTTAATCTCTCATCCTCAAGGCTCTTTTCAAAAATTGGTGACAAAAAAATATTGTCCTAGGAAGGCTACCTGGGTTTCGCGAAGGTTGAGCAATACATCTAGATTTTGGAAGGGGGTTATGATGTCACGAATTATTGCCTGACCAAACTTGGAGTTTAAACTAGGTAATGGAAAAAACATAGTATTTTGGCATGACAGATGGTGCTCCCAGATCCCTTTAAAATTGTTATTCCCGAGAGCCTATCTACTTGCTAGGGAAAAGGAGGTCAGAGTTTATAGATTGTGGGGACGAGCCAGATGGTGTCTGAATCTTCAACACCCATATTCGATCACTGAAAAATTCCAATGTCAAGAGTTACGGTCCCTCCTTAGTAGTTTCACGCCTAATCTAATGGTGGAGGATCAACCTCACTGGAGATGGAGCAAAGATGGGATTTTTTCTGTCAAATGTACATACAACCATTTTATAGATAGTGGAATCGTTCTTAGTAACTCTACATGGATTTGGAAGACTGTTTGTCCACCCAAAATTAGGGTATTTTTTTGGTTGACTGTTAAAAAAGTCTTGCTTACCTGGCTAGCCTTACAGAAAAGAGGGTGGGTGTGACCAAACTTTTGTGTTATTTGTAATGAGGATGGAGTGTCCACCGATCACTTTCTGTTGAATTGTCTTTTTACCCGTGATCTGTGGATGAAGTGTGCCAGAAAGTTTGGTATTAGTCTTAACACATGAGTATGTAATAGTTTTGAAGACAAATTATGTGTTAGAGGCAAATCTTCACATTTGGCTAGAATCTTAGTAGCAGCTTTATGTTGGAATGTGTTGAGAAAAAAAAAAAGTAGAATCTTTACTTCTACTGCACGCTCATTACATACTTGTATTCGTACGATTATTCATGATACCTTTCTTTGGACAGATATACTTTAGGATGAGGAGCGGATTCAGATCTCAGGTGGGACATCTGGTGACGAGGACAGCGATACTCTTCCATCTCTGGCCCAGACGTGATAGACGTGCATTTAGAGATCCTTTTGAAGACTTTTTTGTTGTTTTTGGTAGACTGATGAACTTTGTTGACTTGCCAGGTGTCATGGCAAAACGTATATGTACTCTTTGTTTACTTTTTTTTTTTTAGCTGGTTTCTTGTTTTTATGTGCTTCTTTTAAACATTGTTGTAGTTCTATTATCTGCTTGTTAATGGAACGCAGAGGGTTTCCACCCGCCGTCTTTTGCTAAAAAAAAAAATGTTGTTGCTGCTGCTATTGTTGTTTTCAATTCACATGAAAAATGAATTAATGTTAGACCTTAGAATCCTTTCTACCTGGTGATCAATGAAATAAAGTCGGGTTTGGATTTCAGGATCCCGCCAATTCTATTAAAAATATTACCTCTAAACAAGAAGCATCACCTCGAAGGAATGCATTTTCTACCTTTGATTTTTAGGCACTTTAAACACTTCAGATTAGCCTGAATGCAGTGAATTTTCTGTCTGAATTTAAACCATAAGGATTTAGTTTTAATTCTTTTGGTTTTAGGAAATTATACATGTGGCTATTTACTGAAATTTGACATCAAATTAATTTAAGTTTTATCCTTTGCATATTGGACAGCTAAATTAGCGTGTTACTTAGATATCTATGATTTAGAATATACAAATTTTAAAAATTTAAAATTTGGACAGCTCCATTCTTTATGACCACTTCATTATGTTCTAATTTCTTTTGAGACCACTCCATTGTTGTTATTTGTTTGTCAAGCTCTATTATGAGCAACAAGACTTCAAATATACAAAATCATATATCTAAACAATGTACTTTAAGCTCTTGATTTTGTGCTGATTTACTGCAAGGGCAAGAAAACTTAAAGTCATGTTCTACCTTATAATCCTTTGTACCAGGTGATATGCGATCATTGTGTTCTATATGTACATATTTTCTGGAGCAATGTAATTGGGTTGGAGTTTAGATTTTAAGAACCAGCCAATTCTCTTAAGAAGAATTACCTTTAAACAATATGCATTACCTGGAAGTGAATTGATTTTCTATCTTTGATATTTAGGCACTACAAACACTTCAAATTAACCCGAATACAGTAAATTTTCAGTTTGAATTCAAACTGCAAGTTGGTTTTTAGTAAATTATACCAATATTGAAGATACAGTATCATTCAGAAAAAGAATAAAAACCTTTATCTTACGCATTTGCTCATTACAGGCAATGAATTTTCAGTTTGAAATTGAACCAAACTGATTTGTTTTTAAGTTCTTTTGGTTTTATAAAATTAAATCAACAATGAAGATACAGTAAGTCACTCAGAAAATAAAAATAATTTTTTTTTTTTTTTTTTTAAATTTTACACATTCTCTCTTTACAATGCGACTTATTGATCTCAATAGAACCCAATGATTTCCACTTCTAAAATTTTGCTTAAACCTCCTTCCCCAAATATATTTTGCAATATCATAATCTTTAAATCTCATGGATCATCTTATCATAAACCATATTAACAATTCCAATGGATGACTGAAAAGGCTGCTAAAAAATAATCATAACTTTAAAAAATAAAAAGGTGAAGTGGATATTGGTTTTCCACAATATTGATTCTACTTTATCTTGAACAGCCACAACATTGCTTCTACTTGTTGCTAGGGATGATGGTGCCAATGTAACCGAAGCCCATGATGCAGAATGAGATTGCCTGTGGGAAGTTGTAGATGAAGTAGTAGTCGCTACGGTAGAAGTAGTCATAACAAGAGCATACCAATAGGTATAACCCTACCACGAGCTCCAAGATATGAAGTCTGCGAAACATATCGAGACCATAATCTTAATCATAATGATTATGAACGAATGAAAACTTCAGATTGAACTCTTAATTTCCAAAATGATAAAATAAGATGGCATCTCCTAACTGAGTAATACTGTATAAGTTGAAGAAAAGGGGTACTAGTCTTTATGTGACATAGAAAAGATTAGTATAGTGAATGTGAAAGGGAATATTCAGCATCATTACCTCTCCCAGAAATTGCTTCTGAATCTCTTAGCAGTAGTGGCACTTGGATTTGATTTTAACGAGTCTCCCAATTTTTCAGTCACTACCCATTCATTTACTCTCCCAGCTTCTAATAAGCCAATGAAGGCTGCCTTGCATCTATGCAAGGCCATTACATTCTCAAATAAGACCCAGAAGATGACTAGATGAATAGATCTGAGATAAAAAAATAAACCAAAACTCATCAGTTCCCGCATAAAGGAATAATGCAAGAACGTGACGACGAAGACTATATGATAGAATAAATTCTCTTCACAGTTGTTGATGAATGATAGTTATGTAAGCTGAGAAATATGAAGTTTCAGACCTTGGAGTTCCAACACAATGTATAAGAGTAATCATTACGGGAATATAAACCATTCCCCATTTTGGAACTTCAACTTCAGGGAAGAACACTGTAGAAGGGATCACCACACAGTAAAAGAAGAATGTAACAATATGTGATATGATCCTCCGAGCAAAGAAAAAGTTGTAAATCACATAGAATTTCTTCCATAGAGATACTTTCTGCACCAAGAGAGTAAAAGATCTATTAAGTAAAATTTAGAAGAGTTCCATTTAAGAGATAGGGCAACAAGGTCACCCAGGTATATAAATATATAAAGTAGTAGATTCTGAAGAGTTGGAATCATGGTTTCAAATATTGGCCAATACTGATATATATTGTACATGTTACATCAGATTACGAGGTATCCAAAATGCGATATGCCGTATAATATCGGTCTGATATCGCCAATATGATATGCCCGATATTCAGCCGATAACAATATTGATATACATCATATTTTAAACCTTTGTTGAACAAATGACCTTAGCATATTGAATAAATAGCAAACACGTGAACTCTCTCTATCATCTGCTGGAATTTTAACCTAAAAAACTTCTAAAGGGACAGAAACACAAATGGAAAAAAAAGAAGAAAGAACAAGAAGTAACCTTCGCAGAGAGAATATCCCAAAACATTTTCCTGAAAAGATTTGCAGGTCCACATGACCATCTATGTTGTTGATATCGGTAAGCCTTGAAAGTGCTTGGTAGTTCACTTTTAACCTAGAAAGACCCAAAAAATTTATAAACAAAATGCTTTATAATTTTCATTTTGCAATATGTACGGGTACAAACTAATGCTATACCTTGACACTGCCAAGATACACAAATTTCCAGCCTTTGAGTCCTGCTCTAACAGCTAAATCCATGTCTTCCACTGTAGTTCGATCTTGCCAACCTCCAGCATCATTAATAGATTGGATTCTCCAGACACCAGCAGTTCCTACATGGAAAAATTCCTTGATGACATTGTTCTGTGAAAAAAACGGATACTAATACTGTTCTCTTTCTACTATTTTTCATAGATCATTGAATTAATCCAAGATGATGTTGTCACCACATAGAATGCTTCTGCGTTTTCTAATATTAGGGGTTATTGTTATCTAGGCATTGAATCTCTACTCTCTGGACTTACTATAGCATTTTATAAGGGCTTTTTTTTTTTTTGGATTGTTGAAATAGTCACTCATACATGCAGATCCATATTCCTTGGAAATAAATCAACGATTTAGTATGGTTTCTTTTCTTTGTTTTAACCAATTTCATCAAACAATAATATAAGGTTATTTAATCACAGATAAAAACATTCCAACAGAGTAAAGTAGTGCATATTTGTTATATGTATTAAAACTTCTGAAGCTAAGGCTTACCATTGAATCCAAAGAATGCAGAAGACGATGAACCAGATTCTTGCTCCACCTTGAAGTGGTAGTTCATTGACATCTCTTGCATTCTTGTCATTAGGCACTCATCGGCATTCACTGCAATATAAAATTAAAAAATAAATATGATTAGCATCCTCTAGAAAATAGGATTATGACAGATGAGTTTTGAGTTAAAAATTTGCTATCCTTCTACCCTGTGTTTCATATTATTAGTAGATAACTTGTTGAAAACTAGCTACATATTTCCTCTAGGTCAGACATATCTATTTGTTCATTTGAAAATAATACTCTATCGTGTTCATTTGATGAAGAACAAAAATCTTTTCACTTGATGCTATAATTGTAATTTTTGTCAGGTGTTTTTTCATGTATATCTTAGACATTCTACCTTTTTTCATCATTTATTTTTTCCGTTTTCCCCTTTTTTATTGAAATTGTTGAGCTTGCAGGAACCAAAAACCGTCCTCCATTTTGCAGGGCTAACCTTGCCTCTTGGTCAGACATACTCATTTGCTCATTTGAAAATTAAGAAACCAATGCCCCATCGTGTTCATCTGTTTCTTGGATATATGAAACTAACATTTTCCCTTCTTTCCTTACTAATAAGTTTGATAATGTGTTTCAGGTAGGTACATATGTAGGTTAAACGAATAATTATTAGTACGAAAGTGATGCATAACTGGAAAATTGTTTTAGAAGCTCACCAAATTTCCAGCAGGCTTGAACAAGAGCAATGCTAGGATTATGTACTAGAAAAGGGATTGTTCTCCTGAGAAAATCAGGTGCAGGTTGAAAGTCAGCATCAAACATGGCGACATACTCGCATGACTGCACATAGTCATAGTTCATCCCTATTTTGAGAGCGCCTGCCTTGTATCCATTTCTGTTAACCCTCGTTGCATATTTAATATTCTTTCCTTTTTTTAACCACATCTCACACTCACTTTGTATTAATTCCTGCAATCAAAGGAACAAATCAATTCATTAGCAAGTTCATTAACTAGTCATTTACACAAAATATGTTTCTAACAAAATTAAGACAGCTTAATTATTTAGTTATTGAACTTTATAATAATCTTCATACTTAAAAAAAAAAGCGCTTCTCCAAGTTCACATTAGTTAGCAAGATGAGCTCTACTGACACAGATTTGGGACTCTTATATATATGCAATTTGGGATGCACTACTTTCTTAATTGCTGTGTCCGTTGCACTGCAGGAATTTCCAACAGCCTTTTAAATTGTTATCAGAATTATATTACTTCATGAATAACACCTTTATTTTTTATAAAAGAAATTATTACTTATTCCAATGTGAGCATTATTTCTTTTCCTCTGATATGCACTTATTTCATTTCTTGATTATCTTTCTGTTATTAATATGTTTTGACAGTAACAGGAAAATCACTGGTTGTGGAAAGGGGCAACGTGAATATGGAAATTTTCTCAGAAGAAAAGAAGAATGAAGGCCATTCCTTAATTTAGAGACATCAAAGCAAGGTTTGGAAGAGTGGAAGTTGCTGAATATTTAGTTCAAACCTTGATGAGTGGATCAGTTGAATCGTCAAGAATTTGAATTATGATACGGCTTTCTGGCCATGATATGTTGCACGCAGCTCCAATGGATAACTGGTACACCTGCATTGTGCAATATTACTTTCCCATTAACTGATGATTAAGAATTTATGCAGGAAAGAAAGAAGATTGTTAGCAAGTTAAACATTACATACCTCCTTCTCATTGTACATGGGGACCTGTACAAGAACCATAGGATATTCCAAGTTGCCAGTCTCCTCATCCCCTGCTATAGGATCACACTTGTATATCCTCTCAGGCCTCCGTCGAAATATCTTGGCATAAAGGCTCACGGCTCCCATCGTCACCTTCTCAACAAACACCATTATTGACATGATCAAGCACAAGATGACCGCAATGTTCAACATCGGAATGATCACCCTTTCTCTGGTGTTCCACCAAATCATCCATATCTGCTCAGGGAAGTCAATTTTTGTCACTGAGAAGAGCAGCTCGCTGGTCTTGTTGGCCATAACCATCAGCGTATGAGAAAATTTGGCTACATTTTTTGAACAAAACAGGCAGTATGTTAGCAGAGTTGTAATTGATCATGTAACAAGCAGCACGGGGTAAGATAGGAGTCAGTACCTTCCATTGAGCTTGACCTTCTTCCCTAACCCCACTGTACAAAGTGTTGCTAGAGAGAGAAGGCTGCAGGATGTGACTTTCGCCTTTGTTGAGGATGTTGTGCCTTTTTATACTACAAAGGTAATGCTATAAAAACCAGTGCGAGAGATCTGATCATAGTCTTGGACCCCTGCCTACGGTACTACATCTGTATCATTGTGACAATGTTATTGTCTTCTCACATGCCTTTTCTTTTAGTAGTATGATTGTTTATTATTGTTCACATATTAGACTGAGAGTGGGAAAGCTCTTGGATGGTGATTATGTAGTCTTGTTCTAATGTTTCAAGACCTGCACTGTGCTGCATGCATGTTAAATTACAATATGCAGAGGAGCTTGATGCTTACTCTAAGCAGTTCAACCTGTGTTTTGCTTGTAATAAAATGATGGCTTTCTTAACAAAATCTCATGTGCAGTTTTGATTAGAGAGCATGGGTGTTACTAAACTCCAAGAGGCCAAGGGGTAGTGAAAGCCTCAGTCATATTAAGATTCTCTCCGATAAAATGGAAACTGATAAATAGAACTGTAAAATGCATGATGACAAGAGAAAAGGAAAAAAAAAAAAAAATGAGAAGAAAAAAAAAGTAGAGAGAATGCGATTTTGTATGATTTAGAAATGTCATAATCCCCATGACATCAGAGGGTAAAAGTTAAGAGTATTTGCACGAAATAGTGTACATATTCCAGTATGTTCATCATTATCGATATTGAGTCCTACATTTGATGTTAGCGTCCCCGTTCATAAATGTTAAAAATACAATAAAAGCAAATATGGTTAACACCTATATCCCATTGTAGTAATCCTTATTATTTTTTTTTATCCATAACTAAATAAATAAACAAATAGATTTAACTATTCATCTTTCCACTTCCATAATCTCTCAAACTCATTCATTTCTCTACCTCTCCAAATTCCATAACCTCTCAAACTCTTAAAATTCTATAATACCTCAAACCCTCTAAATTCTATAATTCTCTAAACCCTTCACATTATATAACTCCTAAATCCAACACTATAGAAACCCGACTTTTTTTCTAAATTCAATTTTATACTTATTCTCTAAAATTTCTCATTTCCTGTCACTTTTTTGGAGCATCTCGTCTGTTGGTCGATGTCATAGCGGTTTGGCGAAGCGACGGATCGCTGTCGTTAGCCTCGCCGAATCTGTCACCTCTCACCGGAGCTTTGCCGGAGAAACCACTATCTTCTTCTTTTTCTTGCAACTCTGTTATTTAGGATTAGCTCACCCACTAACTAATGACCCTAATAAACCATATCCACCATCTTATAAACCCAAGAAGATGGATTCAAACTCATTTATTGAATTCAAATAGAATTTGGTGTGATCTTATAATTTTGGGCCAAAACATTATCTATAAATCAACTAGAAGTCTCTTCTCAAAAATAAATATAAAATAAAACAAAATATGAGGAAAACAATTGATCAGTTAAAGAAAATTCTTATATGCCAAACTTATCCAATAAATCCAACGAACATAAAATAAAATAAAAAAAACATAACCACATAGAAGTTGAACAATATTAATATTTTTTTTATTGACATAGGCTTCAAGTTCTGTATTAATACATTATATGCCCAGCTGAGCCCACATTGTGGCTTGATGAGGATTAACTAATTCAAATTTTCACAAAATATGCAACTGACAACTTATTAAAACATTAGAAGTTACTTTTCTATACTAATATTATTTAATTTTAAAATCAATACTAAGTGCTTTATGAAAATTAGAAACTTTCTGAAAATCACCTGAATTTATGTTAAACAATTTTTAACAAATTTATTATAATTATATGTATAGATTGCTTCATGTAATTGCTAATTGGTAGATAAGACCTTCGTGAATCAAGGTGAGTTTTTTTTAGACTCACTAAACATGCTAGTTTTTTTTTATATTATTCCAATTATATCATCTAATTTATAGATAATGAAATTGTTATTACAAGTATTTTTCTTTATGTTGCTAGAAATTAATTTATAGAAAATAAAATTATTACTATAAGTATAATTATTGACATTCCTATTATTTGTTTATTCTGTTAGAAATTAAATGAATACTTATTAAATTACATAATATAGTTAGGTTATTAATAAATAATGAAAAGGCTATAGTCGTGAAAAAATATTGTTTGCAATATCATTTTGTATTGGTGTCTAAAAAAATTATCTTATATGCTGGTTCTTTAATTAAGGAATGTGCAACGCACGAAAAATCTCCCAGCAGTCATACACTTACTTGCCGATATCTTTATGACTAAAATAAGTAATTCTTGGATATAGTTAATTGTGATTTATTGAATAAAGTATAAACTGAACGGACTCTATAAATAATGTTATTAACAAATTAATAAAATCCAATTGAAATATTATACCTGATATAATCAATATACAATTTACGAAAACCAGAATTTAAACCTACATATACTATACATAAATGATACTGGGTTGGGGGAGAAACTGAATGATGAAAATATATACTGTTTCGGCTGTAAAGTTGTTAAGTTTTACAATTGAATATTTTGCACATCATGGGTGCGTGATGATTTGTTGGATCATAGCTAACTATAATTCTTGTTTGCCTGATGGCATATCCGACTCAGCATTGGATAATCTATGTGACCATTTTCTGGGTCTATACAGTAAACAATCGAAATAGTGTTATCCCATCAGTTAGCTTTTTCAATTACATGACATTCTAAATTAACTTGCTATAATTGTGACTACACTAAAAGATATTTTGTTTAACATATATCACTTGATATCATCGTTACTTGTGAATTTAATATTTTTTAAAACTTGCATAATTACCATATTTAGACATAATTGTTACATCATATACTTTTTCTTTATTTATTATGTTGGTCGCTATCTGACGGTCTATTTATATACGTCCAGAGACTAAGTTGAACCCTGTTGATCCTACTGCGGAAGACATAGAGTATTTTGCTGAAATGATCGAAAATCAGTAGTTATCATGTACTTAGTTTGTATTAAATGTAGTTTTTTCATGTTTTTCAATCTATCATTTCTTAATGGATGTTATCTTAATTTATCCAGTATCATCCTGTTTTTTCGTTATGTAATGAACTTCACGACTTAATGAATGTCATGTTATGTATCTACGTGTATTTATTCTTTGTGGCTGTGATATTATACTTGAGATTTTAGCATATTTAAATTGAATAAGTTGCCGGTACCTGCTATACGTGCTCGTATACCGTATATCGGGAGCGGATCGTGACACCCATATTTGAACTCGGAGGAGATGCAGAAACAACGTTCTTTGTACTCCAAACAAAATTAAAAATGCAAAACAAAGATGCAAGTTTCATAAATCATTACAAATTGAAAAGAATAAACAGATTGGGAGCAGATTAGTGCAGAAAAGCTTTATGGCTTTACACCCAAAGATGGAAATTAGCCTAAATACAAACATTCATGATGTTGGTTTGAATACAATATCCAACAATAAGACAGTATCGAAACAAATATATGTACATACTGTAAAAGTTAATCTGATTATTTTGGAGAATTACAATACATGATGAAAGCAAAGAATGCTAATTACAATAACGAAACATAAACAATATAAGCTTATATTATTGCATGCTTGTCATAAAAAAGTAATACGTTACATCTATAAAACTAAGAAGAGAATAAAGCTCCCTTGAAGGATCCAAAGCTATTCTTATGAGAGATCTGAACACAAGACAAGAAACTGTTTGGTCCAAAAAACTTTATGCTTCTCAAAATTGCATGTATATTGAGACCCGATAGGAGACAATTAGCTGGCTCGAAAGAGTACAGCTTTAGAAGGTACGTAGCACAATGCATTCTGATATTTCCACATGTTCATTCATATAACAAGCTCTTTTTCTTTATTAATGCATTTTTTTTTTCTTTTTTGCTATGCATTGGATCTCCTCCTGCTGAGTCTCAATTATTGTAAACAACATAAAAAACCCAGTGATTGAACATGATCAGAGGGAGGTTGTCTTTTGGATGATCGATCTAATCATCAAGATACATAGCTGGATGTAGCTAGCAATTAAATTATAACTACGGTCTCATATTGGAAATGACTGCTCTTTAAGGAACAAAAGTTCAAAAATTGACAGTACCTATATTATTCTTGGTATCTTGATTTGCTTCAGCAAGCATGCTGTAAGCTAATCAGAAGCATAAAACAATTCACTCGAAGAGAATCATTCAGCTTTAGTTTTTAGCTCCCCAGAGCCCATGGTGCAGGAATGGAATGGACTTTATATGAACCAAATGGGTAAACCGTAAACCCCATTTTACAAAATGCAGTTGGAAATATTTACATAGCTGAAAAATGACAGGTATGATATAGAAAGCTTTACAAGTATTACAGTTTTTTTATGTTAAGGGAGAGAATGGTACACTAGCTTCTTCAGATTCAAACACGAGTTTTGCATCATAGAGGACATGGAGTGGACTTTATGTAGCCCAAATGGTTAAACCCACTGCACTCTGAAATATTTACATACATAGATGAAAAATAACAGGTGGAAGAGTTAAGATTTACGATTTGTGCACAAATATTTATGCAACAAGTATTAGCTAAGTTGGATACCCAGGATGTAGTAAAGCTTCAGAGGCAAGGAATGATAAAGAACCTGTGATAACAATGGGTATTCCCACCGTTCTAAGCTAAAAAAACCTGCAATAATTTCCAACGTATATGTGAACAGTAGCAAATTACATAGTTCATCTAATCAGACTAACATAGGTATATGTGAACAGTAGCAAATTACGTGGTTCATCTTATCAGAGTAACATTGGGACCAAAACTTGTACTTTATCTATCATCAATAATAAACATATATCCATCTGCAAAGACGAAGACCCGTCTAATATGATAAAGCATTTGTGAAAAAAAAATGTTATGAAATAGCAATTTCAATTTATTATAAATTAAGGAATACACATACATTCCAACATCATATAAATAAACCCATAAGCAATATGAGACTAAACATAAATAGTCTAATATAATATTCCCCCTCAAGTTGGAGTCTAGTTATCAACCATGTCAAAAAATACGAAAATATTGAGACTATAACTGATATCATCACTATAAAGCTTAACGGGAAAATATATGATTATGACCAATAGATGTAGCAGTAGTAGTAATATGAAAGTCAATAGTAGAATCATTAGATGGTGAAGCCATAGTAGAAAAATCAAAATCCAACTCACAGATGGATAATCTCGACAACAGTAGTAAAAGAAAGAGACTGGTTTGATGTCAAGGCACATTAAAGACGCAGTCTCAACATCAGCAACAACAATAGCAGACCAAGAATAGCAGCAAATGGTGCATCAACCAACAACAAACAATACATTTTGAGGCTAGCGGTGAAGAAGCATATGAAGGCCCTCAAAACTCAAATAACAGCTATACAATAGGTGAAATTTTAGAAGGCCCCCAAAACTCACAATGGTTCATATAAAATAGGAAGTATGCATACTTCAACATAACAAAATATAAACATTTCATTAAACACAAATGCCTAATCAGTAATAAATTGCAAGGCCATCAGACTTGGCAATTGAATTCTATTTACCAACATTTAAAATTTCGGAATGTATCGACTGATCATTTATAGTATCAAAATCAAGAATATTATGGGTACCATATGGGTGTAGAATGGTAATGGACACGTACACAGGCCAATTTTTAATCCTTTCTACGCAAAGTTTTGAATTAAAAAAATAAAATTTTTATTTTTAATTCAAAATTTTGAATAGGACGGACCAAGAATTGACCCATGGATGTGTCTATTACCATTCCTATATGGGTGATGTCAAAAAAATCGGTGATATTGGACCATATTGTAAGGTATATATATATATATATATATATATATATATATATATATATATATATATATCGGATATTTAAACCTTTCTATTTACTAAGATCATCATAACGCATACGCCATACATACTCCCAAATGCCAAAGGTAAAATACTTTTGTTTCTCCAGAAAAAAGAAAAAGAAAAAGAAAATGAAAGGGATTACATTACAACCAAAAAAAAAAAAGAAAGAAAAGAAAAGTAACAAAAAACAATTTTGAATCATAGGTCCCTTTGTCCAAAGTTAAGAATAGCCTAATGTACTAGTTTTTGGCAATACTTGAAAATATTAGTTAAATTTTTGTATATGGGTCTCGCCATGGTCCATATAGAGAAGTTATTGAAAGAGTTTATAAACTAAGCATGTCATGCAGAGGCAAGAAAAAAAAAAAAAAATTCTAGGATATAAGCATTTAGGCATGTTAGGTGTTCTAGATCAAGATAGTTGATGCAGATTTTTCAATTTGATAGCTTCCCTGGATAGGCTTTGGACTTGAACATCTTGATTGGTTGTAGCTCATATGCCTGTCCCGCCAATTTGAGGTTGTGGGAATGCGCAAGAGACTGATCATCAACACTGTCAAATTCAATCATCTCATAAATTGAAATAAAGAACATTGTCATATTGAAAAAAATTGGATAAAGATTTCAACACATTTTCAAGAAGTATCCAACCATGTACAATGGCCTCAGACGAGGCTGGTGGATCAATATATGGAACTAAAATTTATGCTGAAATCTTTATGAAACATTTTTTTTCTCTAGCTAATTGGACAAAATTCTAAAACAATGGTTAAAGAGTTCATTGCTTCACTCCTCTGCAGCATTATGATAAAGTATGGTTGCTAGTTCGGGATGAAGGTGCCGACATAACCAAGACCCATGATGAGGAATGCAGCGGATTGTGGATACATGAAGAAGAAGTAGCTGTTCTTCCCATACTTGAAGTCATAGCACGCACATAAAAAAAGAAACACTGCCATTCCCAGCTCTGGGAGAAGAATCCTAATAAAGCAAACTTCAAGCTACAATCAAAATGTTGAAACTATCCATTCATAACATGCTTAATTTATAATTACAGTGTATTGTTCAAGTAATATAAAAGTTTGGATTATAAGGACAATCAGTTAAAGGAAGAAACAAGTGAGAAAATAAACTATAATCCCTGTTAATTGCCTGATACTTGGACAAACAAGTGGTGTTTATATTTAACGCAAACATGTAAAGTAAAATAGTACCTTTTCGAGGTCTTCCTTTGAGATTGTTTGGTGGATTGCTTGGCAGATTGTTTTTGTGAATTTGCCTCTGGAGCAGCTCCTAATTTCTCTGTCACAACCCACTCTTTCACTTTGCCTACCTCCAACAGGCCTGCTACAGCTGCTCTAATTCGAAGCATAGACATAACATTCTCAAAGAAGATCCAAAATAGCGACAGATGGAAAGAGCTGCAGTAAAAAAATATACTATGGTGATAAACAAAGAGGAGAATAATCTTAAGTAGATACCTACCAATATACTATTTGAAAATGTTCAAGAAGCTAGAAACCTTGGAGTTGCAATGGCATTTAGTAGTGTAATCGTTGTAGGGATGTAAACAACCCCCCATTTTGGAATTGTGACGTCAGGAACTAGAACAGATACTGGGATTACCACGCAATAAAATACAAAGGTGACAATATGTGATATAATCCTCCGAACAATGAAGAAGCTGTATATCAAATTGATTTTCTTCCATATTGAAACCTTCTGCAAGATGATACCAAAATGAGTTGCTTATGCTTATATACTCAAAATATACAAGAATCATACAGAGAGAAAGAAGAATATTAACCTTTGCCCTTATTATCTCAATAGAAACCTTTCTAAATAGATTAGCAGGACCACACGCCCATCGATATTGCTGATTTCGATATGCCTTAAACGTACTCGGCAATTCACTTTTAACCTATAAGAGAAATGGTTAATAATAATACTTTGATCACTCTCAAGCTCAGAGTAACATACATATATTAAATTACTTAAATATTCTTATTTCTTACTATTCCGACACGAATGAAAATCAGCTATTGTGTTCTACATTTCTATATGCATCTCACTATCATCAGAGTATACTTTTGGGAGGGGCAAAAAGAGGGAAGTGATCACCTTGATGCCACCAACATATACAAATTTCCAATTTCTAAGTGTTGCTCGAACTGCTAAATCCATATCCTCCACAGTCGTTCGATCTTTCCAACCTCCAGCTTCATTAAGAGCTGAGATTCTCCAGACACCAGCTGTTCCTACGATATAGTAAATTAACACAACCATAAGTCTCCTTTGTCCCATTTTCAATCTCCTCTCTCTAATGTAGATTGACACAACCTAGTTTCGCAGGTCCCAATCAATCTAAAGGTAGAGCATTATTTAAAACAACCTCTTTCACACTCCCAAACATGCCAGAACACAGAAATGCACTCAGCTTCAGCTTCAACATGCAATAGGCAAAAATATAGGAAAATGAGCGCTTACCGTTGAATCCAAAAAAATTGTACAACGTCGAACCTGACTCCTGTTCAACCTTGAAATGGTAATCCATTGACATTTCTTGTATTCTTGTCATCAAACACTCATTAGCATTAACTAAAAAAAGAAAAAGAAGATCAGACAGTTTGGCATTAGTTTAAACTTTCGTGACGAACATTGAATTATTATTTACAAAGATCATTTACCAAATTTCCATCTGGCCTGGACCAGACCAATGTCTGGGTTGTGGACCAGAAACGGAACGGTTCGGACCAAGAAATCGGAGTCAGGTTGGAAATCAGCATCGAAAATGGCAACATAATCACAGTGCTGAACATAGGCATGTTCCATCCCTTCCTTAAGAGCCCCAGCCTTGTACCCTGATCGATGGCCCCTTCTCTCGTACTTTATCTGGACCCCTTTGCTTGCCCAATTCTTGCACTCTGCCCCCACCAAATCCTATTGCATGCATTTGTTTTATCAACAATTCAGAATAGTCTAATTTAGTACGTGGGGTTTAGGGTTTACGGTTTGTCCTTGACAAAAGTAAGTACATAAATAGATAGTTTAAAATTCTTCATAGTTAATGGGCTAGCCTGAGTCCCCTTTATAACTTGTAATAAAAAACTCAAAGGGCTGTCTAATTTACGGCGTAGATTCAAATCATGGCTCATGCCATAACCTTCAAAATATCGAAAGGAAATTCTTAAATACGCTTAAGAATCCAACAGGCTCGTTAGCCTATGCAGAGGACTTCTGCACATCCGTGTACGAAAAACTATAACTCGTATGAAAATACAAAATACGTACCTTGGTCTCTGGATCAGTAGAATCATCAAGCACTTGTATAATGAGCCTATCTGAAGGCCACGCCAGTCTACATGCAGCTCCAATGGATAGCTTGTACACCTAAATGCCAAGAGATTCAACACAATTTAATTCAGCAGGAATCAAAACAATCAGTCAAACAAAAAAGACAAGTAATTAAAGAGTAGATTAATTCAATTTAATCAGCACTTAATTCAATTTAATCAGCACTTAATTGGACAGCTGCACCTGGTACATTACCTGCCTCTCATTGTACATGGGGACCTGAACAAGCACCATTGGAAAGACCAAGTTACCCAGCTCCTCATCATCTGCCCTCAATGGCTCGCACTTGTACCTCCTCTCAGGCCTCCATCTGAACACCTTAGCAAGCAGGCTCACCAGGCCCATCAGCAGCTTCTCTGCAACCAGGATCACTGACATTAACAGGCACACCGCGACTGCCATCCTCATTGCAGGCGCCACCACATTCCCTCTCACCATCACCCACAGTTTCTCAATTCGGCTCAGATTGCTCGATGAATAAGTAAAGAACGATATCAACAAGTCCACTGCCTGGAGTAACATATTCTGTGCCATATCGGCTTGAACAAAAAAAGGAACCCATATCAATAAGTGAGTAATAATAATTACCAATGAAGAAATAAATTAGATACATAGTAAGAGTTATGTATGTACCAGGTGCTGCCATTGCCACCAGCAATGGTGCTGGCTACTCTCTGGTGCTGTGAGAGGGAAAGGGGAAAGCACGAGGACTTCACAGCAAAAAGGGGAGAGCACTATATATATAGCCTATGATTTCGACTGGGCCCACACTCATGCATACGCATGGGTCTCATGGGCGAAGATTTTGGAAAGGAGCTCTTGTTATAAATGAACAATCAACCACTACTATTACTACTAATCATGGAGGCCCAGTGGATGCAACAAGACAATGGAGTTGTTTCATTAGAAATGCCAGGCTTTTTTTGTCAACAAGGTATAAATTTACTGATGAATTTAATGGCTAAATCCCTATAACAATATAGGAGAAATATGGGAGTGTTTGCTGCTAGGAATATTCTAATTGATAAAGATTTTGGAAGAGATTATGATGAATTAATAAAACCTTGGAGCAATGAGAGTATCATCATAAATCATGTGCATTAACAGAAAATTACAATGCATGTATCAAGTTGCAGAAAGACTTACAATGCATGTATCATTATAAATCGTGTGCGTTAATGAAAAAATTACAATACATGTATCAAGTTGCAAAAAAACTTGAAAAAAGAAAAATGATTAGAGGATAGCAGAACAGGCTCTTATCCTAGGAGGGGTGAAGATGATAGATGCCCTTCTGACCTTGACTATTGTGATCCCCAGCTTTAAATCTCTAATTAAATATTAGTTTGGAAATAATTAAACAAAGGGATGAATTTAATAATAGACTTTTATTCTGGCCTCTGTTCTGTCTTCGTGATCCATTATGTCATTACATATAAATTTGGTTAGAAAATGACTGTGATGTGGTCTCTCTCTCTCTTCTTTTTTTTTTATATTAAACGGCGGGCTAGAAAGTCCCTTCACGTTCTATTAAAGAGATAATAATAGAACAAAATTTTAGTCATGGTCAACTAGTATGAAGGACCTAAAAAAGTTTACATTATATAATATTAAGATAAAAGTATATAAAAAACCAGCTACAAATTGCAAAAACCAAAATAGGCCTAGCCCTCCTGTAACCAAGTGATGGGTTTGCTCTACCACCCATCGGTCCTTTCGAGCATCTCCTACTCCTCCTATGGAGGTGTGCTCTTCAATTCATTTCCAAAATCGTCTTCTGATAGGTGGAGCCTCTTCTCGTCTGATGAGATACATGTCCATATAATAAAGTCATGAGCAGTAATTCTCATGCAATAATCAGCGGAATGATATTTCTCATTAAATAGTCTATTATTTTTTTCTCTCCAAATGTTCTAGTAGAATGTAGCAGTGAGTGTCCTAAACCTTTGGTTTCGGTTACCCCCTTACCCAATCCTCTCCACCACTTTACATCTAGGATTATGCCGATATTCTCCCCTAATGCCCTCGTATATAATTCCCACACACTCTTGGAATAGTAGTAGTTAAACATAATGTGTTCTGTCGGTTTCCCATCTTTCTTGCACAAAATACAAATGTTAGGACCGATCCAACCTTTTCTTTGTAGTTTCGGCCAGGTGAGAAGAGCATCCTTACATACAAGCCATAGAAATAGTGTTGTGGTCTCTTAGAGTGATATTTTATTCTCAATGGTTGCATTTTACTACCTCACATTTATAATATTGAATCCTATTGAATCTTGAGAGCTTGAAATTGATATAAGAGACAGGTTAGATGGTTTTTTAATCCAATTAATATAATGAATATGGTACAAGGTAGGTGAGGTGCGGGATTTACAGGATACATGAAATCATTTGGTTCTTTTTCCTCTTCTTCTCTTTCCCAAAACATGATAATGAGATTATTTTTTTTCTTCCTTTTAGCACAAACTGTGGATATATCTCCTTATACTTTTTTAATTAGAGTTTAACGAAATATGCTACAAAATACTATTAGTATATAAGTACGTCCCTCTTTGAGGATGGGATGGAGCAAATAAAAACGAGTCTAAAAAAGGATATAGTTCGATAGATTCAGTTTAGAGATTTAATCAAAAAAATTATATCCAATTAATCAATACAAAGCAATCAACTCATATCAACCAATAAAAAACAACCATATAAAGACACAACTTTTAACGTGGAAAATCCCCCAGAGGAAAAAACCACTAACCAAAAACTGCATTATGACGAAATTTTTTTACCATTGCTCGTTCCCGCAATTACTAGACACCACAGTTGTTAGTAGTGATCTAAGTATCTATCTCCTTAACTTGCTTAACACTCACAAATTAGAAATCCGAATTTTAATCACCACAAGCAATAAACCACTCACAATACAGAGAAAAGGTGATCATAAAGCTTCTAACTATCAATAAAGATACCAGATCACGTGAAGATTGACATCTTGATATTAAAATGATGAATAGGAATTGATCTCCAAAAAAAAAGGTTTGGAACAATTCTTCACCAAGTTTCATCAACAAGCCCTTGAAATTTTCCACAAATTCTTTGATCCAAAGCCTCCTTTTCTTTAGATCTTCAAAGCCTCCAAAAAGCCCCCCAAAATAGTTCTCTAAAGTTGTTGTTATAGATATAGTTATATGAGAGAAATCCTAGTCCAAAACGAGTCCATAAAACAACTCGAAAGACCAAAATCTAACTTTTGAAATTGGACCACCAGACGTAGAGCCACCGGTGGTTCCACTACTCGGAACTCTCTATTGAGTTCAAGATGTTGAGCCACCAGTGAGTTATTAGTGGTCTCATTGGTGGGTCACCACAAAACTCACTTTGCAGCATTTCAATAAATAATCATAACTTTCGTATCAAATTTACAATTGAACTGATTCAACTATTGTTAAAAATAGAATTCAATTTTCTACAATTCTTTCCTACATAAATTTTTCTAGATCAAATTTTAACCTTATCAAATACGGACTTGAAGCAAGACATGCGCAGAACTGCATCTAACCATTCTGACCATGTTTTCGGCAATGTTCAAACTCAAATCCATTCCAAATACTCTACAATGGACACAGTCAACAAACATGGTGCTTTGGATTATAAATTGCCAATTTAAACTATAAAATCTGCAAAAAAGTCTACAGGCAAATGAAAGAAAATAGAAGAGCAAAGGTTAGTCATGGGCACCATCCCTATGAACATCTTCCCACAGGACTGTTGTTAATAATTGTTACTCTTATAAGCCAAGTTAATAATTGATCAGTAACATTATGATGAATGCAGTTATGACAGTGTCTGACAGTCTAGATAAATTGATCACATTACAGAGAGTACGCAACCCAAAAAAGGGATTTCAACAAATTTTATCTTTGTTCTTCTTTTTTTTTTGACATCAAAACAGTGAGTTATTACCTCCCACTTTTCATTAAAATGACTTTAATAGAACATAGTGAAGTGTTCATAAACCAATACATAAGCAAAAATGGGTCACAACATAGTATAATGCAAATTACCTACTATATAAAACTCAGAAATTAAAATATTTTCCAGCTGCAGCCATAAATACTGGTGGGAGACATCCACCAAATCTAGTCCTCCTCCTCCTGAACTGCACGAGCTGTTTTTCCCGAATCAACTCCTAGATTGTCGCTCTCTGTGGCGATCGCGAAGTAGTGTGTTTGTGAGGAATACCATATGGGGCCGGATCCGGGTCTCCAAAAACTGTCATTTATAATAGCATGTCGTTAGTAATACAATATAAATAATAGTCTATACAATGAACTTTACTATTAAAAATTCTCTTATTTCTCTCCAACCATATGTTCTAGGCTAAAACTGTCATAACTATCCTAGAGATAACTGATTTTGTTCCTAAGCATTGAAATCTCATCCATATAGGAGGGTTATCATTCCCAAGTTGGATACTATTCTAATTGGCAATTTCCAACCATAATGGTTTGAAAAAATGGCACTTTAACAAAACGTGTCGAGATTTCAACAGAAGAACCACATAGAACACATTTATTGGGACCCTGTCAGCCCCTCCGTTGTAGATTATCCCATGTTAGAATTGCGTTCTTATCTACAAGCCAGAGAGACTTTTATCTTTAGCAATGTAACAACCCTCTATTTTCTTACAGCAATAAACGATTAAATAAATAAACAAAATGATAAATATGACTCTTCATTTTTAAACATTTCATCTCTTATAACTCTCAAACTTTTCATATTCTCAGCTCATTACTCATTCATTTCTCTAACTCCCAACCTTTCATCTTCTCCATGAATTATCTACATTAAATATCCAATTTAATTCTCTTAACTCTCTAAATTCTATAACTTCTCAAACCTTTCAGATTCTATAACTCTCTAAACTCTTCACATTCTGTAACTCCTAAATAACTCCTCAAACTTTTTACATTCTATAACTCTCTAAACCCTTCACATTCCGTAACTCCTAAATCCAATTCTATATAAACCCCTAACTCAAAACACATTCCACCCATTCTACAAATCATTCTCTAACATTCTAATCTCTCTCTCTCTCTCTCATCTCGCCCGAGCCACCTTCAAAACCACCGGAGGAGCCACCGCCAGAGCTGCCACCACTTTACCGGAGAAGAGTGTCTCCTTCCATCTCTTTCCACATTTTAGATTCTCACGTTTTGATAAGAGGTTAGATATTATCTTTCTTTTTCTTTTTGAATTAAATTATTTTAAATGAATCATAGGTTAGTTTCTCTACTACTCAATAATCCTAATAATCTAAAAAGAACACCCATTATCTTATAAACCTAATAAAATGAAGCCAAACCTATTTCCTAATTTCAGACCAGCTTAATACTAAAATTAATTTTTGAGTATGTTATAAATATTAGAAAAAAATCCCTAAAAATCATCTAAATTCATATTAATCTATTTTTAATATTCTTAGAATATTTTTAATGTGTAGATTACTCCATTGAGCGACATCGGGAAACAAAATCCAGGTGAGTTCATTTTTGGATTAGAGATTCCCTGCTTCATTTTGTTTAATTTTATCATATTTTGTTTCAATTGTATCTAAACTTCATTCCAATAAATGAAAAGTCAAACTTTTATTGAATTTTTCTATTGTAATTACTGAGTATTATTGTGGCAAATTTATTGAGGTTTTAGCATATTCAAATTGAATATGTTGCCGGTACCTGCTGTACGTGCTCGTATACCGTATATCGGGAGCGGGGCGTGACAGTTATTTTAGTGATATCAGAGCCCAGGTTTCTCAAATCAGTTCATGTGACTTGAATTGATTTGGATCCTGATATTAAAATTTTGCCACACTTATATAATAATACTCCTTGAAATATTTAAATTCTATTCCTTCAACTCTTTCACATTTCGTATATTGATCATAATCAGTGATTCATTTATTTTGATCCATATCCGAATTTTTTAGTCCCTGAAAATTTACATCCTAAACAAGATTTAAATAATAATCTTTTGATATCTAATCTTAAAATTATAACTTTTATAACCCTCTATTGATTCAAATTCCCTTCCAAACTTGAGAAGATTTGCCTTATCCATAAATTAAGCTCGAGCTCAACAAAAATGATGAGAAGTTGTCCAAATAATAAGAATACATAAAATATTTTCTTAATTTGTTTTATTTAATTTCGAGGACGAAATTATTTTTTTCAAGGAGGGTAGAATGTAATAACCCTCTATTTTCTTATAGCAATAAATGATTAAATAAATAAACAAAATGATAAATATGACTCTTCATTTTTAAACATTTCATCTCTTATAACTCTCAAACTTTTCATATTCTCAGCTCATTACTCATTCATTTCTCTAACTCCCAACCTTTCATCTTCTCTATAAATTATCTATATTAAATATCCAATTTAATTCTCTTAACTCTCTAAATTCTATAACTCCTCAAACCTTTCAGATTCTACAACTCTCTAAACTCTTCACATTCTGTAACTCCTAAATAACTCCTCAAACCTTTTACATTCTATAACTCTCTAAACCATTCACATTCTGTAACTCCTAAATCCAATTCTATATAAATCCCTAACTCAAAACACATTCCACTCATTCTAAAAATTATTCTCTAACATTCTAATCTCTCTCTCGCTCTCATCTCACCCGAGCTACCTTCAAAACCACCGGAGGAGCCACCGCCAGAGCTGCCACCACTTCACCGGAGAAGAGTGTCTCCTTTCATCTCTTTCCACATTTTAGATTCTCACGTTTTGACAAGAGGTTAGATATTATCTTTCTTTTTCTTCTTGAATTAAATTATTTTAAATGAATCATAGGTTAGTTTCTCTACTACTCAATAATCCTAATAATTTAAAAACAACACCCATTATCTTATAAACCCAATAAAATGAAGCCAAACCTATTTCCTAATTTCAGACCCGCTTAATACTAAAATCAATTTTTGAGTATGTTATAAATATTAGAAAAAATCCCTAAAAATCATCTAAATTCATATTAATCTATTTTTAATATTCTTAGACTATTTTTAATGTGTAGATTAGCGACATCGGGAAATAAAATCCAGGTGAGTTCATTTTTGGACTCACTAATCATGCTATTTTATATACCTGTTGTTTCAATCATGTTATTTATTTTGTGAATTGATTTGTTGTTTTGTAGGAATTTATCAATTACTTATTATGTTTCTTGTCATCAGAAATCTATTGTCAATTGTCATTAAATTTAAATTACATAGTATAGTTAGATTTTAGAATAATCATATATACAAATTTGATAAATCACATAAAAGTTGTATTCACGAAAAAATACTATTTGTGATATAATTTTGTGTCGGTGTCTAGAAAAATTATCTTGTATGCTGGTTCTCTAATTAAGGAACGTGCAACGCACGGAAAACCTCCCAGCATCCATATAATTGTCTGGCCGATATCTCTATGATGTCTCAAATCAGTAACTCTTAAATATAACTAATTGTGATTTATTGAATAAAGCATAAACTGAACGGACTTTATTAATCATGTTGTTAACAAATTAAGAAAAAAATCCAATTGAAATATTGTACCTAATATAATTAATATATTGTACTATACCTAAATGACACTGGGTTGGGGGAGAAACTGAATGATGGAAATATATTCTGTTTCGGCTGTAAACTTGTTACGTTGTACAACAGAATATTTCGCACACCATGGGTGCATGATGATTTGCTGGATCATACCTGACTATAATTCTTGTTTGCCTGACGGCAGGTCCGACTCAGCACCGGACAATCCTATGACCATTTCCTGGGTCTGTACAGAAAACAATCGAAACAGTTGTATCCCATCAGTTAGCTTTTCTAATTACATGACATCTTAGACAAAAATACTCCTGTTATAGAGTTGACTTTACTAAAATAAAATTAAGATAACCTAAGTCAATTGACAACATTATTACAGACATTTTATTACATATTTTCTAAAATTTGTATTATTATTATGTTTAGACATAACTGCTATATTTCATATTCTTTCTGCGTATTTTATTTTGGTCGCAATCTGACGACCTGAGTGTGCATGCCCAGACTTATAGATGGACACGCCAAAACTGACGCAGGATCTGGTGTACATTAAACATCATATTGAAGCTCCATAACGAATTAGAGATTCCCTGCTTTATTTTGTTTAATTTTATCATATTTTGTTTCAATTGTATCTAAACTTCATTCCAATAAATGAAAAGTCAAACTTTTATTGAATTTTTCTATTGTAATTACTGAGTATTATTGTGGCAAATTTATTGAGATTTTAGCATATTCAAATTGAATATGTTGCCGGTACCTGCTGCACGTACTCGTATACCGTATATCGGGAGCAGGGCGTGACAAGCGGACACTCTGTTTTCCAGATATGGAATGCCATATTGGCTCTGGCCCCCTGTCATTGAGGAATCCCTACATAGATTTCACAAAAACTTTCTGGATTTATCCCATCTCCAGATTAAGCGATCTTCACTATCATTGATCCGTATGTATTCTATAGTGTTTCGTATACTAACTCATCCCAGTCTCCCATCATTTCCTAACCTCCACCGTCCTCTCTTCCAAAAACTCGCAACCGTATTCTCCTTTTTGCGGCATGCCTCGTAAGCTCTTGGGAATGAGGTTTTTAGGGGTACAACATCATACCATATATCTTTCCAGAGGCTATGCTATCACCCTTTCCGATTTCAAATGTGATACCCTATCAAAACATCTTCTTGACGTTCCTAATTCCTCTCCAAAAATATGAAGTATTATGCTTATTTCGGTCTTTGCCGCTCCATAGACCTTTTATGGGGCCGTATTTGTTACGTAGCATGTTCTGCAATATACCCCTATGTTGGGACAATAATCTCCACCATCATTAAGCAATAAGAGCCAAGTTAAATTTTCTAAGATCCAGTACCCCAAGCCTTCCATCTCTTTGTGCCTTGCACACTCGGTCCCAATCCACTAAATGGAATTTCCTGCCTTGGCTTATGGAATCTTCCCATAGGAATCGACTTTGAATCTTATCTATTTTTTGTCTCACCCATCACGGAACTATGAAGTAGGACATGAAGTATATTAGTATGGTAAAGAGTACTGCGTTTAGTAAAATTAATTTACCACCCATGGATAATGCTCTCCCCTTCCAGCCATCAAGTTTCTTACTGACTCTGTCAATGACCGGCCCAATCAGGCTTTCTAATCTTACATGGTTTTACTAGAATTTCCACATAGTTTATCGGGAATTTACTCTTTACAGCCAAAGAGTCCTATTAGCTTACTAGTGACATTTTCTTGACCAGTAAGAGTGAGCTCTTATGATAGTTAATTATCAAACTAGACCATACCTCAAAACAATTTAAAATCCATTTGATCGCACTTGCTTGCAAGACGTTGCAATGGCCAAAAATTAAGGTGTCATCTGTATATTGTAGATTTGTGCATTTTACTGCACGAGAGGCAGGTAGCCTCTCTATCTTGCCTGCTCTCTTCATACATGTGAATAATAAGTTAAGGCCTTCTACCACTAGAACAAAGAGTATTGGTGAGAGAGGATCTCCTTGCCTAAGGCCTCTTTTACAGACAATTTCTTTTCCCGGCACCCCGTTGGACAAAACCGAGATTTTGGTTGACTGTAGCCAAATGGTGATCCAAGTAATCCATTTTGGGCGAAAACCCCTATTTCTCAAGATTTCTATTATGCAATCCCACTCCACTTTGTCATAGGCTTTTTCAAAATCGAGTTTCAATAGGTAACCCTGTGTATCGGTCTTCCAACATTGGTATATAACTTCTTGCGCAATGGCTACACCATCGAGGATGTTCCGTTCTGCAATATAGCCCGTCTGTATCTCACCTATCATCTTTTGTAGTATGGAGTGAGACGAGAAGCCAAGACCTTTGAGAAGAACTTGAGCACACTATTCAATAGTGCTATTGGTCGATAGTCACTAATTGATCTTGGGGAGTTATTTTTCGGTATGAGGGCAATGAATGAATAATTTAATCTATCCAATTGCGCACCCCTCTATTCATTTCCCCTAATAAGTTAAGGAGGTCCTGCTTGATTATTGGCCAGAAGGATTGATAGAAAAATAATGGGAAGCCATCTGGTCCTGGTACTTTGTCCTGCCCTAAATCCCAGATTGCCTTCTTAATTTCCTCCTCAGAGAAGTCATTTTCCAACTATCGTAAATTATTTTGTGGCGGCCACATTTCTTTTAAAAAGCTGATCCTTCTGTTTTCAGATCATCCAAATATCTGTCGGAAATACTCATGAATATGTATTTTGATGGCATCTTCAATAATTATTCTCTCCTCAGGGCCAACAAGTGATTGGATTATATTTATCCTATACCTCATGTTTGCTACCCTATGAAAATAAGCCGTATTGGCATTCCCCTCCTTCAACCATTTCTTTTTGGCCCTCTGACACCATTTTATCTCTTCCATTTTATATAACTCCTGAATTTCTTTTCGATATCTGCAGAGGAATTCTCTTTCCTCACTTGTGAGGCTTGTGATTTCCTCTTGTTTCTCCAATTGTGCGATATAATACATCAACTCCTTTCTAATTTTCACTAGTCCACAATATCTCCTTTCCCATCTGTACGTCTTAGTCTTCTCAATTTATAGCATAATACTTCAGCTGCACCCTCCCCTTGATCGGGAGTAACCAATTCGATCGGATCATCTCGTGAACCTTCTCATTTTTCAGCCACCATTTCTCAAACCGAAATAGCTTGATGTGTTTCATACTCCTCACAGTAGAATCCAGACAAATTGGTGCGTGATCCGATGTTAGTCTAGGGCAAGAATATACCCTAGCCAAGCTAAAACATGCTTCCCAATTTTTGGATACCAATATCCTATCCAACTTAGCCACGCACGGATCCTCCCTCATATTGAACCACGTAAATTGCCGATCGTTTAGGGGGGATTTCGATTAGCCCTGTCATACTAAAGATTTCGTTAAAGGTTTCTCTATCCTGAGTGTTATGGTCTTCCCCTCTTCTCTACTCCAAGTATCTTACCACATTGAAGTCCCCTTCAATCACCCAAGGAAGTTCATTTCTATAATTGATCTCCATAATCTCATCCCATAATACCCCTCTTCTATCTCTCTGGTTTGGTCTATAAGTTGCAGTAATTTTCTAGATCCAACCATCAACTTTCTATTTAACTATTACTGTTAGGGTAAATTCCATGGCCAACTGTCCAAGATTTCATAACAATTTTTGTTAATTCCTATTAAAATTCCCCCCGATGTTCTCCTCGCATCTTTTAAAATCGGATCGAAGTTCCTTCTCGGTGTGATCTCTTGCTTTATCAAAATCGATGGTTCTCTAATTTTGTCTCTTCCAAACAGAAGATCTCTGTTCCATTGTCTCGCACAACTTCCACGACCATTCGCCTTTTTATTCTATCCCCTAACCCTCTAACGTTCCAGAAAATAATCTTCATTGGTAAACAATTGGTACCTCTCCAACTATTAATCGGCGATAACTCAATAGTTTTCGCCGATAACACTTCCCTCCTTATCACACTATCCCTAGAGGATAAGGTTTTATGAGGTCGATATGTGTCCTACTATTTTCAGTATCACCCAGGTCAATGTTACAAATCTGTGCAAATTCAAGTAAAGCTTGATTTGGCAACAAATTTAAAATATCAAAAGAAAACTGAGTAGTAGCTTTGTCTAAATTGATGTGACGTGCATTCCTTTTTAAGGCGAGTGAGGCAACCTGTCCAGATTGATATTCCTGGCTGCCTCTCTTTTCACTCAGTCATTTGCTATGCCGTGTAGGCGGAGCCGTCGGTGGTGGGTCTAGGATCTCAACAATTTCTTCGTAGTTTGAAATTGGCCGCTCTTGTGCTACCGGGATCCTCTCTTCTTCATCCCCTACGGGGTCCATCTCCTCCAACATCTCCAAATTTTTTCCCGCTGCCTGAACAGTTATCACTGTTGTCTCTACTGGAGCTTTCAGGTCCAGAGATTTTGACTCTGTGTTAGGTCTTATTCTGAGCCTCTTCGGTCACCTGAATAGCTAACGCCGTCGTTTACCGGAGTTAGTCTCTCCTCTAATCAGATTCTCTAGAGTCTTAGTCATAGCTTCCTTCAAAATTTCCCTGTCAAGTCCCAGAAATGGTGATGGAAATGTCATATACTGCTGTTGATAATCAAAAATTGATGATTTGTTTTTTGCTATTGGATAGCAACTATGACTTGGTCCAACAACAACTCCTTGTTGGATCTCACTTTGGGCTACTCTCTGGTTAGTTTGATTAGGGTCTAGAAATGGGTTGGATCCGGGTCCATTATAGGGTTGGCTCTGGCCCAATAAATCACTAGGGCAAAGAGCCCCCATCTCGTGATAATCATCCTGACTCTTCATCTCCCAAACCCTAGCCCTAGACCAGGACCAGAATTAATACATGAATTAATTGGTTTTGTCCAAGGCTGGAATAAATCAAATGAAGCCACACAAAAGAAAAGCTGTGGGCCTGTGACAATTCTCTGTTCTCCAAAAAATCTATTATAACCCAACCAGCACAAGGAATCAAAATTAAAAGAAGAAAATAAAATAAAATAAAAAAAATAAGAAGGGAAAAAGGCACAAAGAAAAAAAAAAGATGGAATTCTGAATTTAACTGGTGAAAGTAAATCTATAGCTAGCATATCTTGGAATAACATTACTCCTCAAAGAACAAACTTAAGAGAAAGAAAACAACGGTAGAAAGAAAGAGAAAAAAAAGATGAGATGAAAATTTGAATTGATTGGTGAAAAACTAGGGATGGTAATGGACACGTCCATAGGTCAAGCTTTGGCCCGTTCTATACAAAAGTTTGAATTAAAATTGAAAATTTTATTTTTCTAATTCAAAAGTTTGTATAAAGCAGCCAAAATTTGACCTGGACACGTTGTCCATTACCATCCCTAGTGAAAGTAAAACCTATAGCTAAAATAGTGTCGGCAAGAGGTTTTGTTAAGCCATCTAAAAGAAATGCACAACATCCATATAATTTGCCAAGAACGAAAGCACACGGGGCAATCACAGAGATGGTGAATTCCTAAACAAATAGAACAAAAGCCCAAAGATGTGGTTGAGTATCTTATTTGTCTTCTTTTGACATGCAAACTGGTAAATGCATTATATGGAGAGCATGAAATGGCTGGCTGGCTGGCAAGGATTGTAAGCTTGTGATATCTGTCTATTACAAATAAAAGAATAAGACATGAGAAAAGAAAAGACAAACCAAGAATGAGACAAAAATCCCAGCACCACAGGACTTAACAGATGAGCAATGTTTCATTATTGTGCTCGTTTCCCTTTTTTCTGTTCCAGAAGGAAAATCAGAATAAGCCACAACTAACTTCTGTATTTATGTATTTTCAGATTGTTTATATATATATATATATATATATATATATATATATATATATAGACTAAAAGTCATGTCGCAAAGGCTTGATTGCTAAAAGCTTCTTATTGTGGAACTCGTTTAATAGTTGGGACTATTCATGAAACTCAATGAAGAGTGGGTCATAATTTATACATAATACCAATTCAATATAATTTTAAAGCTAGATTTTCTTGACAGATTTCTTGAGAACAAAAATTGAGGGTGCCCCACTATCTGTGAGATCCTTGCGATCCTCCTTGCCCCCTCCTCCATTATGCAGATCAGGAAACTACTTGTGGTGTCCCAGCTTTCCTTTTCACATACCAAACCAAAAGGCAATTTTATTTTTATGGGGGTTCTAGATCTGTCTTCATATAATAATGCAAGATATTTTTCACTGTTAAATTATCATATTTAAGTTTCTGCTATTTACTAAAATTTCAAAGTTATTGCGAGTGTTAACTATGTAATTTTAACACTCCAGAGCACATTGAGTGCCATATTTTGGATCAAACATCAGGCTTTTGCACAAACATTTCCTTTCCCTCCATGTAAGTATGTGTCTTGCTGAATTTGGATCTGAAGGGCTCTAGTACCATCTAAACCAAAATTAAGCTATAGCAGCATGTGGCACATGAGGCTATCAGGCCCATTAGAGCATGCTCGTGATGGTGCAATACCCCAAAATATACCCTTAAAGTTTCAACGATATATTTCATTAGCCCCAAACTATACCCAAATATGGGTACATGAGGCCTTTTATAATACGGAACCAAGCGATTAGAATACACAAATGGGAATGTTAAGCTGTTACTAAAATCCATAATTACATATATTCGAAGTAAAAAGAAAAAAATGTTGGAATGCAAATATAACATAGATAATTAACAACATTATGTAACTTGGTTGGGCATAAATATAAGCACCCAATAATCAAAAAGGAGTTACCCACGATACAAAAGAATTACGAGTTCAAGCCAAGTGTAATGGCTAAAAAACGAAAGGGTATTTATATCAAAAACTGAAGCTTGAACAAACTACTAGTTATTCGCTTGTTCCAAAAAGTGCGGGTCATCAATCGGTGGGTCAACCTCATCCTCCACAGTGATGTCTTCTAACCTAGGTGTGGAGGTAACCTAGAGTCAGACTTGGTAAGAAATAATTTGAGTACGTGCTAGAAAACAAGAGATGTATATTAAAATGATGGTGGTTAAAAGACAAAATTCAGGAAGTATTGTGCAGTAAAGAGATAAAACATGCGTACTAGTTTTCAAGCATACTTGCTAGTTTAACTTTGAAGTTTTGTGTTTTCCTCAATTAATTGGAACTAAGCAATGAATGGTTCACGTATTAAGTAAGTATTCCATAAACTTGGGACTATCGTATGACTATGACAGAGACCGAAAGAGCTCCCAGTATAAGTCAGAATATCTTACCATGACCTTAGCTAGTAATACATGTCGTGTTATTAACCAAGCAGGTTGCAACATTAATCAGATAAACAGGCCTCGACATTAGCAAGAAAAACATGTTATGATTGTAGTTCGGATTAATAACAATATGGGATTGTGATAGTTGACCAACCTTTTTAGTGTCTCTCTTCAATACATTCATATATTCATTACTTATTTTCTCCATAACTTCTAGTTGTCAAGTTTAACAAGTTATGCAGTACCAAACAAGATCAAGTCAAGTATAATAAGTTCCAGGCAAGTAAGTCAAGTATAATATTTCATTTTAAGATATAAATCCATGAGTAAGTCATTTGCAAGTATTGAAATTTAAACAACGATCAATATTATCATATATCGACGGGGATAAGTAGAGTCAGTGGAGATAGATAGTGTCAACGAGGATAAATTGTGTTGGCTAGGACAATAATGTGTCGGCCAAGATAGAGTGTGTGAGGAAGCTAGTGCCTCGGTGCATAAGAATGCCTTGATGTAGAAGAGTGCCAAGGCGCAGAAGAGTAGTGCCAGTGCAAAAGGATAGGGCCAATGTAAAAGAGTAATGCTAGTGCAGAAGGATAGTACCAACGCAAATGAGAAGTACCGTTACAGAAGGATAGTGCCAATGTAAAAGTCTTGCCCTGGCAGAGGACCGCTGCCTAGGTATAGCTATCTTGCCCTAGCACAAAAGTCTGTTACGCTAATTTTTGAATGGGTTGAAACCTAAATCAACAAAAACAAAACAAGAGAAAATTGTAGAGATTTCAACTATCATTCAAATAAAGGTCGAATGGACTCATTTAAAGTTATAAATAGAAAGTTTTTTTTTGAAATAAAAAGGTGGGTGTGATCCTTTTGCATTCCATTAAACAAACTTAATAGAACATTTTACAGAAGAAAGCTCTATATGAGCTTAACAAAATACATCATAGCTAATACATATTACTCCATACAGGAGATCAAAACACATCATAGTTAAACTACATCGGATCTAAAACATATGATCTCATAGATTTCCTAGCAGAACGACCAAAAAGGTGGTGTGATGAAGACCGGATCAAGTGTCGTTCCTGTTTTCGTCCATCGAGGAGCTGTCATACCACTGGCGTCGGGTTGGGGTGTGTTTATCTTCTAGTGGCTCTCTGCTCTCCTCCAACATGCCTCCTTCAGGAAGCAAACATGTCCAGTCACTAATATCAAACAATACATTAGCAATACATGCATCAACAGGACGTGCGGTGTCTCTAAAAATTTTGTTATTTTTTTCTTTCCATATGTTCGAACATATCGATGCAAGTGTCTGATGTGCTCTACCTCTCTTGTATTTAGCTAAGAATATTTTGCCCCATATTCCAGACGCGTATGGATGGGAGTGTATTGAGCGACAACAATGCAGCCAAATGGATTGAGAATAGTGATAGTGTATCATGATATGATCAATTGTTTTCTCTTCAGAAGCACAAAGTATACAACGACTCGGGCCCTCCCAACCTCTAGGTTGTCCCAGATTAGTATTGTCTTTTTTACTAACAACCACAGAAATACTTTCACTTTCAACGGGCAACGTACAGACCAAATTTTCTTTGAGTGTCTCAGTCTGTATCCGCCATCATTTACGATCTTGTAGGTTAACCTGACCGAAAAAATGTTTGATTTCTCCCATCTCCACAGCTGTATATCCTCTCCTACACCTAATTCATTGACTTGGGAGAGTTGGTTACCAAAGGTTTCTCTACCCTCGAAGTGCCAATGATCATTGTAGATCTGACTTCTGATAGCAATATATTTATTGTCGGTGGCCTAGATTATATCTGGGTACATTGATGCAAGGGGTATGTTTGTGCACCAACAGTCTAGCCAGAAAGATATTCTATTTCCTTTGGCAATTTTAAATGTCACCCATGTCTAAAAAATCTCCTCTGCTTGTTTAACCCCCTTCCAGAAATGTGAGTCGTTCTTAGATCTTATTTTATTGCTCTCCATGTACGCTCAAGCGGATCATATTCTTCCTGTAAAATTTGTTTGAGGCGCCCGTTATTATTGTGGAAAAGCTTCCACTACCATTTACAAAGTAAGGATAAATTCAAACTTCTGATATCGAGTATTCCCAGTCCTCCTTCCGTTTTGGACCTGCATATCTGCCCCATGAGACCAAATGAAATTTTCTTGTGTTGTAGTCCAGGCCTTGCCAGAGGAAGTGCTTACGAACAACATCTATCCTGTTAACTACCCAATGCGATAAGTATGTAACCGACATTGAATATATCGGAGTGGCTGTGAGCACCGCATTGATCATGATTATTCTTCACGCTAATATTAGGTATTTACTTTTCCACCCCTCCATTTTGCTTTCTAAATGATCGATCATAGGCGCCCAATCTTGCCTATTTAATTTTCCCTTTTTCACTGGGAAACTCAGGTATTTGATGGAGAATGATGCCGTTTTGCATCCAAAGATAGCTTTGTTTCTAACTTCTGACAAACATATTTATTGTCGGTGGCCTGAATTATATCTGGATACATTGATGCAAGGGGTATATTTGGGCACCAACAGCCTAGCCAGAAGGATGTTCTATTTCCTTTGGCAATTTTAAATGTCACTCCTGTCTAGAAAATCTCCTCTGCTTGTTTAACCCCCTTCTAGAAGTGTGAGTAGTTTTTAGATCTTATTTTATTACTCTCCATGTATCCTCACGTGGACCATATTCTTCCTGTAAAATTCGTTTGAGGCACTCGTTATTATTGTGGAAAAGCTTCCACTACCATTTACAAAGTAAGGATAAATTCAAACTCCTGATATCGAATATTCCCAGTCCTCCTTCCCTTTTGGACCTACATATCTGCCCCATGAGACCAAATAAAATTTCCTTGTGTTGTAATCCAGGCCTTGCCATAGGAAGTGCTTACGAACAACATCTATCATGTTAACTACCCAATGCGGTAAGTATCTAACCGACATTGAATACATCAGAGTGGCTGTGAGCACCACATTGATCATGATTATTCTTCATGCTAATGTTAGGTATTTACCTTTCCACCTCTCCATTTTGTTTTCTAAATGATCGATCATGGGCGCCAATCTTGCCTATTTAATTTTCCTCTTTTCAGTGCGAAACCCAGGTATTTGATGGAGAATGATGCCATTTTGCATCCAAAGATAGCTTTGATAACCGAGCTATGGAAATTTGCCTCTCCTATGCGTGAGATTGAGCTTTTGTGGAAATTTATGCTCAATCCTAACCATTCATCAAAGCAGCATAGCATCCATTTGACGATTATCACCTGTCTTAGATCATAATTACCAAAAATTAAGGTGTTATCGGCATATTGTATATAAATAAAAAGTTATAATCAGTCAAACGAGAACCACTATGCGACTAGTAGCCCTTGTGATAGATCAAGAACTTCTTGAGAAAAAATGGTGGTGGTTTATTGCTGGAGAATGATGTGATTTCCAAGTAACAGTAACATAATTATATAAATAATATGTGATTTGAGGTGTGATGGGTGATTTCGCTGTAAACTCTTGTGGAGTTATAACTCAGATGTTTAAAGAAGAAGAAGAATGAGTAAAATGAGAAGATGAAAGGAGGTTGAGTATTATGTATTCATGCAAGAGGGAGGGGGAGGGGAGGGGGATGGTGTGCATGGGGTGCATTGAGTGCAACATGGGTTGGTTGTCTACTCCTCAACCACTCCCCTCAAGCCAAATTACAAGACATACATAGTAGACTCAAGGTCATTGAGATGGATTTTTTTCATGTGCCGAATCCAATATTAGTCGGGAAATGCAAATTGTGTGTGTATTAATCATTTTAGTAAGAGAAATCAAAAATATGATTTTGTTTTGTAATATGTAAAGTAATATCTCATGCATTATCATGGATGTATTACTCATTTTAGTAAATGGACAGAGAAGATGAAGAAAATGTTTTGTGTGTTACCATATATGTAGTATTCTATCAAGTATTTCTTTACAGATATAGACCAGTGTTGCTAGGTAGCCCCACTTGTATGCATGTGGAATTGTTTAGTTGTTCTCTCTTCTGTTGTAATCATTAGGTTTAGATCACTGCTATTGTTTCCCTTCATGATTATTATTATAATTGTTGTTGCTGTTGCTATTGTTGTTTTCAATTCACATGAAAAATGAATTCATGTTAGACCTTAAAATCCTTTGTACCTGGTGATCAATGAAATAAAGTCGGGTTTGGATTCAGGATCCCGCCAATTCTATTAAGAATATTACCTCTAAACATGATGGATCACCTCGAGGGAATGCATTTTCTACCTTTGATTTTTAGTCATTTTAAACACTTCAGATTAACCTGAATGCAGTGAATTTTCTGTTTGAATTTAAATGATAAGGATTTAGTTTTAAGTTCTTTTGGTTTTAGAAAATCATACATGTGGCTATTTCCTGAAAATTGACATCAAATTAATTTAAGTTTTATCCTTTGCATATTGGACAGTTAAATTAGCATGTTGCTTAGATACCTATGATTTAGAATATACAAATTTAAAAATTTTAAATTTGGACAGCAACAATCTTTATGACCACTTCATTATGTTCTTAAGTTGTTTTGAGACCACTCCATTGTTGTTATTTGTTTGTCGAGCTCTAGTATGAGCAACAAGTCTTCAAATATACAAAATCATATATCTAAACAACATTCTTTAAGCTCTTCATTTTGTGCTGATTTACTGCAAGGGCAGGAAAACTTAAAGTCATGTTCTACCTTAAAATCCTTTGTACCAGGTGATCATGCGATCATTGTGCTCTATATGTACATATTTTCTGGAGCAATAGAATCGGGTTGGGTTTTGGATTTTAAAAGCCCGCCAACTCTCTTAAAAAGAATTACCTTTAAACAACATGCATTACCTGGAAGTGAATTGATTTTCTATCTTAGATATTTAGGCTTCAAACACTCCAAATTAACCTGAATGCAGTAAATTTTCAGTTTGAATTCAAACTGCAAGTTGGTTTTAGTAAGTTATACCAATATTGAAGATACAGTATCATTCAGAGAAAGAATAAAAACCTTTATCTTACACATTTTCTCATTACAGGCAATGAATTTTCAGTTTGAAATTGAACCAAAAGGATTTGCTTTTAAGTTCTTTGGGTTTTATAAAATTAAATTAACAATGAAGATACAGTAACTCACTCAGAAAATAAAAATAAATTTTTTCATCTTACACATTCTCTCTTTACAATGTGACTTATTGATCTCATTAGAACCCAATAATTTCCACTTCTGGAATTAAATTTTGCTTAAATCTCCTTCCCCAAATATATTAAATCTCCTGGATCATCTTATCATAAACCATATAACAATTCCAATGGATGACCAAAAGGCTGCTAAAAATAATCATAACTTTAAAAAATAAAAGGTGAAGTGGATATTGGTTTTCCGCAATATTGATTCTACTTTATCTTGAACAGCCACAACATTGCTTCTACTTGTTGCTAGGGATGATGGTGCCAATGTAACCGAAGCCCATGATGCAGAATGTGATTGCCTGTGGGAAGATGTAGACAAAGAAATAGTCGCTACGGTAGAGGTAGTCATAACAAGAGCATACCAATAGGTATATCCCTACCATGAGCTCCAAGATATGAAATCTGAGAAATGTTATCGAGACCATAATCTTTAATCATAATGATTATGAACAAATGAAACCTTCAGATTGAACTCTTAATTTCTAAAATGATAAAATAAGATGGCATCTCCTTACTAAATAATACTGTACTAGTTGAATAAAAGGGGTACTACTTTTTATGTGACATAAAAGATTATTATAGTGAATGTGAAAGGAAATGTTCAACATCATTACCTCTCCCGGAAACTGCTTCTGAATCTCTTAGCAGTAGTGGCACTTGGATTTGATTTTAACGAGTCTCCCAATTTTTCAGTCACTACCCATTCATTTACTCTCCCAACTTCTAATAAACCAATGAAAGCTGCCTTGCATCTATGCAAGGACATTACATTCTCAAATAAGACCCAGAAGATGACTAGATGAAAAGATCTGAGATAAAAAAAAAAAAAAAAAACAAATAAACCAAAACTTATCAGTTCCCACATAAAGGAATAATGCAAGAACGTGACGAAGACTATATGATAGAATAAATTCTCTTCATAGTTATTGATGAATAATAGTTATGTAAGCTGAGAAATATGAAGTTTCAGACCTTGGAGTTCCAACACAATTTTGAAGAGTAATCATTACGGGAATATAAACCATTCCCCATTTTGGAACTTCAACTTCAGGGAAGAACACCGAAGAAGGGATCACCACACAGTAAAAGAAGAATGTAACAATATGTGATATAATCCTCCGAGCAAGGAAAAAGTTGTAGATCACATAAAATTTCTTCCATAGAGATACTTTCTGCACCAAGAGTGTAAAAGATCTATCAAGTAAAATTGAGAAGGTTTTTTTTTTTTTTTTAAGTGAAAGGACAACAAGGTCACCCAGGTGTATAAATATATAGAAATAGTAAATTCAAAAGAGTTGGAATCATGGTGTCAAATATCGGCCAATACTGATATATATTGTACGTCATATCAGGTTTTTAGGTACCCAAAATGCCTATAATATTGGTTTTATATTGCCAATATGATATGCCCGATATTTCTGATTTCAATATCATGTGATCGGTCAATAACAATATTGATATACATCATATTTTAAACCTTTGTTGAACAAACAACCTTAGCATATTGAATAAATAGCAAGCAAGGTATTACAAAATTGAAGTTGCAAACAGATAAACTCTCTCTCTCTCTCTCTCTCTCTCTCTCTATCATCTACTGGAGCTTTAACCTAAAAAACTTCTAAATGGACAAAATCACAAATGGAAAAAAAGAAGAAAGAACAAGAAGTAACCTACTAACCTTAGCAGAGAGAATGTCCCATAACATTTTCCTGAAAAGATTTGCGGGTCCACATGACCATCTATGTTGTTGATATCGGTAAGCCTTGAAAGTGCTTGGTAGTTCACTTTTAACCTAGAAAGACCCAAAAATTTTATAAACAAAATGCTTTGTAATTTTCATTTTGCAACATGTACTGTATATGCTATACCTTGACACTGCCAAGATAGACAAATTTCCAGCCTTTGAGTCCTGCTCTAACAGCTAAATCCATGTCTTCTACTGTAGTTCGATCTTGCCAACCTCCAGCATCATTAAGAGATTGGATTCTCCAGACACCAGCGGTTCCTACATGGAAAAATTCCTTGATGAACTTGTTCTGCGAAAAAAAAAAAAAAAAAAACGGATACTAATACCGTTCTCATTCTACTGCTTTGCATAAATCTTTGAATTAATCCAAGATGATGTTGTCACTCCATAGCATGTTTCTGTGTTTTCTAATATTAGGGGTTAATGTTATCCAGACAATGAATCTCTACTCTTCTGGACTTACTATAGCAACCTTATAAGCGCTTTTTTTTTTTTTTTTTGGATTGTTGAAATAGTCACTCATACATGCAGATCCATATTCCTTGGAAATAAATCGACGATTTAGTATGGTTTCTTTTCTTTGTTTTAACCAATTTCATCAAACAATAGTATGTAAGGTTATTTAATCACAGATAAAAACACTCCAACAGAGTAAAGTTGTGCATGCTTGTTATATCTATTAAAACTTTTGAAGCTAAGGCTTACCATTGAATCCAAAAAACGCAGAAGTCGATGAACCAGATTCTTGCTCCACCTTGAAGTGGTAGTCCATTGACATCTCTTGCATTCTTGTCATTAGGCACTCATTGGCATTCACTGCAATATAAAATAGAAAAATAAATATGATAGCATCCTCTAGTAAATAGGATTATAACGAGTTTTGAGTTAAAAATTTGCTATCCTTCTACCCTGTGTTTCATATTACTAGTAGATGACTTGTTGAAAAATAGCTACATATATCCTCTAGGTCAGACATATCCATTTGTTCATTTGAATATTAAAAAAATAATACTCTATCGTGTTCATTTGATGAAGAACATAAATCTTTTCACTTGATGCTATAATTGTAATTTTCTCTGGTGTTTTTTCATGTATATCTTGACATTCTACCTTTTTTCATCATTTCTTTCTTCTTCCTTTTCCCCTTTTTTTATTGAAATTGTTGAACATTAATTGTTCTTGCGAGAGCCAAAAACCGCCCTCCATTTTGCAGGGCTAACCTTGCCTCTTGGTCAGACATACTCATTTTCTCATTCGCTCATTTGAAAATTAAGAAACCAACACCCTATTGTGTTCATCAGTTTCTTGGATATGTGAAACTAATATTTTCCCTTCTTTCCTTGCTACGAAGTTTGATAATATGTTTCAGGTACATATGTAGCTTAAATGAATAATTATTAGTACGAAACTGATGCATAACTGGAAAATCGATTTAGAAGCTCACCAAATTTCCAGCGGGCTTGAACAAGAGCAACGCTAGGATTATGTACAAGAAACGGGATTGTTCTCCTGAGAAAATCAGGCGCAGGTTGAAAGTCAGCATCAAACATGGCGACGTACTCGCATGACTGCACATAGTCATAGTTCATCCCTATTTTGAGAGCGCCTGCCTTGTATCCATTTCTGTTAACCCTCGTTTCATATTTAATGTTCTTTCCTTTTTTTAACCACATCTCACACTCACTTCGTATTAATTCCTGCAATCAAAGGACAAATCAATTCATTAGCATGTCCATTAACTAGTCAGTTACACCCAAAATATTTAGGGTTATTGCTAAGAAATTAAATTAAGATAGGTTAATTATTTAGTAATTGAACTTTATAATAATATTCATACTTAAAAAAAGCTTTTCTCCAAGTTCACATTAGTTAGCAAGATGAGCTCTACTGATACAGATTTGGGGCTCTAAATTATATGCAATTTGGGATGCACTACTTTCATAATTGCTGTGTCCGTTTGCAATCCAACACTGCAGGAATTTCCAACAGCCATTTAAATTGCCATCAGAATTATATTACTTCATTAATATCACCTTTATTTTTTATTAAAAAAAATATTACTTATTCCAATGTGAGCATTATTTCTTTTCCCTGATATGCAATTATAGAAAGAATCAAGATCATTTCTTGATTATCTTTCAGTTATTAATATGTTTTGACAGTAACAAGAAAATCACTGGTTGTCGAAAGGGGCAACATGAATATGGAAATTTTTTCAGAAGAAAAAAAGAATGAAGGCCATTCCTTAATTTATAGAGACATCAAAGCAAGGTTTGGAAGAGTGGAAGTTGCTGAATATTTAGTTCAAACCTTGATGAGTGGATCAGTTGAATCGTCAAGAATTTGAATTATGATACGGCTTTCTGGCCATGATATGTTGCACGCAGCTCCAATGGATAACTGGTACACCTGCATTGTGCAATATTACTTTCCCATTAACTGATGATTAATAATTTATGCAGGAAAGAAAGAAGATTGTTAGCAAGTTAAACATTACATACCTCCTTCTCATTGTACATGGGGACCTGTACAAGAACCATAGGATATTCCAAGTTGCCAGTCTCCTCATCCCCTGCTATAGGATCACACTTGTATATCCTCTCAGGCCTCCGTCGAAATATCTTGGCATAAAGGCTCACGGCTCCCATCGTCACCTTCTCAACAAACACCATTATTGACATGATCAAGCACAAGATGACCGCAATGTTCAACATCGGAATGATCGCCCTTTCTCTAGCGTTCCACCAAATCATCCATATCTGCTCAGGGAAGTCAATTTTTGTCACTGAGAAGAGCAGCTCGCTGGTCTTGTTGGCCATAACCATCAGCGTACGAGACAATTTGGCTACATTTTTTGAACAAAACAGGCAGTACGTTAGCAGAGTTGTAATTGATCATGTAACAAGCAGCAAGGGGTAAGAGAGGAGTCATACCTTCCATTGAGCTTGACCTTCTTCTCTAACCCCACTGTACAAAGTGTTGTTAGAGAGAGAAGGCTGCAGGATGTGACTTTCGCCTTTGTTGAGGATGCTGTGCCTTTCTACACTACAAAGGTAATGCTATAAAAACCAGTGCGAGAGATCTGATCATAGTCTTGGACCCCTGCCTCGGTGTTCCAAAAGTACCTTTTCGGAGTCCTGGGATACATATGTATCATTGTGACAATGTTATTGTCTTCTCACATGCCTTTTCTTGTAGTAGTATGATTGTTTATTATTGTTCAGATATTAGATTGAAAGTGGGAAAGCTCTTGGATGGTGATTATGTAGTCTTGTTCAAATGTTTCAAGACCTGCACTGTGCTGCATGCATGTTAAATTACAATATGCAGAGGAGCTTGATGCTTACTCTAAGCAGTTCAACCTGTGTTTTGCTTGTAATAAAATGATGGCTTTCTTAACAAAATCTCATGTGCAGTGTTGATTACAGAGCGTGGGTGTTACTAAACTCCAAGAGCGGGCGAGCGGGTTGTGGGGGGGGGGGGGGTGTCGTAGTGGAAGCTTCAGTCATATTAACATTCCCTCCGATAAAATGGAAAATGATATACAATACTGTAAAAATGCATGATGACAAGGGAAAAGGAAAAAAATGAGAAGAAGAAGAAAAAGAGTAAAGAGAGGATGTGATTTTTTATGATTTAGAAATGTCATCCCTATGATATCAGATTGTAAAAATTTAGAATCTTTGCACGAAATAGTAGAGTACACATTCCAGTATGTTCATCAATAATCGATATCGAGTCCTACATTTGATGCTAAGCGTCCACGTCCATAGATGTTAAAATAAAATAAAAGCAAATATGGTTAAAACCTATATCCCATATTTGAACTCAGAGATGCAGAAACAGCATTCTTTATGCTCCAAACAAAATCAAAAATGCAAAACAAAGATGCAAGTTACATAAATAATTACAAATTGAAAAGAATAAACAGATTGGGAGCAGATTAGTGCAGAAAAGATTTATGGCTTTACACCCAAAGATCGAAATTAGCCTAAATATAAACATTCATGGCGTTGGTTTGAATACAATATCCAACAATAAGACAGTATCGAAACAAAGATATGTACATAACTACATACTATAAAAGTTAATCTGATTATTTTGGAGAATTACAATACATGATGAAAACTAATTACAATAACGAAACATAAACAATATAAGCTTATATTATTGCATGCTTGTCCTAAAAAAGTAATACGTTACATCTATAGAACTAAGAAGAGAATAAAGCTCCCTTGAAGGATCCAAAGCTACTCTTATGAGAGATCTGAACACAAGACAAGAAACTGTTTGGTCCAAAAAACTTTATGCTTCTCAAAATTGCATGCATATTGAGACGAGATAGGAGACAAGCTGGCTCGTACAACTTTAGAAGGTAACACAATGCATTCAGATACCTCCACATGTTCATTCAAATAACAAGCTCTTCTTTCTTTATTAATGTTTTTTCATTTCTATGCATTGGATCTCCTCTCGCTGAGTTTTATTGTAAACAACATATAAAACCCAATGATTGAACATGATCAGAGGTTGTCTTTTAGATGATTGATCTGAATAATTAGCAGACCTATTGAGTTTCAATCATCAAGATACAAAGCTGGATGTTGCTAGCAATTAAATTATAACTACGGTCTCATATTGGAAATGACTGCTCTTCAAGGAACAAAAGTTCAAAAACTGACAGTACCTACATTATTCTTAGTATTTTGCTTTACTTCAGCATGCTGTAAACTTAATCAGAAGCATAAAAAAAATTTACTCGAAGAGAAGTATTCAGCTTTAGTTTCTAGCTCCCCAGAGCCCATGGTGCCTGCCAGCATATCCAAGGAATGGAATGGACTTTATATGACCAAACGGGTAAACCATAAATCCCATTTCTCAAAATACAGTTGGAAATATTTACATAGCTGAAAAATGACAGGTATTATATAGAAAGCTTTACAAGTATTACTGTTTTTCTTTGTTAAGGGAGAGAATGGTACACTAGCTTCTTCAGATTCAAACATGAGTTTTGCATCACAGAGAAGATATTTAGTGGACTTTATGTCGCCCAAATGGGTAAACCCATTTCTCAAAATGCACTTGGAAATATTTACATAGCTGAAAAATGAAGGTTGAAGAGTGAAGATACACTGATTTGTGAACAAATACTTCTGCAACAAGTATTAGCTAAGTTGGATACATAAGGATGCAATAAATCTTCCAAGGCAAGGAATGACAAAGAACCTGTGATAACACTGGGGCTGTTCCCTCCTTTTTTATACTAAAAAAAACCTGTGATAATTTCCAAGGTACATGTCAAACGGTAGCAAATTACGTAGTTCATCTTATCAGAGAATAACATTTGGACCAAAATATATACTTTATCTGTCATCAATAAATATTTTATCTATCATCAATAATAAACATACATCCATCTGCAAAGATGAAGACCATCTAATACGATAAAGCATTTGAAAAATAAAATAACGTAGAAGGTGTGTCAAGAAATAGCAAGTTAAATTTATTACAAGTCAAGGAATACACGTGTTCCAACATCCTATAAATAAACTCATAAGTGATGTGGGACTAAACAAAAATAATCTCATCTAACCCTCACCCTCAAGTTGGAGCATAGATATCAATCATGCTCAAAAATACAAAAAAATTGAGACTAGAACTGATACTATCACTATTACACTGAATGGTGATAGCATTAACTGCATGGGAAAACATATGACCATAACCAATAGATGTAGCAGTAGTAGTAATATGAAAGTCAATACTAGAATCACCAGATGGTGATGCCATAGTAGAAAAAAACAAAATCTAACTCAACAGTAGTAACAGAAAGAGGTTCATTTGATGTCAAAACACATCAAGGCCACAGTCTCAACATTAGCGACAAGAATAGTAGACCAAGAATAGCAACAAATGGTGCATCAACGAACAACAAACGGTACATTTTGAGGCTAGCGGTGCAGAAGCATATGAAGGCCCCCAGAACTCACATTACAGCTATACAATTGGTGAAATTTTAGAAGGCACCCAAAATTCACAATGGTTCATATAAATTAGGAATGATATACTATGTATGCATACTTCAATATACCAAAATATTAATATTTCATTAAACACAAATGCCTAATCAGTACAAAATTGCAAGGCCATCAGAGTTGGCAAATGAATGCTGTTTACCAACATTTAAAATTTTGGAAACGGTTGTGGTATCGACTGATCATTTATAATATCAAAATCAAGAATATCAGCAATATCGAACCATATTGTAAGGTAAATCATGTACAAGGTAACTCCAAATCTGGTACAATATACGTGATATACATCGGATATTTAAAATCATTCCATTTACTAAGATCATCATAAAGTGTATGCCATACATACTCCAAAATGCTAAAAGCAAAAAAAGAAACAAGAAAAGAAAAGGATTACGTTACAACAACAAAAAAAAAGTAACAAAAAGCAATTTTGAATCATCTTTGTCCAAAGTTAGGAATAGCCAAATCTACTAGTTTTTGGCAATACTAAAAAATAATAGTTAAATTTTTGTATATGGGTCTCGTCATGGTCCATATAGAGAAGCTGTTATTGAAAGAGTTTATAAACTAAGCATGTCATGCAAAGGCAAGAAAAAAAAAATCTAGGATATAAGCATTTAGGCATGTTAGGTGTTCTATCTCAAGATAGGTGATGCAGATTTTTCAATTTGATAGCTTCCCTGGATAGGCTTTGCACTTGAATCATCTTGATTGGTTGTAGCTCATATATATGTCCCTCCAATTTGAGGTTGTGGGCACATGCAAGAGATAGATCAACATTGTCCAATTCAATTATCTCATAAATCGAAATAAAGAACATTGTCATACTGAAAAATAATGGATAAAGATTTTTACACATTTTCAAGAAGCATCCAACCATGTACAATGGCCTCAGACAAGACTGGTGGATCAATATATGGAACTAAAACTTGTGCTAAAATCTTCATGAAATATTTTTTTTTTCTCTAACAAATTGGACAAAATTCTAAAAGAATGGTTGAAGAGTTCATTGCTTCGATCCTCCGCAGCATCAATAAGAACACAAATGAATCTCAACGTCAGAAGTTTCTTTATGATGCAATAGCCATGTTGATAGAAGAATGACTGGTGTAATTATGTTTGATTGATGTTGCTTTTGAGCATTATGCTAAAAGTGTGGTTGCTAGTTCGGGATGAAGGTGCCAACATAACCAAGACCCATGATGAGGAATGCAGCAGATTGTGGATAGATGTAGAAGAAGTAGTTGTTCTTCCCATACTTGAAGTCATAGCACGCACATGCAAAAAGAAACACTGCCATTCCCAGCTCTGGGAGAAGAATCCTGATAAAGAGTAGGTACAAACTTCAAGCTACAATCAAAATGTTGAAACTATCCCCTTATAACACGCTTAATTTATAACCACAGTGCATTGTTCAAGTAATATAAGAGTTAGAATTATAAGGACAATCAGTTGAAGGAAGAAACAAGTGAGAAAATGAACTATAATTTGTGCTAATTGCTTGATACTTGGACAAACAAATGGTGCTTATATTTAAGGGAAACATGTTGAAGAAAAATAGTACCTTTTTGAGGTCTTCCTTCGAGATTGTTTGGTAGATTGCTTGGAAGATTGTTTTTGTGAATTTGCCTCTGGAGCAGCTCCTAATTTCTCTGTCACAACCCACTCATTCACTTCGCCTACCTCCAACAGGCCTGCTACAGCTGCTCTCATTCGAAGCATAGACATAACATTCTCAAAGAAGATCCAAAATAGCAACAGATGGAAAGAGCTGCAGTAAAAAATATATTATGGTGATAAACAAAGAGGAGAATAATTTTACTAGATACCTACCAACATATTATTTGAAAATGTTCAAGAAGCTTGAAACCTTGGAGTTCCAACGGCGTTTAGAAGTGTAATCATTGTAGGGATGTAAACAACCCCCCATTTTGGAATTGTGACCTCAGGAACTAGAACAGATACTGGGATTACCACGCAATAAAATACAAAGGTGACAATATGTGATATAATCCTCCGAACAATGAAGAAGCTGTATATCAAATGGATTTTCTTCCATATAGATACCTTCTGCAAGATGATACCAAAGTGAGTTCCTTACGCTTATACTCAAAATATACAAGAATCATACAGAGAGAAAGAAGAATACTAACCTTTGTCCTTATTATCTCAGTAGAAACCTTTCTAAATAGATTAGCAGGACCACACGCCCATCGATATTGCTGATTTCGATATGCCTTAAATGTACTTGGCAATTCACTTTTAACCTACAAGAAAAATGGTTAATAATAATACTTTGATCACTCTCAAGCTCAGAGTAACATACATATATTAAATTACTTAAATATTCTTATTTCTTACAACTCCGACAAGAAAGAAAATCAGCTATTGTGTTCTACATTTCTATATGCATCTCACTATCATCAGAGTATACTTTTGGGAGGGGCAAAAAGAGGGAAGTGAGTACCTTGATGCCACCAACATATACAAATTTCCAATTGCTAAGTGTTGCTCGAACTGCTAAATCCATATCCTCCACAGTCGTTCGATCTTTCCAACCTCCAGCTTCATTCAGAGCTGAGATTCTCCAGACACCAGCAGTTCCTGCAATGTAGTAAATTAACACAACCATAAGTCTCCTTTGTCCCATTTTCAATCTCCTCTCTCTAATATAGATTGACACAATCTAGTTTCGCAGATCTCAATCAAGCTAAAGATAGAGCATTATTTAAAACAACCTTTCACACTCCCAAACATGCCAGAACACAGAAATACACTCAGCTTCAGCTTCAACATTCAATAGACAAAAATATGGGAAAATGAGTGCTTACCGTTGAATCCAAATAAGTTGCACAATGTTGAACCTGACTCCTGTTCAACCTTGAAATGGTAATCCATTGACATTTCTTGTATTCTTGTCATCAAACACTCATTAGCATTAACTAAAAAAAGAAAAAGAAAATCAGAAAATTTGGCACTAGTTTAAACTTTGGTGACAACATTGCATTATTATTTACAAAGATCATTTACCAAATTTCCATCTGGCCTGGACCAGACCAATGTCTGGATTATGGACCAGAAACGGAACAATTTGGACCAAGAAATCGGAGTCAGGTTCAAAATCAGCATCGAAAATGGCAACATAATCACAGTGCTGAACATAGGCATGCTTCATCCCTTCCTTAAGAGCCCCAGCCTTGTACCCTGATCGATTGCCCCTTATCTCGTACTTTATCTGGACCCCTTTGCTTGCCCAATTCTTGCACTCTACCTCCACCAAATCCTATTACATGCATTTGTTTTTTCAACAATTCAGAACAATCTTATTTAGTATTTAGGGGTTTGTCCTTGACAAAAATAAGTACATAAATAAATTGTTTAAAACTCTTCATACTTATCCCTTGTGGTCACGGCGAGAGGGACGAGGTGGAGTCAAGATTTTAGTTGACTCACCGTTATCTTATGGAGAAGGATAGGCAAGATGAATTGTTTGTTCTAGAATGTTAGGGGGCTGGAAAACCCAGCTAAATGAAGAATGGTGACAGAGGTCATTCGAGATAATAGTATAGAGGTAGCATGTTTAGAAGAAACTAAATTGCATGAGCCACACCGTGAACTCTAAGGAAGATAGCTCCAAATAAAAAATTTAGATTCCTATGTAAAAACTCGCGGGTTCATCGAGAGGAATAATTGTGGCCTACAATGAGGATACCTATAATCTTATTGATACGGTGGAATGCAATTTACTTTGACAGCAGTATTAATTAGGAAGAGGGATGGGTGGTAATAGATGGTTACCATGGTGTATGGTCCAAATGATCAACAAAGAAGGTCACAGTTGTGGAGAGAGATTAAGGGATTAGAGAACGATATAATATGCCGTCGATCATTGGTGGTAACTTTAACGTAGTTATATTTATGGACGAGCAGAGAAGGGGGGGATAACAACCATCGGGAAAGAAAATTATTTAATGAAGTTATGAATGACTTGGGATTGATTGATATGCTAATAAGTGAGAGAAAATACACATGGTCAAATATGAGGGAGGATCCGAATCTGGTCAGACTGGATAGGGTAATGGTGACGGATGAATGGGAGATAAGGTTCCCGAGGTCTTGGGTACAGGCAATTCTTAGGCCAACTTCGGACCATGTACCTATATGCCTATGCTCGGGGGAGGATAAGGAGAGAACCAAATGACTTTTCCGATTTGAGAAATAGTGGCTCAAGTAGTCAGAAGTCGAAGAAATGATAGGAGAAAGCTGGTCTCAATCGACAACAGCTTCAGATGCAGCAACTAATTTATGCATCGAATTAAGAAGACTGTAGAGAGTGTTACTACAATGGGAGAAGTGAATATTGGGGGAAAGATTTAATTAAAAGAAGATAGTCATGGACTAGATCTAGGCCCTAGAGTTAAAAGAGGAGGCTACGTCCTTGAATCAGGAGGAATACAACCAACTGGAGGAGCTTAGGAAAAGAATTGTGGAAATTTATGAGAAGGAACATATAATGTGGAAACAAAGAGCAAAAAGGCAATGGGTTAAGGAAGGAGATGCTAACACGGCTTACTTCCACCGAGTGGCATCAATCAGGAGGAGACAGAATCGAATCAATACACTTATGACACGACATGGGGAGATTCATGGGAGGGAAAAGATACATGAACATGTATGAGAATATTTTAGGATGATCTTTGGACAACCCGTTAGGGAGAGACAAAGGTTCAAGATGGAAGCTTGGGAGGAGGAAGAGGATTTACATAAAGTGGAAACCCCATTCTTTGAGGAGGAAGTAAAGAACGTTGTATGGAATCTGGAAGTGGATAAAGCCTCAAGACCGGACAGCTTCCCAATATTATTTTTCAAGCAATTTTGGACGAAAACGAAAATAGACATAATGAGGGTCATGAGGGAGTAGTGGGAAGGAGAGGCTAGACTGGATAGATTAATCTATGCATTTATCGCAGTGATCCCAAAACGGGAGTCCCCCAAAACGCTGGAAGAGTTCAGACCGATTGCTTTATTGAATAGGGCGCTGACAATTGTGTCCAAAATTTTGGCCAACAGACTAGCTAGCATGTTCAAACATATGATTGGGAACTATCAAACAAGATTTATTCCAGAAAGGAATATAACGGATGGTGTTGCCATTGCCCAGAAAGTCATACATTAGGGTTGGCAGTAGATATAAGGGATATATGCAGAAATTAGACTTTGAGAAGGCGTATAACATGGTAAATTGGAGGTGTCTTTGTGAGGTTCTCGAATGTAGGGGATTCAAAAGCAAGTGAATAAATTGGATCAGACTATCATCAGCCAAGGTGCAGGTTCTCATGAATGGTAACTCGGAAAAGAGATAGTCTACAAGAGGGGTTTGCGGTAGGGCGATCCGCTATCTCCATTATTATTATTTGTTTTGGTGGCAGATGGGCTTGATAGGCTTATTGTTGGCAGTGAAAATTTCCAAGTAAAATTTCCTTAGAGTCAGCATGTGATTCTCCACGCGAGGCTACTACTGAGCTTAGCAATAAACGCGAAGCCAGTACAACTTACGATAAACGCAAAATTTTTGTCACTCGCGTTAATTGTGAGGATAAAATTTCCTTAGAACCAGCGTGTGATTCTCCATGCGAGGCTACTACTGAGCTTAGCGATAAACGCGAAGCCAGTAAGACTTGCGATAAACGCAACATTTCTGACACTCGCGTTAATCGCGAGGATAAAATTTTCTTTGAGCCAGCGTGTGATTCTCCACTCGAGCTTACTACTGAGCTTAGCGATAAACGCGAAGCCAGTAACACTTGCATTAATCGCAAGACTCCTCAGCTCCGCGTAAATCGTGAAGATGATTGGCAAATTTGCGTTAATCGCAAAAATCGCGCTAAACGCGAAGTTATGACTTGCGTTAATCGCAAGAGTAAGCCAGCGTGCAAGAATTTTCTTCCATGCGGGGCTAAGATTCCAGAAGATAAACTTCTACAAAAACGTCAAGCCAGCGTAAAACGCGAGGCTAGCGTATCCAAACGCGAGGCTATTTCTCAGCCCCGCGTATCAAAACGCGAAGCTGCTTTTCAGCTCTGCGTATCAAAACATGAAGCTACTCTCAGCTCCGCATAAGTCAATCTGAATACAAAATCATGGTTGATCATTGCACTGTTGGACCAGAACTTAACTCCCATGATCTCAAGGAGCTTCAATGGGCTCCTGGACCCTCTCAACAGCTGAATGGGCCCCACAATTCCATATCTAAAGCCACTGATCTCAGGGAGTATCTAACCAAGAAAAGAAATATGAACCAAATCCAATCTGAACCTACTTGTCATTACTAGCAGCTTATGACAGCAGTATCCGCTGTAGTGAATAATTGTTGCTGCAGCAAGAACAGGGTATCGGTGTTCGACTGATTAACCGAGTCAGACGAAAACCCTGCTAAGAAGACAAAAACTATTCCCCAAAGAAAAGAATGGAGAATTGTAACTTCTAATATGGTTGGCAAGGGTAAGAAAATCATAGAAAGAAATGATTCAGAATCAAGTGATGAAGAACCTCATCATTTTACCTGACTTAAGTCAGGCGCTATCCCGGCCCGAAACTATAAGAAACTTGTGAAAGGTTCTTATGATGACGATAGTAATAACTCGGCCATAGCCTCTCCTCGTTCTTCGGCATCGTCTAAATTGCAAAAGTCTGTATCATATATGATGAATAGATCTGACGATATCGACCAAAGATTTGAAGCCCAAGAACAAATTATTCGGGAGCAGCAAAAGACAATCGAGAATCTTAAAATGATACTCTCAAAAGTGGTTGAAAATACACAAAAAATTGTCGAGGATAACGTCAAGAAGGGAAAAAAACTCCGTTTAACAAAACGAACGAGGAAGATAAAGAAGAAAAAGCGCACTCGATACATGAGGACGAGAATAAATATTCTTTTCATGACCCTCATGAAGAGAAAATCGAGAAGTTACAAAGCCAACTCGAAGCATTAATGCACAAGAAAGAGTTGAAAGAATCAGGGGTCTCAAGACCATACCCGCCTGAATGGGATTTGGCACCGTACCCTGAAAAATACAAACCGCTCAAATTGAAGTCATATGACGGGAAAGGATCTCCCAGTCAACATATTTATTACTTTTTGTCTCAAGCAGGGTATTTAATGGGCAATGACCCAGTAATGACCAAGATATTTGCAAGTACCTTGCGAGGGCCTGTCTTCACTTGGTTTATGCAGTTGTCCCTAGGTACTATTAATACTTGGTTTGATATTGAGAAGCAATTTCTCGCACGTTTCTTCGAGAATGATACTGAAATTTCGGTTCATTCCCTCCTTACAACTAAACAAGGAAAACAAGAAACGGTAAAAAATTTCATATAAAGGTTCCGGAAGAAGTCCATGCATTGCAAATACGGAATGGTTCAGAAAACTCTGATGGAGACGTGTCGGCATAATCTCAAAACCAACATGCTCTTAAAAATGGGGACCGTAGAGTCTAGAATTTGGAAGGATTTGCTCAAACAAGGAGAGTAAGATAAAGACTTGATCCGTAGAGTTGAAGAGTCTCGTGGATCAAGAAATACTGAAAATAATAAGCCGTATGAGCAAAACAATAATAAAAATAAGGGGAAACCGATAATGGCATCAGAAGCCGCTCCGCAGAAGACAAATCCTCCGAACCCAAAACCTCAAAATAAAAAAGGCATAAGACAGAATAGGCCCCAGCAAGAGAGGACCTATACCTTTAAGGCAGAACAAACGCCTACACTCTTCCATCTGCTCCTTCGGAAGGGAATGTTGAATTTTCGGAAAATAGGAAACCGGAGGACGCTGGTAAAACTAACGACCCCAACTATTGTCTTTACTATCGGAATGTTGGACACTCTACCAGAGATTGTTATCGTCTAAAGAACAGGATCCAAGTATTGATAGAAACTGGAGTCTTAACGCTAAAAGAGGAGCAAAAGAAAGTTACTACCAATATGGCAACCCTAGTGGTCGGAACCCATGAGTTTCCCGCGGGGGTAACCCCAATACCAGAGGAAAAACTGGTCATGAAAAATCATGACCCACATAAAAAGGCCCAGAAAGGACTTGTCCCCGTAACAACTCAAAGAGGGGAAGTCATGTGGGTCTGCCCTGATCTACTACAGGATGAACAGTGGACTGCCGCAGGGGGTCGAAAGAAAAAGCGGACTAGCAATACTATTTCCGCGAAAATAAAAGACTAATACATAATTACAGGGGCATTTACAGACTCTGAAGAAAAGCTCAAAACTATGGCCACTCATCAAAATTGGGCGAGCCCTTCCGACACTCGATCTGGTAAACCATATCTCAAGGACTACACCAGAGTAGACCCGAAGAATATATACGGAGAACTCGCAAAGACTGCGAAACAAAAGGGACTTCGTTTCCAGAAAATCCTGCAAGAGACGAAGAAGCCAAGGAGGCTGTATTTAAGTTTGATATAATAACTTAACTGGCAAATATTCCAACTCGAGTCACGCTTTATGAGTTGTTACGATTGTCGAAATCAACTCGCAAGGCATTAAGAGAGGCCTTGGCAGACTCTGAGTTATTCCTAACTCAGATTGTCGAGCCAGCTGACCAAGAACAGAACTCTTGCCCCCGCTGTCATCAAGTGAGGAGGCAGGTCCCGCAGATTACTTTCTCTCCAGAAGATATGCATGTAAGGAATATAAAGTATAATAGGCCTTTATATTTCACCGGATATGTCGGATCCACAAAGGTGGACCATATTCAAATCGATCCGGGGTCTGCATTAAGCGTTATTCCCAGAAGACTGATGCAGCAATTGGAAATCTCTCCCCATCGTTTGACACCGACAAATACTACTATATACGGGTTTAACGCTAATGATAGCTGTCCTCTTTGCAAAATCCGACTTCGGTGTCAGATCAGAGATTTGAGGACAGAGGTTACATGCTATGTTATAGACGCAGATACGTCTTATAACATTTTACTAGGGCGACCATGGATACACGCCTATATGATAGTCCCGTCGACTCTCCACTGTTCATGAAATACTGCGATGATCAAGAAGAAGTCCGGACATTAGTTGCAGATAGGCAGCCATTCAAAGAATTAGAAAACTACTTCACGGATGTTATACTCTATAAGCCAGCCCACGAAGTCTCTAACAATAACTGTAAAAGACCTCAAGAACTCGAAGATAGCGGCAATGAAGCCGATACTGAGTACGAATCCCCGGAAGAGGATAACGGGGGTGATTACGAAATTAACCCTCGCATAAATCTTAAAATGAATTTTGATAATAATGTAACCAATGTAGCAGAGGATGAGTGGATTATTAATGAAAATATAAAATTAGTCTACGAGCCTGCTGTAGTTACAGAGTCTGAGCCTTCTTGTACATCCACCGAGGCAAATGACCTATCCGAACTTGAAGTTTTGGCGGCATATCACTTGCCAATAAGGTCGTCTCTCATCTCACGGTCTAAAATAACAAAAGGACGAGATCATTTCTTTGAAGTACCACCGCGACATGTATCACATAAACCGATTGTCTTCGGCAAAGTGATCACGTCGCCTAACCAAAGACTAAGTAGTGAAAGTGATGAACAAACATCACCTCAATTTCACTTATATGAACAGAAATCCCGACAAATGATGGAAAAGATGGGTTATAATTTTACCCAAAAACCGAGATTGAAATTTGGGAAAGGCAACGAAAACTCATACCCTCGTTTAGACCAAGAAGGAAGAGGCCGGACTATTATCCGAGAACTAGAAAGGGGTTGGGCTATGTATCTACTCCTCCCTCATCACCACACAAATACGAAAAAATCTCTTCGGCCAATGAGGACTTACATCCACTCGACCATGATTCGGATCTAAGTACCGGCGCCTGGTTTCAATCTCTAACAGTAAACATAGTTTCAGCCGCACCGGAAAGCGACGAGAAACCAATTGATGTTCAAGATGATTCATGGGCTAAGCACATGGATACCCTTTGGAATGTCCTCTTTGAACAGCATGACCCGCCCACAGAGGATAAACTAGTACAAGTTAATATGGGAATGGAAGAGAATCCGAAACCCATTTTCATAAGCGACATACTGACTCCCCTGGAAAATGAGGAACTTATATCCCTTATCAAGAAGTATATAAATGTGTTCACATGGAGCTATAAAGACATGTCCGGTCTTGATCCTCAGATTGTCACACATTGGCTAAATATCAAAGAAGATGCCAAGCCAGTTAAGCAACAACAGAGGCGTTTTCGGTCGGAATTAATGGAGGCGATAGTCGCTAGGTTAATAAGCTCATAAAATCGGGATTTATCCGTGAAGAGCAACATCCCGACTGGGTGGCTAATATAGTGCCAGTTCGTAAGAAGAACGGCAAGATCCGGATATGCATCGATTTTCGGAATCTAAATGCTGCATGCCCTAAGGATGAGTTCTCACTCCCGATTACCGACGTAATGATTGATAACACCTGCGGTTACGACAGGATGTCCTTTATGGATGGCATCTCAGGCTATAATCAAATCAAAATGCACCCAGACGATGAAAAGCACATGGCCTTCAGAACACCGCTAGGGGTATACTGTTACACAGTAATGCCCTTTGGGCTAAAGAACGCTGGTGCCACTTACCAACGTGCAATGAGCATTATATTTAAAAAACATCTGTGCAAAACGGTAGAGTGTTATGTGGATGACCTAGCAGTCAAAAGCAAAAACAAAGACAACCATCTTCAGGACCTAAAAACAGCCTTCGATCTTATGCGAAAATCACTTGAAGATGAACCCTGCCAAGTCTTTCATAGGGGTGTCCAACGGAAAATTTCTTGGGTTCATAGTTATCTCAGAAGGAATTTTCCTTGATCCTGAAAAAGTAAAAGCGATCAACAAGATGCCGCCTCCCCGCAGTTTTAAAGAATTAAGGGGGTTATAAGGAAAACTGGCATCTATCCGGCGCTTTATCTCTAACCTATCAGAACGATGCCAACTGTTTTCCAGACTCATGAAAAAGGGGATTTCCTTTGTATAGGATGAGGCGTGTCAACAGGCGTTTGATGATCTCAAATAATACCTTACCAAACCTCCCATCCTCATGGCACCGGTCCCTGGGCAACCATTCCTCATATATGTAAGGGCCATGGATAATGCGTTAGGAGCATTACTTGCTCAGTATAATGAGCACGGCCATGAACACGCCCTTTATTACTTAAGCCGGACAATGATCAGGGCCGAGTATCGGTATATCCCGATTGAAAAAGAATGTTTGGCCCTAGTGTTCGCTGTTCAGAAAATGCGACACTATCTTTCAGGGCAAACAATTCATGTCATATCACGGGTTAATCCCTTGAAAATCCTAATGACAAAACTGAGATCCTTAAACGGTCGATTAGCAAAATGGGCGTTATTACTATCGTCATATGATATACACTTCGTTCCTCAAAAAGCCATGAAGGAACAAGCGATCGCCGATTTCTTAGCAGACCAGCCAATTTGGTCTAACTCTAAACAGACGTCAGAGGTTAACACAACTAGCAAAGAACAGCCATGGCAGATTTTTTTTTATGGTGCTGCCAGACGATCTGCTGCTGGAGTAGGGGTTGTGCTGATATCCCCATATAAACACATACTGTCTAACGGTTACTCATTAACAGAGCCGTGTACGAACAATGTGGCGGAATACAACACGCTCATTATTGGTTTAAAAATGGTTCTGCAACTGGGGGTGAACCATCTAGAGGTATATGGAGACTCTAAGCTCATTGTCAATAAGATGACAGGCGAATATGAAGTCAGACATGAAGCTCTTATTCCCTATCATCAGCTAGCCATTGAGCTAGCAGGATATTTTGAACAGTTTTATATCTATCACATATCTCGGAACGAGAACGTCTATGCGGATGCCCTTGCCGCACTAGCTGCAACATTGGCAATCCCGCCGGGTGAAGCTAAAAGCATCACTTTTGGTAGCAAAGAATTCCTCCATCCGGATACGGTGTTCCAAACCAAAGAGGCATGTCAGACAGGCTTAACTCTGGAACCCCGTGATTGGCGATTTCCGTTTGTAGATTATGCCCTATATGGGATGTTGCCAGAGGATCCGAAGGAAGCCGCCTCGATAAAGAGAAAGGCTCAAAGATTTTATTATGATCATACACTTCGGACTTTATACAAAAAGTCAAGTGATGGTCTCCTACTACGCTGCATATCAAAGGCAGAAGCAGATGAAGTGCTGAGAGAAACACATAATGGAGTATGTGGAGCTCACCGCCCGGTCCAAAACTTGGAGATTGTATAAGAAGGTTAGGATACTACTGGCCGAAGATGATTACAGAAGCAATAGCGTACGCCAAACGGTGCCATGAATGTCAAGTACATGCTAATTTCATTCATCAACCCCTAGAATACTTGCATAGTACCGTTGCTAGTTGGCCATTTAAAGTATGAAAAATGGATATTGTGGGGCCAATAACTCCCCCGTCATCCAGAGGACATCGGTTTATTCTCGCAATAACCGATTATTTTTCAAGGTGGGCCGAAGCCGTGCCCATGAGAGAGGTAAAAACGACGGATGTGATTAAGTTCAGTAAGCATCATGTCATTTACCGTTTTGGCATCCCCCGAAAAATCATTCACGATAATGGACTGCAGTTTATCAGCCAAGGGTTCTCAAGATTTTGTAATAAGTTCAGGATCAGAAATATTGCTTCAATGCCATATAACCCTGCGACAAATGGATTGGCCGAAGCCTTTAATAAGACTATTATTAAACTCTCTCGGAAGTTCGTCTCCTCCAACAAAAGAGACTGGGATGAAAAGCTGGGAGAGTGTTTGTGGGCTTATCGCACCGCCGTTCGCATCCCAACAAAAGCTACCCCGTTCTCCTTAGTTTATGGAAGTGAGGTCGTCCTGCCTCTTGAAGTCCAGATATCATCATTAAGAGTGGCCCTAACCACAAAGATGACGACAAAAGAATGCCATCAACCAAGATTGCGAGAACTAGAAGCGTAACGTGTAACAATCTAATTTCATCATAAGTTAAATTCTTGATATCAGATTAATCCCAAAATGAATGTGTTGTGTTTGTCTTATTTTTCTATATTTTTGTGATTTTCCTAAAATTTTTAAGATAGTCACATAAAATAATATTATTTTAATCACCGATGGGTCCTACACATATTTTTACTAGTCTTTCTTCTTTGACTTGTAAAGATGAAGTTTGATTTTTTTAGGTTAGTTTAATTTGAAATTATAATCTTAAACAACTCTAATAACCTATTATTAGTATTCATTTGTCATATACTTATTTTGTTTTATTCACACCCATACCTTACTTTACCATGCTTGTCCTTTGGACAAGCATGAAAACCATCATCTAATCCCCCATATCCCTCCTTTATTATATTTTTTTCTTCCCTTTCATTTGTTTTCTCTCCCTCATTTTTCATTCATCTCCTTTTTATTTTTTTTTACTCCAACTCAAGAGAAGAAGAAAAGAGAAGAAGAATAAGAAAAGATAAGAAAAAAGCAAGGAAGAAGAAGTTCTCTAGCCTCAAGATAGGCTTACATTCTCTAACCAATCAAGGCAAGTAAAATCACATCCCCTCTCATGTTTTATTTCTAATTTTAATTGTTTATGGTTAACTTAGAATCTTGATTTGTTTAATTTTAGAAATGTGATATTTTTATACAAAATTCTCTATGATTATTTTAAATATAAAAATATGATTCTTACACTCTACTCTATATTTATGTATTAAATTTGTGATTTTATTTAAGGTCTCCTATGCTTAAACTATAAGTTACAACTTAAACTATGTTTTATTTTGAAATTACAAAGAAACCACCTTTATGAATGTTCATCATATTGGATATACATTTGAATTTTTCCATATAAGTTCTTCATGTTTAATGTAATGATTTTAAAATCATTTTCCACTTGCCGTTAGAAAATATGTATATATATACATTTATTTATTTATTCATTATCATGTTTTAAAGAGAGAGTTTCATATAAGTATTACATTAAATTTACTAAAATATTTCTTTTATGCAAGCTATTATATTAGGTCATAATTCCTTTATGCTAATTCATGTTTACTTGAAACATATATACATTAGTAAAGTTTAATAAATTTTGCTACTTTCCATACCATGAAATCATTCTAGAATTTGGAAAATTCATTCATTCTAACATTTTATACTCCATCATACTTGCATTGATACATGCATACTAGTTACTTGTACAACATATACGAAATTATGCCGGACTTTCCTTATTAGTACATACACGTCTTGATAGTACCATGGATCTTGACTTGCCTGTTAACTTGATTTTGACATTCCATCATATTTACTTCGACGTATACATACTAATTACTTGTACAAGATACATGAAAATATTCCGGATTTTCCTTGTTAGTATATACACATGTCTTGATGGTGCCATGGATCCTAACTTGCCTGTTAACTTGATTTTGACATGGACCACATCTTGCTTGTTACTAGACATGTATATGTATTAATCTTGACATGATTAGTTTATCATATTCCGGATTGATTTGCATGTAAAATAACTTGAAATCTTAGATTATGGGAGAACTAAAGGGTGAACAAATATTGTATCGTGAAAGGTTTAGGATATGTTGCGCAACCGAAATAGGGGCCCATCCGCGGGGGCACCCGGGTGGTACTGAGCCATCATCTCTTGTTTAGTCCATGTTGATGGGACGACCGATTACTCAGTAATCGGTATCTGCTTGAGTGCTTAGCGGCACGGCTGGTTCAGCGCCAGCATCTTGGCCGGGTCCCGGGTATGCACGGGTACTTTCACGATACAGATTTATTTCTTCACCAGTTAGTTCAAATATAAACTAAAATATGATATTAACTTAAACTTGATATGCATTAGTCTCCGTACTTGATATCGATCACATACGATACGAGTTATTTTTTCACCACTTAGTTCAAAATATAAACTAAAATATGATATTAACTTAAACTTGATATGCATTAGTCTCCGTACTTGATATTGATTACATACGAGTCATTTCTTCACCACTTAGTTCAAAATATAAACTAAAATATAATATTAACTTAAACTTGATATGCATTAGTCTCCATACTTGATATTGATTACATACGAGTCATTTCTTCACCACTTAGTTCAAAATATAAAATAAAATATGATATTAACCTAGACTTGATATCTATTAGTCTCCGTACTTGATATTGATCACATACGATACAGATCAATTTCTTCACCACTTAGTTCAAAATATAAAATAAAATATGATATTAAACTATACTTGATATGTATTAGTCTCCGTACTTGATATCGATCACAGATCTATTTCTTCACCAATTAGTTCACCATGCATGTGCATATATTTTTTTTTACATCAATTCATATTTTACTTGTTAGTACATATTGCATGCTCCCTACCATACAAATCTATTTATTCACCATTAGTCTCCATACTTGATAGCATGTACATTCTTTCTTGATATCATTACTTGATCATTTAATATTTTTCACACATGCGCATAGTTTCATATCCACACTCATATCTTACCTATTTGTTTATATTACACGCTCCGTACTTCTTATTATTTTACTTGCCAGGTTTGACCTTGAGCTCCCCCACACGCTCAGGTACTGAAGATATGAGCGACGATCCGCCACTACATGATCCGTACTTTCTAAAGCAGATCGAGCAGCAATAGATTTATAGGCCTCCGCTTTTGTATTTTTGGTTTGGTATATATCACCTCTTTGGGACTTTATTTCTAACTTTTGTATCAGTATTGTACTTGTTGCTGCTTATCTTAGACATGTATATCTTCTTTTTTTATATGGCAGTAGACTAACTTTCAACATCCTGGTTGATAACTAGTATTCAGTTCCATTCATTTCTTCTTTTACATACTTATAGGCCTCGTGCACGTTTACTTACACGTGCCCGCCGGTAACGCACTCCGTTTTCGTATCCCTTCGGAAAATGGGGCGTTACATAACGTCTCCGGGCTCAACAACAAATTGAGTTGTATCAAACCCGAATCTCACAAGCATTCAATAAGAACGTTAAACCAAGGACATTTAAATAAGGAGACTTGGTTCTGGTTATTAAAAGGCCAATGATTCTAACCCACAAGACTAAGGGTAAATTTGAACTCCAGAGGGAAGGACCGTTCATCGTGGAGACGGTATACTCTAGTAGAGTCTATTGCTTAATGAACCAGAATGGTGATAGAGTGACTATCACATCTTGCTCATATCCTTAGAGGTATAACCATACACTCGTTCAAGTTACACATATGAGCACTTGGACTAGGCATGTGCAATTAGTCGCCTCTGTCGAAATCGATGATCATTTTGGCGTGTCCAGTTCAAGTTACGTATAAGAGCCATGAACTGCCTCCATCAAACTAAGGCATGTGCAATTAGGCGCCTCTGCCGAAATCTGATGATCATGGCCCGATTATTTTGGCGTGTGCAGTTCAAGTTACGCATGAGAGCCTTGAACTACCTCCATCAAACTAAAGCATGTGTAATTAGGCGCCTCTGCCGAAATCTGATGATCATGACCTGATCATTTTGGAATGTGCAAGTTCTAGTTACGCATAAAAGCCTTGAACTGCCTCCATCAAACTAAGGCATGTGCAATTAGGCGCCTCTGCCGAAATCTGATGATCATGACCCGATCATTTTGGCATGTGCAAATTCAAGTTACACATAAGAGCCTAGAACTGCCTCCATCAAACTAAGACATGTGCAATTAGGCGCCTCTGTCTAAGTTAATGATCATGACCCGATCATCCTGGTATAAGTAGTTAAATGCTTTCACCAAACTATCATTTAGCTCTGTTCAAAGGGCTTTACCGAGGTTAATAATTGCAACCCGGTCGGTATTAACAATCTAAATTACGCAAATGAGTTTTGGATTGTTTTACCAAAGAAAACGACGAACTATTTTGATGACAAGTTATTTGTTGTGCAAGCAAATTTTATAGCCAACAGATAAAAGAAAAAAAAGAATTGTCTTTATTCATAAAGCAAAAAGTTACAAAAGTAGGAGTTATACCTCTCCCAAAAACTTCAACTTATTCGTCGACTCATCAATAACTCGACAACGAGTCTCCTCCACCGAGTGTTGAGCTTGCTGGCGCAAGTCATCATCATTTAATGCGAATTGCTGGATCAACCGCTGATGAGATTCTTCAAAAGCACGGCTCCTTATTATGCCCTCCTATTTTAAACTATCATGTTGATTGTACTATGCCATATGAGGTGCTTTTCCAGCTCAATTTCCTAGTTCACATGCAAAAAATCTTCTCTTCAAATGTCAACTATGATCTGTTTAAAGTTCTTAGTGGATCATCTGAAGATACTGCTACAAGAATCCTAATGAAGATGCACAAGTTGAATTCGATATGCTACAAGCCCTTATACTTCATTCATGATCATCTCTATCGCTTTGGAAAGCGACAGAGATTGTCATCTAACAGAAATGGTCCTCAAGAAAACTTAATGAGCTGCCGCAGAGTTCTTGTAACTCCTTCAAATATTTACCTTTTGGAGCCAGAACTTGAAACTTGCAACTATGATGTAAAGCATATGCCTCTAGCTTCCTTAGAGTTACTTTAACTGATGAAGATTGGTGCATGGCTAGCCTTTAAAGATAGACCAGAGGATAGCTGCGCTCCATGCTGGGCAGAAACATCAGCAGGTCGCCAGACTAGTAGAGCCACATGCACTCCTCTTCAAAAAAGATCTGGTCTGAATGCCCAATTGCATCTCCAAAGAGAAAAGCGGGCTTCTCCAACACTTCTCGATTGGTGGCCTCGAAAGCTACATCGGTGATGATCTCCCGTGCAGTAACAGGGTAGTACATGATTAATTTCTTCCTGTGCTCTCTTAGACCCGGCTTGTATGCAGCTAAAACAGTGGTGAAACGGAATTAGGCCGTCAGATCCGCACCCCAGCGAATCCGAAGTAGTGCCTATGGGGGAGAGCATCCACCGAATACCCAACTGCAAAAGAAGAATCAAAAGTTAAAAAAAAATTGAGAAATCCGAAACAATCTTCTAAGTATAGAAACGCGGAGCTAAAAATAACTCCGCGCAGAGCTAAGGAGATAGCCTCGCGTTTCACTAAAACGCGAAACTAAAAATAACTCCGCGCGGAACTAAGGAGATAGCCTTGCGTTTACAAATGCAAAGCTAAAATTCATAGCCTCGCGTTGAAACGCGACAGCTAGTCAAAATAGCCCCACGTTTCAAATGCGAAGATAACGCGATAGCTTCGCATAGAAGAAGGCCAGAGGCCTTTCTTCTTCTCCAAGCCGTACGGCCGGAAAACGGCAATCTCGACGGTAAAAGGAGTAATTAGCCGATCAAAACCGAGCCAAATCACCTCAAAATTCTTCTAAAGAGTCTAAAAGTTGAGATTTTTACCTCCAATGGGCGCGGTATGAACTGGTTCGCCGTTGTGCCCGCTGCCTCGGTCGTTGCCGCCGCTGCTAGCACCGGCCGCCGATGGAGAAGTGGCGCGAGAGGAAGTCACAATCTTCTTGGGTGCCACTGAGTTCGAGATCTTGGAGAAAATCGACGAAAATCGATGGAAAACTTGGTCGCCAGTTACAGAGAGCTCTGGTCGCCTGAGTTCTTGAAAATTCTTCGAATGAAGTGAGGGAGAAGAAGAGTTAAGGACTTTATTTAAATGAGAAAACCCGCCCCTTGGTATTCGGCGCGAGAATCGAAGCAATTATTGAGCAATTACCCATTGAAACGCGAGCTATTAGCTCCGCGCAGGTATACAAAATGCGAAGATAACTTGGTATTTTAACTCCGCGTTTCAGTTTGAAGATCCAAAGTATTTCACAATTTGCTAAAGTTCTAAGTCATTTTGAAAACTTTGGAGGGGGTTCTGTTGGTAGTGAAAATTTCCAAGTAAAATGGGATTTTCCACAACAGAACGCGGAGCTAACTTAGTAGCTCCGCGTTTAGCTATTTTTAGCTCCGCGTATTAGTAAAACACAGAGTTAATCAATACCTCTGCGTTCTGGTTTCTTAACTCCGCGTTTTGATGTGATTAGCTCCGCGTGAGCAAATAACCAAAATCCTGAATTGATTGAGATTAAGATTTGGGCTTATCCAATACCCAAATTAAGTCCAATCAGAACTCTAAATCAAGAGATTTAAATCAAGACTAAGATATTTGATTAGAATCCTTAATGAATATAAATTCTCATTAAATAGAAACTCTTATATTTGACCTAAGACTATAAATACCCCTTAGAGGAAGTCCTAGGGATCTTTTCGATCATCTTTTTGACATCTTGGAGAATTCGAGTTATGCGTGAGAGCCTTGAATTCGTGAAGACCAGAGAAAATCAAGATTAAGTCGGCCGTCATCTTCAAAAGAGAAAATCATCGTCGTCAGAACGTCCAAAGAAACCACTCGCTAGACCCCATCGCCACATAGATCCCACGTTTCATTGTAAAAGAGAGAGATAGATTATAAATCCTCTCATTTGTTCTTTTCTTATTCACTTTCATTATAATCTAAGTTGTATTCAATGGAGGAGAAGCAAATTTCTGCTGCGAACACTTATAAGAAAAGCAAAAGATGCGAAAATGATAACAGGTTTATAGGGTTCATTAACAATAGTGTTCACCAACCTGTAATATGTAGACGACACTCTCAATTTCGGAAAAGAAGATCCCAAGGAGGCGATTATTATAAAATGCATACTACTTTGGTATGAAGCATGGTCATGATTTAAAATTAATTTTCACAAAAGTTCACTAATATTTTTGGGAAAAGTGAGCACATCAAGGAACTTTATCCTGGACATTATGGGATGCAAAGAGGAAAAGTACCTGTTAAATATTTGGGTATCCCAATTAAGGCTGGGAGGCTAAATCGTCGAGACTGGACCCCATTGATAGATGCCTTTGAAAGGAGATTAGAAGGGTGGAGAGGAAGACTATTGTCCATAGGTGGTAGAGTCACAATGCAGTATTAACAGCTCTACCAACATACCTCATGTCTTATTTCGTGCTACCGCGGTGGGTAAGAGAAAAAAATAGATTGGATAAGGAGCAGATTTTTATGGAAGGGAGTAGTGAAGAATGGGAGACAATACCATTCGGTAACTTGGGGACAGGTATGCAACCAAAGGAAATGGGTGGGTGGGGAGTGTTGGACATAAAATGTTTCAATCTAGCCCTTTTGACAAGATGGTGGTGGAATATACTGGGTGCGGTGCAAAGATTATTAATATCGAAATATGGACCAAAGAATGGGACCTAGCACACAAAGCCAAGAAAATCAACACAAGTTTTGGGCTTTTGGAAAGGAATGTTACGAACTAAGAATATTTTTGGAGTGGACTAGAATATAAACTTGGCAAGGGCAAACGAATTTTATTTTGGAAAGATAGATGGTGCTCTCAAATCCCTTTACAGACTTTATACCCGAGGGTGTATGATAGAGAGATGCCTATAATCAAGGACATAGAGCACAGGAGCATATGGAATTTGGCGACAGGAAATAGACTATCAGATATGGACAGGAGACAAGTGAATGAGTTGAAGAGTATAATACATACATTGTCACCTACGTTGATGGAAGACGATACACCCATATGGAGATGGGAGAAAGGGGAGACTTTTTCAGTAAGATCGACATATTTTCATCTCGTGGATGGTGGGCTGAGAATGGAAAACTGGAAGTTGATATGGAAGAATATATGCCCGTTAAAGGTAAAGACATTTGTGTGGCTTTTCTTGAAGGGTGTGCTACTTGCGTGGCCTAACCTACAGTGAAGGGGGTGGAACGGACCTGGGGTGTGCTCGCTATGCGGGTTGGACAATGAGATGATTTCACACTTATTTCTATCATGCACTTTTTCACAAGATGTTTGGCAAAAAAGTACTGCATCAATTGGAATCCAACTCGATATGACTGCAAACAATGATATCTGGCAACGGGGACGGGTGCAGGGTAACAACACTGAGCTAGAACCTACGTTTGTAGAGGCAGTATGTTGAAACATATGGAAAGAAAGAAATAATTGGATATTTATGGACACTGCACACACTAATAGTTTTTGTTCGTCTGCCATAATTAATGATGTTCGCACGTGGATAGGAGACCTTCTGGGAGATAGGCTACAGCAGCGAGCAGGACCACATGAGGTCATTGGTGCCCTAAATGCATAGGCTTCTAGTGGTATGATAACATTATGAGGATTTTTATGATTTTGCAGCGTACTTTTTTATGATTAGCAGGGAGAGGATAGAATGACTGATGTAACAATTTGCAGAGTACTTTTTTTATGAATTTTGTAAATTAAGGTCCATGAGACCATGATGTGGTCACTTAACTACAAATCTTTTGTAATAACTTAATTCTATTATTGTTATAGTAATGGAACGCGAAGGAGTTATGTTCGCCGTTTCTACTTCAAAAAAAAAAACTCTTCATACTTATTGGGCTAGCCTGAGGCCCCTTTATAACTTCTAATAGAATACCCATTGGGGCGTCTAATTTATGGCCTAGTTTCAAATCATGGCTCATTGCATAACCTCCAAAATATCGAAAGGAAATTCTTAATTCCACTTAAGAATCCTACAGACTATGTTAGCTTATGTAGAGGACCTCTGCAGAGATTTCATCCGTGTACGAAAACTATTACTCGCATGAAAATACAAAATGCATACCTTGATCTCTGGATCAGTAGAATCATCAAGCACTTGTACAATGAGCCTATCTGAAGGCCACGCCAGTCTACATGCAGCTCCAATGGATTGCTCGTACACCTAAATGCCAAGAGATTCAACACAATTTAATTCAGCAGGAGTCAAAACAACCAGTCAGACAAAAAAGACAAGTAATTAAAGAGTAGATTAATTCAATTTAATCAGCACTTAATTCAATTTAATCAGCACTTAATTGGACAGCTGCACTTGGTACATTACCTGCCTCTCATTGTACATGGGGACCTGAACAAGCACCATTGGAAAGACCAAGTTGCCCAGCTCCTCATCATCTGCCCTCAAGGGCTCGGACTTGTACCTCCTCTCAGGCCTCCATCTGAACACCTTAGCAAGCAGGCTCACCAGGCCCATCAGCAGCTTCTCTGCAACCAGCATCACTGACATTACCAGGCACACCGTGACTGCCACCCTCACTGCAGGCGCCACCACATTCCCTCTCACCGTCACCCACACTTTCTCAATTCGGCTCAGATTGCTCGATGAATAAGTAAAGAACGATATCAACAAGTCCACGGCCTGGAGCAACATATTCTGCGCCATATTGGCTTGAAAAAAACAAGAACCCATATAAGTAAGTAAATAATAATTACCAATAAAGAAATAAATTCAGATAGTAAGAGTTATGTACCAGGTGCTGCCATTGCCACCAGCAATGGTACTGACTACGCTCTGGTGTTGTGAGAGGGAAAGGGAAAGCACAAAGACTTTACAGCAAAAAGGGCAGTATATAGCCTATGATTTCGGCAGGGCCCACACTCAAGCATACGCATGGGTCTCATGGGCGAAGATTATGGAAAGGAACTCTTGCTGTAAGTAAACAATCAACTACTACTATTACTATATTACTAATCATGGAGGCCCAGTGGATGCAACAAGACAATGGAGTTGTTTCCTCATAAATGCCAGGCTTTTTTTGTCAAAAAGGTATAAATTTATTGATGAATTTAATGGCTAAATCCCAATAACAATATAGGAGAAAGATAGGAGTGTTTGTTGCTAGGAATATTCTAATTGAGAAAGATTTTGGAAGAGACTATGATGAATTAAGAAAACCTTGGAGCAATGACAATATAAATCATGTGCATTAATAGAAAATTACAATGCATGTATCAAGTTGCAGAAAGACTTACAATACATGTATCGTTATAAATCATGTGCTTAATGGAAAATTACAATACATGTATCAAGTTGCAAAAAAACTTGAAAAAAAAATGATTAGAGAAAATCCACGTCAAGAAGATAGCTGAACGGGCTGAAATCCTAGGAGAGGTGAAGATGATAGATGCCCTTCTGACCTTGACTATTGTGATCCCCAACTTTAAATCTCTCATTAAATATTAGTTGGGAAATAATTAAACAAAGGAGATCATTCTTTCTCTTCCACAAAACATGATAATGAGATCAATTTTTTTCTTCCTTTTAGCATAAACTGTGGATATATCCCCTCATATTTCATCAATTAGAGTTTAACGAAACATGCTATATAATACCATATGTACATAAGTACGTCCCTGTCTGAGGAGGGGATATAACAAATAAAAATGAGTCTAAAGAGGGATATAGTTCGATAGATTCAGTTTAGAGATTTAATCAAAAAAATTATATCCAATTAATCAATCCAAAGCAATCAACTCATATCAACCAATAAAAAACAACCACTAAAATACACAACTTTTAACGTGGAAAAACCCTCGGGGGAAAAAAACACTTACCAAAAACTGCACTATGACGAAAAAAAATTTACAATTGCTCGTTCCCACAGCTACTAGACACCACAGTTGTTAGTAGTGATTTAAGAATATATCTCCCTAACTTGATCAACACTCACAAATAAGAAACCCAAATTTTAATCACCACAAGCAATAAACTACTCACAATACAAAGATGAAGGTGATCATAAAGCTTCTAGCTATCAACAAAGATACCAGACCATGTGAAGATTGACGTCTAGATATTAAAGATGATGAATAGGAATTGATCTCAAAAAAAGGTTTAGAACAATTCTTCACCAAGTTTCATCAACAAGCCCTTGAAAATTTCCACAAATTCTTTGATCCAAAACCTCCTTTTTCTTTAGTTCTTCAAAACCTCCAAAAAGCCCCCCAAAATAGTTCTCTAAGTTGCTTTTATAGGTATGGCTATAAGAGAGAAATCCTAGTCCAAAAAGAGTCCACAAAACCACTTGAAAGACCAAAATCTGACTTGAAATTGCACCACCAGATGTAGAGCCACCGGTGGCTCCACTACTCAGAACTCTCTATTGAGTTCAGAATGTTGAGCCACCGGTGAGTTATTGGTGGGCTCACTGGTGGGTCACCACTAAACTCACTTTGTAGCATTTCAATAAATAATCATAACTTTCGCATCAAATTTACAATTGAGCTTATTCAACTATTGTTAAAAAGAGAATTCAATTTTTTACAACTTTTTCCTACATAAATTTTTCTAGATCGAACTTTAACCATATCAAATATCGACTTGAAGAAAGACATGCACAGAACTGCATCTAACCTTGTTACATGTTTTCTGCAATGTTCTAACTCAAATCCATTCCAAATACTCTACAATGAACACAGTCAAACATGGTGCTTTGGATTGCAAATTGCCAATTTAGACTAATAAAATCTGCAACAAAGTCTATAGGCAAAAGAAGAGAAATAGAAGAGTAGAGGTTAGTCATGGGCAGCATCCCTATGACCATCTTCCCACAGGACTGTTGTTAATAATTGTTACTCTTATAAGCCAAGTTAAAACAATTGATCGGTAACATTATGATGAATGCAGTTATGACAGTGTTCGACAGTGTAGATAAATTGATCACATTACAGAGAGTACCCAACCCAAAAAAGGATTTCAACAAATTTTATCTTTGTTGCAATTAGGTTCCGCAATAATTGATCACAACACATTACATTGAGGAATTAACATGACAGTAGGGCAGAGGATCATGTAGCTATGCTAAGAGCAATTTCATTTGGGATGCATCCAAAAATATTCTTCAATTATTTTGCTCCATGCGCACGTTTTGAGTCTGTTTTTCGCTTTCAGGTATATTCGGGTATCTGAAAGCTGGAAGGTCTACAGTGTCTGTGCCCCCAAACATCATGTTGCATGGTCCAAATGAAGCTGAAGTTACTATGGGAACTCACAAGGGTCCATAAATAAGATAAATGCCACTAGTGCTTCAGGTTGTATGTTTGTCTCTAGTCCTTTTTTTTTTTGTGTGTACTTCTGTCAGGACCTTTTGCCGAACTCTCCTCCGCAAATGTAGCTTGTTAACAAACCTGTAAGTATCTGGGGAGGTCACCATCCTTCGATTACAAGACATAGTTGTACGAAGCCATGTGAACTTTGAAAAACGAGTTTGTTATTTGGTATCCAAACTGTCTCTGGCTCTTGCTTTCTTATTCAGAGAGAAAGGGAACAAAGAAAATTATTCAGACTAGGACAGCTGCAGAAAACTGCAAAATGAAGAAGACCAGAGTTAATGCATGAATTAATTGGTTTTGTCCGAGGCTGGAACCAATCAAATGAAGCCAAACAAAAGAACAGCTGTGGGCCTGTGGCAATTCTCTATTCTCCAAAAATTTATTATAACCTAACCAGCACAAGGAATCAAAATTAAGAGAAGAAAATAAAAATAAAAGAAGAAGGGAAAAGGAAAAAAGATAAGGTGAAAGTAAATCTATAGCTGGAATATCTTGGAATAAAATTACTCCTCAAAGAACAAACACAAGAGAAAGTAAACAAAAGAAGATGGAAGAAAGAAAGATGAGATGGGATGAAAATTTGAATTGATTGGTGAAGGTAAAACCTATAGCTAAAATAGTGTCGGCAAGAGGTTTTGTTAAGCCATCTAAAAGAAATGCACAACATCCATTTAATTTGCACACGAGGCGATCACAAAGATGGTGAATTCCTAGGCAAATAGAACACAAGCCCAAAGATGTAGTTATCTTTTTTGTCTTCTTTGACACGCAAGCTGGTAAATGCATTATATGGAGAGCATGAATTCTTTAGCAAGTTTCAGTTGTAAACTGAAACAATTTTCATAAATTGATTTATATTAAAAAAATTTGATATTTCTAAACATTATTCTTACAAATGCCATTCTAGCCTCCTCCCTCCCCGTGGATTGAAGAATGGTTTTATTCATCAATAGATGACAATCTATTTTATGAAAATAAGAAAAGAACATAAAAAAAATCTATTATCCTTCCCTCTGCAACTGCCACTACCACTATCAGCGGCAAACTGCAGCTACCCCTCCCAACCCCCCAACCCCTCAAATCCAAATCCCCTGCGAATCCACGGGCATCTCAGAAAGAGAAAGTAATGCATGCTGCCCCCCTGCCCAGAGGTTGTTCGGATGGAGGTACATGCAATGCACAGAAGATGATGCAACCTCCATCATGCGCTTGGAACATAAGTGCCTACATAACCAAACCCCATTATAAGAAATGTAATGCCTTGAAGGAAGAGGTAGACGAAATAGCCTCGCTTTGCATATGCAACATCATAGCCTCCACACAGTAAGAACACAACTCCCCATCCAATTTCCCATTTATAGACCCTAAATTTTCAGCACCATCAGTAACCAGTCAAACAACGGGTCTTCAAATGTAGAGATAAAGAATTCAACAAGAAAAGTAAGTAGTCTTATAAATATATCAATCACTTGTTTCGCATGATGATTCATAGAGCTAAGAAAATTTCAACCTTTCTATCTGCCATGCATCAAGAACCTAATCAGAGAACTATAAGATTATCCTTATAAGGAACCTTGTAAACTTACCTGATATGATATGAAAGATGCACGCTAATGGAGATTGTAACATACCTATTCCAGAAACTGGTCTTAAGCTCCTTCTTCTTAGGCTCCTCAAGAAAAGGCATTGTCACTTGAGTGTCTTCCGGTTTTTCGGTATCCACCGCTTCTTTGATAGCTAGTTTTGTCTTGTGAGCATCTCCTAATTTCTCTGTGACAATCCACTCGTTAACTCTCCTGGCCTCCAAAAGGCCTGTTATGGCAGCTTTAAGTCGATGGAACGACATTACATTCTCGAAGAGGACCCAAATGACCACTAGATGCAAAGAGCTGTTGTAACAGATACTTGTTAATCACCAGATAGATTCCTGAGTCTAAAGCTTCAATCTACAAGTCTTTCTTTTTTACACTATTTTACCTTGGAGTAGCAATGGCTTTGCATAGCGTAATCAGGCCTGGGACATAAACTACCCCCCATTGCGGGATTTCTATTTCAGGAACCAATACCGAGAGAGGAATTATGACGCAATAAAAGACGAAGGTTACTGTGTGAGATATAATCTTTCCAATAAAGAAGAAGCTGTACAGGACATAGAATTTCTTCCAAAATGATACTTTCTGCATAGTAATCAAGGAACCGAAATTAGATGCCTAACAGTCTTTAATGCTTAAATTTTGTTAAATAAGTACTGCACCTTATTTGTTATGATCTCCGCTGCCATCTTCTTAAAAAGGTTAGCAGGGCCACAGGACCATCGATGTTGCTGAAACCGATAGGCCTTGAAAGTGCTTGGTAATTCATTCCTAACCTGATGTCAGTGTAGATTTTAGTGGTGTACAAAAATTAAAAGGAAAAAAAAACAACAAACTTGTGAAGGTAAGAAAAATTATATTGAGCTTTAATTATTTATTAAAAAGATCCAGCAAAAAACTTATATACAAATAAGGGTACGATGGCAAAGAAGCATCTATGACGAACATGCATTATTTTTCAAAGAAAAGAAATTGCTCGCACTGCCTTGTCTACATTTAAATATATGGGAAAAGAAGTAAGTGCATACTATAATATCACCAATATATACGAATTTCCAGCCTGCAAGGCCAGCACGAACGGACAAGTCCATGTCTTCTACAGTTGTCCTATCATTCCATCCGCCTGCATCATGAATGGCTGAAATCCGCCATACACCAGCTGTCCCTGCAAAATTGATTGTTCTTATATTAGTAATGCGTACGAAATTTCTGTCCAAGCTTTATTAGATGGCTGCTCGCCTATGTACTCTTTTACTTTACACTTATTAGAGTGGTATTATGTTTCAGTGGTTAGTATAGTTTACTGGTAATCAATGGAACATGGGGGCTTCATCCCACCGTTACTGCTCAAAAAATTTCAGTCAAAGCATATGTAGATTCTGCACTATAATGCCATTAAAGATAAGATTATTACCATTGAAACCGAAAAAAGCAAATGTAGATGACCCTGCTTCTTGCTCAATCTTGAAGTGGTAATTCAATGACATCTCCTGAATTCTTGTTATCACACACTCATCAGCATTCACTACACAATTTTTTGCAAAAAAACATCAGGAAATTAACATACAGAAACTAAGTTAAGTGAGATTGTATATATTCTAACCAATGTTAAAAATAACGCGTTATGAAACCCGATATATTGCGTTACGTAACCTAACAGAACTCCGGCGCTACGTAACAACTGAAAATAACTCAGTGCACCGTAACAGTACGCTTTTTATGCTATTTTACGTTATATTACGTAACGTTACGTTAAATTACGTTATGTTACGTTATTTACTAGTATTTTTTTAGTAATATCTATATTTGTGTTGCTTATTATTTTGATTATTAACGAATTACTGAAATTTTATTACTTGATTTGGCTTGTTTGATTGCTTATAGAATTACTAACTTACTAATTAGCAATTGTTTCCTTATTCGTTTGTAATTCATATCCGGTTACTGAAATATCATACTTGTTGATTTTATTGAATTTTTAACTGAACTGAAATCAACAATTATAAATAAGATAAATTGAATATTTGAAAATATAAATTACAATAAATAATGATAAGAATTGAAATAAAAACTTGTAATCTTGTTTTTTTTTTTTTTTGTTTAGATGATGACTGGAATTACGGTTGCAACTTAATATAATTTATGAAGATAAATCTGAAAATTATTGTAAAATTTATATAAAATGGTTATATATTCTTTTTAGAATTTTTTAATTTATAAAGATTATTTTTTTATAATTATATATTTATTTTTATTAAATAAATAGGAAATTGCATAACTTTAGTTATGCGTTACGCTATATGTGACATAACCTAACAAAAACAAAACGTTACGTTACCGTTATCGCTATTTTAAACATTGATTCTAACAAATGTTAAGTGTGCTAAATTGCGGTCCGACAGTTCAGTAGAAATTAGAAATGCTTACCGAACTTCCAACGAGCTTGCACGAGAGCAATCTCGGGGTTATAGACAAGGAAAGGAACAGTTCGCAACAAAAAATCAGAGTCAGGCTGGAAATCAGCATCGAACATAGCAACATAATCACATTCCTCCACATAGGCCTTTTTCATACCATCATGTAACGCGCCTGCTTTGTATCCCCTTCTATTGTCTCTAACTACATAGTATATGTTCACACCTTTACTCCTCCATTTCTCGCATTCCAAGCCCACAGCTTCCTGCATATTTTCAAATAATTAGAATTACTAATTCAACAATAATAAAAAATTGTGAATTATGAATTCAAACCCACAACTTTCTGAGAATCATGATTCCTTAGGTACTCTTTTTCCCTGCTACAATATAATGTCTCCCTCACAAAAAGGAAAGAGAGAAATTAAAACCCGTAAAAGTTTCAGTTGAATAGAGGATCATCCATTTTCCACACAAATTAATACTCTGTGTTACATTACAAACTTAGAGATGGTAATGGACGTGTCCACGAGCCAAATTTTGGCCCTCCCTATATAAAATTTTGAATTAGAAAAATAAAAATTTCATTTTTAATTCAAAATTTTGTATAAGACAAGCCAAAATTTAGCCCGTGAGCGCGTCCATTACCATCTCTAATTACAATACGCCCATAGTATTGTTAGATAGGACTATAAATGATTTGCAAGATATTGCATGTGGCTTTATTAGAGCGTTTATAGTGGATATAAAATATAAGCTTTAATCTATAATAAATGTAACAGAGTTCCAGTTTCTTGTATGTTGATGTAAGGGACACCAAAAACATTAGATGGAATTATAGAACTGCAAGTAGGCCCATCAATACATGTTCAAGACAACCTCTGAATATATGCTGTAGACTTATTTTATTCCTCACTTTATGAACAAGTTGGCAAAGGAGAATATATCTACCAGCTCCAAGTGCAGACAAGTAAATAACAAGTTCCATTCTTAAACTTGTCAGGATCACTACACAACCATGTGCTCAGATTCTGCAAGTTCATTTGTTTTAGAATCATTCCAAAATTAATAAACATACATATAACTACTAGTTGATTTTTCGGAGAATAGGACAAATGCATCAATTAGCATAGTTACCGCAGGCTAACTGATAATTAATCAAGGTCAAAGCTCTAGAAGCTAAAAGATCCACAACCAAGAGAAACAAAAAGGGTAATGTACTAACTTTACCCACATACTTTGGGAACTGTGACTAGAAAACAGAGAAAGAATAAGTATATGAATCTGGCATTTTTCTAAACGACATGCACAAGTAATTATAAGTGAGTGGATGCTAGTAAATTCTCTTTCATGGTGAGGCACAAGAATAGATTAGAAAGATTTAGTAACTTCTCTTTCATGGTGAGGAACAAGAATAGATCAGAAAGATTTCAGCATGTGAGGTACAACTCATTCCCATTGTACATCCAATTAATCTAATACCACTACATTCACCTCATTGCCAGTCTGCCACCAGCACCAACATCGCTGGTCAAGATCTGAACCTAAATTACAGAAAAAGGGTGCAGATGAATTGATAATGCTTCTCACATGGGATTTCTCCATCTAATGATTCTCACACATCCAGTAGTAACTGGGCCATCACCATTCAGAACTGTCAGAAATAATAACCACAAAGGCATTGAAATAAAGGCATACTATCATTGTCATCTAAGATGAGTGGTTGGTTTTGGACCTTGTGTTATCTAGCTGGCTGATCCATATGTTGACGCAAGCAACATAAACAACCATTTATACTAGTTGTAAAGATTGAGCATATATCTCGCCGTTTGCTTTGTAAAAGGTGGAAAAATGTATTTTAAAATGTAAAAGATTGAGCATATGTATTTTAAAATGTAAAAGATTGAGCATATACTAGCAAGGATAGGTGGACTGACTGTAAAAGGCACCTCTTGCTGGAAAAATGTATTTTTATTTTGGCTATATTTTTGTTTCTTTCTAGTGTTTTTTTAAGAATTTTTGCTTTGTAAACTTTTGTTTGGGTCTCTCCACTTATGGACCCGGATTTTTATGTTCTGTTGTTTTCTCTTTAATGGAACGTGGAGAGATATATCTCGCCGTTTATCGTCAAAAAAAAAAGATTGAGCATAATTTTAAATAATCCATGTAACTCGTTATGTAACTTAATGAGTACATATTATTATATAACTACTTCAAATAACCTAAAACTACATAACCTTGCATTTTTTGGATTACAATGTATTATTTTGAGTTACATTATTTATTGTAGCTTAACCTTGTTATGACCTTTTTTGGATTATATTGTAGGCACTAAAGAAAACTACGATTGGAGATGATGAATGAGTTCTATGGTGAAAAAATCAAGTTGGTTGAAGCATGTGCAACAATATCAACTTAAGCCTAGTTTTGACCATGATACAAATGGAACTAAAAAAGAAATCTATATTGGAAGTAGTAAAGCTCTGAATTCCTTTTCAATGGCTTTTTAATCAACTCAATTGACCTTTGGAGTTAAAAGATATGATTGTTCTTTTGACGTGTGGTGCAACAAAATAGTAGCTCAGAGATTCTGCCCCTGAGCCACTGGCAAACCCATCGGTGAGCCCACCGGAGGCTCACCACACTATAACAGATATAGCATAACCACCGGTAAGGCTGCCAGTAGGGCTCACCATACTGTAACAACTTGAGAGTTGGTAAGCGATGAAGCCACTAGTGGCCTCACCGACCACTGTGCCGACCTGGATTTTCAAACCCAAATTTGGCTTGTAGATAAAAACGCAATCCTAACATGAGATAATCTACAACGAAGGGGCTAGCAGGGTCCCAGTAAATATGTTCTATGTGGTTCTGCTGTTGAAACCTCAACATACGTTTTGTTGGAGTTCTCTTTCTCCGAACCATTATGGTTGAAAATTATCAATCGGAATAGTATCCAATTTGGGAGTGATAACCCTCCTATATGGATGAGATTTTAATGCTTGGAAATAAATCAGTTATATCTAGGATAGCCACGACAGCTATAGTATGGAACATATGGTTGGAGAGAAATAAGAGAATCTTTAATAATAAAGCTCATTGTATGGACTATTGTTTATATTGTATTACTAACGACATGCTATTATGGATGACAGGTTTTGAAGACCCGGATCCGGCCCCACATGGTATTCCTCACAGACACTACTTCGCAATTGCCACAGATAGCGACAATTCCAGAAGTGGACTCGGGAGAAGCAGCTCGTGCGGCTCAGGAGAAGGAGGACTAGATTTGGTGGATATCCCCCACCAATATTTATGGCTGCAGCTGGGGAATATTTTAGTTTCTGAGTATTATGTAGTAGGTACTTTGCATTGTACTATATTGTGACCCACTTTTACTTATGTATGGATCTATGAACACTTCGCTATGTTATATTAAAGTTGTTTTAATAGAACGCAGGGAGCAATAGCTCACCGTTTTGATGACAAAAAAACAATACACCTCTAGCAAATAAGCTCTTTAATCCTCTCTTTTATTCTTCCTTGCATCCATGTCAAAAATTGTTGTCGGATTGTCAATAGGGCTAAAGGATTGATACATCATGCTTCCATTGTCACAAACATCAGTACATTGAGTTTTCATCTGTTTGAGAGTAGAACCTATGATGGTTTATATGTGACATACTTTGGTGAGTAGAGCTTATCAACATAGCAAAAGTCAATAAGCGAAAGGACGATTGAAGAAAAAATGGATAGAGGTGATACGAAAAAATATAGATGCTAAAAGCCTATATGAAAATATATTGCTCCATATGAATGAGTTGAAAAGGATGATCCACGTGTTCGATCGGCATAGTTCTCTTTTTGGGTCATGTAGCCTACCCCAAATACTTAGGGAAAGGCTTCATTGTTGTTGCATATTTGATATTTATTTTTATTATTTTTATTAAGTAGAAATTTGTGTAACCTACGTTATGCATTCAGCTATCTACGATGTAACGTAATAGAAACAAAATGGTACATCATTGCTATAGCTACTTTAAACATTGGATTGAAGAGAGGAGAAATTAAAGGCTTGATGCATACCCTCAAAACAACATCAGTGGAGTCATCCAACACTTGGACTGTTAGACTGTCAGATGGCCACTCCAGCATGCATGCTGCCCTTATTGACAACTTGTACACCTATGTCAATTAAAGTAATTAACACTAGTACTAAATTCTTCCATGACTAATTATAATGTTGAGAAAACTCATCAAGGAAATTTGAAGCTGACCTCTTTTTCATTGAACATGGGTATTTGGATGAGGACTTTAGGATAAGCTAGAGTGCCTAACTCCAAATCTGGCCGGATGGGCTCCCATCGGTATCGCTTCTCTGGCTTCAGGCGAAATATCTTCACCACAAGGCTCACCATCCCAAAACAAACCTTCTCTACCAAAATCATCAGGGTCATCACAAGGCACAAGAGGATGGCAAGCCTCAAAAAAGGAACCACCACCATTACTCTTGTCATTCTCCACGTGAACAGCACTGGCTTTGCAATGCTATTGAAATCAATTGCAGAGAGAATGGTAGCGAGAGATGGAAGCAAACTGCCTACATGTTGAGTTGCTAGTTGTTACAGGGAAGAGATGGAGCAAAGAAAGAAACAGAAAAAGAGAATGTATGAGAGTTATACCTGTTGGGTTGTCAGACACACTGGCATCCATTGGCTAAATTTCTATATAGAGCTTTTGATGAATTCTTTCCTCTTTTGAGGCCTCCTTTTATATTAGAATCTGCATTGCTAGATGCATATTCATTTTGAAGCTTCTCAAGGTTAGACGAGAAGTCAAGGCCTAAAAGGTTTAGAACCTCTCTCTCTCTCTCTCTCTCTCTCTCTCTCTGTCTCTCCCCTCCTAGAATGCCTATCTGCTCATGGATGATGGTAAAGCTCCATAAGAAAGAAAAAAAGAAGAAGTTTCCTAGACAGGAGAATAGCTTTTAGTTCAGACAAATCTACATTTAAGGTGTAAAGGGACCTCCTCTCCTGTTTCTTTCCAATAATTATTAATTTTAAACAAATAGGATTAGGAAATCACATGCATGAGAAATTAGAACATGTGGCCACATTTCACTTCCAGGTTCAAGTGAGGCAGATTAGTTATGCGAAGAAACATACTGCAGAGAATGAAATATTTTTAGTTCCTCTGTGGATATCAGTCAACAAGTATAAGATTGTATCGCGATGGTAACAAGCTGTTCTACTATTTCTTTTATCTCTATCGGTTGGTACTTCAACCATTTGCATCACATGCATGATTCCTGCCACTAGGAATAGTTATATTTTTTATTTCCAACGTGATTCACATTTCTTTCTGGCTCTCACTATCAGTATTTTACCACATAGTGGTAAATTTTTAATTAAGCATAAAATGGTAGGCTAGGCTAGAGTCCATAGTTCGCCTAAACTTTTTGTGTTTTTCCCCACAACTTGCGAACGGAGCAACTACCAGCCTCCCTAAAACCAAATTCATTCTTTATTCTTGCTTGTGGTAGTATTAGTCAAGGATAACTAACTTCCGTTTGCTCATTTGTATAACGAATAGATTTTCTTTTTATTCACTTATTTTAATGAATTCTTCTTTCTCCCCATAGAAAGCTTCCATCCCCTCCCGCTGAAAGTGTCCATACTAAAGAATAAATAAACAAACATCCAAATACTATTGCCACTGTATATTTAACATTATTTTCCTTTGATATTATTTTTCTTCAATACAGGCAACAGTCTAGATGTTACGAAAGGAACTTCAAGCGAGTGGAAGATCATCCCTCCCCAACACCATCGAGAACTACGCTACACAATATTGTAAAGCAATCACAAAACTGGAAGAAGGAACAGGATGCCGAGATTTACGTGGTTTGACATACTCATATGTCCACATAGGAACTAGCGAGATATTCCATTATAATACGGAGTGCAAAAGACATTCGTTATGATTCTGAACATGAGATCTTGACAATATGACATTTTCGCTTAAGCTTATACGATGTTATGTAGGGCTGGCAAATGGGCCGTGCCTGGCACGGCACGCCTGCCCTGGCTCGGCCCGCCGGGCACGTGCCGTGCCCGGGCCGGGCCATGCCGGCTCATTTTTTTTTAAATTTTTTAATTAAAAATTTAATTTATTATTAAGTAAGTTTAGGAGACTACTTAACTTCATTTAATTAGATTTAATAAGAAGTAACGACAGTAAAAAAAATTATTATATTAAATCTCATTACATTGATATAATTGCCCTATAAATCTCTTTAGAAATCATACAAAACCCGAAGAGAGGGGTTAGCCCTTTCTAAATAATAATGTAGTTCATTAAAATATGTATTAGATTGCCTAGTTTTTTTCGGTAAAATACAGATGATATTATTAGATTACAGGTTTCCCTAGCAGTTGGTTCCTTTGTACATTGTGTTGGCACACCATACAATGGGTCAACGGTCTCGCCGTCTCGCTGTCTGCTTCAATCATTCCCTGAGGGGATCTGGGTGTGGGCACCATACTGCTTCTGGGTGGAATCGTCCCTATGTCTCCGAAAATTGTTTGTCACAACAAAACATCATTAGTAATACAATATATATAATAATCCAAATTATAGGCCGTATTACTAAAGATTTTTCTTCTTCTCTCTAACCATAAGTTCCACACTATAGCAGTTGTGATACTCTTAGACTTGTCAGGGTTATACTCCAGAGGACGTAATCTCGTCCAGATAGATGTAGGGTTGCTCCATCTAATCTCGATGTTGCGTTTATTAGTCACTTCCGCCCATACTCTGCAGGTAAATGGGCATTCTATCAGTACATGCGATGTAGATTCCTCTGCACCTCCACATAGGGCACATTTACTGGGACCTTGCCAGCCTCTGCGCTGTAAGTTATCCCAAGTTAGGATTGCATTTTTGTCTACTAGCCAAAGGAAAATTTTGATTCTTAGAGGACATTTTGTTTTCGATATTTGATTCGCATACTTGGATCTTAACCCTCCGTCATTAAGCAGACCATACATCGATCTCACAAAGAAGGTTCCTGTTTAGTCCCATCTCCATATCGGGCGGTCTTCAATATTGCTAACCCATAAGTTATTAATATGGACCGTAGAGCGTTCCGGTTCTCTCTAAAGCCATTTCCTAACCTCCATCTCCCCCTGCTCTAGAAATCTGCAATCGAACCCTTTTTATTGAGGCAGGCCTCGTAAGCCATCGGGAATAAGACTTTGAGGGGTAGGATGTCACACCAAGTATCCTCTCAGAACGCAATCATATTGCCCCTCCCAAGTTGAAAACTGATACTCCTCTAGAAAATATCCTTCACTTTTCTTATATCTCTCCACAAGCCCGAAATGTTGTATGCAACTCTATCCTTATCTCTCCATGATCCATTGATTGGTCTATTTTTTTTCCGTAGAAGTGATTGTATTACGCCCTCAGGTTTAGTAAATAACCTCCACCGCCATTTGATAATAAGGACTATATTGAAGTTTTTCAAGTTCAGTATCCCTAGACCACCCTCTCCTTTTGCTCTGCATACCTGATCCCATGCGACTAAATGAAATTTTCTCTCATGGTTTCTTGAGTCCCTCCATAGGAATCTGCTCCGTATCCTATCTGTGATTGTAATTCTTGTGGAATTTTTTTATCAAGCATAAATGTAACAATTAGGAAATTATGATTTTGATTGTCGATTGTGATCATAGATTTCCAAATTTTATTAGAATAAAACAACATTATTTTTATATTTAAAAAATTATTTTTTCTATAAATTGAAAATATTGTGGACATTTTTATATTTATTTTTTATAAATAATCAAAAGATCTTGTAACCTACATTATATTTGTTATAACCTAACTATATCCTATACTAGTTATGCATTATCATCATTTTAAACCATGGTTGTATTATGAAATAATCAGAACTAGTCAATCTATCTATTATGAATCAAGCGAGATATATGTTTATAAGTGTCTCAACACCATACAAATAATCCAACAGGCGTGAGACTAAACGTAAATCTAGACTAAACCTAAATACAAGATAGTTTTTCAATGTAACACTCCCCCTCAAATTAAAGTATAAATGTCAATTATAACCAACTTGTTACACAGATTAAAAAATAATCTCTCTCTCTTTAATAGTCCCGATTAACTTGAAGTGGATGAACAACAACAGTAAAATTAGATAAATCACTTGAATCATCAGCGCATACTCGTCACCAATATGATAGGACTTTATCCAACCATCAAAAGTTGATAGGTAGCAGTAGATAAACTTCTTTCATAGAAGTAGATGAAAAACAAAGAAGTAGAAACAAAAACGAAGCAATTGCAGAGTCAGAATCAGAGTTAGCAAAGGAATCAAATTGGTGACGTGATTGCAATCAGCGTCGAAGTCAGAATCGGAGTCAGAGTCTGAATCGGAAGTCGATTAGAATGGTCGAGATTCCTAAAGGCAATTTTTCTTAATTCTCCTTTATCCCCGATCTACTATTTCTCAGAGATGGATTAGAATTGTAGAATATGGAGAAGCAATGTCAAGTTGGGTGTTTGGGCTTCACGGTCTTCTTAAGACTGTAAATCTCATGGACCACAGCACGTGGACCAGAATCGTCTTCCAAGTAACAAACCAATTTAAGAGAATTATTGAGAGGACGAAAACGTTAGCAAGAAAAAAGCGGAGGAGGAAGACGGGAGATCCCACCATAAGAAGATTTCTCCCCCTCCATAAGAAGAGATTGGTTGAGATTAATAGTTGAGATCTATTTCATAACGTGCTCTGATACCATTTTATGAAATAATCAGAACCAACCAATCTATTTATTATAAGTGAAGAGATATATATAAAAATGGTAATGGACGAGTCCATAGGCCAATTTTTAGCCCTTCCTATTAAAAATTTTTAATTAGAAAAATGGTAAATTTATCTATTATGAGTCAAGAGATATATATAGAAATGGTAATAAAATTTTCATCTTCAATTCAAAATTTTATATAAGATGGCTTAAAATTTGACCTACGAACGCATCCATTACCATCCCTAGATACATATATTTATAGGTGTCTCAACACCATATAAACATTCTAACAGTCAGTGTGGGACTAAACCTAAACCTATACTAAGCCTAAATACAAGATAGTTTTCTAATCTAATGGGTTCTATAAATAGAATGTGCATATATAACTATTGAGAACTACATGGAATCAATCAATCATAGCTAAAGCATCAATTAATAACACAAAGGCAAATCTGGTTATTGTAAACCAGATAGAATTATCCCTAAAAATTCAACTAGGAACACAATGGAAGTTACCACATGAGTGGATACAGTTAGCAAGGCTAAGAACGAAAATAACTAAATAAGGCAGCAAGAATTTGGCTCCATGCCTACACTAAATTAGTTAAAGATTGACAAAATGCAAGAACCAGAATCCTCAACCAATAAAAGTCAGGAACTATACAAGATCAACTACATGTAAAAAAAACTGTAAGATGATGCTCTAGTATGCCTAGTTAAAGAAGGGAGACACTAGCATCTCCTTTTCCCATGAAGTTATAGAAAGATTATGAAAGGAAAAAAAAAAATGAACCATAAATTAAATGGGAAAAAGAGATGTCAAATGGGAAGTAATATAACCACTAGTGGAGATACTATTCCAATCCCTTTGAGAGGAAGAAATGTGACAAATTATCCCATTGGAAAGGTGATAGGGTGGACAGCAGGCGTGGAACAAATCCACCCACTTGAGAGCCCAAATGTGACAATATGAAGGTCTTATTCCATGCAATGACTTCACGATCGCACAAAATTTCCTCAATCCAACTATTCCAGTTCAGATTTTATTGGTGGGTTTACCATCGCATGTGGAAAGGTCAAATCTCTTAAATAAGCATATAGAACAGCAACACTGGTCAATTACATATACTAATGGCACATCCATAATTATCTAGTTCCTCCAAGGAAATCGAAAATGTAGCAGGACTATCTCCAGAAGGACATTAGGTGCACAATGACATAGAAATATGATTTGTTTTGGCTGGATAAATGGTGGTTTACATGGTCCAATTAAAAAATCCATTCCCCTGAGTAACTCATTTAGGTTTTGATCTAACATTGCTAAAAAAAATGACACACCATGACAAATTATCGGGCATTGTGGCCGAAGGATTCTACAAAGTCAGAACCATATATAAGCGTTTGGCTATCGGATAGATGCAAGTTAATCATAGTCAAATATTAACCTGAATTATTCCCCAAATAAATCAAGATAGTCATTTACTTTATATAGTTGCAACTTTGAAAACTTCCATGAGATTTCTCAAGTATTCGACAAATCAAGAAACAGAAACTTGAAGTGCGCAAGTATCTAAGCTCTTGAAAACAAGGGTTATCCTAAAAATTCAGTTCTCAAGAACACAGTAAGAATAAAGAGTAATATATCTAAAATCCAAATTGGCGCATCCCATTTGTTTATAACTGAAGGGTTTGCATGTCAGAGATACTCAAACCACAGCGATGGCATAAATAACTTAATACAAAATGAAGTATTTCGCATAAAACATCTGAGTTTAATTTGCGACCTGCTGCTTGTTCTTGTCATCATCACCATCACCATTTCCAACCTTCGCAACCACAAAGCCGCCGCCTTTTGCAAGCAAATCGGACAACTTCACCCCTCTTCCTCATAATTAAACAAACACCAGACAAATTGGGTCGAATCCTGCAACAGGGTCTGCTCTGAATGATCAAAGAACGACTATTACGACTACAAAACGATGGCTCAACATGGAAAGAGAGCGATCCAAGCGATACTGCCATCCTCTCACAATTTAAAACTTTTAATGTCGGTTCAATTTTGGGGGAGATATATAAAGGGCGCGATCAAAATGCGACCTTTTTTCTATTGGTGCCAGTGGGGCCATGGGGATTTGATCAGAATCATCAGAGAGAGGAGAGCCACGAATTCCTTTTTGATGGTGGGGGCGAGTGAAAGAGAGGGTAAAGACAACAGAACCCTAAACCCCTGATTTGCCTTTGTCATACTTTTAGCCCTTTTCTTTGTTTGCATCTGGAAGCCCTAAATGGCTCGAGAAAAACGTGCAAGATACCTTGGAATTACTTCCTCTAGTATCTAAAGAAACTGAATATATTGACAAGATAAATAAATAAATAAATAAATACTTTTTTTATTTTTATTTTTTTCCCAATTGCATACATATTTAATTTTTGAAGAAATAAAATGTAGAAGACGAATGTAAATTGTTAGGTCAAAAGAGAGCAACTAATTAGGTTCAGAGTAGTGCTTCGTAACCTGCAAGGAATCGAAATCAAGCTAGTTACCTTCAATTGCATAGTGTTCGACAAGAAAAAAAAAATCTGATTGTTATTATTATTATTAATTTTTTTTTTTTCGCAGGATCAAAACTGCTACCAGTTACATTATGTTAAGAGACTAAAATTTACAGGCTTTCGGTTTATTTCTTCAAGCCCAGAAACCATTAGCCGATGAGTTTGGCCATCCTCCTAAACAACTTGATTACAAGCAGATGAACAACCAAAACTGCACTCTCACCATGCCAATGCCAAACTTTGTTATACTTCAGCTGATATTCGACAAGAATGCACCCAGTATGCTGATCATAGTAATTTGTAATTTTAATGATATCTCGCACAAGGAGAACGAACAAGAAAGAAGTAAATTTTCTTTTGCAAAGATTACAGTGTCATTACAATGGCCAGCATCAAAAGTTATTGTGCCTAACTTGCTGTTTCATTCACTGCCTTGAATCCGAGGCTCTTCATGATCTGCATAGCCATCAGTTCGTTAGCTTTGTCGGTAGGGTGATACTCATCCCAGAACACATACTTGCTCCTGTCTGCGCAGAGAGTTGACAGTGGAGTACATGTTAGAGTCGGCCTAATCTTTCCAACTGAGCAGCATGGAGCGTCCGAATTGTTGAAACCTGCACAAGACAATAAAGCGAATCAAGTAAATAACAGCAGACCGAAAGGAGAGTAGTCTCATTGCACAACTGCACGAACCGTGAGCTTGAGGGCGATTAATCATGTCCTGGAAGAAGTCATAGGCATCACCGAATTGGAAGGCGGCATTTGGAAGGCTGCTCGACAGGTTTGACAGGAGCCGAGTTGCTGCTTTGTTGAAGGCGAGCGCGAGCTTGTTCGTTGACTCCTGACAATCTCCGGTGGTTGTCAAGATGCGCTGCAGGGGAATGCAGCCCATAGGCCCCAGACCGAAAAATGTTATCTGCCGTGCCCCTAAAGAGTGAAGAATCTGTATATAGGATGCAAAAGAAATTATATAAGGTGTAGGATATAAAGATGTGCATAAAACTTCAATAACAACTTTTTTCGATTATCAGAAAATTTGAAGTGTTCTGTAACTCTACCCTGAGTTGATTCTCGAGTGTGCTTATCACGTAATTGATGAAGCCTATCCCACTGTAGTTCCATGAATCGGCATAGAGAGGCAAGAGGTAATTATTGATGAAGTCATTGCTTCCCATAGCAACAATGTATCGGGCTTCCCTGAAAAATTTCTCTGCTGCCTCGTTGCCAATCTTCAGCTTGATCATCTCCTGCGTCCCCTGGAACAGCTCGATCTGCTTGTACAGCGAAAACCTCTGTATCTGCAACATGAATGCAAGTACTCCATATCAATATGCCTTCATGAGAGAACATATCTTTTGCGTTTCGAGTATTAGTCTCTAACAACGTACAAACAAAGACGAGGTCTCATTCAAGATTCCACCACCCCCAGATGCGTAATTCACTCCATTTTGCAGGATCATGTCTTCATCCAGAGCGGGGTCTAGATATGCCGGTGGCCTGGGCAAACCCAACTTGTCTCCTGCAAGTGTCACCATAAGCTTACATAACATTTATGCTACATAATAAGCACATAATATTTTCCCTACGGTGATCGATTTTGTACCTACTATATCGGCGGCTGTTCTGCCATTGCTGAACCTTCCATTGGGCATGCCATTGCCGAAATCTATGCCATACCATGGCAGCGCCGCACGAGCCAGGCTCCTGGTCAGGTAATTGTTGTTGCCGACGTCTGACAAGGAGTCGCCTAAGATGAACTGAACAACTTTGCAGGAGCATCTCTTGCTGGCAAAGCCAAAGACTAGCACCATAATCACCAGCGTGCTCACCCTCACGCTTCTGTGTTCCATTGCTGAGGAAATGATTGAAAGATGTCTAGAATTTAAATATGAGAGGGACACAATTTGACAAATTTTGAGTACAGGAGAGGTTTTAGCAAATTTTGATCTTTGCTAGGAATAATGAGAGCAAGTAAGGAGATGAGAGATCGAGTTAGAAATGTTGGTTGAGCCAACATTTGCACCTAATTTAACCTACAATTTTGTTTTCAAGCAAATACCATTCAAAGACTTGGTCTAATATGATTATTCAGGAGTTGGCCTGATTGGAAATAGTTGAAATTGTACTATTTAATGAAAGATTTTTGGATCAATCAAGTTCTTAATCTATCATCTGACCCACTTTCAACACCTTGTTATTGTTATAGAAATGTAGAAATTGATGGATATATAATTTGATTTCTACTAATGGAGAGGTGATTGGATACCCAGCAGGTGATGTTGCAGGTGACGTCGAGCAGTATGGGCCTTCGAGAATAGCCCGCAAAAATCCCAATAGGAGTTTGGGTCTCGAATGTTATGGATATGCTTACACAAATTTTTTTTTAATTCAAAATTTTATAATGAGAATTTAATCCGTAGATGCGTTTATTACCATCACTAGTATCCAGTCATGTCTTAAAGGAAGAGGGAGCTCACTACCTTGAGACACGGACAGAGTGCTAAGAGTTGTTTGCTTTTTTGGTTGATTCTGTGGTATTATTTTCGATTTTCTTTTAATGTGACTGTGTGTACTCCTCTACATAAGTATTTTTTTTTTTTAATCACTTATGTAGACTTAGTTGCGTTATGAGATTAGAGAAACATGGGAGTGCATCCATCATTTAAGCTAAAAAGGTGATTTTATATCAATTTATATGCTTCAACTTATGACATTACCTTGTATTTTTCAAGATTTTGTATTTTGCTTTCTTTTGTTTTTGACTCATTGTCTTTTCTTTTTTTCCTTTCTCATTTTCCGTTGCTTTTTGGATCATGAAAGTCATATACAACCGGACCACCAAAGTCCAAAATGCTTCAGATTGGCCCAATCACACCTTCTGGCCTTTTTCCGGGAAATTCTAACTGCGCACCACATTCACTGGTGAGCACCATTTTCCCTTTATGTTGTAAATCACTTTTGTAAAATGTGGTGCGCATTTAGACTTTCCCCTCTTTTCCTGGCCCGGCTCCCTGTTACACGTGAAGACCCATAAAACCAGTCGGCCCAACCCAAATCCAACAAAATTTTCACGGCCTTCCTTGGGAGTTTCTAAAGGGGCACACAAATTTTCCTAGTGAGCCCATTTAATAGCTGTCCGGTGGACCAGAAATACCCTGCAAAGTGGGCTCACTAGGAAAAATTGTGTGCCCCTTTAGAAACTCCCCCTTCCTTGACACGAGTGACGTCCCCACACCCCGCAGACACGTGCCAATCACACTGCTCCCAAACCTTCGTCTCTGTCCACAGCTTCAGTAGTAACGACCTACGCGTCCTTCTCTCATCCACACCCAAAAAATGACCCAAAGAAGCCCAACAATCCCATCAAACGAATGGGTGTATACACACATAAGGGGGAAAAAAATCCAAAACCTCATCCGCTCGAAATCCCAGCCGCCAATTCTCCCCAATCAACGACTGACATTCTCCCAAAATCCCCGCCACCCTATCCAAAATTCTATATTAAAACCCCCAGATTCTCACCCAAAGCAAAGTTCCAACTTGTTTAATTTTTTTATTTTTAAGGAATTATTTGAAAATGTCGTCGTCAATCTCCACCGCCTTCGTCGGCCTCCGCCGGAGCGGTAAGCTCATCGCCCAGCCAACGCCGAATGCGTCCGCCGCAGCAAGAAGCAGCAGCAGGTGCCTCACAATTCGCGCGGGGAAGTCGAGCCCGAAGCTGGCTGGGCGGAACCTGCGGGTGGCGGTGGTGGGTGGGGGGCCGGCGGGCGGGGCGGCGGCGGAGACGCTGGCGAAGGGAGGGGTGGAGACGGTGCTGATCGAGAGGAAATTAGATAATTGCAAGCCCTGCGGCGGGGCCATCCCGCTGTGTATGGTCGGCGAGTTCGATTTGCCGTTGGATATCATCGACCGGAGGGTTACCAAGATGAAGATGATCTCTCCGTCGAACGTCGCCGTCGACATCGGGCGGACGTTGAAGCCCCACGAGTACATCGGGATGGTCCGCCGTGAGGTAATACTAACAAATTTCTATCAGTTCTGTAGTGAGTTTTAGAATTTTTCAAATGCTAAAGTTTTAGTTTTATTCTATTTTTTTATGAGAAAGTTTCAATTTTCATTATTTTTCTTTATAAGAAAGTTTCATTTTTTACAGTGAGTGGAGTGACTAATTCAAATAACCGCTAAATGAAGCATTAAAGTTGCTAGTATCCACCAAGTTTACAATGGCCTCAAAAGTGAAGTATATGCATATTAGAGAAATAAACTTGTATTTTTTTCCCCTTTAAATTTCATATTTTTCGTATTTAATCCTATATTTCTTGTATGAATAATTCTAGTTGTTAGTTTCGATTGATTGTGGAAAGAGGGAAGCCAAACATAAAAAGAGAGAGAGGCAATGCTAAATATGTCTGATTGAACAATCATTGTATCCAACCTTGATAATATTGGATACATTTTCATACAGAAAGGATAAGAAACTTTAAAAAATAAATATATACATTATCGACTGTCACAAGCATTGTTCTTGCTCAGAAACTATTCATGGCTTACGGTTGACCAAAATTGTAGCCCTGCGATCTCTGATTTAAGTGAGTCTTTCTATGAAGAACTGTAAGATTTATAGCTTCATGTCTGCTTCTGTACATTGAACATAATGTTGGTGAATTAATGGCTGAACCTTACTTTGGATGACCAAATCTCTTTATAATTTTGTTCAGTCAAAATTGGATGAACGTTCTAGAGCACGTTAATGGTACGTGCACCCCTGTTGGACACCATAAAAGTACATGTTTGTAAATTCTCACTTTCTTTCCTAAGTTGCACATGAGGTAGTTATGCTTACTGATGAGAGGAATATCATGTGTATGCAACTCGATTGTGGATTTACCGTTGCAACTCGATTGTGGATTTATCATGTGTATGCAACTCGATTGTGGATTTACATTACTACAAGCATAGCTGCACTTTTTTATTAATCATTTAGTATAAGCGCTTAAATTTTTTATAGAAACATGATCGTTATCTTGTGCATTTTGTTGCTCCCTTCCCCTAAGTAGGTTCTTGATGCCTACCTTCGCGACCGTGCTTCTGAGGCAGGTGCCACCGTCATCAACGGTCTCTTCCTCAAGATGGACAAACCAGAGGCTGGAAGTGGGGGAAGATACAAGATATACTACAACCACTATGAGAAGGGTTCTGCGAATGGGGTGAATAAGGAGATGGAGGTGGACGCGATAATTGGAGCAGATGGTGCGAACTCGAGGGTGGCAAAGTCGATTGGGGCAGGAGAATATGAGTACGCTATTGCATTCCAAGAGAGGGTTAAGATTCCAGATAGTAAGATGGAATACTACAAGGATTTGGCAGAGATGTATGTAGGGGATGATGTGTCGCCGGACTTCTACGGTTGGGTTTTCCCCAAGTGTGATCATGTGGCAGTGGGGACAGGGACGGTGACACACAAGAGCGAGATCAAACAGTTCCAAGCTGCTACCAGGCTGAGGGCCAAGGACAAGATTGAGGGTGGGAAGATCATCCGAGTGGAGGCTCACCCTATTCCAGAGCATCCTCGCCCCCGGAGGTATTAGAAATCTAACAAAATTTGATTACTTGTTTTCAAATCTCTATATAAGATATGTTTAAAAATAACGCACTCTTAGAGATCTCACCATGACTTGATAAGAAACACCCATCTATCAAGCCTTCCATCTCCATTCTTGATGCCGAAGTATGCATTGAAACAATAATTCAATAATTACTGAAGCTAGCATCAGACTGAATAAGTAATCTTCTCCTGTAGCTTAATGCTCATTATTTAGATATAGTTTGTTTTGATTTATGCAACATGCATGTCTGTTTCTTTTATGCACGTGATTTATATCCATCTTTGTCATTCTAATCTGATTTTTCTCAACCAACTCATCTTTGTATTTATCTCAATCTTTTCCCTTTTGCTTCTTGAAATCCTTGTTTGTATCAGTCTTCATCATTTTTTGTATATATTCATAGAAAATGAAAAAAGAAAAACTACACATATGGGCATCTATATGTATCCTGTAATCTGCACCATTTTCCCTCTTTCCTAATTAGCTCAAACCTATTCCCCTTTCAGTAATTACTAGATAACACCCATGCCCTCCCCCTGTAAGTGGTAAAATTCGCTTATAGTTATAGGCGCGCGAGCCTTGAAGTACTTCTGTCTTCATGCTGAATTGGTCTTAACTTTGCATGCATGGAACTTACTCAACTACAATGAATATCATTTGATGAAACAATTGTGTCATTCATGCTCAGATGGTCATAATTTATCATTAGTTGTTATGAAACTAGTCTTCTTGGGTGTTTAGTACAATAAAACATAGAAGAAGGGCAAAGTCACGGCATTGTAGTGTCATCTATGTACTAATCCAACATTTCATAATTTCTGGATGACATGCACACAAAAAAGCCTCAACTTGAATCAGATCGCTTACCCTGCATTTATATTATATAACATGTGGAACCTGGAAGAAGATTGTTAGTGGAGTTTATTTTCTCTGTCATGCTCAATATATAGCACATTTCTACGATTTTGTTCATTTGCACCGACTGGCTAATTACAAACAAGAATTCTAAAGGTTTTATCTTCTGCCCATGCGCAGGGTACTGGACCGTGTTGCCCTTGTAGGAGATGCAGCTGGATACGTCACAAAGTGTTCTGGTGAAGGGATCTACTTCGCTGCAAAGAGCGGAAGAATGTGTGCGGAGGCAATAGTTGAAGGTTCAGAAAATGGCACCAGGATGATCAATGAGGCTGACCTGAGAACGTATCTGAAGAAGTTTGATCAGACTTACTGGCCAACGTACAAGGTGCTCGACATACTCCAGAAGGTGTTCTACCGCTCTAACCCAGCTAGGGAGGCATTCGTGGAGATGTGTGCTGATGAGTATGTTCAGAAGATGACCTTTGATAGCTACTTGTACAAGAGGGTTGTGCCTGGGAACCCCCTAGACGATCTTAAGCTCGCAGTGAACACCATTGGGAGCCTGGTGAGGGCAAATGCATTGAGGAGGGAGATGAGTAAGATGGCTTCGTGAGGTTAGAGTAAGTTTGGATTGGAACTCAATCATAATTGATTCGAACACGGCTAGTTGACGTGAAACCAACAGAGGCTGTAAGAAGAAACTAGCAAAAAAGAAACTACTATTTCCTGAAGACCAGCAAAGTAGCAATAGACTCTTGTAACATCGTCAGTGGTGAAGTTTAATGTATTTCTGATTGATTGACGATCACTTGTGGTTCAGATTAAAATTTTCACATTTTATTATTCATCTGATGTTTCATTTAGCCCTCTTTATCATTGATGATCACTTGTTGTCCCATTATCTACAGAGCACAAGGCTCTTGGAAAATAAATGTTTTAATTTACAACTTGTAACATTAGACTAACCATGAAGTTCTGGATTAAGGACTAAAATAAACATAAAATATCAAGGACTAGCCAACCAGAACATAATTAATGAAATAATGTATCAAATTAAGCACTTTAAAGAAAATTAAAAAATGCAAGAGGGGCCTAGCCCAATCCTAGCCCAAACTCAAGAGGAGGAGACGGTTACCTTAACCGTCACCATCGCACTCTCAGATCACCGGGTGACGGATTGTCTGTTCCCGGGGCAAAGGAAGGAGATGGACGAGGTGATGGAGAGCTTCCCCTTGATTGTTTGGGTGGTGTGCAGTGGGGCTGTTCCTTGTGTTTCCTAATACTAAATTTGATGTTGGATGCATGGCTGCTGCCTGATGATAAAAATTGGATGGAGATGTGTTTGCTCTAGTGCCAAATTTATTAGCTTTTGTGGTGAAAAATGTTAGTTTAATTTTGTAATTATTTGATGTACAAATTTAGTTACTTTTTGGGGGTGATTAATCTCATATCATAGCATCAACAAGGAATTAAGAGAAGCAATTATCTCAGAAATATACTGCAGTTAGAAACAGGATAGATACTTTTTGTTTCCATGATAGCAACTATATCTTCTTGCAGAAATTGATAAATCACTGTTATGATTCATGAACAATCAGGATTTTACAGAACAATAATCTACTAGAAATGTCAAGCTTCAATCAAATTGTAAACCTAGTAATAGAAAACAATTTGCACTTTCATGATTAAATTTTCATTCAAATGAATCTCTATTCACCATACCTTCAAGCCAAGCCAAACCAATGCCTCAGCTTTCAAAGAACACCCCAGTGATTGACCTAACTTCAGAAGAAAACGACTCCACTGTAACCTCAGGTGATTTTCTATGAAATGAAGCTATATGAGAGTAACAGGCACAAAAAAAAGGCACCAAAGGAGATAAGAACATAGGGACTAAGAATCAACGAAACGAGGTTAAAAAAGAATACCGATTTACTTTTCTACAGAAACAAACTCAACAAGAATACACTCTCCTTGTCAACGCTGCGCTAAACCCTAACATCTCCCCTCAAATATGGTACAAAAGGCCTTTCCTAGCATGGCTAGGGCTCAAGATATATTCTCCTGACGCAAAATAGTAATGCTCTAAAGTTACATGTTAAAGGAATTTGTCGAGTGCCACACTGCTTACATTTAAAACCTTAGTTATCCAGTCACCAACATGGAACTCATCTGTCATCCTGATAAAGAACTCCATTTGTCATCCTCAAACCCAATATGAAGTCAGTAAGTGATCAAAAACCTATCTCAGCCTTGGCTCAAGCATGCCCATGATCCTTTGAAATTTGCAAGTTATGATAGACCGAGAACTTGGTATGCTGCCAATACCCATTACTTCACTGTTTACTTCCCACAGCACCTTGCTCGTTTTGTCTCCTGGAGTTTATCCCACAAACATAGCATCTCTCTAGGATCTTGGTAATGTGCAACCACATATCCATCCTCACATCCGTCTATGTCAATCCTATTCTCCTCCACATATTTAACATCCATGCCTTTCTTCTTCATATCGGCTATCCATATTCCCATTGCTACATCCTCCAACTTGAACATCTGCATAGCATGGGTCAGTAGTCAAAATGAAATCCGAAACAAAAGCAAAAGTGTTCCCATTCACTTGGCAACTTAAAAGATGTGAAGCAACAAGAAGCCTCGTGTGTGTGTGTGTGTGTGTGTGTGAAGAGAAACCCCAGTATAATTATATTAACAAAAAGGAAACACGTTACCTTCAAGTGCCCCTTTTTGTGCTGCTTGTAGGCTTCTTTTGCAATGTCTCCTGACACCACATATCCGGGACCATGTGCCCAAGGAGGATAAACTTCATCAGGCCATTCCTGTGTAAAGAAATATACAAATGACTCGAGTAATGATTTGCAGGGTATGTTGAAAGTTAACCATACCCCAGAACAATGTAAGAAATTAACCATTATTCTAACATTGCAAACTAGGAAGCATGTCTCGTTGTCCATTCCTTCAGGAAGAAGTGTCCTATGAGTAATAGCTTCTAAGGCTTTTTACACCAGATTGGACCTGCTCTATTTCACATATCCATATATCAGGTTAACTGAACAACCGCCACCATCTTTCCTAAGGACTGCCTTTGACTTCAATCCATTCAGAAGTTTTTGGTCAAGGGCCAGCCTTTTCGACCATGGAACTTGCTGCAAGTAGGTGGTTTCAAGGGCTTGTCTCTCTCCAAATCTCAACAATCGGTTTTGTTCTATTTCTTATACCTAGTTTGGGACCGACTGAACCAGTAGCCTTTCTTCCACCAGCAGGCACATAAGCATGCGCGTGTGCGTGCACACGTGTGCACATGCACACACACACAGAAAAGAACCATACTGGTCAAGCTATACTGTAAAGGACAGATTGGAAAAAAAAACTATTTAGCTCTAAACCAAAATATGTAGCACGTGAAATATGTAAAACCATTTAATTTTGAAATCTAAGAACTAAGTTCTTCTATTTGGAGGCACCAACCATTGTATTCTAGTGGTCCTATATCTTTTCAGGGGTAAAAAACATGGGGGAGGGGGGGGGGGACCACTCTTCCTATTCGACAAAGGTATCATTCTAGAAAAGTGGGCTTTGTTATGCATCATTTTTTGCATGCATGGATATTTACCTCAGGACTTGTATACCATTTGCTCTCAGGATCTCGGTGAGGCTGGTCATCACGATTGATCTTACCATATAACAACCCATGTGTAACATTTACTCTGTTTATGGATGCAAGAACTTCATCAACACGGACAAACGCATCATCATCTGTTTTCATAACATACTTAGCTGACACTTTATTTGTCTGTTCAAACAAGAAAAGGAAAGGTTAACACAATGTTAAAATATTTAGCAAGTCCGAAGGAAGACTCTGTTTTGCTAACAGCTCTAAAGATTTACCCCGTAGATGCAAATGGCAAGGGTTTTCCACGTTATCAGACTATAATAATCAACAATTGGCATCAGCTGGACATCGCCATAGGTGTGTGCCTCATCCCAAAGCTCTTCATTGACCAAATGGTTCTTATGCTGTGAGAAAGATAGAAATCTTCAGTCTGTCCAAAATTAGTAGTTACAAAACATGACCAAAATTGTATTTGTATTTTTACTTTGTTATGCTACTTTCCTTTTTAGTACTTTTTTGGACTTTTGCTTTGTAAGCTTATTATCGGGCCACTACTTCTGTGGATCCGGAATACTTTTTGTTCTATTATTCTCTCTTTAATGGAACGCGGAGGGGCACACCCCGCCGTTTATCGTCAAAAAAAAAACATGACCAAAATTAATGTCCAATTGTGGTCAGCATGCAGAATACAAGTTAAAAAAAAGTTGCCATTTATCAAAAGCTCAGTGAAGCCATCATTATTAAATCATATACCCATTAATTTCAGCTTGAGAGGTGATATTTATGATTACCAACATGAACACATATATTGCACAAGTCAATCAAATAAGCGAAGAACAGATTTAAAGCTGGATCATCTAATTTGTTGAGTGCGAAAAGAGTTCATAATTTCTGATAGAATCATCAAATCGGTTGGTTGGAAATCTAAGCAGTAAACAAAATGAGGAATTTCCTTAGAAATGGCCATATGAGCAAATTCCATACCAGGCCAACAAAGAATCTCACAGCAACTTTTCCAGACTTCACAAGGTCATACTGCATCCAGGTTCTTCGAACAGCCATTCTACGCTTAAAATTATTTGCAGTAGAAAAGACACCGATGAAAAGGTCCACTGGTTTATGAGTGGGAATAGGAGGCGATTTGAGCACTTCCAAATCAATAACATGCTCCAAGTCTTCGGATGTAGGTAACCCACTAGCTAAAACAGATATCAGTTTAATGTCTCCCGAAAACCTTGCTTCACTAACTAGCCATGGCTCCAAGCTCTGACAATAAATACAAGAAAAGTTTTAGAAACAGAACTCTCTGAATAAATTTTCAGAAATAACTAAGGGATCTGTGAAAGTGAAGTACTTCACGGTAAGCAAACGAGGTTATATGTTTGCCGTCAACTGCCATCTGGATCCCTTCCACTCCCACTCGAAGAGTGGCAACAGCCAGATACCCTTGCTTAAAGGGGAAATAACGTCTTGGTTTATAGCCGCCATTCATTATAGGAGTTCGTTTAGAAATGTTGGAATGTTTACTATCTACAATGATTTTCTTAGCATCTTTACCAACCATCGTATTGCATTCTTCTAAATCATCCACTGCAGAAGAAGAAATATCACAATGAAGGAAAGTGCCAATAAGACTAAAAGTAACTAGCACGCAGGCAGAATATAGACAAACTACACAAACATGAACGTCAATCATTAGGATATGATATTTATCTCATCAACATGGTAGCAAAATTGCGCATGATTAGCAGACAACTAGTTTTATTATAGTAAACCAAGCATATTATAGAGGCATCATAAACATGAAGGTCAAATAAAACAAAAGCAAAGGAAGTTGGTAAATGGATGATGATACATACGACTTGGCGAATAAAGTTGCATCTCACAGTATTTCTTTTATGGAGAAAGTAATACAAAATATTATTGATCACCAATGTAATTTTGCATGATGAGTACCACAAGGAAACGTGTGTGCTTTACAAAGCTATATACCAATGTCTATGTAGTGTATTCACAAAATCCTTATATCCAAATAACTCTTCAAAATATTCCAAGGAAAATGAATGTCTTCATTTGTTTGCTAATAACAAACTCCCAAATCATGTAACACGCACACAGAACTTATCCATGAAAGTTTCTTCCTTTTCCATGCTATTGACGACCAAAAATCTGTCCCTAAAACCAAAAATCTCTGTTGGAGAAGCCAAAGCACAAGCAGCTTGTCCTTGACTAAGAATGTACATAGGTGTCTGCAGATTACTTTTGGTTTGTCTAATAGGGACTGGTCAGGTACCATGAAATGTTAATATTGCTGATTCTATTATTTTTAGTCTTTCAGATATTACTACTCGTAGATGGCTTCTTCCTTTCTCAGTGCATGCTTTCCCAAGCCAGTCCATCTGCATCGAATTGCTCAAAGAATTCTCTCCAGATGCTTTCCACTTCAGATGAAAAACTCCCAATGGAGATCCCATTACAATATCCTCCATATCCTAATAGAATTCTTTGTCCTTCTAATGTGACAGTCACTAATTCATTCATTGGTTTTCTGGTTCCTGTGCCATAAAGACTCTAGACTCTAGTATCAACTGATGCTATTATTTGTAGTATTTCAGTTGGTTCTACTTGTTTGTGGATGACAGGTTCCTTCGTCGAGGCATGTTTTCCAAGCCAGTCCGTCTACATTAAATGTCCAAAGAATCAAATTAAATATAACTGCAATATTTAAATATTTATACTCTAATTTTCTTGGTTCCTCCTTAGTACTGGTCAATCCTGCAAGCACCCAAAAAAAAAAGCTACATTATTCCCTCAAGATGCTTCCGATGAAAAATTCCACGTGAAGAAGTTCACAATACAATATCCTAATAAGATACCTCTAACGTGACAATGAATAACTCATCCATAGGTTCTCACTTTTGCTGTACCATGACGACCCTGATATAATCTGTACACACACAACAAGCAGAGACTCGCATAAATACACAGCACACATACACCTTTACAAGATCTTGTAGCTCACATTGTTATAGCAATGAACATTGATTGTAATTCCAGGGATAACAATATTGGGATACAAATAGACAGATGTAGTTCAAACATAAGTGATGCTAGGATATTACATGCATAAAAAATTGATCTCAATTTTGGGCACGAAAAGAAGATCTACGTTATAAGCAACGTGCAACAATAAAATTCAAAAATGAGGCTCCCGTTCCAAGGTAGCTTTAAAACAAACCTACCTTTATAGGTAAAAGATAAAAGTAAATAGATTTTTTGCTAGCAAGTTATTTCCTCATATGAATAATGTGTTTCTACAACTAAGTTACTAAATTTAATGAAATATTACCTTCCTTACTGTGTTTAGAATCTGGAGAAGGACAACGTTCCTCTGCACCCCAATCACTGGCTCGAGTCCATGTATTTTGGACAATCACAGGATTATCTGTAAGTTTATCACCTTGAAGTCGGACATTGTAGTGCAAGATAATAGGAGGATCTGGCTCTCCCGGAACAGTTGCTCCTGCTAAATCAATCTTAAAATTACCCATGATTCCTCCAGGAGTGCCAATAAAAGTAATTGAAGAACCCTGGACCAGTCCACAAGGAATTTTCAAAGTGAAACCATTCTCACTAAACTCTGAAGCATTCATTCTTCTAATGGAATATGGGCACTGTTTCTCTTTTGCCTTTTGGGTTGCACTTCCATTCCCAGAAGCAATCCGTTTCTCATCTTCAACTGATATCATAAGGCTTTTCCATGCAGCTGCTGCTTCCTTGATAGCTTCAAGTGCATGAGGTAAACCCTCAGCTTGAGTGATTAAGTGGGTTAAATGATTCCATGTATGCATAGATAGTAGTTCTCTATCAGATAGATTTTGATGAGTAAGAAGACTTGACACCAAGGAATCAGTTGAGATTACTTGAGAAATATTCTTTGGTGCTGGAACTGGTGGGTCTCCAACGTTCACCGATTGAAGAGGGACAGAAGCATTACGAGAAAAAGGATTTTGAAAAGTCTTCTCCACTAAGGGATACTCTATTACTACATATCTAAAGAGCAGCAATGCAAACAAGAAAACTAAAAGAAGACCTACGGACCACTTCTTCATCTTTCACGAAACACTTTGCATCAATATTTCAGGGTTAGGAAGTCGATGAGAATGTTGTCTAGGAGCAAGGTCATCATGAAGGATATCAAAATCGAAATTCCAAACCTCTCAGATATTAATACGCTTTTCCATCAGAAACTGCAATGTTAACACTCTGTTGTCTATTTTTACACAAGGACCCAGCATTCACCCAAACTGCTCTTGTCTAAGTGAGACACAGTAGCTCAAAGAACCAAGATTTCTATTAAAACTTTTAGAAGGATGTAATATGACGTATGACTGTGCGATACTGATAATGCTGCTCAATCTGCTTCCTGAAAGATAGTAGAAGGACATGACAGTAGTAAGATTTGTCAGTTTGCATTGAAAAGTAAACAGTAAGAAAATGAAAAGAAACAAAGTTAATCTTGTACCTTGAAATAACAAATACGGTGATCTCCAAAAATCAGAAAAAAAACAAGTTTAAAAAAGAAAGTTACTATAATAGATTAAGTAAACATTAGCTGGGCCTGAAATTGGCATCATTAAATGGTAAGCCTAAAAGAAAAGATCAGCCTTCTCAATGAGAACCTTAACATACTAAATATAGCATAACGAGATCATACCCACTCACTTTAGTAGTTTCATGAGTTGGTCGGGGATGGGATTATATCATTATATGGTATCAGATACACACTGTTCATTCTGAGAGCATTCGATAGTAATCTGAGTAGTGAATCTCTAGCCTTTGGTACCGGAACACTTATTCAATTTAATACCTCTGACTCATAAAGATCAGCATATTTTCTTATCAGGTAGTTGTCACTCACGTATCAAGCAGAGCCTGAAGGGATACCAATCTACCATTGGCACCTTGCAACTAAAATTGACAACATCAAACAGCAAATCAACAAACTTAAGGTGTGACAGCTAACCAAACACATCACCAATGCAGAAACACTCTACAGTGCATACTTGTGCAGTTAAAAGCTCGCATTTACGTTGTAATACTCTTACATTAAGGCCCAAACTAGTTGACTAGTGTTAAATACATCAAGTTGAAATTAACAGAACTTAAAAGTTTGCCGTCTCTAATTTAAGTTAGTATAATCTTTCAAAGCACACTGCAACTTGCAACATTCCTTGCGAAAAGCACATGAGCCTCATCTCTCTTAGTCAGAATCAAAGCTCTCAAATTAGGTGAAACTTTGTGAGGTGTTCCAGGTGAATTGTACCAAGGATTTTTTTTTCCTCTTGAATGTTAAGCCCTTGAAGGTAGCATGATCTAATACAAAAATTGTTACAAGTAAATACACACATCAAGTAATAATAGGAGTAGATTTTGGTTGCAATTCAACGAAAACAATCCCAGCCACAAATGCAAATTCTTAGGAAAACAAGTAGATGAAATCTTACTAAAAATTATAAATCTCACCAGTTTACTTGACTTACAGCACACACACACACACACACACACACACACATAAAAAAAGAAAAAAAAAACTAATTTTAGCAGGAAAAGCGCAGCAAAGAGGGAACTTAAAAATTCACCAATACTGAAACATCACAAATCTATGTGTTAACAAATTTCTTCTGGATCTCGCACAAAATTTAAATTCAAAATTCCACACGGTTGTAAAGCTTACAGTTTTTTATTTTAAAATAATGCTAGAATAAAGCTTTAAAAAAAAACTCCAAAGTTACACCCCAAAAAACACATTCCACCACAAAATCACAGCAGATTCAACTGGCAACCCAAAAAAAAAAAAAAAAAAAAAAACGCAAGCAAAATCAAGTAATCAACAAATGTAACATAACGAAAAATGCAAAACAAAACGCCACATATATAAAGGTCAAACCTTTGACTGAAGAAGCCGAAGCGCGTCATCCATTTCCCCAAATAAAAACCCAAGCTTTAACTGATGACACGCATATAAAACCGCCCCCAAACCCACTCCAAGCTTCCCCGTTGCAGATCACGGAGCCCCCATAAGAGTTAAGATGCAACAACTGAATTGAGAGAGAGAAAGAGAGAGAGAGTTCCTCGAAAGAACTAGAGAGAGAAAGTAGAGAGAGAGAGAGAGAGAGACAGAGAGCTTGGAGTCTACGCCTACACAACCCCAAAGCTGCAGGCCAAGGCCGAGAGAGGAGAGAGAGAGAGAGAGAGAGAGAAGAAATACTTATAAGCGGTTGGAATCTGCTTTAGGAAAAAAAAAAGTAATTAGAAATTTATTATTAATTTTCCCATTTTTGTCCATTTTTTTCTCTTTTGTTTATATACAAAGAACATTTTTTTCTCTTTTGTTTATATACAAAGGAAAAATGAGAAAGGAACAAGGGAACGCACGGCGGTGAGCATAAGCGACCAAGCACCTGCGACGAGGAAGCAGACAGGTGTTGGATTGCTTCAGTTTGGGAGCAGGTAAGTTTATTTAATGGTAATTAATATCACGCTCGCCATAGCTCGGACCGGATACATTAATAATATAATTTAGAGGTATTTACTGTACCTCAAATTTTTATATATTATGATTTAGTCTTCAAATCTTCATATTTAGGATTTAGTTTCCAAATCTCGTAAGTTCCTACAATTTAGTCCCTCTATCTAACTTCCTTTAATTTTTGACCTGGTATTACCATTTTATCCCTCCTTATTTATCATTTCTCTTCTCCTCCTCTCTTCTTCTTCTCTCTTTCTACTCTCTTCTCTTTTTCTTCATTATTTCTCATTTCTTTTCTTTCTTTCTTCCTCCTTTTTTCTTCGTTGATAAAAGAGAGAGGAATAATGAAATAGAAGGAGAAAAGAAGAGGAAGAGAAATAATGAATAAGGAAGGTAAAATAGTAATATCAGGTCAAAAATTAAAGAAAGTTAGGAAAGGAGACTAAATTGTAGTAACTTGGGAGATTTAGGGGCTAAATCCTAAATATGAAGATTTGGGGGACTAAATCATAATATATAAAGATTTGAGAGACAAATCAGTAAATACCTCTATAATTTAAAATAAGTGATTATTTTTTTATTTTAGTATAGTAATTATCTTTTTGGGCAACGGAGTAAATAGCTGTTGTATGTTGACTCGGAGTATTATTACTGAGATTAGACCGACGACCAAATTTTGTTCTCCTTGCGCGTTTACTTCCAAATCTAGCAGGTGAGGTGCCGGTCAAAACGCGCTACAAGGAAATAGAGGGACGGCCCCCTCCTAATTTACTCTGGGCACCCGTTGTTATCGTTGCGGATTTGTGTTGAGTTCGCGGCCGGGGAGCCTGAAAGTGCTGTATATTAATATCCTATCCATATTTTTAGTCCGATTTTTTCATTATTCTCCTGAGTTATTTTACTTTAGTCCTTATTTCTCCTCACCTAAAGTGAGATAATCCAGAGATATAACGAGAAATTCGGATCAAAAATATGACTGATGCTAAAGTGAGGTAATTTAAAGAATTTGGGAGACTAAATTTAAATTTTTAAAAATTTAAGCAACAGATATGTAAAAGCCCCAACTTGATATTTTGGTATTTTGTATTAGGCTGCAGTTTCGTAGTTTGCTAGGTTGGTGCATATAAAACTAGTTACTAAAAATTATTAAAAATAAGAAAATTCCAGTCTCATTTCCTAGGTTACTCAAATTTCGTTTGCACTGATTTCATTCTTATTTTTCTACGCTCCAAATTTAATTTGTTGATTTCAGCAAAACATTAAAAAAATAATAAAAAATGTTATCTCCATTGGACTTTTATTTGTTGATCTTGTCCACCTCCTTGCTTCCTTTGAAAGTGTCAAAAGGTGCAAACAAAAGTCTTTGGTGAGAGGTAGCCAATTAATTTAGTTGAGCTGAAATTTTCCTTTCTTGTCATTCTCATATAAATATATAATCTTTATGGATTAATCTCCTTCACTAATAAAGTTTAGAAAGGTGATTTTGTTAGAGATAAGGTTCCCTTTGAATTGAATTGATGTATGTTATGCATGAGACCCACATTAGACATCAAATAATCCATGTAATAGAAAGAAAGAGAAAAAAAATTGAGATGATTAAAAAATATATGTATAAAGTATGAAGTTAGAACTAATGATGACCTAATGTCCCAAATATTAATTCTAAAGCATTGGGTTAGTTATTGTGCAGCTGCAAGCTGCAGCAACCATGGACCATACTCAGTGCTTGACTTTGATGCATCCATTCCAACGTGAGACATGTCAAGAGAGTATGTATATTGGAAGTTTAGTGAACCCTTTGTCTTTTTTTTTTTTAAATTTTTTTTTCATGATTAATATTATTCTTTTAAGGAAGAAAGTTGGTGTTGATGCAGTCAGTCCTTTGAGGTGGGGAGAGATCTTTCAAGTGAAGCACGTGATCACCTGTCAGTCATTGGCAAGGATAAAGAAAAGGGTTTTTGTGTACTTTTTTTGTTTCAAACCTCAAGAGTTCATTTAAAGGGCATAAATTGTGGGCATGTTATTGGCAAGAAGTAGGCTGAGCATAAATTCGAAAAAACCGAACTTGCAAAATCTAACTGAATCGAACTGATCGGTTAGATCTATTCGGTTTTTGATTCGGTTTGGTTTAAAAACTGAAATTAATTACGAATTTCAGGTCGAGTTTCGTTGATTTTAGCTCCAGCTGAAAAACCGAACTTTTGCAATTGTAACTTATTCTTTTTGTTTGATTTATTTTGAATGTGTTTTTCTTTTAAATTTTTAATGAAAAACATGTAATTGTTATTTTAATAGGTAGAAAAATAAAAAAATAGAAAGAAAAATTATATAAAATACACGCATTTATCACATATTTAGTTTCAAACCCAAATAACCGAAAACCGACCGAACCAAACCGAAAATTCGATTTCAGTTTCAGTTTTTTGGAAGTTCAGTCAGTTTCGGTTCTAATATTTCAGTTTGATTTTTGGTAAAAAAAATTCATCCAAAACCGAACTAAACCAATCAATGCTCACCCCTAGTTAGAAGTTAGAGTTAGGCTAATACAGAAAAATGTAAAAACAATAATAGTATGTAGGTTCCAATCTCTCTACATACATAAATAAAAATAAATAAAAAAACGCCTATTTATTTACTTTGAAATTTAGAAAGTAAGGAAGAGACTTCTCCTTGATTTTCTTTTGTTTGTTTGGTTTGTATTAGAAGTAAAAAAAAATTGCATACTTCTTTTATCTCCACAAGTTAACTTGGAAGAGAGAAGGAAATAAAAAAGGAATTTTTTGATTTTTTTTTAATTATTTTTTTCTTCTCTTCCAATGGTTTTGCAAATTGAAGAAAATTTAAAGAATTATATTGTCACGTAGAATTTAACTCAGAATTTAACTCAGTAAGTAAGAAGTAACTTCCAAATTACTTCCGAACTAAACAAACAGTAGAAATAGCGGTAGTAAGCTACTTCTCATATTTCCTATATCATTTCAGTGTAAAACAAATAGGGCCTAAATTGAATGATGTCTATCCAAACTCATTACACACATATATATATATTGTAATATTACTATAATCGAGTTCTTACTGGGAATTGAACTCGGAATCTCTTTATAGATGAACTACTAGGGTAAGTATCAATTGTTACTAGAAGCAGGTATGATCCCTCTTCAGATTGCCTAGTATATCTTAGATCCTGGCCTTATAAGCAATCTGGGAGTTCCAAAGGAGCACACTATTTTTCCTAGTGAGCCCACTTAATAACTATTTGGGTTTAAAATCCAGACAAAAAATATACTGAAAAATGGACTCACTGGGAAAATTTGTGTGCTCCTTTAGAATCTTCCAGCAATCGGCGGCCCACCAGGCTGTAGGATACCTGTGCGCTTGCTCAATGTGAGGAGCCTAGCTCGAAAGATGGGATGCAAATAATAACCAGTAATTCATTATTTTTTAATGGAGTATTTACAGATTTATCCCTTATATCTTTATAAATTAAAATTTAGTCTCTCACATCCTCATATTTAGGATTTAGTCCTCCAAATCCTTTAAGTTACTACAATTTAGTCCCCAGTTTATATTTTGGTCTGATTTTCCCGTTTTACTCCTGATTTCCTTCACTTAATTTTCCCTCCCTCTCTCCCTCTCTTCTTAATTCTTATTGGGCTCCCCCTTCTTCTTCTCTTCTCTCTCTATTCATTTATTGGGTTCTCCCTCTCTATATTGAGGTAAAATGTATTATTCTACACTAAATATATTAAATCTAGAAATGAATTTATCCAATATAGAGAGGGAGAACCTAATGAATCAATTTATATTGAGACTTAAATGTTTAATACATTTAGTGGTAAATAATACATTTGATTTCAATATAGAGAGAGAGAACCCAGTAAATTAATAGAGAGAGGAGAAGAATAAAGGGAAACCTAATAAGATCTAAGAAGAGAAGGGAAAGAGAGAAGTGGAATTAAGTAAAGGAAATTAAGGGTAAAACAGGAAAATCGGACCAAAATATAAACAAGGGACTAAATTGTAGTAACTTAAAGGATTTGAGGGACTAAATCTAAATATGAAAATATGGGGGACTAAATTATAATTTATAAATATGTAAGGGGCAGATCTGTAAATACCCCTTTTTCTATTTGGAAAGAGTTAGGCCTCACCAGGGTTCTAACATAAGTTAGTGTGAAAAATAGAGCTAGTACATTCATATATATAAAATATAAAAAATACAAATATAATCTAAAAGGATTATTTACAGATTTGTCCCAAACGTCTTTATAAATTATAATTTAGTCTTCCAAATCTTCATATTTAGGATTTAGTCCCTAAATTCTCTAAGTTATTACAACTTAGTCTCTCTCCCTAACTTCCGTTAGGCTAATTTATTTTTTGACCTGATTTTTCCATTTTACCCCTCCTTAATTCCTTTTTCCCTCTTCCTCCTCTCTTCTCCTTCCCTCTTCCTCATCTCTTCTCATTTTTTTCATTCTTCCTCATCTCTCCTCCTTCCCTCTTTCTTCTCTCTTCTCTTTTTCTTTATTGGGTTCATTGGCTTCCCTTCTTATTTTTCTCTTCTATCTCTCTATTCTTCCTCCCCTTTTTCTTCATATGGATATTTAAGTCATTTAATTATTTTAAAAAAAATAAAAATTAAGTTCTGTTATTATTTGGATGGAAAAACTAACGGAGGGACTAAATTGTAGTAACTAAGAGAATTTAGGGGACTAAATTCTAAATATGAAATTTTAGTAGACTAAATCATAATTTATAAAGACTCAATGGACCAACCTATAAATACCCCAATCTAAAAAGGGAATGCCAAGCTGGCTTCTCATTTTTGCAATGGACATGAGTTCCTATGCCACAAAAAAAAAAAAAAAAAAAAAAAACAACCACAAAAAAAGGGAGTTTCTAGAGGGGCACACTATTTATCCTAGTGAGCCCACTTAAAAACTTCATATATATTACAAATTTTCCATCGATTTTTTTGACTAAAATGCCCTTTCTTCAACCTCTCTTCTCCTTCTCTTCTAAAACTACAAATAACCCAAAAAAAAAAAAAAAAAAAAAAAACCTAAAACCCAAAACTATTCTATCAAATCTTCTCTTATATTAAATTATCTCACAAATTAAATTTAAAAATTGATTTTATTAGGTTTTTACTTACTCAAAACCCCTAGAAACTGTACGGATTAAAAAAAAATTATGAACCCAAAAAAATTCAAAGTCCGGACTGAGAGTCCGGACGGTCCAATATCCGTCCGGACTTCCAGTCCGGACTGTTATAAATAGATTCTTTTTCGTTTTATTATTCATGAAGTCATTGTAGCATAGTGGTGAGTATCTTTATCTCACATGTGAGCGTCTCGAATTCGATTCCTTTTAACAGTAAATCCTTTTTTATTTTATTTTATTTTTTCAAATAAATATTATTTCTTGTGTAACTATTACAAATGTAACTATTAAATTTCGGACTCAAACAAATTTTTTTTTCTTAGTCACTATTTCATTACAATTAAAAGATAAATTAGATGGAACATATAATGATATATTTTCTTGTGCTTTTTCTTCATTTGCATTTTCTTTTTTACTTTATTTTATTTTTCTCAATAAATATATTTTCTTGTACAACTCCATATCAATATGATTTCTAATCAAATAATTAAACATTAAAATAAAAATTATTAATTCAATTGCAGTACAAATATACATAATAAGTCCTGGACATCCAATCATAGAAATCAATTCGATTGCAGTATAAATATACATAATAAGTTATGGACATCCGAGAATAGAAAATTTTGATCGAGTACAAGCAAAAAACAAACCCGCATCAAAATATCATAAAGTATGACAAAAAACACTGTCACTCAACTTCTTGAAAGTCAGTTAATATTGTCTTCGAGTTTCTTACAATATCCATAAAGATATATGATAAAAGTTGAACATTAAATTTACGGGCTCTAATAAACATTTAGAGATATCATTGCACCTAAAATCTAAATTAATCACTGTCTCCGTGTCTTCCTTGGGGGTTGATGTTGACGTGTGGTTCGAGTTGTTCTCATTGTATCGGGTGCATCAGAAGTGGCTTGTTCCTCTACTTATTCCTTTGGGTGTTCCTAAGTGCAGCCAGTTTGCACGGCTTTAATCTTCGCAAGTTTGAGGAAAATCGGTCGTTTGAGATTGCTAGGTTGCTAGAGATAGGCCATAATTTCATCTATATTCTGAAGTTGTGCTCTACCTTCTTCCATGTGCATGCGAGATTGTTGATGGTGTAAAATTATTTTAACCACTCCGACATCTATTCTGCCAATACAAAATAAAATTCATATCAGTAAACACATTATGCTATCAGACTTCAAAAAATACATGAACTCAAAAAAAAGTATACCAAGATTGGAACTTAAACTATATAATTTTGTTTTTCTGCAGTTTGTATTCTTGTTCCATGTGTAATACTCTAACTAATGAAATTTTAAAAAAATACATATTATAACTAAACCAAGGTTTTAAATATCAGTCATTACTGATATGCATCATGAACATTGTATTAAATTATGATACAATATAAACTCTATAATATCAATATTAATATTTACAATGTAACATCCCCAATACTAAGTCTCCTCCAAGTCCCCCTTCAACATCAGTCCAAAGTCCAAACAAGAAAACTTGAAATATAGTACCAATATTAATATAAAATGAAATCTTAACACACCCATGAACATGAGTAAGTGGCATGCTTGAATTTTAATTCACTTCTCTTGAACAAATCCCTACTTCAGTAACCGATAATAGGCATCGTATTCAATCTTACATTCAATAAACAAGATGTCCATATCTAATCAGAGCTTACGAACCCAAATATAACCATAAATTTCAACAAAAAAATAGAATTAGCAAGCTACCTTATCGTTTACATTGGTGCCTTTTAGCCTCTCTGTGTAGATGAATCGTCCTGAAAAGACAATATACTAAATTAACTAATAAAATTTAATATTAACGTCCATGATTAGAAAAATAATTAAATTTCCCATATTTTACAACTAGGATTACAATATTAATTTTTCTTAATAATTATAATCTAAATATTAAAAAAAATAAAAAAAATGCTACAATCAAATTTGCTATCCCCTCCCCTCTTCCTCCTCTCCAACCCAACATAATCACAAAACCTTAATATTAAAGAGTTGTTTGATTCAAAAATAAAAAGAATCTAAATTTAAAAAAATATTACTAGATTAGGAAATCTTATCTACCAATGGCGGGAAGTCGGCGGCGGCAGCGGGAGAACGGCGGCGGCAACGACCAGAGGTCGGCGGTGGCGGTAACGACCAGAGGTCGGCGGCGACGGCGACGGCTCTAGGAATGGGAGAGAGAGGGAGATTTCGAAGGAGAAGGAGATAGAGAAGGGAAAAGAGAGGATTAGGGAAAGTGGGAGGGGAAAGAAGAAGTTAGGGTTATGTTTTTTTTTTTTTTGGGTTTAGGCTGTTAGAGAGGAAAATGAGAGAGAAGAGGGAGAGGATGATAAATAGAGGTGAAGGGTAATTTTGGATTTTTTAGTGTGCTCACTAGGAAAATCCTCTGGGAATTCTATTTGCACCCTGCTATTTACTCTTTACGCCATGGTTACTCTTTGCACTAGACTTTCTTTTTAAAATATGAGCAATTTATTCTCAATGCACAAATTATTTTCCAATTTTACCCTTCACTCCCTTTAACCTCCTTCGGCAACCTTTTAATTGTTCTGGGTTTTGCGAGGATTTTATTGAGTTGTAGTAAATCGAAACTATTTGGTTTTGATTGAAGTTGAAAAAATTGAAGTTTGAAGTTTGAAAAGTTGGAGGATTGAGAGAGAAATTTAGGGTTAGGCTTAGAGAGAGAGAGGGTTGAATACCTGAAGTGACGGCAGCAGAGGCGGACGTCGAGGGGGGAAAGGTCGGCGCCAACGGGTGTAGGCACTCCATGCTTTGAGAGAGAGAGAGAGAGAAAGAGAGAGAGAGCACTCTCCTGATCGTTTGAGAACACCTTTTTTCCCAGTGATACCAGTTGATACCTAATAATTTGTCTGAGGGTGAAAATAATTTCGACAGTGAAGGGAAAATAATTGGCTGCCAAAGCCTTTGCCGGAGTGAATGGAAAATAATTTGCCCAAGTGGCTGTGGGCGACGGCGACGACGCTGTAACTGCGGGAGGCGAGCTCGCGGACCACGAAGCGGCCGATGTAGTCGGTGGACCCCACCACCAGGACGTTGGTGTCGTTTGGGGCCAGGGGCGGAGAGATTGGGGAGCGGTAGTGGTGGTGGGTGGAGGAGTAGGTGCGTTTGCGACGGTGCAGGAGATTTTTAATAAGTTTTATATTGGAATTTATTAGGGTAACTTAGTTCAAAAAAATAATGGTAAACTTGTAATTATTTATAAATTTTAAAACAGTGCGTCAAGAGTAATTTTCAGTGTGCAAATAGAATTTCCCAAATCCTCCTTTTAGTAAATTCTACGTAGGGGCTCACTAGGAAATCTGGGCTCACTAAGAAAAATGGTGTGCTCGTTAGGAAGCTCCCCAAAAAAAAGAACGAAAAAAATTGGAAAAACTAACGGGTTTGGACTCGAGAAAATATGGGGAGTTTCTAGATGGGCACAGCATATTTCCTAGTGACCCCACTTAAAAGATCGTTTTATTTACCACTTTGCCATTATTTTTTTTGGTCAAAAAATGCCCTTCCCTCACCCTCCCTGCTCGCCGCCGCCGCCCTCACTCTCGCCGCTAGCCGCCGCCCTCTCCCTCGCCCTCCCCGCTCGCCGCCGCCGCTCTCACCCTCGTCGCTAGCCGTCGCCCTCGCCCTCACCGCTCGCCGCCGCCCTCACCCTCTCCGCTCGCCTTCGCCCCCACCCCCACCCCCTGTCCGGGGTATCCAGCCCGGACAGAGAGCCTCTCTGTCCGGGGTATCCAGCCCGGACAGAGGCTCTCTGTCCGGGCTGGATACCCCGGACAGAGAAAGAGAGGGAGATGTGAGGGTAATTTGATAAAATAGGTGTGCTCACTAGGAAAAATAAGGTTTTTGAAAAAGTTAAGACGTGCGCACTAGGAAAAGTGGGCTCACTAGGAAAAATCTAGTGCCCATCTAGAAATTCCCGAAAATATGCTTGGGTCCGGACGCACACACGTGATAGATGACGTGGCAGCACAGAAATTAAGCGGCGGGGTTCGATTTAAACGAAGCGCTTAGAGCCGTCGATTAGATAGAGAAACAAACTCCAACGGCGGACAGCTGGCGAACCCCCATTCTAACGATTATACCCTTGGAACTAGCGAACTCCCAAAGGGCAAAATGGTACAATTAGGTCTTATAAAAAAAAAAAAAAAAACCTCCTTTTTCTCTCTCCAGTCGCCTTCCCCGTCCACGGCGCTAGAAAAAAAGTCGAGGGTTTTAGGTAAGGAAATCTCTACTGTTTTTTTTTCCTTGAAAATTTAGATGTTTTTAGTTAACTTTTTGTCGGATATTTTGATCTATTTTTCATTTCATGATTTAAAATTGGACTCGGACCTGAATCTATTTAGAGAAATTTAATCTAATTTTATAGTTTTGTGTGAGTAAGTGTAGATCTTGTGAGCTTAGAACCCTAAGTTAGACCTCTTTGTTGATTCCTGCTCTTATGCTTCAAACAAGAAGAAAGTTCAATTCTTGTGGATTTATAAAGCATAAAGTTAATGTTTTGTTAGTTTAGCTTAATTTTTCTTGTAAATTGGATATCTGATCTTTGCAGAGCATAAAATTTTGTTAGCTCGATTAATTGAAGGAAAGCTTAAATATTTGTTGAAGCTTGATTGGTTTAGGTTATGAAGATGAATGTTTAATGGGAACTTGCTTTGTTAACTCTTCTACCTAATTTGCTTGTGAATTGAAATATGATTGTTGATGGTAAATTCCATTTGCAGCTTTGTTAGTGGTAAGGCTAGGGTTAGATGAGTCGTTTATTTCGTTTCCTGTAATTGTGCGACTATGAAATTGAGTGAACAGTGTAGATGTTGTTGGGAAAAAATAATAAAAATCCCGACTTGTATGTAAACAATAAGTTAGCTATAAGTAAATCAGTAAGGCACAGATGACACATAATATTTACATGGAAAATCCTTACGGGAAAAACTACGGGACAATCAGAGAGCGAATTTCACTATTCCAGATAAATAGTACAACTTTCCGAGTCTTGTCTAGAGAACTCGGGAATATACAGAAAATTGAGAGTGATACAATGTTACCTCCAACACGAAAGAAACCTCCAACCTTGTTAGAAACTGTAGTCTGTAGTAGAAGCACCAGACTAATACCGTGATGGATATCACCTGAAGAGCACACTGAGCTTCTTCTCTCCTCTCTTCCTTTCTCTATCTTCTCTTCACTCTTCTCTTGAATGGATGCTTTGGTGATTTTGGTGTGTCATCTGTGCCTTGTTGATTTACTTATAATTAACTTATTGTTTACATACAAGTCGGGATTTTTATTATTTTTTCCCAACAGTGGTATCAGAGCTAAGGTTATTAGCTATTGTGTGTAAATAATGAATAGTATAGTAAGTCGCATGATTACTCTTAATGGATCTAATTGGATGATCTGGAAGCCAAGAATGGAAGATTTTTTATATTGTAAAGATCTTCATGCACCTTTAGAGGGTGATGTGTCTAAACCAAAAGACATGAGTGACGATGATTGGAAAAAACTTGATAGAAAAGCTATTGGTTTCATTCGATAATGGTTGGATGATACTGTGTTTCATCATGTTTCCACTGAGAGTACATCCCACTCTCTTTGGAAGAAACTGGAGAGTCTGTATGAGAGAAAAACAGCAGGCAACAAAGCTTTCTTGATTAGAAAGTTAGTTCAAAATATAAAGATGGTTCTTCTATTGCTGAACATTTGAATGAAATTCAAAGTATTATTAATCAGCTTTCTTCTATGAAAATAGTGCTCGACGATGAGTTGCAGGCTTTATTGTTGCTCAGTTCACTACCGGAGAGTTCGGAGACATTGGTGGTGTCTCTAAGTAACTCTGCACCAGAAGGCGTAGTTTCTATGAGTTTGGTTACAAGCAGTTTGTTTAATGAATAACTCAGATGAAAGAACTTGGGCACATCACAGTCTGAAGCACTTATGTTGGAGAATCGAGGAATACCAATATCAAAAGATAGAAGCAACTACTCCAGATCCAGAAGTAAATCCAGATCGAATAAGGATATTACTTGTTACTTTTACCACAAGAAAGGACACATGAAAAAGGACTGCAGAATTCGAAAAAGAGATGAAAAATCTAAGCATGAAGGAAAATCTGAAGCTCATGAAAATACTACAGGTACAGCTGAAGGTGATTTAGTTGTATCTGAAAGTAACGATTTATGTTTTTGTATTACATGTTAAGATGTAGATTGGGTAATCGATACGGGAGCCTCGTATCATGCTACTCCACATAGAGACTTCTTTACAACTTATCAAAGTGGAGATTTTGGCATTGTAAGGATGGGTAATAAAGACACTTCTCAAATTAAAGGCATGAGAGATATACATCTTGAGACCAGTCTCGGTTGTAAATTGATGCTCAAACATGTAAGGTACGTTTCAGATCTTCGCTTGAATCTAATATCTGCAGGAAAGTTAGATGAAGATGGCTTCGGCAGTACCTTTTGCAATGGGCATTGGAAGCTCACAAAAGGTTCTCTTATCGTAGCAAGAGAAAAGAAATGTTGCACTCTTTATAAAATGCAGGCAAAACTGTGCAAATGTGAGGTGAATACAATTGAGCAAGATTCTTCTCTAGAGTTGTGGCACAAGAGGCTTGGCCACATGAGTGAGAAGGGAATGCTGATTCTTGCTAATGAAAAACACCTGCCGAATATGAAAGGTACACATCTTGATACTTGTGTGCATTGCATAGCTGGTAAACAACATCGAGTTTCATTTGCTAGAAGTGGATCAAATAGAAAGACTCACGTATTAGATTTGATACATTCAGATATTTGTGGTCCTATGAAAGTTAAAATATTTAGTGGTGCTCTCTATTTTGTAACTTTTATAGATGATTATTCCAAAAAAGTTTGGGCTTATGCTTTAAAAACTAAAGATCAAGTTGTAGATGTCAAAGTGGAGAGAGAAACAGGGAGGTCTCTCAAATATATTCGATCAGACAATGGTGGCGAGTATATCGGGCCATTCGACGAATATTGCAAGAGCAAGGGGATTCAACATGAGAGGATCATTCCGAAGACTTCTGAACAAAATGGTGTGGCAGAAAGAATAAATTGCACTATCATCGAAAGGATTAGGTGTATGCTTTCACATTTCAAATTGTCCAAACCCTTTTGGGGGGAGACATTAAGGACTGTGATAGACATAATCAATTTATCACCCTCAGCTCCTTTAAATGGTGATGTACCAGGGAAAGTGTGGATAGGAAAGAAAGTCTCCTACAAACACTTGAGAGTCTTCGGCTGTCGTGCATTCGTTCACATTCCTAAACATGAAAGATCAAAACTTGATGGTAAGACAAAACAATGTATTTTTCTTGGTTATGCAGATGAAAAATTTGGCTACAGGTTATGGGATCCAGAAGAGAAGGAGATAATAAGAAGTAGAGATGTGTTTTTCCTTGAAAATCATACCATCAAAGATTTCAAGAAGAAAGAAACAGTGCAGTCTTCTACAAGTGAAGTTGTAGATCTGGTTTCAGTTCCTTCCCCAGTCACAAACGATGAAGGAGAAGAAGTGCGGGAACACCAAGCAGATGTTGATACTCCTATTCAAGAAGAAGAGAGAGAGCAATCCACTACAACACAACCATCAATAGCGCCTCAGTTAAGGCGGTCTGAAAGAGACTATTATCCTTCTAGCAGGTACCCAACTAATGAGTATGTCCTGCTTACTGATGCAGGTGAATCAGAAAGTTACCAAGAAATACAAGAAGGTAGTCAGAAATCTGAGTGGTTAAAAGTTATGAAAAAGGAAATGGATTCTTTGCACAAAAACCATATCTATGATTTGGTAAAATTACCAAATGGAAGGAAGACATTGAAGAACAAGTGGGTGTTCAAGATAAAGACCGAAGAGAAGAACTTACAACCAAGATACAAAGCAAGGTTAGTTGTGAAGAGTTTTGGCCAAAAGTAAGGAGTTGATTTTGAAGAAATTTTCTCTCCGGTGGTTAAAATGACATCAATTCGTCTCGTTCTTGGAATGGCTGCAAGTATGGACTTGGAGATCGAACAAATGGACGTGAAGACAGCGTTTCTTCATGGCAATCTAGAAGAAGAGATCCACATGGAGTAACCTGAAGGTTTCAAAGTTAAAGGTAAAGAAGATATGGTCTGCAAGTTGAGAAAGATCTTGTATGGATTAAAATAAGCATCTCGACAATGGTACAAGAAATTTGATTCTTTTATGGTGGATCTTGGTTATAAGAGAATAATTTCAGATCATTGTGTTTACGTCAAAAGGTATGATGGTGATTTCATTATACTATTGCTCTAGGTTGTTGATATATTGATTGTATGTCAAGATATGTCCAAAATTGACAAGTTTAAGAAGGATTTAAGCAAATCATTTGCCATGAAGGACCGAGGAGCAGCACAACAAATTTTGGGGATACACATATCTCGTGACAGGAATGCGAAAAGGTTATGGTTGTCGCAGGAGACCTACATCAATAAAATACTAAAAAGATTCAACATGGACAGAGCAAAACCAGTTGGTACTCCAATTCCAGGACACTTCAAACTAAGTTCCGAGCAATGTCCCAAAAGCGAGATGGAAAAAGAAGAAATGAGAAGAATTCTATATGCTTCAGTAGTCGGTAGTCTAATGTATGCAATGATATGTATTAGACCGTATATAGCATATGCAGTTGGTGTTGTTAGTAGGTTCCTTGCAAATCCAAGTAAAGAGTATTGGGCTGCAGTTAAGTGGATATTAAGGTACCTAAGTGGAACTTCCAAAATAAGTATTTGCTTTACATGAGATAAGTCGGTACTAACAGGTTACACTGATGCAGATATGGCATGAGATATTGACTCAAAAATGTCTACATCTGGTTACTTGATTACTTTTGCAAGGGGAGCTGTGTCTTGGTAATCCAAGTTGCAAAAATATACTGCTTTGTCAACTACAAAGGCTGAATATATTGCTATTACTGAAACTTGCAAAGAGATGTTATGGATGAAACGTTTTTTGCAAGAACTAGGTATGTCACAAAATACCTTTACAGTTTATTGTGATAGTCAGAGTGCCATTCATCTCAGCAAAAATCCAAGTTTTCATTCTAAATCCAAGCACATCGATGTGAGCTATCACTGGATTAGAAATATACTTGATGAAAAATTATTGCAGCTTGAGAAAATTCACACCGACAAAAAATGGAGCAAATATGATGACAAAAGGGTTACCTAGAGAGAAGTAGGATTTCTGTCGAAAGGTAGCCGGTATGGACTCTAAGTAGAGTTCTAGTTTATCCCCTTCTTTTTTGGGTTGGAGGGAGAGATTGTTAGACTTAATCAGACCCAAAAAATGGATTAGGTGAAAAATATGATTGGGTGGCATGGTTGGTGGAATAGTGCCGGTAGGTGGAATAGTATCGGTTGGTGGAATAGTGCCGGTTGGTGGAATAATGCTGGTAGGTGGAATAGTGCCGATTGGTCGAATAGTGAAAAAATTAAGCCTATAAATAGGTGCCCTCATTTGCTTTCATTCTATACACAAAAAAATTACCAAAGCATCCATTCAAGAAAAGAGTGAAGAGAAGATAGAGAAAGGAAGAGAGGAGAGAAGAAGCTCAGTGTGCTTTTCGGGTGATATCCATCACGGTGTTAGTCTGGTGCTTCTACTACAGACTACAGTTCTCTAACAAGATTGGAGGTTTTTTTCGTGTTGGAGGTAACATTATATCACTCTCTATTTTTCTGTATATTCCCGAATTCTCTGGACAAGACTCAGAATGTTGTACTATTTATCTGGAATAGTGGAATTCGCTCTTTGATTGTCCCGTGGTTTTTCTCGTAAGGATTTTCCACGTAAATATTGTGTGTCATATGTGCCTTGTTGATTTACTTATAGCTAACTTATTGTTTACATACAAGTCGGGATTTTTATTATTTTTTCCCAACAGTGGTATCAGAGCTTTGTTATCATCTGCTTTATATTGTCATGTGTGTCATCTGCAATATTTTTATGTATGTCAACTACATACAGAGGTGTTGGGAAAAAATAATAAAAATCCCGACTTATATGTAAACAATAAGTTAGTTATAAGTAAATCAATAAGGCACAGATGACACAATATTTACGTGGAAAACCCTTACGGGAAAAACCACGGGACAATCAGAGAGCGAATTTCACTATTCCAGATAAATAGTACAACCTTCCGAATCTTGTCCAGAGAACTCGAGAATATATAGAAAATAGAGAGTGATATAATGTTACCTCCAACACGAAAAAAACCTCCAACCTTGTTTGAGAACTATAGTCTGTAGTAGAAGTATCAGACTAACACCGTGATGGATATCATCCGAAGAGCACACTGAGCTTCTTCTCTCCTCTCTTCCTTTCTCTATCTTCTCTTCACTCTTTTCTTGTATGGGTGCTTTGGTGATTTTGGTGTGTAGAATGAAAGTAAATGAGGGCACCTATTTATAGGCTTCATTATTGCACTATTCCACCTACCGGCACTATTCCACCAATCGGCACTATTCCACCTACCGGCACTATTCTACCAACCGACACTATTTCACCTACTGACACTATTTCACCTAATCCATTTTTTTGGGTTTGATTAACTCTAACAATCTCCCTCTCCAACCCAAAAAAGAAGGGATGAACTAGAACTCTACTTAGAGTGCATACCGGTGACCTTTCGACAGAAATCCTGCTTCTCTCTAGGTAACTTTTTTGTCATCATATCTGCTCCAATTTTTGTCGATGTGAATTTTCTCAAGCTGCAATAATTTTTCATCAAGTATATTTCTAATCCAGTGATAGCTCACATCGATGTGCTTGGATTTAGAATGAAAATTTGGATTTTTGCTGAGATGAATGACACTCTAACTATCACAATAGACTGTATAGGTATTTTGTGACATACCTAGTTTTTGCAAAAAACGTTTCATCCATAACATCTCTTTGCAAGTTTCTGTAATAGCAATATATTCAGCCTTTGTAGTTGACAAAGCAGTATATTTTTGCAACTTGGATTGCTAAGACACAGCTCCCCTTGCAAAAGTAATCAAGTAACCAGATGTAGACTTTCTTGAGTCAATATCTCCTGCCATATCTGCATCAGTGTAACCTGTTAGTACCGACTTATCTCCTGTAAACCAAATACTTATTTTGGAAGTTCCATTTAGGTACCTTAATATCCACTTAACTGCAGCCCAATGCTCTTTACCTGGATTTGCAAGGAACCTAGTAACAACACCAACTGCATATGCTATATATGGTCTAATACATACCATTGCATACATTAGACTACCGACTACTGAAGCATATAGAATTCTTCTCATTTCTTCTTTTTCCATCTCGCTTTTGGGACATTGTTCGGAGCTTAGTTTGAAGTGTCCTGCAATTGGAGTACCAACTGGTTTTGCTCTGTCCATGTTGAATCTTTTTAGTATTTTATTGATGTAGGTATCCTGCGACAACCATAACCTTTTCGCATTCCTGTCATGAGATATGTGTATCCCAAAAATTTGTTGTGTTGCTCCCCGGTCCTTCATGACAAATGATTTGCTTAAATCCTTCTTAAACTTGTCAATTTTGGACATATCTTGACCTACAATCAATATATCATCAACCTAGAGCAATAGTATAATGAAATCACCATCATACCTTTTGACGTAAACACAATGATCTGAAATTATTCTCTTATAGCCAAGATCCACCATAAAAGAATCAAATTTCTTGTACCATTGTCGAGGTGCTTGTTTTAATCCATACAATCTCTTTCTCAACTTGCAGACCATATCTTCTTTACGTTTAACTTTGAAACCTTTAGGCTGCTCCATGTAGATTTCTTCTTCTAGATCGCCATGAAGAAAAGCTGTCTTCACGTTCATTTGTTTGATCTCCAAGTCCATACTTGCAGCCATTCCAAGAACGAGACGAATTGATAACATTTTAACCATCGGAGAGAAAATTTCTTCAAAATCAACTCCTTGCTTTTGGCCAAAACCCTTCACAGCTAACCTTACTTTGTATCTTGGTTGTGAGTTCTTCTTTTCGGTCTTTATCTTGAACACCCACTTGTTCTTCAATGCTTCCTTCCATTTGGTAATTTTACCAAGTCATAGGTATGGTTCTTGTGCAAAGAATCCATTTCCTCTTCCATAACTTTTAACCACTCAGTTTTCTGACTACCTTCTTGTACTGCTTGGTAATTTTCTGGTTCACCTACTTCAGTAAGTAAGACATACTTATTAGTTGGGTACCTACTAGAAGGATAACGGTTTTTGTCATACCGTCTTAACTGAGGCGCTATTGATGGTTGTGTTGTAGTGGATTGCTCTCCCTCTTCTTCTTGAATAGGAGTATCAATATCTGCTTGATGTTCTCGCACTTCTTCTCTTTCATCGTTTGTGACTGGAGAAGGAACTGGATCCAGATCTATAACTTCACTTGTAGAAAACTGCATTGTTTCTTTCTTCTTGAAATCTTCGATGGTCTGATCTTCAAGAAAAATCACATCTTTACTTCTTATTACCTTCTCTTCTGAATCCCATAACCTGTAGCCAAATTTTTCATCAGCATAGCTAAGAAAAATACATTGTTTTGTCTTACCATCAAGTTTTGATCTTTCATCTTTCGGAATGTGAACGAATGCACGGCAGCCGAATACTCTCAAGTGTTTGTAGGAGACTTTCTTTCCTGTCCACACTTTCTCTTATACATCACCATTTAAAGGAGCTGAGAATGATAAATTGATTAGGTCTATCGCAGTCTTTAATGCCTTCCCCCAAAAGGGTTTGGACAATTTGGAATGTGATAACATACTCCTAATCCTTTCGACGATAGTGCGATTCATTATTTCTGCCACACCATTTTGTTCAGGAGTTTTCGGAATGATCCTCTCACGTCGAATTCCCTTGGTCTTGCAATATTTGTCGAATGGCCCGATATACTCGCCACCATTGTCTGATCGAATATATTTAAGGGACCTCCCTGTTTCTCTCTCCACTTTGGCATGAAATTATCTAAAGACATCTACAACTTGATCTTTAGTTTTTAAAGCATAAGTCCAAACTTTTCTGTAATAATCATCTATAAAAGTTACAAAATAGAGAGCACCACTAAATGTTTTAACTTTCATAAGACCATTAACATCTGAGTGTATCAAATCTAATACGTGAGTCTTTCTATTTGATCCACTTCTAGCAAATGAAACTCGATGTTGTTTACCAGCTATGCAATGCACACAAGTATCAAGATGTGTACCTTTCATATTCGGCAGGTGTTTTTAATTAGCATGAATCTGCATTCCCTTCTCACTCATGTGGCCAAGCCTCTTGTGCCACAACTCTAGAGAAGAATCTTGCTCAATTGTATTCACCTCACATTTGCACAGTTTTGCCTGCATCTTATAAATAGTCCAATATTTTTTTCCTCTTACCACGATACGAGAACCTTTTGTGAGCTTTCAATGCCCATTGCAAAAGGTACTGCCGAAGCCATCTTCATCTAGTTTTCCTACAGATATTAGATTCAAGCGAAGATCTGGAACGTACCTTACATTTTTGAGCACCAATTTACAACCGAGACTGGTCTCAAGATGTATCTCCAATGCCTTTAATTTGAGAAGTGTTTTTGTTGCCCATTCTTACAATGCCAAAATCTCCACTTTGATAAGTTGTAAAGAAGTCTCTATGTGGAGTAGCATGATACGAGACTCTCGTATCGATTATCCAATCTGCATCTTGACATGTAATACAAAGACATAAATCATTATTTTCAGATACAACTAAATCACCTTCAGATGTAGTTGTAGTTTTTTCATGGGCTTCAGATTTCCTTCATGTTTGGATTTTTTATCTCTTTTTCGAATTCTGTAGTCCTTTTTCATGTGCCCTTTCTTGTGGCAAAAGTAGCAAGTAATATCTTTCTTCGATCTGGATTTACTTCTGGATCTGGAGTAGTTGCTTCTATATTTTGATATTGGTCTTCCTCGATTCTCCAACATAAGTGCTTCAGACTGTGATGTGTCCAAGTTCTTTCGTCTGAGTTATTCATTAAACAAACTGCTTGTAACCAAACTCATAGAAACTACGCCTTCTGGTGCAGAGTTACTTAGAGACACCACCAATGTCTCCCAACTCTCCGGTAGTAAGCAGAGCAACAATAAAACCTGCAACTGATCGTCAAGCACCATTTTCATAGAAAAAAGCTGATTAATAATACTTTGAATTTCATTCAAATATTCAGCAATAGAAGAACTATCTTTATATTTTGAACTAACTAACTTTCTAATCAAGAAAGCTTTGTTGCCTGCTGTTTTTCTCTCATACAGACTCTCCAGTTTCTTCCAAAGAGAGTGGGATGTACTCTCAGTGGAAACATGATGAAACACAGTATCATCCAACCATTATCGAATGAAACCAATAGTTTTTCTATCAAGCTTTTTCCAATCATCATCACTCATGTCTTTTGGTTTAGACACATCACCTTCTAAAGGTGCATGAAGATCTTTATAATATAAAAGATCTTCCATTCTTGGTTTTCAGATCATCTAATTAGATCCATTAAGAGTAATCATGCGACTTGTTATACTATCCATTGTTTACACACAATAGCTAATAACCTTAGCTCTGATACCACTGTTGGGAAAAAATAATAAAAATCCCGACTTGTATGTAAACAATAAGTTAGTTATAAGTAAATCAATAAGGCACATATGACACACAATATTTACGTGGAAAATTTTTGCGGGAAAAACCACGGGACAATCAGAGAATGGATTCCACTATTCTAGATAAATAGTACAACCTTCCGAGTTTTGTCCAGAGAACTCGGGAATATATAGAAAATAGAGAGATACAATGTTACCTCCAACACGAAAGAAATCTCCAACTTTATTAGAGAACTGTAGTTTGTAGTAGAAGTATAGACTAACACCGTAATGGATATCACCCGAATAGCACACTGAGCTTCTTCTCTCCTCTCTTCCTTTCTCTATCTTCTCTTCACTCTTTTCTTGTATGGATGCTTTGGTGATTTTGGTGTGTAGAATAAAAGCAAATGAGGGCACCTATTTATAGGCTTCATTGTTGCACTATTCCACCAACCGGCACTATTCCACCTACCGGCACTATTCTATCAACTATGCCACCTAATCATATTTTTCACCTAATCATATTTTTATAAGTTGGAGCTAACTTATTGTCATGTGTGTCATCTGCTTTGTTAACTCTTCTACCTAATTTGCTTGTGAATTGAAATATGATTGTTGATGGTAAATTCCATTTGCAGCTTTGTTAGTGGTAAGGCTAGGGTTAGATGAGTCGTTTATTTCGTTTCCTGTAATTATGTGACTATGAAATTGAGTGAACAGTGTAGATGTTTCCTGAAAGTCGAAGATTTCATGCCATCGCTGATACTAGAAAAAACTTTAGTCATAACAATCTCTATATTATTGTCGAGAGGCTTTGGTTCCTTAGCTATTGTCAATCTCGTGTTTTGAGTTGTTTTTCGTGTGATTTATATGGTACTTCTGCCACCTAAATATTATCTTTTCCTAAACACCTGGCCACTTAGCTGTCTTCAATAATTACAAATGCATTAGCCATATTCATTAAAAGTAGGATGAGAGCTAATTGTTTTATTGATCAGCTTACTAAAACTAGGTTCTATGATATGTGAATAACTTCCAAATATAATACATACATTTACATGGCTTAATATACATATATTCAGAAGAAATATACTAATTGCGTTCTCATTCCTGATTTCCTTGTTTTCTGGATTTGGTATTTGATCATTTTAGTTGTTGGTGTTGCTGTAATTCTGAGTATGGCCTAACTAGATCAGTGAGATACTCATTTCTCACAGTGCTAACTGATCCAAATTTTCCGAACTCAGTCTTCTTCCAGGGTGGATGCAGCTGCAGATCTGTTTTCTGGATCCTGAACTTTTTTGAATTTTGGACGTGATATATACACAAATAAGGATCTTTTTCCCGAATATGGATGATGACTACCCGGGTTGTTTAATTAACATAATTTATAGTTGTATAATTGTATTAGTTTTTATTATGTACTTAGTTATCTAATTTCCCACTTGATTCATGGGATTGATTAAAGAGTCAAAACTAAAGTCTCAATCTCAAATTAAATGATAGCAAGAAATCTCTAGCCCCTCAGTCATTCACCCCTACCTCCCAAACCCCACCAAGACAAGCAGTATCATGGTCACTGCTTGCTGCTGTCGTTGCCGGCTGCAGCAAGTAATAGAGGGGGAGAGGAAATGAATCTCTATTTGATGCCTAATCCTTGCCTATTTGGTTTGCTTATGAATATGATTGCTGGGCTTTCATAAAGTTGAAGTGATTATGCCAATATATGTTTGTTTTGATATGTAGATGAATTTGATATTGACTTAAATGCCTTTATTGCTTCAAGTATTATTTATTTATTTATTTCAATGTTTATGTATATATTAGTGACAATGTCATCGGATTCTTTGGTTCCTTTGATTTTTTTTTGGTTCAACAATTATCAAACACTGTAACTAATGCAGAATATAAATTACTGTTTAAGATACTGAATTACAAGGGTTGAAGTTGAAAACTGATGTCAGGACAGCCTTGACAAGATGTAGGAAAGAGATTACATCGGTAGTCGATGGAAAAGAAGTTAAAAACAAAGTGAAGCAAAACATTGTGTGTTTGATACTAATGATACTGTACAAGATTGTTTGGACTTGTATGTTAGGTAGTTCACAATTAAGCTACGTAGACAATATATGTTTCTGTATCCCTTCTATCTTACCCATATCCGTGACCCTTGTAGCTACATCCATTTCTCTCATATCCGATCTATATCAATATTCGACTTTAGTGGGTACAGATTTGAGTTTTTCCTTACCAAACCATATCCATTTCCACTTGTGCATTTGGAAAATGGATATGGTTATGGTAAATACCATATCCGATCCTTTTGCACCCATACTCAAAGCTGTGTGAAAGTAGTATATTGCTACCTGTGTGCTGGCCAAGTGGAAGTGCTGCAGTTTCTGATTCTATATGCATTATAGGTAGCAGAACATTTTATTGAGTAATTGTGAAGTTGAGTGTCTTTATAGTTGCTCAGGGTTTCTATGTTAAACTATGCTTTGGTATACTAATCAAGGATGCCAAAGCATACTGTTGTATCATTAGACTGCTAACGTTTATTATGGGAGTAATTAGGCATTTGAATCTCGTTAAGCTAACTTTTGTTTGCTGATTGTTTGTATTTGAGGTTCTAAACTTCTCAATATTTCCCTAGATCATTTATTCAGGTGACAAAATGACAAGCTTCTAAACTTCTCAATATCTCCCTTGATCATTTATTCAGGTGACAGAATGACAATAACAACCATTTTAAGCATATTTCTGGAGTAGAACATCTACCCTATTACATTGTATCTGCTGAAGCAACAAAGTATAACTATTTGTTTACATCAGAACATGTTTCATTCTTTTAGTAATCATCTGTCCTTTCTTGTTTGACAAGGGAGGGGGTTTACTTTAAGCATTTTCGATTACCCATCCTAGAAAAGAAATTAATTGGATATTTTAACCAGAAAAATTGTTATTCAACTCTTTTCTGTTCATATTATCCTACTTGAGAACAAGTTGCACTGTATCTGATTATGTTTTAAGGGGCTCATCTAATCAGTACTTAACCACTGTTGTTGTCGTGGGCATAGACAATATTAAAACATTAGATGGTTGGCACTTAAGGGGGAGAGTATCTGGATGTTATACAAGTAAACCTCCATTATTTGATTTGGGAGTCTGTGAAGCAATGACAAGCAAAAATGTTTAACATGCTCAAGTTTGTTCATGTTTTGCTAGTTTATTGTTATTCTTGGTGGTGATATGCAAATGAACACGGGTCCGCATTGATATATTTCTATAAATCTTTTTTGTTGTTGCAGGCCTTTAAGGCTCATCATAAGATGGCATCATCAGTGATTTCAACTGTTGCCATTGGTTCTGTGGTTCCTTGTGGCCCTCAGGCTGGCTTGGCATCAAAATCTCAGCCCTCTGCCGTGAGCTTTAATACCCCAAAATCCTTCAAGGGTTTCAGTGGTCTGAAGGCAGCATCGTCCATTAACCTTGAATCAGATACATCCTTCTTGGGCAAGGAGAGCAATGCCTCTCTCTGGGCATCATCTGTTCGAAAACTGCAACCACGGCTAAGGGCTACAAACCGGCTCCAGCCCCAAGCTTCTTTTAAGGTGGCTGTCCTAGGAGCAGCTGGAGGAATTGGTCAGCCACTCGCACTTCTTATCAAGATGTCTCCGCTTGTTTCTGCATTGCATCTCTATGATATCGCAAATGTGAAAGGTGTGGCAGCTGATCTCGGTCATTGCAATACTCCTTCCCAGGTATTGGATTTCACAGGGCCATCAGAGCTAGTCAACTGCTTGAAGGGAGTCGATGTGGTTGTCATCCCTGCGGGGGTTCCGAGGAAACCAGGCATGACCCGTGATGACCTTTTCAACATCAATGCTGGTATTGTGAAGTCACTGGTTGAGGCTGTGGCTGATAATTGCCCCGATGCTTTCATTCACATCATTAGCAACCCAGTCAATTCTACCGTCCCAATAGCTGCAGAAGTTCTCAAACAGAAGGGGGTGTACGATCCAAAGAAGCTTTTTGGTGTTACCACACTTGATGTTGTTCGAGCTAACACATTTGTTGCTCAGAAGAAGAATCTCAAGCTCATTGATGTTGATGTTCCAGTCGTAGGAGGTCATGCTGGGATTACCATCCTGCCCTTGCTCTCGAAGACAAGGCCATCTGTGACATTCACAGATGACGAAGTAGAGCAGCTGACAGTGAGAATTCAGAATGCTGGAACTGAAGTGGTGGAGGCAAAAGCTGGTGCTGGCTCTGCAACTTTATCCATGGCGTATGCAGCTGCCAGATTTGTCGAGTCATCCCTTAGAGCTCTTGATGGCGACGGGGATGTCTATGAGTGCTCTTTTGTTCAGTCCAAACTCACTGAACTGCCTTTCTTTGCCTCAAGAGTTAAGCTTGGGAAGAAGGGAGTTGAAGCTGTGATCTCTGCTGACCTTCAAGGGTTAACTGAATTCGAAGCAAAAGCTCTGGATGCCCTCAAGCCAGAGCTGAAGGCTAGCATTGAGAAGGGCGTGGCATTTGCCCAGAAGCAGGCAGTAGGAGCTGCTAATTGAGGCTGATTCATTTTCTGCGCTTCTTTTTGTTCATCCTAAATAGTCATATAAGAATAATGGCAGAGCTATGTTCAAGTCTCTGCGGTTTTGCAGTGTAAAAGATTCATTCTTTGCCTTCGGAGAAACACTTTTGAGCAGATTTACAAGAGGCCGTTGGGGTTGAAAATGTTAGTTGAGAGTAAACTGTTGGCTTATGGAGGTTCTATGCCATAGCTGCATGCATGGGTATGGTATCGTGTAACTTTAATGTTTGTTATGTCATTTACATCTCTGACTCAATCTTGTTATTTTTGTTCAATGTGTTGTGAGAACAGTGATTTACATCTCTGACTCAATCTTGTTGTTTTTGTTCAATGTGTTGTGAGAACAGTGAAAACAATTCCGTGCTTACATAAAAATTTCAGCAATTTTGATGATGATGATGTTATGATGTGGCCATATTTTCTTTCCCATCTTGTGCTTTTTTATTATATTATATGCATTTTAGCAGTCAGAAGTGACCATGCCAATTTTCTTTTTTCTGGAAGGATTCAGAAATTTGTTCTCATTTACGGTGATGCAAAGTGTACATCTGCTTCTTCATGGGACAGGTATCATGGGTTACTGTTTTATCTTTCTAACTATGCTTAGACCAAGATTCATGAAATAGGTTTCGTTAAGCTCTGATTAATGAAACACGAGGTAGATTCATGAAAGAGTACAACGTCATGTATGTTGATAGGCTACATGCCCAGTCTCAAGAATAGTTTGAACTGCAGGAGCCACTGTGTCCAACTCTTTTTATCTTGCTTATTAGTACAGTCGGCAACAGTCGTGTTGCTGTTAGATACTGCAATGAAATGAGTTTGTTCACACAATGAATTAGTATTCAGACACCTTCAGTAGATGCAGCAATGCACTTCTGATAAATTGATAATACTGTTAATGGAGTGGAAATATATCAGTAACATCCAAACCACAGACCTTTATTCATACAAAAAACAACGCAGAAACAGCCCAGGCTAGTCCTAAACAACCCCTTAGAAGGCAGGGAACTCGATCCTGGAGCCACACTTGCTCCTCGGATATATAGGACATTCGATGAGGCTAGCAGCTGAAGTATCCACGCAGAAATAGACCTGATAGAGCTGGCTGTTACCAGACTCATCCGCATTGCACTCGATTCCTGGGGTGAAACCAGTCCCATCTCTGATGGCGTTCTTGATCTTGTTCATGCTGTAGAACCCACCGTCTGGCTCAACACCTGCGTTAGTCAACGCCTGAAGGACGTTCACTCCCTTCTTGAGGTTGAGGGCTGACTGGAAATAGGCGTGCTGGTCAAGGATGGACTCTGAGCAGGTGCCGTGCTTCTCCCACTCGTGGCTCCAGAACTTGGTGCCGTCGTTGCTGGGGCAAGCTAGGGTCGGCCACTCTTTTTGCATGCTACTGATCAGGTCCTCAATCTGCAAATGTGAAGTGCATTCAGATCATCTTAATGAACAGGTATGCGTGTATCAGTTTTATTCCTGATCAGTGTAATATCAGAAACTGCGTAATATTTACAATAATATCTGCTTCTCGAATGAGAGAACTCGGGTGGCATTGAATTGAAGCACAAATCATCTCCTAGACTATTTCATATAAGATATTTTGGGATTGTTATACAGTTTCACCTTCTCTTTAACTTGCAAGGATTATATTATTAATAATGATCCTATTTTATGGTTATAGGATATCAATATGATAATTTCTTATGAAGTTATCATTGTAGTATAATTTGTATTTTTATATATATATTTTTTATACAATAAAATTACTTTACCATTAAAAGTTATATTTAAATAACAAGTCAACTTGGCCTGAAGCTTTGCTCGGTCTTGGGATTATTTTATTCACAAGATATATCATTAAATAGAGCATCTAAGAAACAACATTATAGTGAATATATTTATTTTTCTCAAATACCAAGATCCAATCTAAATTAGAAAGAAACAAACAATTACAAACCAAGAAAAAGGCATCTAATTTGATTAAGGAAAAGTAAAGGGCATCTAATGATTTCCCTAAATTAAGTCAAAACCAGCATATAAAACAAATAGTTACTTCCAATTTATTTCCTCAAAAAAAATACTTCCTTCCAATTAACAAATATTTCGTTAAAAATCCAATTAATGAAACACTGTTCCTAAGAAAATAACTAATATTTCCTACCAAAATGTTACAAACTCACTGATAATTGTAATCCAAACAGGAAGAGTACACATTGTTTCATCCATGATATCTATACTACTAATACATTCACACCTATAGGATCATATTCACCCCCCACAACATTATCATGAGTAGAGTAAATGAAAGAGTAAGAAGGGATACCTTGGATTTATCAAACTCGCTATCAGGATCGCAGTTCGACGGCCACGAGCCGGTGTTGTAGTTAGGCCACAGTCCATGAATTCCAAAGTCTGCTGCAGGTTTCCCTGTCGTCGGATAACAACAGCTCTTCTTGGTGTCACAGTAAGATCCTGGCCACTGCACATGGAATGATACCCACACAATGCTACAAGTTTAAACACAACATACATACATACACAGCAGTGATTTCATACGAAAAGATGAAAGAGCTTGTCTGATCACCTGAAGAACAAAGTAGAAGAAGTCGAAATCGTCAGCAACCGAGAGGTTAGCCAAGAATGAAGGAAGAAGGAGAAGGACTAGAACCAAAGGGGATTGGCTCTTCATGACTCTGGCTACTTCTCGAACAATATCCTTACAACTGAATGACTTAATATATGAAATATCTTCGAAAATTTTTTGTTTGCTTCTCAATGTGAGATGAAATGAGAGGTGCCCAAAGACCCTTTGAGGTTCCTGTATTTATGAAGGGTGTGGGGAGCATATCAGTTGGCATATTCCATAAGTTTTTTGCATTGATAATATGAAGAGTGGGAGTAAAGAAGCAAAGGAGTCTGTCTAGTCAATTAAACTAAGCATCACGTTTGGCTCATCAAACTAGAACTGTTCACATTTCCAAACTATTATTATTATTATTATTATTATTTAATTTGGGTTGTTTGCTATGTTAGAGTTTAGTCTAATCTTTATTTTTAAAACAATAGTAAGATGGTTTGGGGAACCAGGCTGGTGTCCTTATCTAAAGATTCTAAACAAGGGTTGACTAGAGTTTGCATAGGTGAAATACATGCTTGAATGTGTCAATCAAACTCTAAAATGCTATTATTAGTATATTGAGCAACATGTTCTAGGGCAAGGAAGTTCTACGGAGTTGTGTGTATGTTTGATGGATGTGCTAAAGTTAACATGCAAGACAATGAATGAAGTTAATGAGATGTTTCTGCTGTAACTTTAAGAGTATTTTTCATATAGATACCACCTGAATTAATTGACAAAATCCATTGCATAGTTGTAGAATTTCTGAATTATCTTTGGAAAACGACATTGAGAGTTTTAGATTCTAATTGTATGGGGAGATATGAGTCGATCATAACATAAACATTATTTACTTGATTATTTTTACACACTCTTATCGTGAAACAAAGAAAAACTCAGAAATAAATTCCTAACACTTTAAGATGTGATACTTAGAGCTATTAATTTCTTAATTCAACATAATTTAGTTCTTAAGAAAACATCCATAAATCCAATTACACACATGAAAAATTATTATTATTATTATTATTATTATTATTATTATTATTATTATTATTATTATTATTATTTTAAACCTTATTGATAATAAAACCTTTATGCTCACACTTTGATTTTCAAAAAAAAGGAAGAAAGTATACTTTGGATGGATCAAATGGACTGGTGGAGTTGCAGTTGGAAGGGTAGGAGCCATCATCGTTGGCAGGCCGGAAGCCATGAATGACGAAGTCAGCAACCGGCTTTCCCGATGAAGGATAACAGCAACTTTGCTGCTGGGTGTTACAGTTTGGTCCTGGCCACTACAACCGCAGCAGAAGTTCATATGTAATCACAAAACTAGTAGAAACTAAATCAAAGCAACAAAAATTCGCATACTAATAAGTCAGTTACCTGCTGAACCAAGTAGAAGTAATCAAAATATATATTGGGCAAAATGATTGGCTTGGGAGAGCCAGAAGTAGTGGAAGAGGGAACAATTTCGATCCCATTTCTGCAAAATTTGCTGTTAGGAGAATTTTCTGGTATTTATGGTGGGAAATAAAAATTCTTGAAACAGTGGTAGGAGATTTCTTTGGTATTTATTTGTGCTGGAGGATACACTACCTGTGAGGCTGTGTGAATTGTCCACTGGAGCTGTAGTGCTTCCCCATATATATATATATATATATATATATATATATATATATATATATATATATATATATATATATATAGATATATAATCTCTATTTGGCAACAAAGAACTAAGAAATTTTGATCTAAGCAAAAAGCAAAAAAGAGTAATGGTGGCAAAAACTCCAGCATGATGGGAATGGACACAATATAGCATTCTGACATAATAGGTGGTGCTCTAAGATTTCCTTAAAATTATTATTCCCACGAGCTTACCTACTTTCTCGGGAAAAGGAAGCCAGGATAAGTAAGTTGTGGGACAGAGCTAGGTGGCACCTAAATCTTCGGCAACCACTGTCTGTCAGTGAAGAACTCCAATGCAGAGAATTACGATCCCTCCTGAGTGACTTTACACCTAATCGAATGAATGAGGATCAACCTCAATGGAGACCGAGCAAAGATGGGAACTTTTCAGTTAAAAGCACATATAATCATTTTAAGGATAGTGGTATTATCCAGAATGAATCCACTTGGATTTGGAAGACTGTTTGCCCACCCAAAATTAGAGTGTTTCTCTGGTTGGCGGTTAAAAAAGCTCTGCTCACCTGGCCAGCATTGCAGAAAAGAGGGTGGAATAGACCAAATATTTGTGTTCTATGTAATAAGGATGGAGAGTCCACCGAACACCTTCTACTGAATTGTCCTTTTACAAGCAAATTGTGGTTGAACAGTGCCAATAAGTTTAATATTAGTATCAACACAGGGGTATGTACTAGTTTTGAGAACAAATTAGGTGTTAGAGGCAAGAAATCACATTTGCCTCGAACCCTCGTAGCAGCATTATGCTGGAATGTATGGAGTGAAAGAAATAGCAGAATTTTTAATTCTATTGCACGCCCATTACACTCATATTTACGTGCGATTATTCATGATACCTTGTTTTGGACAGATATTTCTTTGGAGGAGGCCTGGGTTCAGCTCTTAGGTGGGACATCGGGAGAAGATATCAGCGATAACCCCCCATCTCCAATCCAGACTTGACAGACGGCTTCGGAAATTTTATAGTGATTTTGGGTGGACTCTTTGAAGATCATGAGGAGCTTATGTTGTACTTTTTAGATTTCCTTGTTGCCTTGTTGTCATTTGAATACTTATTTATATTAATCATCTACTTTCTCCTAGCTAGTTTTTTCCGTTTTGTATTTTTGCTTTAAATGTTTATAATTCTATTATCAACTTGTTAATGGAACGCGGAGGGCTTCTACCCGCCGTCTTTGCTCAAAAAAAAAAAAACTCCAGCATGATATCCTGCAAACAGAAAGTATTTGCTTTCACAACAAATTCATCCAATAATACTTGCTTTCACACCAATACATCCAATCATAAATGTATGTGAGTCCCAGCTGTTGGAACACATGGAATTAACGTAATAATAGGATCTTCAAAAACACAGCTCACTCTGTGGAAGAATGTTTATGGCTCATTTGTGTTGATGTTCATTATTGGACAAGTGTACACTCACACGGAGACAGTACTGACGATTCTGGTCCGCATCATGGTGATGCATCTCCCACAGGGGAGAATGGACTTGAAATTTGACCGCGACTTCTCAGAAGGCATACTTGATAGACCACAGACATGCATGAGTTGTGGCTCTATATATAACTAGTGTTGGATCCTTCATGTAATCTTATTATGCTTACTTTTGTGTAATATATAAGACAAGTTCTAGAATGCGAAGGGAACAAACCCACCATTTTTAATTTAAAAAAAAAGTATCTGAATCCCACTAAATACTAATGAAAGTGATGCTTTATTTTCTTATTTTAGCTAAAATGGCGTAAATTAGGTAGTGAATTTTGTTGGAGGATTTACTCAAACTCGGATTCAAGCTATATGAGTTGTAGGTGTTTGTGGTCGCTACGTTGAATCAAACCCCTCAAAACAGAGAGTAACAATTGTTGAAAGTTTAAGAGAGCATGAGAAACATGTTGGGAAGAATTGATAATATCCCAACTTGTATGTAAACAGGCGTGTTAGCAATTAGCAAAAATTAATTGAAATAAATAAATCAACATTAAGTCACAGATTAAACATAGTACTTACGTAGAAAATCCTTACAGAAAAAACCACGGGACAGTTTAAGAATGAATTTCACTATTCTAAAATATCAGTACAACCTTCTGAGTCTTACTAAGAGAATTCAGGAATATATAGAAAATAGAGAGTTCTATAATATTACCTCCAATCTGCAAGAAACCTCCAATTTTGTTAGAGAATTGAAGTCTGTACGTAGTAAAACCACCAGAATAATACCGTGATGGATACTATTTTGGATTGGATTAATTCCAAGAAAACACTAATACTGCAAGATTCTTACAAGATCGACATTAGAGTAAAAAAACGATAACCATGCAAGATTGACATATTAGAAATAAAAGATACCAACACATACACATACTCTTGCAGCTGAAGATGCGAGTCATGTGACATTCCAAGAACAACAGTAACCAGGTAAGTTGTGCATCTGGTGATCAAACGTCGCCATACCTGCTGTCCTAGAGAGCACTGAAAATACCTGTTAACGTGGATGACATCTCTTTAGAACATCAACGTGGACACCAATCACCATGACATGCACTTGGTTTACCTCTTCATTTTCGTCCATTTATTCAGGTTATGGTTCACTTGATGTACTCACACCCAAGATAATTTCAACCAAATGCAATCAGTTTCTGAGTAACCACTTTCGATTGGATTTGATTGATTTAAAATCTCTACCACACCCATGACACCATTGTTAAATTTCAAATAGAATTCACAAACACCACTTTCAAGAGAAGATGTATTACCAGAAAGAAAGATTACAACTTAAATAACAATAACCAATTCTGTAGAAGAACCAGAATGACATAGTTTTTATTACATTGCTCATCAAAGCAATCGTAAACTAGAATGAAGGAAACTGCACTTGGGAGGAGCACCTGCCACGGGGCAAAACAGGGCACTCGATAATATTAGTGCCCGAAGTGTCCACACACAGATAAATTTGATACAGTTGCTTGTTCCCTGATTCATCCGTGTTGCACTCAATCCCTGGAGTGAACCCAGTAGCATCACTGATGGCCATACTGATGCTATCTAAGCTGTAAGTCTGATCGTTGGGCTCGATCCCTAATATTGACATAAAAATGTCAGGGCATTCAGAAGAAGGAGCTAAAGAAAAATTCTGACACAGGAAATTTTTCGGAGTTGTTGCCTTTTACCTGCACTCCTTAGTGCTTGAAGGAGGTTCACTTGGTTCTTCAGGTTGAGTGCAGCCTGGAAGTAGCCATGTTCGTCAAAGACTGATTCAGAGCAGGTTCCATGTTTCGTCCATTCGTGTGCCCAGAATTTGTTGCCACTGTTGCTTGGGCAAGCAAGAGTTGGCCAGTTTCTCCGCATACTTTCCATCAGGTCTGAAATCTGAACAAATCAAGTTCAGGTCAGCAATTCATCATATATTTGCTTGATTTATGGGCAACGTTTAAGAAAATTTGAAGATAATAAGTACTGTGAGATGCATGATTACAGAAGCATTTTTAGGAAAATAAAATAATTCCCAATCACGACCGATTCGGACTTGGCAAGTCTAGATTTGGCATTTTTAGGAATCAAGACTTGCCATATCCGGATTTATCTAAATGACAAGTCCAGGCCTGCCAAGTTCAGATTGATCGTTTCATTAGTAATACCTACAATTTATTAGCTTCTAGAATATATTAGTTATTAAGAAATTTATTAATTACTATCTAATTTAATTCCATTATTAATAGAATGCGTCATCAAACCATTATTTCTTATCATTTCAAATGCCAATGGTACAAGATTAGTACGTCAATAAACAATGACTATTTATTTAAAAAAATATTCTTTTTCATTGAAATAATTTTTAACATGAAATGCATTTTCCTCCTTTTGCAGAAGAATTAATTATTATCATAGCACACATTAATCAATTAGCACAAAAAATAATAAATACCAGAGAATATCAGTTTACTTCTCCAAGAAAATTTAATAATTTTTTTCTATTTTCATATATTTTATTTTTGGATTTGAATGGTTTCGGTTCTTAAGAAAACATCCATAAATGCAATTACTCATTTGAAAATAGCTTGATCTCATGGATCACCACCACCCTAAAATAATTGCTTTTACTCTTTTTTATAACCTTTTTGATGATAAAATCTTCATGTATCATTCACTTTGATTTTCAAAAAAAGATCTCCTTCAACTATGGAAACAAAAGGAATGGGGGAAAATGTGGACCTGGGATGGATCAAATGGAGTGCTGGAATCACAGTTGGAAGGGTAGGAGCCATCCTTGTTGTTAGGCCAGAGGCCATGAATGCTGAAGTCAGCAGCCGGCTTTCCTGATGTAGGATAACAGCAACTTTGCTGGGTGTCACAGTATGATCCTGGCCACTATAACCACAACAAAAGTTTAGAATCACAAAACTAGTAGAAGAACAAAATCAAAGCAACAAAAACTAGAAAGGAGTCAGTTACCTGCTGAACAAAGTAGAAGAAATCGAAATCTTGAGCAAAGGATTGGGCTGAGAGAAGGAAAAGAGCCAGAAGCAGTGGAAGAGAGAGCAATTTCAATCCCATGGCTGGTGTTTATGCTGGAGGTTACAATCCTTGTGATGATTGGATGGATGGTCCATTGGAGCTGCACCTATATATAGGTAAAAACCTTTTGAGTATTTTGAATTGGCATATTCTGTCATCTCCATTTGGCAATAATAACAAAGAGATTTTATTCCAAGTAAAGAAGGAAAGAGTAATGGTGGATAAGAACTCCAGCATGATACACTGCAAACATAAAGTATTTGCTTTCACAACAGTTCATCCAATCAAAAATGTATCTGAAACCTACTGATTAAGATTGATTAATAGAGTCATCTCAGATTACTTGAGAGATGATTAGCTGATTACATGTCATTTAAAAATGATGTTGATTTGTCATTGGCATCTGTTAGCTTGTGGGTTACGCACCGGTGAGAGTTTCGCACCATATCCTCAGTGTATTCACACTGCTATCCCAGTGTATCAATCATTGGTGTACCGAAATCGGCCAATGAGATAGATGGCACGACTTCTGGCCGGCCATTACCGTTGAAAATAATCAGTGTGGACGTGTTTGCTTAGGTTGGTTGTCGTTGTTGTTTCAGCCCAGAAATGCCAAGCTTTTGAATCTGAATGATTTCCTGCGTTGCCTCCATGTAAACAAAAAATTGACAGCAGAAGTGAGAGATACCTTGGGTGCTTTCAACTTGACTTGATACGATGGACAGTCGGTAAAATGGCACCATCCCCCCTCAATATCCATATTCTGCGAACCTAGGAAGATACCTTTAACCTGATTAAACAAGTTCAATGCCAGCTTTGAAGGTGGATCTGTAGCAAGATTCACTCTGATTTTTAAATAATTAGGTTGTCCATTGGCATAAACTAAAGCCAAAGCCATAGTTTTTTTGAGCAAATACGGCGGGTAGAAATCCTCCGCATTCCATTAACAAGTTGATTATAGAACTACAAACATTTAAAACAGAAATACAAAACGGAGAATACTAGTTAGGAGAAAGTAGATGACAAATACAAATAAGTGTTTACATGACAACAAGGAAATCTAAAAAGTACAACATAAACTCCTTATGATCTTCAAAGAGTCCACCCAAAGTCACTATAAAGTTTTCCGAGGCCTTCTATCAAATCTGAGACGGGGATGGAGGGTTATCGCTGATGTCTTCTCCTGATATCCCACCTGAGAGCTGAACCCAGTCCTCCTCCGAAGAAATATCTGCCCAAAATAAGGTATCATGAATAATCACACGTAAACATGAGTGTAATGGGTGTGCAGTAGAATTAAAAATTCTGTTATTTCTTTCACTCCATACATTCCAGCATAATGCTGCTACTAGGGTTCTAACCAAATGTGATTTTTTGCCTCTAACACCTAATTTGTCCTCAAAACTAGTACATACCTCTATGTTGATACTAATATTAAACTTATTGGCACTGTTCAACCACAATTTGCTTGTAAAAAGACAATTCAGTAGAAGGTATTCGGTGGACTCTCCATCCTTATTACAAAGAACACAAATATTTGGTCCATTCCATCATCTTTTCTGTAATGCTGGTCAGGTGAGCAGAGCTTTTTTAACCACCAACCAGAGAAACACGCTAATTTTGGGTGGACAAACAGTCTTCCAAATCTAATTGGATTCATTCTGGATAATGCCACTATCCTTAAAATGATTATATGTGCTTTTGACTGAAAAGTTCCCATCTTTACTCCATCTCCATTGAGGTTGATCCTCATTCATTTGATTATGCGTAAATTCACTCAGGAGGGATCGTAACTCTCTACATTGGAGTTTTTCGCTAACAGACAGTGTTTGCCGAAGATTTAGGTCCCACCTAGCTCTGCCCCCACAACCTACTTACCTTGGCTTCCTTTTCCCGAGAAAATAGGTAAGCACTTGGGAATAATAATTTTAAGAGAATCTTAGAGCACCACCTATCATACCAGAATGCTATACTATATCCATTCCCCAGTTTAAACTCCACGCTTGGCCAGACAACAGTTCGAGACAACATAACCCCCTTCCAGAATATAGAAGTAGAGCTTGGCCTTCGAAAATTTGAAAGCCAGGTAGTCTCCTTAGGGCAATACTTTGATGACATCAGTTTTTGAAAAGAACCCTGTGGTCGAGAGATTAAGTACCACCACCATTTTGCCATTAAAGATAAATTAAAGAGTTTTAAGTCCAATACACCAAGTCCTCCCGACTTTTTTGGTCTACAGATGTAATCCCAAGAGATCAAATGATATTTCTTCCCCATTCCACAAGAAATTCTTCCTTATACTATCTATTCTTTTTCTTACCCAAGTCAGCAGTAGGAAGAAGGACATATAATACAGAGGTAATGTGGTTAGTACTGAATTAAGTAATACCACTCTCCCACCTAAGGATAATAAATTACTTCTCCATCCTTCCAATCTCTTCTCGAATGTATCAAGTAACGGGCTCCAATCTTGCTTAGAAAGCTTTTCTTGTTTAATGGGGATACCTAAATATTTGATCGGTAATTCCTCCTCGACACAACCAAGAATTTCTAGTATAAGAATGAGTGACAGATTTCTTTTCCCTAAGTTAATAAGAGCACTTTTAGAGAAGTTAATTCGTAGACCTGACCAGGCTTGAAAACAGCATAGCAACCCTTTGATATATATAGCATCCTTAATATTGCCCTCTCCAAATATAAGTGTGTCAGCAGCATATTGAAGGTTAGTGATGATGATAGATGGGACCCCAGCAAGACCATGTAACAAACCCGCTCTTATCAACTTTCTACCCATTACATTTAAACCATCTGCCACTAGAACAAAGAGTAGAGTTGATAGAGAATTACCCTGGTGTAAACCACGTCTCAATACTACTCCTTACCTACTTCTCCATTAATCATAATCTGTGTCTTGGCGGAATAAAGCCAACTTTCAATCCAGGAGATCTATCTAACTCCAAATCCCCGCAATCGTAGAATCTCTAGTAGACAATCCCAATCTACCATAGCATAGGTTTTTTCAAAATCCAATTTGAGTAGGAAACCCCCCAACTTAAGTTTTCTGCAGTAATGGATGACCTCATATGCGGTCGCGACTCCTTCCAGAATGTTTCTTTCTGCCAGAAAACCGGTCTGATAATCTCCTATCATCAGCTGAAGTTTTTCTGCAATACGATTAGCTAACAGCTTGGAGACTATTTTGATAGTACTATTCAATAAAGCAATTGGTCTATAATCCCCAATGTGGTCTGCCTGTTTCTTCTTGCGGATCAGAGTGATCCACGAGTAATTGATCCTATCAAGTCTTGCCTCATCCGTATATACCTCATTTAACATCCGCTTTAAATCTTCTTTAACTTCCTGCCAAAACGTCCTATAGAAGAATAGCGGGAAACCATCCAGACTGGGCACCTTATCGGGACCCAAATCCCAAACAGTTTTCTTAATTTCCTCTTCTCGGAATTCATCCTCTAGCTCCATTAAATTTGAAGTGGCTTTCCAAACACCCTCTTTCATTTGAAATCTGAATGGGTGTTTGCTTCCAAGCAACTGCTTAAAGTGATGGTAGACATGATCTTGAATCTGTGAGCCTTATATTTCGCCTCTATCTGTCTTGAGATATTGTATTTTATTACTTTTAAATCTCATAGAAGCAGATTTGTGAAAAAAAGCAGTGTTGGCATCTCCCTTTTTCAACCATTTACACATGGCCCTCTGCTTCCACATTATTTTCTCATTTCTATATATCTCCTCTAAAAAACTTCTCAACTCCAGTAGCTTGGATGTCTCCTCCATATTTAGGTGTCTCACATCTTCCTGTTTTTATTATTTTCTCATTTCTATATATCTCCTCTAAAAAACTTCTCAACTCCAGTAGCTTGGAGGTCTCCTCCATATTTAGGTGTCTCACATCTTCCTGTTTTTCTAGCAGCTCCATTTGCCGAAGAATCTCCTCTTTGTGTTTCCTCAATTGAAGTTGATATCTATCTTCTCATCTCCATAGTAGTCTTCTAAGGCGACGCAGTTTAATGCAAATGTTACCGGTGGCATCCATTGCTGACGTCGGTTGAGCCCAACTTTCCTTCATTAGATTGTAGACCTCCATATGTTCCAACCACCATTTCTCAAATTTAAATCTTCGCAACATTTTTATCCCCTCTCTCGTCTCTAAACAGATTGGTACATGGTCTGAGGTTGTCCTCTGAAGTGATTTGAGTTCTGCTAATGGAAACTTGTTATCCCATTTATTACAAACTAGAACTCTATCTAATCTTGCTAAATTGGGGACTTCTCTCATATCCGACCATGTAAAAAGACGGCTGCCAAGAGGTAAATCGATCAGGCCAAGTTGGGCAATAATTTGATTAAAAGTTGCCCGATCTCGGGGAATATGATCGATCCCCTTTCTTTCATGGGCGAATCTCGTTATATTAAAATCTCCCCCTATGATCCACGGGCTATCCCATTTATTTTTGATACTCCTAATCTCGTCCCAAAAATTAGGACGCAATTGTGTATCGTTAGGACCATACACTGCCGTGATTGATTGGATCCACCCATCAGATAGCCTCTTTACATTGACAAAGAGGGAAAATTCACCTTCAAAGACATCTAAAATATTAAATTTGTTAGTCACTCCAATGATGATCCCCCCTGAAGCCCCCTTACAATTTTTAACTTTAAAAGTAAATGAATTTGGGCCCAAAAATCTAAGTACCCTGTGGTTCGGGTCTATGAGTTTAGTTTCTTCAAGGCAAACTATATCAAGTTTATTGAAGCGAATCACCTCTGTCACTATACGACGTTTAGCTGGGTTACCCAACCCACGGATATTCCAGAATAAATAATTCATAAATCAACTTCTACACCCCTCTCCACAAAAGCCAAAGCCATAGTTGTTCATGTAATAACACAAAGTTGACATATATATATATATATATATATATATATATATATATATATATATATATATATATATATATATATATATATATATATATATATATATATATATAACATACATACATAGTTCAATGTTGTTGCAAATAAAAATCTCCGAATTCAACATGTGAGGTCCATTTTAAGTGTATATGGTACAAAAATCCATAGGAGTATGATAATATGGAATATTTCACTTTTGCTGTCAATTTCTGGAAGCTAATGTGATCCACTCCCCAGTGAGGGATCCTAATTTGTATGACTTATTATTAACTATCCTTGTTTCACTAAAATCTATTTAATGAAATGTGCTCAAAATAAATAGATAAATAAATAAATATGGATAAATATGAGTAGCTATTTCTTGTATGAATCGATCAAAGATCAGGATTATGAGCTACAAGATATGACTCAATCTTTCCTAGAAAAAGAAGGCGTACAACCTATATAATATGGCCTTTGGAATGAAGGGCTTTAAGCCTAAACCACGCCAGGCTAAAATTTATTAGAATTTGGCACAAGCCTGGCTTAAACTGGACGGACCAGTCCTGAACCGCGCTAGGGCCCATGTCAAGTGCTGCTGTCTTTTAGTAGCTGTGCTTTGGCCTTGCCTGTCTAATCTTCCAACACCGACACGTCCTCCTCCAACTCTGGAATTGTTTGCATCGCATATCACACGCTGCAGTATTTATAATTTGCACATTACCATGCCACATTCCAGCCATAAATAGTCCATACTTCATATCATCAACCTAAGCATATAATGCATGAGGGGCAAGGACAAATGATTGCCATAATTTTCAAAAAACATCCTACTCAAGTATACAAGATCTGAGGAAATAAAATCTGATGTAGGAATACCTTGTTTCCACATGTATTGTCAGCAAAGGAAATGAGCCAGAAAAAATCCGGACACCAACTTGATGATAGCCAGAAAAACGACTGTGAACACCCCCACCTCAAATTTCCAAATCTGTATGGCTCTCCTAGATTTCTCATGATAAGAGCTCGGAACAAACAGTAACAGTGACATTTCAAAACTGAAGAATGTACTGGAAGCATCACACTTATTCTAGAGAGGCTCCTGCTAACATTGTAGCCCAAGTTCAACTTAACCCCAATCTCAGAATTTTGAGTTTGAGTTGGGTAGCTGAATCAATTTCGACAGCGTATAGATCAGAATGGACGGTGCAGATGAAAAAGAACACGTTAAACTCAAACCTCTATCTCCTTCAGTCAGCATAAACACAACTGTTGAAGCTATTTAAACAGGCCTCTGCTTTCCCTCCAAACCAGTCAACTGCCAAAGACCAAGCGCCTCCTCCAGAGCTTTGAATCAAAACTGAAACTTCTCGTTCCAAGAAGAGGAATGTCACCTGCGCTCTCTCTTACTACAGCCCAGATCCCAGTCTCCCAATGTCAGGATATCTCCAAAGACAACCATAGCAAACTCTCCATCAGAGAGAGACTGAACCAAAGAACACCTTCGGGTGTCAATCCCACGAGAAGAAAGCTACTGCAATCTTGTAGCACAGGCATTGTTGCAACGGGATTGTCTTTGGTTCAACCGGCAAGAGCTGAACCAGCGAGCCCTCGAGAGTCTGCATCGAGCCGGATGTCATACTCGAGATTTCTAGAGTATTTGAATTAAGGAGCTGTGAAAAAGGCTGACCTGTTTGAGAATGGAACAGTCGCCATTGCTGAGATTTCCAACCCAGTCCTGTACAAAATACAGAGAGTCCGAGTGCAATTACCCGGGCTAACGCAGGAGCTGCTGAGGAAGCTGAAGGAGAAGGAAGTGGACTTCGCGGCCCATCCTGTAGAACCAACTTATGGGCTTGCTATTCATGATTTTCTGGCGAAGTTTGGATTTCCTTTGCTACTACTTGGCCCCTTGTTATTGAGAAATTCTTCGGTCAACACTCCAGGAGGCCCCAACCTGCCCTTTGGCCTGGGAAGGTAATGTATGAGTTCCATGAAAACAGATAAACATCATCAAGTTGGGGAATTTCTTTTCAAATGAGTCCGATATGTTAGCTCTCTTCTTCAATCATGCTTGCTCAATTTTCCTTACTCTAGGGAGACAAATACACTCAATTAAACAATATTATATATGGAATTAATAACATAACCTAAGTAACAACTAGAATAAGATGAATAACCTGGTTTTGGCAGGTCAGACTCCAACTACAACTGATCGTAAAATGTGGTGTTCAGTTTTCTGTGGTGACTTTGGCATGCAACCTGAGAGATTTATTATGTTGGATTCAATAATGGTAGGCACTTTAGACTTCTAAATAAAAAGTGGAACTGGCAACAGGTCTAAAGCCAAATTTCAGATGGAACCCAACACGGGAATAACATTGGATGATGTAGCTGGAGTCGATGAAGCCAAGCAAGATTTCAAAGAAATTGTGGAGTTCTTAAAGTCACCTTCTTTGGTGCTAGTGTTGAAATTCAAGAAACAAGCATGCCATCATGTTTAAGATTGGCTAAAGAGCCTCAAATAAAGCCACATCTTTCAGTATTACGAGAGTAGAGTAGAATGTAAGACTTGATATTGCTACATAATCAGTGTTGCAGGAAACTTATATCGGCCTATTCAGCTGTTAATGAAAACTGCAGTTTAAGAACCAAATTTAATCAAAGATGAGTATTGGAGGACTAATGACATAATACCCCCATGCAATTCCTAACAAAGAGTACATATGCATCGGTGAATAATCTGCGAAAGCATTGATCCTAATACATATTCTCTAAAACATATTACACTAATTTTTGGCAGGTGACAGTTGGCATACCTGATATAAGGGGAAGGGAAGAGATGCTGGAAGTACATAGCAGCAACAAGAAGCTTGACAAGGATGTCTCTCTCAGCATCGTGGCTATGAGAACACCCGGATTCAGTGGTGTTGACCTGGCAAATCTCATGAATGAAGCAGCTATTCTTGCAGGACGAAGAGGAAAAACAAAAATAACATAGAAAGAGATGGATGATTCTATTGATCCGATTGTGGCAGGCATAGAAGGAACCAAAATGACTGATGGCAAGAACAGGATTCTTGTTGCTTATCATGAGATTGGCCATACATCTGAGACGTTAGTGTCAAGTACATTTCTTTATATAATGCTGAATATCATGTTTGGTATGATTAGGAAAGGTCAATAGTTATACATGCCAACAAATATTACCAACTGCTAGTCTTTGTATGTTAGGACCTTCACATCATGGGACCGTTATATCTTATGAAAAACCAAGAAAGTAACACCTACTAAAATCCTGACTGCTAGTCTTTTGTATGTTACTACCTTCACATCACGGGACAGTAATATGATTATATCTTATGAATGAATAAGAAAATAACACCTACTAAAATCCCAACCTACCGTATACATTCCTACCACCCTCCAACCTTGTCCAATTGCAGTGCATTTTCTTATCATACATCGCAAAAGAAAATTATATTCTTAAGAGCTATCTCTGAATGTTGTTCTCTGGTCCTAACTGATTTCTAACTGTAGGACGCTCACTCCTGGGCATGATCCGGTACAAAAAGTTACCCTCATTCCACGAGGTCAAGCTCGTGACTTACTTGGTTCCTACCAGGGGAGGACCCTGCTCTTATTTCAAAGCAACAAGTCTTTGCTAGACTAATTGGAGGACTCGGTGGGCGAGCAGCAGAAGAAGTAATATTTGGGGAATCAGAGATCACAACAGGTGCAGCTGGAGACTTGCAGCAAATAACTCAGATAGCAAGACAGGTAAGTTCTTCACAAAAAGTGCTTCACCATAGTTATTTGCAGTGAGATTTAAAGTGAGAAATACATCACTAATATAAGAAGATTATATACTGTTGAAGATTATTTCAGTACTTCTTGAAGAGAATAATCATGTATAAAATGCTGAAAAGTTTCTTCCAAGGCAAAATTACTAGTAGATCTCTTACTGTTATTCCTTTTAAATTTGAGCCAGATGGTCACTATGTTTGGAATGTTGGAGATTGGCCCTTGGGCACTTTTGGATCCGGCAGTACAAAGCAGTGATGTAGTAATGAGAATGCTCGCAAGGAATTCAATGTCCGAAAAGCTTGCAGAAGATATTGACAAGTCAGTGAAAGCAATCATTGACAAGGCTTACGATTGCCTGACCTATCCAATAAGTTCAGAATGTACTTCCTGTAGAAAAGAATATTGATCCGGTTAGATGGATCTGCAGCGATAACTATGACTATGTATATATGCTGTAATGTAAAAAATAACTGATTCAAAGCAACTGCGATATATTCCAGTTTAACTTCGATTTGCCAGAATCTTCTTTTGATCTAAAATTGTGCATGATGCCGCCAAAGAAATATGACATCTGATTTTGTAATGAAGATGCTCCTCCTATCTCTTATGTTCTATCTTTCGTTACTTCCTTCTTGCTTTGCCATCTCAATCAATCACATTTAAGTTTTAACCATGTATTCAGGTTTTACAAGAGAGGTAAGGAGTTTTCCAAAAACATGTAGTTAAACTGCAAAACATCTATCCTGAAAAATATCCCAAGTCATACTCTGATTCTGTAATTACTCATATATTCAAAGTGGCTGCATCTTCCTCAAACTATATTTTCTTCCTCTCAGACTGAGTACAACTGATACATCAGACCAAATCCATCTCATGCAAAATTACGACAATCAACACCTGTTCAAAGGTTCTATGCGATTCTAAGCGTTGTATCAGGAGGAGTTGAAAGAACCCCGAAAGCAAATACCGATTGCTCAATATGAAAAGAGAGTGCACTCTCCTTACCTCCAAATCCATCTCATGCAAGTCAGATGTCATCAAGCATCTTATACCCCTCAGCTTGCTTTGGGTGTGAATCATCGTCAACATTTAACTCATGAACCACTCCCTTATACTCCATCTGCTGCTACAGTTTGAATTCCTCTGATTAGGCATTCAGCAAAAAAATGTCATCCCCAACTTCTTGTGCTTTCAACTCAATCAGATGCCCAATAACCTAGTCTCCAATGTCAATTTGGCCGTAAAATCTATAGGCTCCAAGCAATGCCATCCAAATTGTTGCATCCGGCTCAACCCCCAGCTCTGTCATTACAAGCTGGTACAGCCGGTCAAGCCAAACCTGCATGGCCCAAAATGTCAACAATGCAACCGTAGTGACACATGTTGGGGACTATCCGTACTCAAATTTTATTATATGAAGGAACTTAATCCATCATCTGCCAGCTCATGAGACAGTCCTAACACGTCGGGGACTAGTCCATGTCTACAAGCAGAAATCACACATTGAACGTTTGCTCATCAGGAGCAACACTACCCGATGCATCTTGATGCAATAGTCACAGCACCTCTTGAGACACTTCTTGTTCCCACTGCGTGCCCGCCTGAAGCAGGATCAAGCCCTGATGCTATTTTAAGTATTGCTCATACTATTGATGACTATCTCTCTCTCTCTCTCTCTCTCTCTCTCTCTCTCTCTCTCTATTTCTAGCTTTGTTTTTTTTTTTATATAGTTTTTATCAATGGACCTTATCTTAGCTGTTTGGTGTATACCTTACTTAAAATTTGTAGCCATGCCCAAAATTAATTTAGATCTACCAGTACACCCTCAGTTCATGAACATGCGCATGCAGTAAACGATCACAAGGATACATGAAAACAACAATTACCATAAACAAACTAGCTTCCCTCAAAAGGAAAGACAAAAAAAGAAAAAGAGAGAGATCAGATATACTAATTAGATCTATGGATCATAAAGAAAGATCACGAGGACAGAACTAAGAAATTAATAAAGGTTGACACAGTTAGCATTCCCTATCTCCAATTTTTCCTCGCTTTTTACATCAAAATCTGTTATTTTCATCGAGGTAATACTCGACAAGTCCATCACAAAAGTACCCAGCAGTGGCCGAGGGACAATGCTCTTGATACCCTGCTGCCATCATCCTCCTCTTCTTGTAGTTTGCCTTGAAGCATGCTTGCCTGAGCCTCTTCGTCTTCTCCTTCAGTTTCATCGCCGGCTTCTTCTCCAGCATCTTCCTCTCCTGCTCCAGTATGTCTATCGTGGTTCGCAGCTGCGTCTCCCCCGCTTCCCCTTCCTCTCTCTCCAGTTCCTGCTCAAACACAACGCATGCATGAACTTATGGCTGTACAGATATTTCAGAATTTTGATTCTAGCTATCAAGTGCAACTACATTTGGCCAATTAACACGGACTGAAATGAACTACCTGAACATTTTCGATGAGGGTCTTCAGGCTCTTCATCTTGCGGTGAGGCCATCTAGGAATGCCGAGCTCTCTGCACTTCTTCTTCAAGAGAGTGAGGCCAACATTGAGCTCTCTGGCAGCCTGAGTGATCGGCATGTAGAAGTACTTCGACACATCCTCGAACGTTATGCTCCTCTCTTCCCTACTGTTCCTTGTGCACAACTTCTTCTCCTCCTCCTTTCTTGCATTGTCATCCCTCTTCTCCTCACCGTCGCATATCAGATTCCCTTTCATGGTGCTGATCATGCTAGTGGCACTGCTCTCCCAAAGCCCGTGAATCTCTTCATCAAACATGGAGTTGAACTCTACTGTATATGCATACCACCATGAAACAAATAGGTGTGATGAAATTAAAATGTGAGGAAAATTTTAGATTTTGCTGCCTAGTGATCAATACCATCAAGGAGATCCTGAGGAGGGAAGAGAGGTTCCGACGGGTATCGCTGCATTAGAGGAATGGCATCGATAATTTCCTCCTCTTCTATTACCGGAAAATCCAACTGCCAATTCCTCCAATGGGGGAATCCACTGCAAATATTTTGAAACTTCTTTCAGTAATAGTAACAGCTAAATATGAACTCTATATTCTCATATTGGGTTAATCAAGAATTCAAATAAAAATTGCAATAACAGTTCATACTTAACATGTTATGTAATATATAAATTTGATTGATAAGAACAATGAAGTAAATGGGAAGAAAGCAGGTGCAATCAACAAACTCTAGTATAAAGTTCAGTAGAACTCAATTACCTTAACTCAACCCGATCATGGCCAAGCCAGTTATCTATTTGCTGGTAATTGTCCATAAGAGAGAGAGAGAGAGAGAGAGAGAGAGAGAGAGAGAGAGAGAGAGAGTACAATTAGGGAATGATTTGGGGGGGCGTAGATATACACTTGAGGAGTGAATTGAATTGAATGGTGGGAGGTCGTGCAGGAGTACATGGAAAAATAACAGCATGCAAAAAATTGAATTAATTGCAAAGAGACATTGGACTTGGAGTTACAACTTACAAATTAACAAAATAATGAGCAGCCATTGGTGGGTTATCCCATTAATAAGGAGGTGGTCATCAATTAATTCATAATTAACCCCTACCGGGGCTGGGGTGGTGCCAAACTCAAAACTCCTATCATCTACTTTTCGTCCCTCAATATGAAAAAAATTCTATTTTTTGATATACTATTCAAGGCCTAAAATATGGAACCGATATCAATATTGGTTGATGATTCATGATATCAAAATCAACAATATAGGACATTATCGTATCGGTTATATTGAAAAATCCACATTATCGAATCGAAATAATAGGTCATATCGGGTTACCTCAAAACCCAGTACAATACGAGCAATGTATATCGGTATTAGCCGATATATAAAACCTTGCTATATTCTAATTATTTCCAAAAAAGAAATTGGATTTTGGTCCAGAAACACATTTATAATTAAGGTTTTCTAGTATCAATGTTGAATTTGGAGATACTAATAATAACCTTAAGTTAAAAAAATGCAATGTACATTGAACCTGACCAAAGGTTTAAGCACATACACTAAGATTTCATACTCTTAAATGAAGTTGCATGCGCCTCCTAACAAATCTATCATGGATATTTTGGCGGCGGTTAGTTCCTGATCTAATTTCTTCATAAATAAAATATTAACACTTGAGATAAAAATAAAAATAAGTTACGCCATGCCTGATGATAGATAAATGAAACAGATAAAATCATATGCTTTGAAACGCTTGTGAGTTAGTGGGGAGAGTGGAGGCTAGTATTTATGATTAATTATAAATGCAGCCTTTAACAAAGAGATGTTTATAGATCTTAATGAAGGGATTTAAGAGTGCAACTATGCTAGTTAAACCCCCACTAATCATTTGCCCACCGTTACTTGGTGTATGAGCTCTGTAAACTATCTAGATCACACCATATTTGCCAAAAAAAAAAAAAATCAAGTTTCTAAATTTTGTTACCAATAATCTATATTTGTCAGGTACTCACAATTTGATATGGGCATGGAAATCAAACGATAATGGATTAGCAATGGGGTCAAGTTCTAAGAAGAAATTCTAAATATCCACTCTAGTTATAATTCAAAATGATCTATCAAGAGGTAGAACCTTTATTTGTTCCTTAAAACACAAATTTTCTTTTCTTTTCTTCTCTTTTTTCACTCAATTTTCAATTGAAAACTGCAAAAAGGAGGTACAGAGAGTACCTTAGGTGACATACTAGCTCTTTTTTTTTTTCAATATGAAATGTAGCCGGTGAGGCAGCTCTGTGAAGATGACGAGAGGCAGAATTTCGTCCAGAATCAAAGAGCCGACTTTTTCTATCTCGACCAGTAAACAGCTAAAGTCCCAGAAATCGGGTGAAATCGGTGGCTTGTGCTGCATCTTCCTATGATTCCACAAGACAATGTTGTTGCTCATCATGCTCTGTTCGCCAAAGTGTGGACTTTCAAATTCAAATTGCAAAGGGGCGGGAAACAAACATATCGTTCTCCAACTAACTCCAATCATCAAGGCAGAAGCTTTCTTATGATTCTTGAAGAGCATTGCCATCCTTGAATCCAACCATCTTCATAATTAACCTCAATCCATCCAACAAATGATAAATACTCCCACTGCTATTATAAGCATCATCTCCGGAAACAAACCTATAGATCGATCCGTTCACTTCAACACAACTTTCTCCAGCTACCTTCTTCAGCCCCTCTTCCCTCATCACCTTCCTCACTTTCGCAGCCTCCTTCCACGACCCAACCTCCGATAACATGTTGGCAACCATCACATAGTTTCCACTGCGCCTAGGCTCCAGCTCGAGCAATCTCCGTCTAGCCTTCTCTCCGATGCAATCCACATCTTTCTCAATATGCAGTTGGCACGCGCTCAGCAATGTTCTCCACACAACCGCATCAGGATCAATAGGCATTCGGTTTATAAAGTCATAAGCCTCAACAAGATGACCCTTCCTGCCCAGCACATCCACCATTGCACTGTAATGTGTCATCATTGGCTTGATGTTATAAACATGAACCATTTCGTCAAAGAATCGAAGCCCTTCATCAATCAACCCAGCATGGCTGCATGCACAGAGAACCCCGAGAAACGTTACGTAGTTAGGCCTGATCAGAGATCTCTTCATCCTCGAGAAGAGCTCAAGGGCCTCTTTCGCAGACCCATGCTGTGCGTAACCAAGTATCATGGCGCTCCAAGTCCACTCATTCTTTGCTCGCATCCTCTCAAACACCTTCGTAGAAAAATCCAAATCCCCGCACTTGGTGTACATGTTTATAACCGCCGTCCCGAGCTGCACATTCACATCAAACTCCTTCACAACAATCCAACCATGAATCCATTTCCCGAACCTCAAGCTCCCCAGCTCCGCCACAGCGGACAGCAAAACGACAAACGTAGTCTCATCTGGCCCGAACCCATCAATCTCCATCCTCCTAAACAATCCAATTGCCTCTTCATGGAAACAGTTGTCAACATGCGCCGACAAAGTCGTGTTCCAAGAAACCACAGTTCTGAGAGGCATTTCATCGAACACCCTGCGAGCATCAGCAATACGTCTGCATTTCCCGTACAGCAGCATCAACGTGTTCTGAACGTAAACGATCGGATAAAGTCCCTTCTTGATGCAGTCGCAATGGACCTGCATTCCTAGGAGAATGGCGGACGAGTGAGCACAGGATTTGAGAACGAACGGGTAGGTGATCTCGTTGGGCTCGATGCCCGCAAGCCGCATTTGGGAGAAGACGACCAGGGCCTCGCGGGGAGAGGCGCTGTGGCTGAGCGCTCGGATGACGTGGTTGAAGGAGGAGGGGGTCGGGTTGGGAGCGTGGGAGAGGAGGGAGCGGGAGTAGGATAGGTGGGCGAACGGGGAGAGGGAGGCAAGCCTGATGAGCTCGGCGGCGAGGAATCGGTCGCCGGAGAGGCCGAGGGTTTGGATTTGGGCGTGGATTTGGAGGAGATGGGAGATGGATGTGCAGGAATTTAGCAGAGAGATGCAGTGTTGCTTCGCTGACAATCTTTGCACCGCCATTTTTTTCTTCTCTTTAAAAAAAAAAAAAAAAAAAAAAAAAAAAAAAAAAAAAACTGAATTTATATGAGAGGGAAGAATGATATGGGCCAGATGGGCTTAACTGCTCTTTCGGCGCGATCCAACAGGACTTTGAGGGTGTGGTGGTGTTAATTTTGAGGGGCCGTTTAGTTTTCTTGGGCTGGAAACGGCCCATTTCTAGATATTTGCAGTAATTTTGCTTTAAAATATTAAAAACACAATATGTGTTTTCTTTTTTTTATCAAATTTGTTAGCAAATAGTTTCCAAAATTTTGAATAAGACCGCAAAAGGAGAATGAGGTACCTTCTGAAGAGGAATGCAAATAATAATGAAACATATATTAGACGTAAATGTCTCTACAGTTTGTGTTACAACTCTCCAGCAAAGAACATATCTCCAACGACAGGGGATGAGACCGATCCCCCGCCAAAAAACTATGAACCCTGCTCTCAACCTCAATCCAACTGTAACCAGGCTGCTTCACAATCCCACACCTCTCCATCACTCCCCTCACCTCCAACGCATCCCCCCACCTCCCTTCGTTGGCATGAACGTTGTACAACAACACGTAGGGGGCCGAGCTATCGGGCTCCACCTTCGCCAGAGCCTCCGCTGCCACCCGAGCCACCCGCGCATCGTTATGAACCCTGGCGGCGTTGAGCAGTGCACCCCACACCGTCTTATCAGGCGGCACCACCATCTCCTCAATCACTCTCATCGCTTCCCCCAGCTGCCCGTGCCTCCCGATGAGGTCTATGAGCGAAGCGTAATGCTCTATCCGAGGTGTCAGCCCGAAATCTCCAACCATTGAGCTGAACTGCCGCTTCCCCTCGTCCACCAGCCCAGCATGGCCGCAGGCATTCAGCACCGAGACGAATGTTATGTACGTCGGCCTCACCTTCACCCGCTTCATCACTCCAAAGAGCTCCAGAGCTTCACTGGCATGCCCATGGTGAGCCAGTCCTCCGATCATCGCATTCCACGAGACGACGTCTCTTATTTGCATCGACATCTCGAGAAACACATCCTTCGCGTGCATCACAGCCCCGCACCGCGAATACATTGTGATGAGCGCGTTGTTGATGGGAGCGTCGGATACGATCCTTTTGCATACGAGCTGATGGATCTGAATCCCTAGCCGAAAGGATGCTAGCCCTGCGCAGGCGCTGAGCACGGACGAGAGAGTATGCTTGTCGGGTCGTTCCCCAACAGCTAGCATTTGAGCAAACACCTCCATCGCACCTTCGTACTCCCCATTCTTCTCGTAACCAGCTAGCATCGTGTTCCATGAAACAATGCTTTTGCAAGGCATTCGCTCGAAAAGCTCCCTCGCCTGCTGCAACTCCCCTCTCCTAGTCAACCCACATATGATCGCATTCCACGACCAAGCATTGGGCGTCTTCAATCCCTCGAAAAGCTTGACAGCTTCATCCATCTTCCCAGCCTTAACGTACCCACTAATCATCGTGTTCCAAGAAACCAAATCCCTCTCTGGCATTTCATCAAACAGATCCCTCGCCGAGCTTAAGTCTCGGCCCTTCACATAGCACATCATCATCGTGTTCCAAGAGATGAGATTCTTCTTAAACCTCGGAGATTTCTTCGGAATCAAGTAGAAAAGCGTCCTCGCTTCCTCCACCATCCCACAATGCGCATACCCAGCAATCAAAGTGTTGTATGCATCGACCGCACACTCCATCTCGCTCCCGCTCCTCAGCAAAATCTCCTCGGCTTCTTCCAGTCTCCCGCTCCTCACCAGCCCCTTAACCATCGTAGTCAAAGACCCCGCATCTTTAACCGGCATTCTGTCGAAAAGCTCCGTTGCCCTCTCGACATCCCCGACGCTAAAGAACCCGTTGATCACCGTGTTCCAAGTGACGACATCCCGGCTCGGCATTCTATCGAACAGATCCATGGCGTCATCCATGCGCCCGTTCCTCGCGTACCCATTGATCATCGTATTCCAAGAGATGGAGTCCTTGTCCGGCAACGCATCAAACAGCCTGCGACCCTCATCGATCTCGTCGGCGATGTTGGACATTGCGTACCCGGAGAGCATGGCGTTGTAGGAGGCGACGTCACGCTGGGGCATTTGGTCGAACAGGTTGCGGGCGCGAGGGAGGTCGCGGCGCTTGACGTGGCCGGAGATTAGGGTGGTGTAGGCGCTGGTGTCGGGGTTGGGGAGGGAGTCGAAGAGCTCCTTGGCTCGGTCGAGGCGGCCGTTGCGGATGAGGACGGCCATCGTTTTGCTCGCCGGGACCGAACGGACGGTCGAGATTGATCGGCGGAACGAGAAGCAGGCCGCTCTGCTTCTCATTGTGAAATCAGTTGGAGTACAGGCAACCAAGTGGCGGGGAATTACCATTTGTGGGCTTAGGCTTTCTGATTGACTTTGGGTTTGGGAGTGAAAGTTGGGTTGGGCTTCGGCCGAAATTTGCTAGAGCAAATGGGCCAGGCTCTGCTAATATGCGAACGATTTACCATCGCGAATATATTTTACCACTGGGCGAAGGCAAATGCATCTGATATGCGTGTTAATTTGGATGATTGTATGATAATTTTAAAGTATGATAAAATATATTATTTTAAAAGAATAATGATTGGAATGATACTCTACTTAAAAAATCACTATAAGATATTATTGATATTGATAATTTTTTTTAGTCTTTACACGTTACAATATGGACAAAGAAAGTATGATCCTAATCAATGCAACTTTTTTATTTTAATTTTATTTTTTTCAAAAATGTATGTTTGTTCAAAAATTAATCATTAGAACTCTGACTGAAAGAGTAGCTGTCCAACGTCATGAACTGACCTAGCTAACCAAAATCCATGATACACAAACTTTATATGATTGATTGTAGACAACTCATACACATCTAGATGCTTAATTTTCCTGGAAAATATGAATAAAACTCATGAAATTGCTGTCAAGCAATGTTTAATTGAGCCACAAACAGGCACATCACGAGGAGTTTCTAACGGGGCACACCATTTTTCATAGTGAGTCCATTTTGCAAGGTATTTTTGGTTTGTCCGATAGTTATTAAGTGGGCTTATTGGGAAAAAAAAAATAGGTGTGCTCGTTTAAAACTCCCACATCACCGAGGATGTAGGATATATTCGATGTCTTACATCAGACGTGTACATATTACTTTTTGGTTTTGGCCTCCGCACCCGCGAGGCTGGGTTCCCAGCCTCGTATCCGCGAGGTCCAATTTTTTTTCTTATTTTTAATTTTTATTTTTTTTTTAATTTTTATTTTTTTTTATCATTCTACAAGTCTCTCTAAAATTTTCAAAATTTTATCTCTCTTAAAGGTTTTGAAATATTTTGAACTCCTGTTTAAGATTGGTGTCCTAAAATTAAACTGTTTAAGCTACCCAATGAAACTTGATAAGGATATAACAAGCTGAATTTTATTGATTATTATGAGCTTGACTCGTCTAGGTAACAAACAAAGTCTTAGTGAACATGTTAAAATCACGGAGTTAAAAACAGAGGTATAACTGACGTGCTTATGAGGTGGTCGTTTTAAAATTGATGGATGGATTTAATGGAGTTGGTGGATGATTTTATGGAAGATGGAACTTACTAAAAGTGTGGAGATACGTTAGCAAGCCGAGTGTTTTGAGTATGATGTGACTCGTATGGGTTTCCAAACAGAGCCGATGACTCGCCTGGATGACGGATAGAGCAGGTGGTTGTTTTCGTATTAAGGAGTGACTCATTTAGCTGACAGACAAAGTCAGAATAATAGAATTGAGATCGAAAAATCATGGGCAGAGGTGTCTAATTGCATGCACCAAGATGATCAGGCCAGAATCATTGGTTCCGATTGAGACGCCTAATTGCACATGCCTAGGTGATTTGTCTGGGCGACAGACAAAACCGGTGATCAGATTAAGATTACTAAAACAATCGTCCATTGTGCAATGTATGATGATTCAAATCTTTATTGCTAGAACTAAGAGCTTAATATGACAGATGTAATTGTATTGAATTGAAACGGATAAGATGGTTCGAATTTCGCTGTCAGAGGTAAGAGCTTAATATGACAGTATTGAGATGAGATGATTTGAATCTCGCTGTCAGCAATAAGATCTTAACATGACAGCTTCACGAGATTTTTAACAAACTCCCAACTATCAATGGATTTGACATGTCTTTACCAATTGTCGTTTGCGTTGGACTAGCCATACTATTTCTCTCAGTATGATGAGTTGTCAAGCGTTTTATTTGGATTTAAATGCCAAACATTCCTTCTTCTTTTTGCTTTTGTAGCATTTGGTTATGAGTATCCTTATAGGATGGTATTATGACAAATTTGTCATGGAAGTTTTAGTAAACTCTCAGTTATGAACGGATTTAATATGTCTTTACTATTTGCCGTTTGCATTAGAATTGTTGAACGCTTTATTTAGATTTAAATGTCAAACATTTACTCTTCCGTTTTGCTTTAATATCTCAAGAAATGACAGAACAAGGAGAGTTCCATTAGAAAAATTTGACAAAGACAGGAGACAAGATACCCGTGAAGCTTAGCTAGAAGGTTTGTCCAAAATGGACCAGACACAAATACAATAGTACTTGTCGACAAAATACCTGTGAAGCTTAGCTACAGAGAGAGAGAGAGAGATCTACGCTCTCTCTCTCTAAAAGAGGTTTGGGAGCAAGAGCAAGAGCAAGAACAAATACGCTAGATCTCTCTCTCTCTCTCTCTAAAAGAGGTTTGGGAGCAAGAGCAAAAACTCAACCGGAACTCTCTATAAATTACTTTGCACGTGCTTCCTCATCCTTACTAGGTCCCTGTCTATATTGGAACGTACTGAAGACAAATTCGATTTAATTTGATCTCATTTTATGACTAAATAAACAGAAGCTAACTAGTAATCTCTCTCTCTCTCTCCCTTTCTATCTCACATGAGTACTTTTTTTTTTTTTAAATGTTTACTCCATATTTTATTAATAAGATGTTAACGAAACAAATTACATATCCTATATATAGATAATTTCCGACCAGTGAGTGGACATCATGTCAACATAAAAAAAAAAAAAAATAAAATAAAATAAAAAAGCCTAAAAAGAGTCACTAAGAGGATAAGTTCTCTCACATGAGTACTTATCCTCCTGAAGAGGTGCATGATAGCCATAATCTGAGAGAAGACAAGAAGATGGGAGTAGGACACAGTGCACGATCAGGCAATGAAGAAGAAGAAGAAGATGCACGTTACACATGTACAGACCCACTACGTGCTCTCCATGGCCACCGAGACGGCAACGGCCAAAGCAAGGAAGGCGACGAGGTAGCTCGGCTGATCAGCGGCAGTCACGGCGGCACTGTTTCATTTGCCCGGACTTGCTTCAATATCATTAATGCCATCTCAGGTTCTCTCCCAATATTATCTTCAGAATGATTGATTGATTGATTATGTTTATTTTGTTAAACGTATTCTGCCAATTTTAGTATTTTTGTAGCAAAATTAAAGAGGAGGAGGACGGTAGATCCCTTTGATTTTGTAGATGACTTACCAGCTGTCATTGAAGTAGATTTCTTGTTTGCTTTGTTCATCACATTTTGTTTCTCTATTTGAGCTTTAATTCTTCGTTGCAGCTGAGTCAATGGAACACGAAAGTACTAGCCTACCATCTTTAATAATAATAAAACTATAATAATATTGAAAATGATCATTAAATATTTTTTGAGTGTAATAAACTTGACAATAAAATTAGCTGAAAAAAATAACATTTGAAGGTTCTTAACCGTTTCATAACTTTTTTTTTTTTTTTTTGGTTTACGAATTTTCAAATTTTGGATCGTCTTGCATGATCAGAGCTTCTTATATGGTGATGGTGGTATTTTACAATAGTAGTAAAATCATTATATTTAGTAAATTCTTCTTGCATTGGTTTTACATAATTATGGGAATAAACTATAATCTAATTTTGTTCCCGCAATTAAATGCGCGCCTGACAGAAATTGAATTTGGATTGCTCTGATACTATTACGAAGGATCCTTCCACTGCACCAAAACTCTGAAATTGTGGTGAGAGTTGAGCGAAATTATTTTGTATTTTAACAGTTATCGAATTAGCCAAAAAGCAAGACATATACCTACAAAATTTATTTTTGAAGTAATTATCTCATGATGTTCTCTGGCAAAATCCCAAACCTCTAGCGCCATCTTTAAATCTGGGTTTTATCCAGATCTCTTCAGTTAAGATCGTATATTCTAATATGATTTAGTCCATATCTCCATCAACTGGTTCCATTATCAAGTGCTTGTAATCTACATTCCCTTGCATCACAAGTTTTTCCATATCCTCTTTTTTAATGGTATTATATTTCCCGTTGATAATTCGCCAATTTTTTTGCCACCAAAATTTTCTTCATGTTGTTTTTCTTTCTGTGATCATGTCGTCCTTCTTGTGGTGCAATCACGCTCAATCAACATACGTGCACAATGATTCTTGGCTTTCGGCCATCTCTGTGCATGATCACTTTTTTGTGATCACATCGCCGTTCAATAGTGACTTCTTTATTTTGTTATTCCAACAATAAGAACAACTTTATTGGTCAGAAGTTTAAGCACAAAAAATATACTGTCAGCATAACTATTTAAGAAACTTATCTGCGAAAGTTAGTTTATTCTATCCACTCTCTAACTTGAGAGGAGTATTGAGATAATAAAACCTAACAAATTAAATATTATCTCTTATCCAAATATACAAGTAGTTAGGATTTCAATTGTTAGTATTATATCTTTTATTATTAATTTGAATTGTTTAGAGTTGTTGAGATATTTATTGTATCTAAACTATTATTTGATTTTATTATTGTAATTATTTATATACCCAAGCTGAATGAATGAAATACTCTCGAATTTCCAATTCAAAATTTCAAAACCCAAATTGATAATGGGTTGTCTCTTCTCATTTCTACTGAATTGAGTGCAAAGACACAATACACTCATCTCACTAGTTTAGCACAAAATTAAGTATTGTGATTAGGATAATCTATTTTAATTTCCTATTTAATATATTTTGAATACAATACTAAACTTTGATCGGATTTGTTGTTGCATTTAGTTCTTGGATCCACGTATTATGATGTGATTCATACGAATTGAATAGGATACTAAGCTTTTTCAAGAACTTGTTGAGTATTTATTATTTGCTTATTTGATTTGCTCTAATTAATTTTTAATATACCCCGCAAGACTAGACTTTCGTCAGTGGGTTCATCTTTATTTATCATGACTAGTAAATTGAAAGGATGAAATTTAGTTTTTTTAACATTATTTTGTTCGATAAAATAATGTATATAAATTAATTCTTCTTAATAGTAGGAACATAAAAAGTATAATGGAGATAAAGAACTCGAGATGAAAGCTAAACTAAACCGTTCCCAATAATTATTCCATTGGTATAGTCATACTCTGAGTGAATTGTGAGATTGGAGAGATCAGTGGTAACATTGTGAGATGCTACCGATAGGAGCGAGCGACGATTGGTTTCAATTTGGTTTTTGCCAATTTGGACAAAACGGAACCGAACTGATTAAGAATGGAAACTGAAACCAAATAGAACTAATTCGGTTTGGTTTCAGTTCAGTAAGGAACTGAATATGAAAAAAAATGTTAAATAATTAAAATTTTAGTAAGCATATCTTTTCAAGATATCGAATACTATCTAATTGGTGCTGAATTTACTATCTAATATGTGTGTGTATACATATGTGATCATATGAATATAAGTATACATACGTATATATATGTGTGTATGAATATATTGGTGGAGAAAAATTCAAAAAGATAAAAATAAATAGTTCTGCGGCCAGGTGGACGCGAAGCTATTGATTAGCTTCGCGTCGTCCAGAGCTTAGCTCCGCATTCAGAGTACTTTAAGTCCATATGAGCAGATTCTCAGAATCCTAAATTGATTGTGATTGAGATTTGAGCTTATCCATTACCCGAATTGAGTCCAATCAAAATCCTAAATTGATTGTGATTGAGATTTGGGCTTATCCAATATCCGAATTGAGTCCAATCAGAATTCAAATTCAAGAGATTTTAATCAAGACTAAGATATTTGATTAGAATCCTTGATGGATACAAATACCTTCTATTCCTATTCTTATGGAAACTCTCATAACCAACTAAAGTATATAAATACCCTCTTTAAGAAGATTTTGGGAAATTTTTATATTTTTTTTTGGAGTTCAAGTTACGCGCGATAGTTTTGAATTCATTGAGACCAGAGAGAGAAGTTAGGGTCGGCCATCATCTTCTTTAAAGGAGATCTTCACATCGGATCGTCAACAGGAACTACTAGATAAATCCCATCGCCACATTAGAACCCATTTTTTATTGTAAAAGAGACCGATAAATTATAAATCCTCTCGTTTGTTTTTCTACTGTTCTTTTTTCGTTGTAATTATTGTAATCAATGGAAGAAACTAAGATTTTTGCAGAGAACAAAATATACAATTTTTAAATAATTCTGTTTGTTTGGTTCGGTTTGCTTTCGAATTTCAAAGCTCCAAACTGAAAACCGACTGAATTATTTTGGTTTGGTTCAATTTTGCTTAATTGAGTCAGATTCGGTTAGCTATTTCGGTTTTAACCGAACTCTTCTTGTCCCTAACCATCTAGTCTACTAGCCATGTTGCATCTTTGTTGGATGAGGCCGATCTACAGTTAGCTACTACTTCTAAAAGAATTTGAACTTTGAACACCTAATGGCTGAGTAGCTTGCTCACAAAGCTGACACTTACCTTCTGTAACCAATTGGGCCCGAGCAAGATTCAAGATGGGCATTGGAACGTTTTTTTTTTTTTTAAATAAAAATGGTGAGCAATTATCCCCCGTGCTCCATTAAAACGATTTTAATAGAACTACAAATAGCAAGACAAAAGTAAAAAAAAGAAAGAGTACATATACCTATTCGAAAGCAAAAATGGGTAAAAACACAGTCTAATACAAACTACATAACAAAATAAGGCAAGTATACCCTGCCACTATGACCCCTGGCGACGGGTGGTGGAAATCTGTTATCCTTACTTCTCATCATATGGGCTACCACGGGGAGCTATACCCGCTCCAGCGTCTGCAACTACTGACCTTGATGGGAGTCTCAGAGTAACCAAAGTAGTAATCCTGGGAGAAATGGAGTGATGGACTGTCCTTGTGTCTCCAAATGTAGCTGTACATAATAACACATCGTTAATAATACAGTGAATACAGTGATCCACACTATAAGCAGTATTACTAAACGTTTTTCTATTTCTTTCTAACCAGAAGTTCCACACAATAGCAGTTATAAGTCTTCTATACTCATCTAAGTTATGAGTACTCATATGGAGGAACCTCTTCCAGATGGGCATTGGAATGTTGGGACTTAGGATTTGAACAAATCGAAATTCTGATCAGAATTGCTGAACGCATCCTACAAGAATAACAAGTGTAATTACAGAAGTAAATAGTATCCTTAAACTTTTAAATACAAAATTAAGTACTGGGAAGCGAAGAATAGATTTAATTTACTATTTAAATTTTGATAGGATTTATTACAATTTATTGCTTCCTTTTGCTTGATTTGCTCGGAGTAATTCCTAATAATACATTTCCATGTATTTCTTTCAAATACTTATCACAACTTCCCTCCTCTCAAAGTGTTTAGGCTCCAATACCAGAAGCTATGAATCCAAAAACAGTTGTCCTTGGGATGAGGCGCCTCCCCCTTTTGTTGGGTGTTTCTGTTGCTGACCAATTCTAGAAGCTTCAGAACTCCTACATAAACACTAGTTATGCTCTTATGCCCATGAATCTCCAAAAACCAATCCTCGGAGGCTTATTTTATTTTATTTTATTTTATTTTATTTTGTGAGAAGAGAGATAAAGAGAGGATGGCAATTGGAGTTTCCAACAAATCCCCATCCGCAACGCAAGATTTGGTTATAGGATATGAAGGCAATGGTGATGCTTCAGCCATTGAGAAGCCTCTCCTTGGCCACGGCCGCCGCTACGGTGGTGTTACCTTTGCCGGGACTTGTTTCAATGTCATTAATGCCATCTCAGGTACCTCCATCTTTTCTTCGCAAACCTGAAATATGTGACCTCTCACATCACAACAATCATAATCACGGGCACGCTAGGTTTTTATGAACAAATCAATGGTTTGAATAGTTCCATGATCAAATTGAATCAAGTGCGAGAATAGGCAGGTCCGTGGACCAATTCTTAGCTCATCATATTCAAAATTTTGTATTCGGAAAATAATATGTTGTCTGCGGTTGTGTACAATATTGATAATAAATTCTGGAAAAGCAGCTACTTTTTACATATCAACACCATAATGAGGCGGGTGGTTGGGAGGTAGGACCCTTAACCACCCCTCATAACAAGCTCACTCCTCTGCTGACAAGGGGTCATGATAGTTTTGTTTTGCATTTTCTTTTTAGTTGTATTGTGGCTTTTCCCGTTTGGCCTGAAGAAAGGGTAAATACATCAGTTTAGACTTTCGAATGCATCAAAGCACATATTCCACATGTATCCATCAGATATCAACGTATTATTCATCTTTTGTGTGATCATGCCATCGTCCGTAGACAAACAAGAGCATAATATCAAGTGCTTGTAGTCCGATACGAAGTGCTAATTAAAAGGAACAAGAGCATAACGTCAAGTGCTTGTAATGTGCAGCTTTATATCTTGATGTCTGCAGGACTGGAAACAATTTACTTTATCATATTTTTATCGTATCAGAGTATCTGCATTCGTCTTATCATGCCTAATATCATATCCTCTGTTTTATGTAACGGTGCAGATTGCACAGAGATAACTGATATTTGTAGCCACTAGTCAATGCATAAAAAAAAGAGTCGAAAATGAGTAATTGAACCAAATAGAAACTGAATTACTCATTCAGCAATTGAAAGTTAATACTGACTGATGGAAAATACAATTTTACCATTATTTACAATCTGCTTTAATTCATTTGTTTCTGTCCTTGAAGGTATGGGTGTGTTATCATTGCCATATGCACTTTCACAAAGTGGATGGCTGAGCTTAGCTCTTTTCTTCATCGCTATAGTCGTCTGCTGGTACACTGGATTACTCATTCAACGATGCATGGATGCTGACCCATTTAATGAATCTTACCCTGACATCGGAGAACTTGCTTTCGGTTACAAAGGGAGGCTGGCCATTGCAATTTTGATGTATGTAGAGCTGTACCTCGTTGGAGTCAGTCTTCTGATACTAGAAGGCGATAACTTGGACAAGTTGTTCCCCAACACTAGTATCAAGCTTGCATCACTGAATTTCGAAGGGAAGCAACTCTTCCTCTGTTTGGCAGCGCTGATTATTTTGCCCACAACATGGCTGAGGAACCTTGGCAAGCTCGCCTATTTCTCCATTGCAGGGGTCCTGGCATCGGTAATTTTGTTGGCTTCTTTGGTCTGGATTGGCACAGTCGAAACGGGGTGGTTTCATGCACGAGGAACAGTTTTTAACTTGAAGGGTTTACCATCAACCTTGGGTCTATATTTTGTGTGCTTTACCTCTCACGCGGTTTTTCCCACAATATATGTATCAATGAAGGATAAAGTTCAATTTCCCAAGGTAAACTATGTTCTACTTCAGAAAAAACCTACTAGGTAGTCTATTTTTCAGCTAATTAGACATTCTTTGGATTGTATTCGCAGTTATCTTCTATATTTGTTCGTGCTTATATCTCATCATCCACATTTGAAATTGCAAGGCGTATTCTCTCCAAATCCTAATAAATTTATGCCTTGCTTTCTTCTTATTGTAGGTATTGTACATTTCCTTTGTGTTATGCACCCTGAACTATGGACTAGTTGCAATATTGGGCTATCTCATGTACGGCGAGGACCTGCAATCCCAAGTGACCCTAAACCTTCCTGCCGGAAAGCTTTACTCCAACATTGCAATTTACGCCACACTGATAAATCCAATCGCTAAATATGCACTGACAGTCACGCCAGTAGCAATCGCTATTGAAAATCTTGTGTCGTCTCATGGCAGGATATCTAGCCTCCTAGTTAGAACTCTCTTGCTGATCAGTACAATGATAATTGCATTGGTGATTCCGTTCTTTGGCTACGTTATGGCATTTATTGGGTCGTTTCTCAGCATCATGGTGTCAGTCATACTACCGTGCATGTGCTACCTGAAGATATTCAAGTCTGCAAGAAAATTCGGGTTTGAGCCAGTGATCATTATTGGAATTTTGATTGTTGGAGTTATAATTGCTGTCACGGGTACTTACTCTTCGGTTCGAGACATTATTCATAGCTTATAAAAAGCTTTTATTAAAAAAAGAAGAAAAAAATATTTTCTTACTTCAAGAATCTCTTATTGTCATCCTACATGAATGTCTGTCTGATCTTAGAATTTCAGTCTTGCATATATTTCTCTTGCTATCTGTTGACTATCTTATTGAATCGGCTACAAAATACTCTCGTATATTGTCATATAGGCATTTCATTTTAATGAAAATTAATGTTAAACTTCCTGAAAAGGTTTATAAGTAGGTGCATAGAACAAAGAAAACAAATGATGCCATTTTAAGTGACGATCACATTCTCATGTGTAACTCAAGTTTTAAAATTTCATGTGTAAATGGTGAAGAACTAACAATCTAGACATGAATTTCCATTTAGCTTTCTCAAGATTATATTGGGTGTTATCCCCCTTGTTATTGGGCTTATCATGCCATACTTGAAAAAGTTTTGTACTAGGATATGGACTTGGAGTCATTTTGCATATTTCCCAGAACAACAAAACCTTTTGAAGTAGTATATTGACATTCTATTGTTTCACCCCTCCCACAACTTCAAATTTTCTTTAGTTTAAGTAGTGGCCTCGACCACGTTTCATTAGTAAGAACTTAAAACATCCCCAGATAACATGTGATCGTGTCTGAAGCAACTCCCACAAGTTTTCTTCATGTTTGGCCCCTCTTTCTTTGTGTATGTGTGCGCGCGCGCATGTGCTTGTGTGTGTTTATGAGTTGAACTACAAGTTTTCTATAAAATCTAAAAAGTTAGGTATATCACATATATTTGTCTCTCTTGGATTATCTGGATTCGCTTGTTTTAAAGTTTACCACAATTTCGAAGAGAAATAGATACACTCTCCATGTCGCTCACAATAGTTGTATTTTCTTTTCACTTTGTAATTATAATGAATAGAATGTTATTTTCTTTCACTATTTCAATTAGAAACTAATTTTCAGGGTTTCTAAATTTGGGCAAACATATACTAACTACCTGCAGATGTCAATCTTAACATCAAATTTCCTCTAGTGTTCATTTCTATAAATTGTTTTCATTCTTTACATGTTAATAGAGTAACTCTCCTCAAGAAAATGGTAAATACTGTAGTTTACTCATTAGTTTTCTATAACAACACAAAATAAAATGACTAAATAATCATACTCGTAAATTTTAGTGAAGTATACACAATACTTGCTATTGTACCCAAAATTTGGGGAATTCCCTTTCATTGTCATTGAAAACTTGATTACAACTTCAATTCGGATTATAGGGGTAGGAAAAAGAGATAACTCTATTTCCTCTTTTAATTTTGTGGGATTTTTAGGCAGCGGTGGAAGTTCGTTGGTGTCTTCCGTTGACGATCTGAACATGAATGTCGACTGATTCCTCTAGTACTGAGCTCTAGCTAGAGAAGAAGCAAGAATTTTTTAAGCGCAGTAATTTATACTTCTGTGGTTCACGATCTCAGCCTCCTTCTGTCTTCCTTCGCTACGACCTCTCCTCTGTCTCTTGAGAGAGATCTTTTTATAGACTTTAGAAATGTAATTGTTCCCTCAAATCTCTCCGTACTCTGAGATTGAATCGTGGGCGTGCATGCTGAGCGGTTTCAAAAGACTCCGTACGCAGAGCGGAGACGAGCACACGATGCACACAAGGCGTGCACTGCGCCATGGGGCGCGCGCAATGCTCTGGGGGGACGTGTGCAGTGATCCGAGGGCATGTGCGCAGCGCTTCAGAGGCACGTGTAGCCCCTTGGGGGGGCACGCGTGTAGGCCCCTGGGTGCGCGCGCATAGGCCCTTGAGGAGCGCGCAGGCCCCTGGGTGCGCGTGCGATGACGGGGTGTGTGCTGCTCCCGAGACATGCGCTACTCCCTGAGTACGTGTGTTGCTCCTCGGATGCTGCTCCCTGGGTGCACTGCGGTGGCCCCTGCACGCATGGTGGGACCTGGGTGCATGTGTTGTGCCCTGAAGTGCGTGTTTCTCAATGTGTGCCCCTCAGTTGAGCTTCTAGGTTGTCTGCGCCTGGGAGACGCGCTCTTGCTGGCGATGCATGCACACTTCTAGGTATGAGATGCACTCATCTGGAGAGCGCGCTCTCCTTGATGCGCACTTCGCAGCACTCAGGGGTGTGCTCATCGAGACACGCTTCTGGGTTGTGCGCGCCTGGGAGGCGTCCGCATGCCGATGATGTGTATGCACTCCTAGGTATTTGATGCACTCATTTGGGAGGTGCGCTCTCATCGGTGCATGCTCCTCGGTGCACAGACACACGCTCCTCAGAGCATGCTCATAGGTGCACTTCGCCCTTAGGTGCACTCCTTGGTGCACTTTTCTTAACGTGGGCGTCTGGCACTTTCGTTTCAGCTGATTGTTCTATTTTTTAGTGCCTACAACTATCATAAATTAGCACGCATATTAAATAGCTCGCTCTAGAGAGGAAGTTACGTACTATAAGTTGTGTATAATCATCTTTACTAGAGTGAAGGTCCCAATGACTACGATCGGTGCTCCCAATGCCACAATTGCTACCATAACCACGTTCTCTACTCCCCATTGCCATCTACTTTTAAACACCTTCAAGTAGCATATGCATGGTAACAACATCATAGTTGTGCTACACAAAAATGACCCTGTAAGGGCCACCATGTATCCAAAAAATGGGATTGTTATGGCCAGAACCACAATATATGTATCAATGAAGGATGAAGTTCAATTTCCCAAGGTAACCTATGTTCCACTTTTAGAAACACCTACAAGGTAACTTATTCACTAGTTATCATGTATGTTTATTCTTGCATGCATGTAGTTGTTGAAGATAGCTATGATCTTTTCCAATATATCTATGACGATACTTTTCAACAATTTATAACAACGGGCAATGCAAACCATGCCTCTGCGCTACTCTTGTGTTGTCTCGTGGCAGGGTATCTAGCATTCTAGTTAGAACTCTTTTGCTGATAAGTGCAATGATAATAGTGTTGGTGATTCCATTCTTTGGCTACGTTATGGTATTTTGCTACTTGTAGATACTCAAGTCTGCAAGAAAATTCAGATTTGAGGTAGTGGTCATTATTGGAAATTGATTGCTTGGGTTGTAACTGCTGTCATGGGTACTTACTCTTCGGTGTCACACATAAAACACTAAATCATATTGCTTATGTCAATATATATGTTCATAATTACACATATCACGATATTATAGAATTACAAAATAAAATAAAATAAATTCTAGGACTTAAATGTCATGACGCATCACTAGATACTGCTAAACAGAAACAGTAAAGGATGTCATCCTTATGTGACCAACTTGATCTATGTCATACTGCTATAGTACAAGTCTAGTTATACACAACTTATGAGTAACTTCTTCTCTAGAGCGAGATATTTAATGTGTGCTGATTTATGGTAGTTGTAGGCACTAAAAAAATAGAACAATTAGCTAAAATAAGAGTGTCAGATGCCCGCACCTGAGCGAGCACACCCAGAAGCGCATGGGGGATGCGCACCGAGGAGCACGGGCCTAGGTGCCACGGAGCGTGCAGCGAGAAGTGCATGCCTCTAAGACGAGCGCATCTCATACCAGGAGAGAGAGAGAGAGAGAGAGAGAGAGCGCATCCTCGGTATGCGCATGCCCCCAGGGCGTGCAACCCAGAAACGCACCTAGGAGCGCGCCAAGGAGCACGTGCATGTTTGCTGCAGAGCGCGCATTCCGTACAAGCACATACCATGCCTAGGTGCACCTGCATCTTCGGTACAAGCGTGCTTCCTAGGCGCGTGTAACCCAAGATAATCTGGAGAAGGCACGTGCCAAGAAGCACTCACCTGGGTATCGAGCAGCGCGCACCAAGGAGCACGCGCCTCTCAGACAAGCGCATCATATGCCCAGGAGCATGTGCTTCCTAGGAGATATTCTGTAGACGATAAAAATAGCCCAACCCCAAACGTAGCGTGAAGGCTAAATTAACTATGCACGCACATTCAAACAGGCGCCGCCACGAATCAGTGAGTCCATCACCAAATATAAGCTTAAATGGGCGAGCGGCATAGACCCGCTCCCCTCGCTGGATGCCCAGCACATGCCGGCGAGAGCACAAGCCAGCACCGTCGGTCCTCCGTGTGCCAGAGGTCATACACACTCACGGATGTGAATGCCAAGAATCATGCATGAGTTCAGAGTTGTGCACGCCCATGGGTCGCGCGACCATGCCTTATGCGCCTGGACCGTACCGCCCTAGTGCATGCGAGCCCGAGACAGCGCACCATGGTGCCCGGGGGTGCCCATGGGAGCGCGTACATGTACGCGTGTCCCCATGACTATGCGCGTGCCTGAGGGATGCACGCCTAGGGACGTGCGCGCGCCCAGGGATGAACGTGCACCCTGAGATGCATGTGCGACCTAGGGATGCCCACGCGACCCAGGGACGAGTGCGTGACCTAGTGCGAGTGTGCCCTGGTGCGTGTGCTCCCTGGAGCATGCACCCCACGCACCCAGGAGTGCGATCTTCTGCGGGCACAAGTTGCAACGCTTCACTAAAAAATTGAAAGAATATGTTATAACTCCCCCACTCCCTCGTAATGTTAGATTCCATACTCTGATTACGAAGAGATTGTGGGAGGAAATACAGGAGAAGTTACGCTTCCTGATGGCTGTATATAGCCCTCTTCAGATTAAAATGGAGGAAAGGAGAAGTCCTGGATCCTATTGAAAAGGATCTAACAGAGGAGCAGAGGATCCAACAGAGAAGTCCTCCATCAGGAATCTCAACTATTTCTGCCAAAAAATAGAGTTATCTCTATAAGAAGATTTTGAACTTGGATCAACATAATCCAACGAGCATTCAGATCATCCATGAAAGACAGGATCCATTTTCCCCCGGTGCCTAAAAGAGCCCACAAGAATAAAAGGAAAAGAGTCATCTCTTTTGTTCCCCTGTAATATGGAATTTAAAGAGGTGTAATTTTCTTTTTTATTTGCTATAATCTTTTTAAGTAGCACTGGAAAAGAACAGTCCAATTTCAGGCGTACATTAGTGAAGTGTACACATTACTTGCTATCAAATCAGCATGCATAATAGTTTCTCTCACTCTGGAGCGGAAGTTACATACTCTTAAGTTGTGTATAATCTGCTTTACTGAAGTGAAGGTCCCAATGACTGCGATCGATGCTCCCATTGCTGTAATTGCTACTATAACCACGTTCTCTGCTCCCCATTGCCATCTACTCTCAAACACCTTCAGGTAGCATAACCAGAACCACTGTGCTGATCACCAAGAGCGTTCGTATCAAGATTGCTAATGATCCTGGAAACTTGAAACCACTCCTCGACAAAATTTGCAATAGGCGTTACTACCAGCGCATACTTTGTCAGCGGAGTGATTACAGTGGCGTAGATTGCCATCTTCAAGCTCACTTTCCCTACCGGAAGGTTCAGAGTCACCTGAGAAGTCACACCTTGGCCATACATCAAGTATCCGATAACAGCCATCAGTCTGTATTTCATGGTACAAAGCACAAAACAGAGGAACAACACCTGAAACAAAGATGAAGTCACTTATATTTGAAAAAAATTGATCATAAAACTAAAAGATTGCCTATACAGTTAATTAATCTTGAGGTTCACTTACCTTGGGGAACATGGTTCTATCTTTCATGGAGGTGCATATCGTAGGAAGACTGCATTATCACAAGGAGGATGGATGTCTTAGTTTGATACTTCTCATATTCATCGCAACCGTTTGTTGCTACACAGGCTTACTGCTACAGAGGTGTATGGCCTCCAATCCACTTGTCAAAACCTATCCAGATATCGGGGAGCAAGCATTTGGACGATGGGGGAGAATCATAGTATCTTTCTTCATGTACCTTGAGTTGTACCTAGCTGCAGCAGAGTTATTGACACTGGAGGGTGGTAACTTAGAGAAGTTATTTCCTTCTGCAAAATTTGACATCGGTAGACTAAAGATTGGAGGGAAAGAAAGGTTTTGTTTTACTTGCAGGTCTAATAGTTTTGCCTACGATGTGGTTATGAAATGTGGGCGTGCTTTCTTATGTGTCAATTGGTGGAGTTCTATCTTCTATCATCTTGGTTTGTTGCGTTCTATGGACCTTGGATCCGTATGCTGTGTGCTTCACCAGTCACGCAGTTCTCCCCACTATACATGTACCAATGAAGGATAAAGTTCATCAATTTCCCAAGGCAACCTACGTTCACAAAAACTTCGGAGTTTTGATGCAGTGGAAGGTCTTTCAATATGGTATCAGAACAACCCAGGTACAATTCCTGCTGGGCGCGCATGGTTAGGTCTCAGAGCTTATTAGTTACATCTTCTTCTCAATATCAACTGAGCACATGACTCAAATTAATTCATGTAATGCTGTTAACAGGTATGCAGGAGTAGAGTGAACGAACGCACCTCCTTAAAAGCATTAGCTTGTAGGTATCATGGTAACTAATGGCTGTAACTTTGATGCTCTATGTTGGTGTAACTGTTTTTGCTGTAATTATTATATTATGCTGATCATGGGCAAGCTATAGCTATGTGATATATTTGTAGCCCAAAACTAAATTTATTTATGGAATCCAAATTAAATCGATGGGAGGCTGATGCTGTTATAAAAAAATAAAAAATAAATGCGTGGGGGGTTTGTGTATGTGGGTGTGCATATGTGTGTGTATACATGCTTGCGTGTGTAATATTCCAAAGTTTGTGCTACCCTCATCCTTTCATTGAGTCCAATCGTATCAAATTAGGGGCTATTACGGGTCAATTTGAGCACTAAAATAAATTTCAATGAGCGTAACTTTAAATCTATAACTCCAAATGGCATTAGACATCGTGGTTATTGGTTTTTCAATATTTATTATTTTTAAAAAAATTGCTAGAAGTCCAAAAAAATACTCCCAAATCATACTAATTTCAAACTATTAAATTATTCAAACTATTAAATTATTTCTCTCATTTCGGACATCGAAATATAATACGAATAATTGTTTTAGTGTTTTTCTCATTGAGCACCACGTCTAGTATTAGTTTGGTAAATTTAAGAGATCAACAAATGGATCCGTAATTGATAAAATAATAATTTAGTCCAAAAAGGAAAAAAAAAATTTGGAAAAAAAGAAAGAAAAAATTTGTTTGGCTTGCTTCACAAGCCACCCCAGCGACCTCCCAGCACAAATTGGTGCTAAGTGCCAGCACCCAATTAAGGTGGCATAAGGAGCACGAATGTGGCTCATAGATGCCTATTCTGATGCTTATGTGTTAGTAATATAGCATGCATTAAAACCATTCAATTAAATTTCCTTCTGCGTTCAAAAGTCCAAACAATAAAATTCTCTCAGTCCCTTGCACATCTACAGCAGGAGCTAGGCTGGGCCAAAAGATATTCCTCAGCTGTTAGAAATTAAAAGGCAAGTAACTTATTTCCTTTTCTCTAGAATTTATTATGATTTGTTTGTAAATAATTATGATTATTAGAATTAAAGGCAACTAAATAATGGATTCCAAATATATCATTTCACAGAATTTTTATATTAGGAAAAAAAAAAAAAATCTATGTACACTAGTAGTCATATTTCTTTTTATTCTTGATTCAATACAAAAGAAATTATGTTATTAGGATTCTTAGGAAATAGTATTTATAATCTAAACTTGTTTTCTATAATTGTTCTATATTACAGATTTAAACCAGAGAATATAGCAAAGGGGAAACTAATAAATATTGTCTTAATTATTGATTAACTCTTCGATTGATTCATTTATGAAAAGGAAATCAATAAATTCGTACTTAAATCGTTGGTTCAGTCAACCGCCACATTATATATGTGAATGTGGTCCCCACATATGGTTCCTATTATGCTAGTGCAGAGCCCACATGAGGATAAAAAAGGAGGGAAAAAAAAAAAAAAAAAAAAGTTCATCAAGGTTTCCCGTTAAGTTCATTAATGAGAGTGCTTGATGTTCATAAAAATATATTTATGTAAAAGAAGCCAAATTGTAGCTCTCATCGATGAAAAAATGCGAGAAAATCGCTTACAATGGCCTGGTCATGTGCAACGTAGATCTATAAATGCACAAGTTAGAAGAGGGGAGTTTATCAATGTAGGACAAGTTAAAAGAACGAAGAAAAGACCGAAAAAAATATGGACGGAGGTGATAGCAAAAATATGGAGTATAGAGGTTTAAATAAGGAGATATTACTTGATTGAAATGAATGGGGAAGGAATATCAAAGTGATCGATCCCGCATGATTCTTTTTTTTGGTTCATGTAGCCTACCCCAAATACTTGGGATAAAAGGCTTAGTTGTTATTGTTGTTGTATGTAAAAGAAACCAAATTCTTAAGATAGGAGATAAATCATGATCTCTTACTTTTTATATTTTGATTAAGTTATCATTTGATAACTAATATTTGTCCTCTTTTTAGTGAAAGGTTTAAGTAAATTATGATTGTTATTTAAGTTTATGTGTACAAGCTCTCTGCTTTTTATTTGCAAATATAGTAAAGGATGGTTATATGTGGGATATTCATATTGGGTTTTGTACCAACAAGCTAGGATCATAAGGCTTTGATTGTTTAATCCTGATCAAGGTGCAAATAAATTGTCAAGCTTATAGGTTCTTGAGCTTTTAATATTCAATACTAGGAATAAAACAAGGTTATGATTGTGACACTATAGACACATGATTTATATAGCTAGTTTTCACATGATCATTTCATCTTATACTAGAAGTGTTTGATAAATAATGCACGAAAATAATATATGACATATGCATTTCAAGTAACCCATATACCTGATGCATAATGGGAATGATGACAAGTTCAATATGAAATAGCTTGATTCTGGAAGTAGAGTATGTAGGCAAAAAAAATAAGAACAATCAGCTAAAATAAGAGCGTCAGATGCAACTAGGAGAGCACGCCGAGGAGCATGCCTTTGGACGCCGCAGAACGTGCACCGACGAGCGCATCCCATGTCCATGAGCGCACGTGCCGAGGGCAGCGTGCCCATGGCAGCACACCCAGGCACACGGGCACCCAGGTGAGCGCAATTTGGTGTGCGTGCCCAAGTGAACACTCTACCCCATGTGCGCTTCATGTGCTCCGAAGCTCCACTTCGCATGTAGAATTTGTTGTGACGATTAGGAGAATCGGTTGCAACCTCCCACGATTTGATCTTCGATTATGGAAAGATTTTGTGGGAACGGTTACATTCTGAATGGCTACAAAAAAGCCATCTCTAAACAGAGAGAGAGACAGACAAAGACAGATGGTTAGAAACAGAGAAAGACAGAAGCGTTTCAAACGTTCGTTTTCTTCCTCCAGCTAGAGATTGGTGTTACAAAGTCAGTTCGCGTTCGGATCGTCAACGGAAGCCACCAACGACCTTCCATCGCTACCTAAGATCCCACAAAATTAGAAGGAAAACAAAATTATCTGTTTTCCTTGCCCCTGTAACCTGTTTTCAAAAAATTATAATTTTTTTATTTGCTATAATTTTCTTATAAATGGTAATGGAAAAGAGTTTGCCAAATTTAGGCTTATAAAGTATCATTGGGATATGTATGTACATAATTCTGAATTAAGTTGATTCTTGAACTCCAATTTCTAGTAATAACGGATAAATATATTGTTTAACTTAGCTTGTCATGATGTTTCTATTGGTTTATGTGTATCGTGTATTATTAATGTCGAGATTGGAAAAACTATCTGATGAATCAAATAGATTCTAGTTGGAGATATTTCTTTTACTTGTTGTCATGTCCATGATTTGTTTATACTGGATGGAAACAAGGCATGATATTTTCTGACTTGGAGCCTTATTGACTTTTTTCTATAAAAAAAAAAAGTATGTAACTCTCCTAAAAAAAAATGTTAATATTGTAGTTTACTCATTAGTTTTCTATAACAACAAAAAATAAAATGACTAAATAATCATACTTGTTAATTTTAGTTATAGGCACTAAAAAAAAGAACAATTAGTTGAAACATGAGTGTCATACATGCACGCCCGTGAGAGCGCACCTGTGCATCAAGAAGCGTGCGTCTGGGTACCAAGGAGCTCACACCTCCCAGGCAAGCACATTCCAGGCATGTGCATACCCAAGAGTGTGCATGCCTAGGAGTGCGTGCACATCTCCAGCACGTGCGCGCCTCCTAAGCGCGTTCTGTAGACAATGAAAATAGCGCAGTATAAGAATAAGCGGTGTGGAGCTGAACTAGCCATGTGCGTGCCCAAGCACATGTGCTCCACAAATCAGTGCGTCCACCACTGGGCGTTTGCTCAAGCTAGCGGGCATCACAAATCCGCGCCCTTCGCTGGATGCCACATGCATGCCAATGAGGACACGAGACAGCACCACAGGCCCTCGCATGTACCAAGGGTTGTGCGTGCTCAGGATCGTACATGTGCCAAGAATTGTGCATGCACCAAGATCGCGCGCGCCCATGGGCGCGTGCCAGGGCCATGTGTGCCCATGACCACGCGTAGAGGGACGTGCGCGCCCTAACGCATGCGGCCCCCTGGATGCACGCATGTCCTGGTGTGCATGCCTAGGGACGCACGTGCCTAGGACCGCGCAAGAACCGGTGCACACACGCCCAGGAGTGTACTCCCCAGCGGGTGCACGTTGCAACGCTTTTCTAAAATTTTGAAAGAATTTGTTATAACTCCCCACTCCCTCATAATATAGGATTTGATACTTCGATTACAGAGAGATTTGGGGAGGAAATAGGGAGCGGTTACGCTTTCTGATAGGTATAAATAGCTCACTCCAAATTAAAAAGGAGGAAGGGAGAAGTCCTAGATCCAATGAAGGAGGATCCAACAGAGGAGTCCATCCATCAACGGAGGAGGATCCAACAGAGGAGTCCATCCATCAACAGATAGAGGAAGTTATCTTTGCGGGGAGATCTTGAGTATGGATCAACAGAAGCTAACGAGCGTTCGGAATATTCATGGAAGACAGAATCCATTTTCCCTCATTGCCCAAAAGAGCCCACAAGAACAAAAGGATAAGCGTCGTCTCTTTTCTCCCCTGTAATCCAGAATTTAAAGAGTTGTAATTTTCTTTATTGTTTGCTATAATCTTTATTAAACAGCAATGGAAAATAACACTCCGATTTCGGGCGTAAATTAGTGAAGTATACACAGTACTTGCTATCAAATCAGCATGCATAATAGTATCTCTCACTCTAGAGAGGAAGTTATATACTCATAAGTTGTGTATAATCTGCTTTACTGAAGTGAAGGTCCCAATGGCTGCGATCGACGCTCCCATTGCCATAATTGCTACTATAACCACGTTCTCTACTCCCCATTGCCATCTACTCTTAAACACCTTCAGGTAGCATATGCATGGTAACAACATCGTAGCTGTGCTACTCAAAAATGAGCCTGTAAGGGCCACCACGTATCCGAAAAATGGCACTGTCATGGCCACAACCACTGTGCTGATCACCAAGAGCGTTCGTATCAGAATGCTAATAAACCTCATCTTGGAAACTTGAAACCGCTCCTCAACAAAATTTGCAATAGGCATTACTACCAACGCATACTTTGTCAGCGGAGTGATTACAGTGGTGTAGATTGCTATCTTCGAGCTCATTTTCCCTGCAGGAAGGTTCAGTGTCACCTGAGAATTCACACCTTGGCCATACATCAAGTATCCGATAACAGCCACCAGTCCGTAGTTCATGGTACAAAGCACAAAACAGAGGAACAACACCTGAAACAAAGATGAATTGAGGCACTTATATTTGAAAAAAATTGATCATAAAACTAAGAAATTGCCTATGCAGTTAAATAATCTTGAGGTTCACTTACCTTAGGGAACGTAGTTCTATCTTTCATGGAGGTGTATATCGTAGGGAAGACTGCATGCCCGCTGAAACAGAAGGCATATAAACTCAGAGCCATCGGAATGCCACTCCAATTCACGAGGGTTCCTTTCTCATGAAATCCAACCCCATCGACTGCTCCGGCCCATAGAACGCAACACCCCAAAGTGATAGAAGATAGAACTCCACCAATTGACACATAAGAAAGCATGCCCAAGTTTCGTAACCATGTCGTAGGCAAAATTACAAGACCCGCAAGCAAAACAAAACCTTGTTTTCCTCCAATCTTTAGTCTACCGACGTTAAATTTTGCAGAAGGAAATAACTTCTCCAAGTTATCACCCTCCAGTATCAAGAACTCTGTTGCAACTAGGTACAACTCAAGGTACATGAAAAAGGACACTATGATTCTCCCCCGTTGTCCGAATGCTAGCTCCCCGATATCTGGATAGGTTTTAACCAGTGAATTGGAGTCCATGCACCTTTGTAGAAGTAAGCCTGTGTAGCAACAAGCAATTGCAATAACTAAAAGAAGTATCAAACTAAGCCATCCTCCTTGTGATAATGCATATGGGATTGATAGCACTCCAAAACCTGGATACCAAAAGGAATGGAGTCCATTATTCAAATTTTAAAAGTTTGTGAGAACAGAGCAGAGTTGCACCAAACTAAATAAAAGAATCAAAACTGAACCTGCCAGGGTGTTAATTCCATTGAAGCAAGTTCGGAAGAAGGAAGTGCCCGTCTTTGAAGGTAAATGAGGCTCCATTGCTCGTTCGTTGAACAAGTAAGAGCTTACGGGGAGATAAGGTATTTATAAGGAGGGAGACATCTTCTCGGATATAAAGCAAAACATAGTGATGATGAGTAGACATCCATCCGATACATATATCTATAGAAATATAAAAATATTGCACGAATCAAGGAGTTCCCGAGCCATGACATTTTGGTGATGTCTTCCTTTTAGGACATGAGATTTTTTTTCACAAGAGAATCGTGATGCTTTCACTTTTTTCTCAGTGGAAGAATCATGATTTATTTCTTGCTCATTTAGCCAAGGATGGCCAACTATCAAGTGTTAACTAACTTAGGTATATATAATATAATCAATATTTTAGACAACTAAGTTAGTAAAAACACACATGGGATCAAAGGCAATAATTGATACCAGAAAACTATAGTTACTTGAAATTTTTCCTTAAAGAAACAAAAGCACATGACTTACTGTTCTAGAATGTCAATAAATTAGAAACTGCTGCTTTATGTGGCCATGGCCACTTATCCTATAAACATTATTCGAAACTCGTTATGTCCAGAATTATATATATGAGCAATTTATTTACATCATGCAGCAATTATTGAAGTTCATAACATGGTTTGTTGCCTGAAAAGACTAAACTCAAATGTTTCATACTGAAAAGTTGATTGGTTATATTTGGTTACTAGATGAAATTGGAAGAGGGCAAGAAATAAATTTCAGAAACTTATTGGAAAAAGAAAACGAATTTCAATTTAGAAGGTAAGAGTGTGTGTGTGTGTACGTGTGGGTGTGCGTGTGTGCTTGCACGTGTGGGTGTGTGTCCGTGCCTGAGTGTGCGTGTGTGTGTGCATGCATGTATGAGTGTGTACGTGGGTGCGTGTGTGGGTGTGTGTGTGTGTGCGGGTGTGTGCGTGGGTGCGTGCATGTCTGCGTGTGTGTGTGTGTGTGCATGTGTGCGCATCGGCGTGCATGCATGTCTACTTGTGTTCGTGTGTGTGTGTGTGTAGGCATGCATGTGTGTGTTTGCGTGCGTGCACGTGGGTGTGTGTGGGAAATGAAAATATTGAAAGTAAGTAAACATCGAACCTGGTCCATATGCATCATATTTTTCCTGTTTATATGTGTAAAATTTCCTAATCGATGTCACATTCACTTGATAATAAGGGGAATAAAATCAGAAACACTGATATTTTTTTTTCCTTTATTTCCGAAATTATTTTAATACTTGAGAGTATTTAAGCTGTCAATTTCTTTTTCCTTTCCTCATCAACTGAAAAGTTCTAAGCCCTGCTTTCCTGTGACTTTCTTGGGCCCTGGTGGTCTTAGCGACATCCTTGTCCATGAGCAAAGGAACCACAAAAGTGATCGGATCTTGATTGAATGCAGAAAGAAGTGAGAGATGCCCATTCTTTCTTCCTTCCTTCCTTTCATTCTTTATATTTTTCTTTTCTAGATTCAAAGCAGAAAAATCCACCAAAACAAGCTATTGGAAGAACTACTGTTGAGTATTTTCTTTTAGCTCTATTTGGTTGAATTAATGTATATTGAGCTTTACTTTTGCCATTTGTTTGCTCACTTTGTCACATTTAGTCATGTTCTACATGTGGACATACCTCAATAGACCACCCAAGTATGTATTTCATAGTACTTTGAGCATACACATGAGAAGATATAACTTAACGATCAACTTGTATTGTTTTCTACATTTGTAAACTTTCTAATTGATACCATGGATACGGATGGAGCACAACAAAATAGTTGTGTGTTCATGCCTCATTTCTAATGCGCAATAGCTTTTGATTTCTCAATGTTTTGATGTCTCAAAGAACGGGCATGATTCCTCCCTTTACAAAGTGCTTTCCCTATTGACATATGCCATGCATAAAACTTAGCTAGCTAAGGAAAGGTCGTTTGGACTCTCTAAGCTGACAACCTCTGATATATAGCTTAACTGGCCATGATACACATGGAGCTTGAGAAACTCTTTTAAAATCCCATTGTGCTAGTTCTCTAGACAATCATAACAAAAGTGAATGCATCTGCACACTTGTTAACTTGAAATAACATGATCATAATTTCCAGGAGAACGAAATTGGTAGATAAAATAATGGTGGGGCGAATTTGAGTTAGTGGAGTATTTGTCAACTTGTACTTTATGAACTTTAGTATATGCTTATGATTCACTACTTTAAGTAGGAGTTAAATAATATCCATCTCCTGTTTGTGTTGGTGGTCAAATTTCCAAAATCAGTAAAGGAGATGACCACGCAGAACGCGGAGCTAACTCCGTAGCTCCGCGTTTGGTTATGATTTAGCCTCTCGTTGAGTAAAACGCGGAGGTAAGTCAATAGCTCCGTGTTCAGAGTATTTAACTCTGCATAAGCAGATTTTCAGAATCTTAAATTGATTGTAATTGAGATTTGGACTTATCCAATATCCGAATTGAGTCCAATCAGAATCCAAGATCAATAGATTTAAATCAAAACTAAGATATTTGACTAGAATCCTTGATGAATACAACTACTTTCAAAATCTATTTCATTGGAAACTCTTATATTGATTCAAGGCTATAAATACCCTCTTGAAGTAACCTTTGGAGAGCTTTTGGATCGTTCTAGAGTTCAAGTTACGCGTGAGAGTCTTGAATTCATTGGACTAACAGAGAAAGAACTTAGGGCCGGCCGTCATTTTCATCGAATAGAAGATTTTCATGTCAGATCGTCAAAATGAGCTACTTGATAAATCCCATCGCCACATAGAGCCCACAAAATATTGTAAAAGAAAGCGATAAAATATAAATCTTCTCATTTGTTTTTCTATTGTTCTCTTTCGTTGTAATCAAGTTGTATTCAATGGAAGACGAACAATTTGCCATCAGGATAGGTGAGAGTGAACTAAGCTTGTTGGAGGATGCATGTTAACTCGTACTGCGAATAACTCCTAATTTTAGAAATGAATGAGAAGTATATATACGTGCATTTATATTGTATTAAAATATTACCTTATGCCAAAAGTTGAATATCAACTTAGATATAGGAAACAAATATAGATGATGACACGTAAGATATTATATCTGATATGCATGTTTGACACACAAGTATCACATGGATATGGCTTGATGATAGAAGTGTCTGTGTTATACAGGTGAAGAATATTAAAGTCCCAGGAAAAAAGAAAAAAAAATAAAACACATTTCATTTTCACAATCATTAACCAAGGAAAGTTTCGGCTTGATTTAAAGAAAAGTTAGCTTAAACTTGACTAGGGTCTCTCTGTCTTTGCTGCTAAATCTCTCTTTCTATCTCTGCAGCTAAATTGGCAAAAAAGCATGTTGTTAGCTTTTCTCTTTCCTCATCTTTCATGGAGGCTGGCAGTCTTGGTGACAACTATGTCCATTGATTAAAGCCTTGTACCAATCCTCCAACTTATGCAAAAGATGTTTGAAACTTCCAGAGTAACGGGAATAATGCTCCAAAAGTCAAAAGGCAAGTTGCGTGAATAGCTAGCTTTACAAAGTGCATAAGCTTTTGAAAGAGTGCATCTGATATGTGCTATGAATTTTGAGAAGTTCATGGCTGGTGGGGCACTTGGGGCCTTGGATTTAGCTTGAAGACTGATACTAACATGGTTGCTGTTTATGAGTAGTGGATGGACTTCTCCTTCTGCTTTATCCCTCTATATGTTCTACCGAGTCTTTTGCTATTGACGGGCGAGCATATTCATGTGGTATTAGTTCGCCTGCAGGTTCTAGTTTCTGTTAAAGTGGCAAAATTATTCAAGAGCAGCAATAATGCAGCCGCACTTTGATAATAAAGCATGTTATTTTCTTTTTCCTGTAATGTTACGGGACATTGCTATTTACTTTTTTATTTTCTGAACATGCAAAGTTGAAATATGGCAATCCTTTCTCTATTATTGAGAACGAAAATATCTCAGTTTATAATTATGGGTCATGGTGCTTTTCTACGATGAATTTGGTTGTGACCGGATGGACTTGAATGCTGTTATGCTTAGAGATCTTTTATACAAGCTAGGGACACTGTTCAGATTGATTGTTTCCCTGAAATCTGTATTGCAAGCACTCGCGTAAATCTGCTACTTTTAATATCACTTGCACCAGCATGCACATAATCAAGCACAAATCATATAAATGTAAACAAAATGTTTATCAGTGCATGGAACTTTCATTGTGTGATTCAGGCAAAATGGATCAGGATTGAACCTGATTGCACCATTTCATCTTTTTGCCAGGAAACTATCCACCCCATGACTCGCAATCTTGAGGGAGGGCACTAGCTTCCTCAGTGGATTCAGAATCCATTGTGCACAGCAAATTCCACCAACACAAGTGCTAGTGGAATGGAACCTTCTCTTCCTCCTCACTGGGCTCAAAGAAGGACCCAATTAGGTAAAACTTGGTGACTGGATTGCAGTGGAAAGGGAATCATGGTATTTAACAGCAAGAACCAACAGTAGCAATCAAAAATCCTACTAGCAAAACCCCCCCCACAATTATCACTAGCATATGCATGTAAGAAATATTGAAACAAAATTGCCTGCAAGCAATCCAATAAGTGCAGTGAGATAACCAAAGAATGGAATCACCAGAGATGCCAGTACAGGGCCGAGCACCAAGAGTGTTCTAACATGTATGGGTCAGCTGATACGTTGGAATCAAACGATAAATATCCCTTCTGTAGCTGTTACTACCAGAGTAAACTTCAATGCATATCAGCTGACCGATAAAGGTATTACATATTGCTACTCTTGTGCTGAGCTTCCTTGCTGAAGATTCTATATCGGTGATAATGGACAAAATCAATTCCCAGAGTTAAACAATCTCAATGAGTAAAACACTATGTACTACTGTAACACTTCACAAACAAGTTCCACAAAACAAATTTCTACACACTACAGAATTTGCTGGTCTGATTTTGGTATGCTATAGCTTTGATGTATCTCGAAGGACCAAAGTCACCAGATAACCTGTTGATGTTGTTCTAGCACTATGGGATTTTCAAGACTTGGAACAATGGGTGTATTATGTGCCAAGAACAGGCAGCGAAATTGCCCATCTCCTGCAAAATTTTCAAATCCGGGTGATTCTTCTTGTATATGTGAGTCACTTCCAGACCATCTCCCCCATAAATCTAAGAGCAGGCACACCCCTAATCTCCACATCGACTAATGGTGCTTGGATTGACCTCAAGCTCATCAGTTCGGCATCACTTTGGATCATGTCAAGTGCACGCATTTGGTCCTGCCGTGAAAAAGTGAAAGAACATTGCATCTTCTTTTTCTAATTTTCCGGTGGGAAAAGATTGCGAAGAAGAAAATGCTTTACACTTTCTTAAGTAATGGGCCATACCTTCCTTTTCATAGCACAAAATTTGCAGTCGGATGCAGATGGTGGTAGAACCTGGTTGACGATAAGCCTTCTGACAGGTACATTTTCTTTCTTCAGAGAAGCACAAAGTCTTGATGACTCGCTCACTGCCATGACCTTAAAAATAAAGGAAACAGAAATAAAAAAATTTTAGAAGCATGCTACAGAAATGAACTTGATCATTAGCTGATTGACCATTGCAACGAACAGAAGCACCGCCATATTATGCAGCTCAAAACATCAATGGATCATGAAACTAGAAAATCGATTATTATTCCAACAAATCCAGGCACACAACCTCTTATAAACCATTAATATTCGAACTCCAATTTCCAATTAACCGTCGATGAGTATGTATCCAGATATTATACCAACTCTAGCATTGCTTAATGCTGAAAACAATCCTTTGCATCCAGACGTAACAGGAGAAGGCAGATGTACCATATGCTGACAGTGAGCATTCAGGGAGCTTGTTATGCCCCATTGTTCAAGAGAGAGGAGTTCAAAGGAGAAACTGTGACTTACAATTAGCTAAGGAAATATACTGGTTAGACTCACCCTCTGCCAAGTAACCACCGACAAATATTCACAAAATTGGTTTTAGCGAGCAGGTTGGGTAGGTTAGTAAAGAAAGCTGACGCCAACCCATTGACTTGGAAGGACTTTATTATATATGGTGTATGACAATCAGAGCACTCGAAGGCTCTGAGCAGATGTTGCTTTCTTTTGCCATACTTTCATTCTTTCTTTTTGTTTCAGCAAAAACTGTAGCCACAGCATGCGTGGCATTCAGGCCTAATCATGTGATATAATTGTGGGCTTAATCCAGCCAAAAATAGTTCAAATTAGGCCCAATTTAGTTGTTGAAGTATCTTCTTTTCTTTTATACTTCTCTAGGGCTTTTTAGAAAAAATTGGAAAAAGATAGCAGTCGTTGATGTCTATGGCTGTTGAAGTTCATCCATGGCTTTCATCAGAAGCCAGAAGAAGGCCAATGGCCTCTACTTCCAACAAAGATTCTTGATATTATCTCCAAGAAGATAGTCCACATCAACGACTTCGCCCAATTGAAAACAGTCTCAAGTGGAATGTGGATGGCTTTGTGAAGCACCTTATACCATGCAACAAAGAAATGATTGTCTCTTCAACGTCAAGAACATCTACAAGCTTGATCTGGGAGAACTCAAGTGAATGTTTACGAATTTCATGTGGAGTAGGGGTGCCACGATTTATGCGCTTCACACACACCCTGGAACTCAGGACAATTTAGGGAAAAGAGTAAAACCCTTCAGAAATCTAGGCAGGAACTCCTAGCACATAAGACGGGGAAGAAGAACTAGTAAATTTACGATAATCAGTATTTTAAATATCGACTGGTATATACCGATATACCAGCCGGTATATCGAAAAATACGAAGAAACGAGACGGTAAGGTGATTTTTTACTGTTTCTCGTTTTGGATCGGTATGCGCCGATATATCGGCCACATGGCGATATATCGGCCTATAACGGGATCAAAAATACCAGCCGGTATTAGTCAATATCGGTTAAGTTAGGAAAGGATTTTGGTTGCGGGTTAAACCCGTTAAAAACCCGACTCGTTAAGAAATAAAACTCCCTTAACGAGTCGGGAGGGGAGGAAAAAAATGCAAATAGGTTCACTCGTTCTCTCTCTCTCTCGCGTCCCTGCGAATGCGATCGTTCCTCTTCTCCCATGGCAGCAAACCCTAAACCTAATTCCCAAATCCAGCTACAAAATCACTCTCTGATTCCTATTCTCCCACTCTCCAACTCTTCTCCCACTCTCCAGCTCTCTTTTTCTCTCCGCTGCGAATGATCGAGCCCAACCCTAACCCTAAAATCAAAATTCCTCTTTCTTTTCCCACTCTCTGATTCCTCATCTTCCACTCTCTGATTCTCCGGAGACAACTCGCCGACCGATTCGACTTCGACAGGAGCTCGTCAGCCGATTCCTCCACCCAAATCTCAACTTCGACAGCCGAACAGTCCCACTGGTAAGTCAATCAAAATTATTTCATGTTAATTTTAATTAGGGTTACATTTTTCTTCAATTTCTCTTATAATTATCCTATTTAACTTAAATTGATTACATGTGTTAAAATCTTTATTTTTTTGTGCAATTAGAAGCGAATTGTGGAGTTCGGCCTGCTAATTCAATGAATCAGTGGGCCGAACACTGATTCAACCCACTGATTCATTGAATCAGCAGGCCGAAACAGTAACAGTGAAGAATGGATAATTATATATTAGGGTTGTTTGGCTATATAGGGATTTTGAAGTGAATTTGATTGAGAATTTGTTAAGTGATGAATAATTAGAGTGTTTGAGGAGAGTATTTGTTGGATATGTAACATATGTTAGGGACTATGGCTATGGCTATATTGTATTAGAGTGTTATCAAATTAGAGTGTTTGATCTATTGGGAATTAGAGTGTTTGAGAATTAGAGTGTTTAATTGAGAATTAGAATATTTAATCTATTGGGCCTATGGCTATGTTTGTATTAATAATTTAATACTTGTATGTCTCTAATTGAGCAATTGTCAATTGATACACTTAGAAACACTTTTCTTGAAACCACTTTTCTTAATTTTGTATTGATACACTTAGAAACACTTTTGTATTGTAGGAACACTTTTATTTTTTCTTGAAAACTTATTTTTCTTAATTTTATGATTATACGTCGCTTTGTACATATGCGGACGTTCTAAATGGTATCTGCAAATTCGTAAGTTTAAAGCAAATATAGCCAAGATAAGTATCATAAACTTATTTTATGTGTTTTAATATGTTCTATATAACCAATTATATGACTATTCTTTAACCAATATGACACCGTTATGACACTCCGGTATTTAGAGTCATCACGATATCTTACTCAGTATCCGATATCTGGTATGTAATTTGGCTGATCGGTATATTATCGGTATCCGATATTTAGAATACTGATGATAATCCCGTCATAGGACTTGGTAGAATATGGCCAGAATGAGAATGGTTCGTGAGGCTTGAGTTGTACTTGTACCAACTGAAGAGAGTATGGCGAACCGAATATAACTGTAAAGGGGCAGAAAATTAGAGCTTTTGGGTCCCGATAGAGTAACATTTGAATTTGTATTCAAGTTTTATAAGAGGCAGCAAAGACAAGAGCTGAGACAGATAAGAGTTACACAAAGTGAAACCTCATCTTTTATGATATGGATGACAACGTAGCGAGAAATGTTAACAAAGCATATCTCTTTGGTTACATGTTTCCAATCAGTGATATGAGTCAAGATTTTACATAAAATGGTGACATGTTGGTTAGTGCATTGAATGCAGAAATGCATGAGTGGAATAACGACCTCTCTTTACCAAATTCAAAAATTTCATACGCATTAAGTTCAACGATACATATTATATTTGTTTTTAGCCAAATGTCAATGTGTCTACGTGATTGAGTAAGTGACACAGTGGGAGAGAGATAAAAATTGCTTGGAACTAGCATGTTACCGTAGGGATTGTCACAATAATGAATTCAGTTGATTCTGTATCGCGGAATAGTTCCCGTACTTTGACCATCCTCTCCCTTAGTTGCTCTAGTTTGTCAGACTACAAGCCAAAAAGAAAAGAAAACCTAAAGGTCATCTTATTACTGATAGTGATGAAGATCAGTAGCTTGCATTTAATCCTGAAAATACTTATTGACTAGTAGAAAATTGGACTTACAGCATCCTTTTGAGAATCATCTTGCCCAAAGACGGATTTAATAGCTGATGTTGCTGAAGCTATCTTCTTTTTCAACTGTGACAACAAAAAGAAAAAAAAGGAAAATCAAATATGTATGTACAAAAAAAAAAAGAACTGAATTTTTCTACTCATCAAGCAACAAAGGTATCTAATGAATTCACCAATAAAACACAGAATTCAACAATCTAGCACTTTAAACAGTTTTCATTGAGATGAGGAGCTAAGACTAATATTTTATCACATCAGCCTTAATAAATTGCTAAACATTAGATAGTGGTAAGAATTTCTTCATCTAGTAAGGTATCTCTACATAACCTGAAATGCCAATAGGAACATATACAGTTGTGTTGTCTCTCTGTACATCTAATACATATTTATGAAATTTAATGAACTTTTCTGGCAAACAAATCTGGGTGATATATATATATATATATATATATATATATATATATATATATATATATATATATATATATATATATATATATATATATATATATATATATATCTTTGAAAATTGTTTATATTAATCCCTACACACTTTATTGCAAGAATTATATATAGGTGTGTGCACGCGCGCGCGCTCAGCATATAACCTAGATTGGTGTCCTTGGAGCAACGATAAGCTTGTTCTGTTGCAACTTGGGGATCACAAGTTTGAACCCTCGAAACAGCTTCTCCAAAAAGCAGAGATAAGACTACATACATCACACCTATCCTAGACCACAAATTGCAAGAGCCTCGTGCATTGAGTTGCCCTTTGTATAACCCAGATTGGTATGGTTAGTTACAACAGGTCACTATGCATCACAGCAGCATCCCAGATGGCATAGCAGGCATCAGGATCATATCCCCAGGTTCATGTCATGGGAACATTTGGGGACAACAGACTAGAGTCGACCCCTGATCAGCACTAGTACTAATGCCTTCAAACTAATATATAAGAGTGAGCCATTTTACCTGGAGTTAAATTTCTAAGATAACTGTGCAGGATTTATGCTTATACATCAGGCGACGGTTCTCCACAATATTTTCTGTTACACTGAACTTTCCAGCCCAACACAAAGGTAACCTCTCCTTGCCAGAGAGATTTGCTTGTATACAGTGACTCTTTGAACTGTTATAGATGGATAATCATTCCACCGAAAGTTAAACTTCTCAGCCAACTGTGCAGAATTTACACTTATATATTAGGCGACATTTCTCTGCAACATTTTCTCTTTCACTGAATTTTTCAGCCTGACACAAAAAGTAAACTTTCGTTGGCAGAGAGATTTGCTTCTATACAGTGACTGTTTGAACTGTTAAGGATGAAGAACCACTTTTTTCCCAAAAGCTCAGGCTTATAGGTCATGAGCTAACAAAATTTATCAAGCGAACCGATAATCAAAGTATGTCACTCCCAAAGGCCTATGTGGAAAGACACCTACACAAACATGACCACTTCTGAGAACAACAAAGTGCACCCTTTTGAGAACAACGAAGTGCACCCGATAGCAATGAAGAAACGCAATCACTCAAGAACTTTGATAAGCCAAACTCTACCTACGGAAATAATGATCAAGCTCAAAATCCTTGGCTGATGCTTGAGAAAGCCTTGGGGGCAACTTTCATCCAATACTAACATATGAGTGGAAAAGGCAAAAGAAAAAAATAACCAAGATGGAGCTGCTTCAGCATAGCACCATACTGTAAATTTCAATTTAAGAGCTTTAAGCAATGAAGAGTAGAAAGATAAGTAGTTTCGCTTTAGAGAAGCAATGCAACCAGGGGAAAAAAAAAAAAAAAAGTAGTCAACATAATTCTCTTCTAATCAGAAGCAAAACGTAATGAGGAGTATCAGGCTTATAAACCGAGGAAGCAAATTGTTCCTGTAAGTTTCAATCATAAAGAAGTAGTTGAGGCTTCACTGGTGACTCACACCTTCAATATCTTGCCAATGGATGCGTCCAAGAAGTCAGGCAAGGACAAAAGTCGAAGAGTGTGACCCTAACAAACGACAAAAAATGGAATTGCGTAAGGTAAATACCGCACACTAGTACAATATAAGCTAAAAAAAAGTCAATCATCGCTCGCAAGAAAAGTGCAAGAAGAAAACAATAGTCAGGTGTTCTTACTGTGGGAGCAGTATCGAAAACTATACGGCTGAACATATTGTATTCTTGTGATTCAACAAATTGCATGACCTGGAAGTGAAGGCCTGAATTAGGGATCAAAAACTCAAGCAGCAAATAAAAAAAATAAAATAAAATAAACGAAACAAACTTTTTTGATAGCTTGAGTAAGATATCATGCCTTTGAAATTGCAATTGCTTCATCCAGTCCTGGCGGAGGTGAGTCAAGCAATTCTCCTAGTTTGAGTTCTCCTAGCTTAATCATAACAAGATAAAAGGTAAAGTGAAATACAAGAAACAAATGCAACAACCTTGCTCCATCAGGAAAAAAAGAAAAAAAAAAGGCTTCCCACCAAAGACAAATATGATTCGCTGGCACAAATGCATAACAGTATAAAGCTTAATTACTTGGAAAGAGCCATAGAAGCAAAAACTTAAGCAAGTCACATACTTATACATTTGTTCCCAGAAGTAATTTTCACGTCAGCTATAGAGCATGACTCAAGGTAAAGAAAGCTCCCAAAAAATAACAAAATAAGAGGTAGAACATAATCTAAACTACCTAAACTGACAATGAACCTAATCTAAAGACGGCAAGCCAAATGTCTTTAAAAAAAAAAAATTCAAGACATGGATAAAAATCAAAAACATTGCCTATCAACAGGGAGAACGCACACCCATATCTCACCAAGCAAATAAAGGTTTACCACCAGTAAACTAGTTCAAGAATTATTTTCTACCGCAATAACCAACGAGACATAGATCAGCAACCCATCCAGTAAATGATACCACATGTGAACCCAATAGCAACCCATCCAGCATAAAGCACATAATCATATAATCAAGGAAACCATTTATGTAGTTATAAAGAAGTTGACCAGACGAGATGCAAACAACACCAAGTCCAAGTAACAAAAAATTAAGATAAATGAGGAACATTCTGCTGACTTTTCTAAGTACAACCATTAGAAATTTTTCGGATAGTAGCAAAACATGTACGGAAACAAAATGAAATCTCCTTTACTCATTATTGCAATTCATAATGTTGTTAGATTCTACCTGTTCGGCAAGCATTCCAAGACCCATACTGTCCATAAAGTCTTTTACCCCAGTTCCTCCATTTCTTTGGCTTGCACTGCGAAATTCCTCTCTAGCCTTCTCAGGATTTATCTGTAAATGAATATTTCCCAGTTGACAATCATGCCAAGCTGTTACATAAAATTGCTAGAAATAGCAGCATTCAAAGAGGATGCTGAAAGAAACTAACCTCAAGTGCGAAGAGTGGAGAATCCAGTCCATCAACAGGCACCAAAGTTCCTCCACTCAAGTCCTAGAAACAAAGAATAAAATCAGCATGCAATAAATGGATTTACATCAGAAGTTGCTACATATTAAGATCAAATAAGGTCACATTGCAAGAGATATAACATAAAAAGCTTGATTTTAACGCCAAATCCAGTTACGTACTTGTGCAAAAGAATCACTTAACGAATGTGCAGGATCAGTTGAGACCACAATAGTTGGATGACCATGATTTGCAAACTTAACAGCCAGAGAAGCAGCACAACTTGTTTTTCCTACACCTCCTTTTCCGCCGAGCATGTAATACTTCCTCTGAACACCAGCAGCCATCTCATCGAACCCTGCTACAGCTTCTGCAGGGGTAGTCACACATCTCACTGCAAAAGATGAAATTTTTTTCAGAATGACCAAGTGCGGCCTAGTGGCATACACACTGAGAGAGCATGCCACTATCACAATTTCAGTCCACTAGGGTGCATAAATGAATTTCAATCCTTCCGTTTATATATATATATATATATATATATATATATATATATATATATATATATATATATATATATATATATATATATATATATACATACTGCATTTTCAGTATTATCCCCAATACTATTGCTACATTCTTGATCCAGAGAAAAATCAGGGGGTTGAAAAACAATTTCAAAGAGTAAATATTGCAAGAAATATAGTACTAGAGGATGTCATGAATAAAACTGTATGCAAGTGTAATCCAACAAGAAATCATACGAAATAAGAACAGGATTGATGAAAAATCCTTGGGATTGAGAATTATTAACGCGACTATTAGAGCAAATCATGCATTAAAGGTGTAAACTTTGCAAATATCAAATATTAAATCGATGAACTGATAATCAGCTGACTATCAAAATTTGAACTTTTACAGTTCTCGATAACAAAATTGAACTTTTACAGTGCATAACGGGGACAAGATTGGATCTTTATGAATTCAAAAGGGTAAAAGGGCAGAGATAGGGGGAGAGAGGGACAAGGGAGGGACCTTGGAGGGCCGGGAGGTGGCGGCGGCCGGAGACGGATAAAGTGCGGGGAAGAGGGGCGGCGGAGAGGAGGCAGGAGGCGGCGAAGGATCGAGAGAGGCGGCGGGCGAGATGGGGAGTCGTCGGGGAGAGTAACATTTTGATGGTGATGGCGAGCGTGGCTCGCTAGGCACCGTGCTGCTCTTTAGGTATACACAATTTTTTTTTTTTTTTTTTTTTTTTTACCTTACATACCACACCTGCATATTATAATGATATTACTCAGTGGGATGGTAATATACATGATGTCTCAATTTTTTTTTTTTTTTTGTATATTCTATATAAAATTTAAAATTAAATAAATAAAAAATTTATTTTTAATTTAAAATTTATATATAGTAAATTAAAAATTTATCCAGAGATGCTTTTATTATTATTGCTCACTATTTTGCCCCCATAATTTGTTTTTTTTATTTATATAAATTAGGAAGAACAACTTGATCATGGAAGAAATATATATGATAGAAATAATTATTTTCTCGTTGAAATTTGTGTATGGTTGAGAATTATTCATTTATAAATTAACCATGTCAAGCCCACATTAGAATAGACCCATTAAATAAGAGTCTGCTTATAAGACTCATGAGGGCAAAAAAATTCCTTTATCAACCATAATCCCTATACAGAAAAGAAATTGAATTCGACTTATAATAAGGAAATTACTCTCCATAAGACAGCCAAATCCTTATTGTATCCGGAAAGGATGTTGGACTTCAACTACAATTATACTAAAGAAACACTATAAATACACTCTTATTCCATGTGGCTTGGAACATCTTGCCAAACTTTGTACATACCAAATGTCAACAGCTTAGGGCTCGCTTCAACATCCTAATTATCTAGGTTCCGTGTAATCAAGTGAGAGAATAAGATTGTACTCTCAATTCAACCATAAAGCATACGTTGAACCAACTTCTTTCTTCAGTAATAAAGGCCTAAGATCTCTTATGAGTCGGACCTCATTATATCTTTGCGTATGCGCGCATCTTTATTTCATTTCATTTCATTCATTATATAAAGACTCCCTTATAAGTTATACGGTATAAAAATCGCCCTGCAAATCTAACTTATTTTAGAATTCGATTCTGAGTTAGACTCCTGTTTAACGCTTAAATTTGATTTGATAACATTAACTGAACAAAATTGCGTGAACAACAATAATATATTTTTTTAGGAACAAAATTCATCAATTTTTTTTTTCCGAATGTTTTTAATGTTCCCCTTCTCCAAGTTGTTTTTAGGGGTATTTACAGATTTGTCCCTTAAATCTTTATAAATTATAATTTAGTCCCAAAATATTCATATTTAGGATTTAGTCCCTCAAATCCTCTAAGCTACTACAATTTAGTCCCCCTCTCTAACTTCCGTTAACCCAGTTTATTTTTTGACCTAATTTTTCCATTTTACCCTCCTTAATTCCTTCTTCCCTCTTCCTCCTCTCTTCTCCTTTTTTTCATTCTTTCTCCTCTCTTCTCCTTCCCTCTTCCTCATCTCTTCTCTCTCTCTCTCTTTCTCTTCTCTTCTCCTTTTCTTCATTTGGTTCATTGGCTTCCCTTCTTCTTCTTCTATCTCTTTATTCTTCTTTATTTTTCTTCATAGGGGTATTTAAGTCATTTCATTATTTAAAAAAAGTAAAAATTAAATTCTACCATTTATTTGGACGGAAAAACTAACGGAGGGACTAAATTATAGTAACTTAGAGGATTTGGAGACTAAATCCTAAATATGAAAATTTGGGGACTAAATCATAATTTATAAAAATATAAGGGACAAACCCGTAAATACCCCCTTTTTTTTAATTTTTGGTTAAGTTGTGTACATCCTCGTATGGGCTGAAATGGGCCAAGCTGAAAGGTGGTTTGGATGATGGGTTGTGGATTGATAGCCCATCAAATCAAAAAAGTCAAACAAATATCACTTGCATCGATTAACAGAGAAATTAATTGAATAAGTGTTGACTTCGTCTTTATTAAAAAAATTCTAATAGTATTTTGTAACTTATAAATTCTACAGAAAAGTTCAAATTAAAGTTCACATAAAAGACTAATAGCTAAATCGAGCCTTAAATTGTCATCAATACTCATCCATATGGCTTTTTCAGTATTTTTCACATTTTTTATATGTACATTATAGACTTGTCAACTTAAGCAATTAGATTATAAATGTAAATAGTGAAATTTTACATGACTATTTTGTAATAATTTGTCATAAACTTATTTACAGATAAACCCTCGGCCAAAAATTACAAACTCAACCGCATAATTAAAGCCAAGACATTTCGCAAATTACAAATAAAAACCGCCTAACTAAGGCCAAGATATTTCCAAAGCCACCGAGCCTAATAGTAAACGCCTGGTCCGCGTGGGGCCCGAGCCCAAACCTAACGGCGTCAAAAGTTCGACGGCGATTAACCTAGTCTCGTTTCCAGAAATTAACGGACGTTATCCGAGCCTGAGAGGAGCGTTACCTAAAATTCTATTTTATACGCTTGAAATATTTCAATTTTATACTCATATCTCGTTGAAAAAAAGCAAAGGGGCGATTTTTTTGGTCTTAGGGCTCGGGGTAAGGCGATTTTGCCCTCTAATTTCTTTGATATTTGCTTATTTTCAAATTATATTTTCGTTGCTGTGTGAGTACGTGGAGAATTTTCTATAATTTGGTGTGGTTTTTTCTCGGACTGGCTATTTATGGGGATTTAGGGTTTGATCGGGTTTCTATCTCGATTTTCCCGAAAATTCTCTCAATTTTGAGGGAGGTTGGTGTCTGATGGATCCATATGTAAGGATTAGGGTTTCTGTAAGAGAGATTTAGGGGAAGGGTGAGGGGAGATTTATTTGATTGTTGATTGATGATTGTGGACGAAGGAGTTAGCTGATTGGTTGAGTTCTTCTGCTGGAATTGTTATAAATGGAGGAACTTTCCAGGACAGGCTAGTCTTCAATGCGAAAAGGAGGGTTTTTTTTTCCCTCCCTCTTTTTCTGTTGGAAGGGATTTCTTGTGGGAGATTTTCTGAGCTCTAGTGCCCTTTTTTGGATAAATATTGTGTGTTTTAATAGAAAACTTTACGACCGTATCTGGGTAGAAGTGTGTTTTCTTATTAGGGGTAGTGTAATAGTGTTTTTTTTTTTTTTTTTTTTTTTTCATAATCACCAAAATTTGAGGGATTTTGTATGAACTTCTTCTGGTTATGCTTAGAGTTTTATTCTTGGAAAATCTCTGTTTAGAGTTCTGTTGGGGGCCAATCTCTGGATTCCTTTTGCTTAGTACATATTATGTTTTTGCTGGACCACATTGAAATCTAGATTTTTGATTCAATTTGATTGCTACAAGAATAAGCTTTAGCTGATTGAAGGAATTATGTTGCTAGAAACATCTCGAAGAGATGATTTATTTAGTTTTGGAGGCCACTTGATATCTCTGGAGGTTTTTTTTTTTTTTTTTTTTTTTTGAGTTAGAAATTGTTTTCTTCATTGTATAATAGGATCATTCAGTACGCAGATATTTGAAATGTGTATGCCTATAGAAATATATGTAACACCCCAAATTTCCTATAGAAATTTTTTGTATGTATCTAAACAATATTATTTTTAAATACATAAACTAAACAAAATAGTATTACAATTATTTTCAAATTCTTGCATTTATTTATTTTAAATACATAATCTAAACAAAGAAAAACTAATATTATTTTAAAATCAATCTTATCTTCATCTAACTTATTATTTTAGTTTATCTCAAATACTATTTTGTTGAATAATAACAAACTTAACAGAGTTTGGATAGGATCAGAAATATTCAACTATATCTAATCTTATCCCAATATTAATAAAAGTATATATAATATATATATATATATATATATATATATATATATATATATATATATATATATATATATATATATAACAAACTCAAACCTCCCTCATCTCATTCAATAGCCAAAAAAAAAAAAAAACCTCTCTATTCAGCCGCAAGGCTGAACAGAACAGAAAAGGAAAAGAAAAAAAAAACTGTGAAGAAGGTGAGAGAGAGAAGAGGAAAATAGAGAGAGAAAAAATGATCTGATCCAAATCGTCATCGGTCAATTTTCAAAGTGGAAAATTTTTTGAGGCAAGTATTTTACTATTTTATGAATCTTCTATATTCTTTTTGATCAACAACTTAACATTAATTTTTTTTTCTAAATATATGTATTGATGCAAGTACTAATCCCTACTTATTATTGCCTTTTAACTTTATATCATAAATTATAGTATTTTGACATACAAATGCAAGTGCTTTTCTCCTACTTTCACTTTTCTATAATTATTTAAATTTTAGCCTCAATTCTTTTCATCTATTTCATTGATATAAGAATTTAATGAGATTAATATTTACTTAGCTTTGGAATGGTTAATATATCGAGAGTATGCTTAATTATTTTAATCATGATTATTTACTAATTTTTTTTTTATCATTTCTTAGTCTTGTTAGATATTTCTCATGAATGACATAAAAAAATATAATATATATATATTAAATTGGAAATTTATGAAATTCCACTATATTTTTCCTTCTTTCTTATTTGAATCTCATCTAATCTTACCAGAATAACTTAGATTCAAGTTTAAGTTTCAACTACGCAATCATTTATTATTTGTCTGTTTCCTTTTAAAAAAAGAACAAAAAAAATTATGTCATGTTCAATGATGTTCTATTCTTATGAACAGAACATAGAAACCAAAAAAAAAAAAGAAAAAAAACCTATGTTCCTATGTTCTGTTCATTCATTTGAACAGAACATAAAAACCAAGAAAAAAAATGAAATTAAAGAAAAAAAGAAAACTATGTTCTGTTCAAATGAACAGAACACGTTCTGATTATTTGAGCAGAATATAGAAGCAAAAAAATCATTGAAGAAAAAAGTAGTGGTAGCACAGCGGAAATGTGGTGGGCCCATAACCCACAGATCCCAGGATCGAAACCTGGCTCTGATACCAACTGTAACGCCCCCCATCCCAAGATATGGATAGCGTTTAGCGACGTATCATAAAAGAATACGCCAAGCCTAAAACACATAAATACATATATACAACTGCCACAAATATATACACATATATAATAAGATAATAATATGGAACTAAAACAATAAATTTCTTTCATAAATAAGGATCAATACAAGTATATAGAGGAGCCAAACGATCTTTGTTTCATCATAAAAAAGTTTAAGTGAACAAAAGAAAGATAATAATGAAGTTTCTAAAAAGGAAAACAAACTAGACGAGTTTCTATCGTATTCCTCTTGCAGCTAATGCACTTATTGAGAATCTGCTAACTCTTTGAAATATGGTTCCAGTTGTGATGGGTCTTCCTCCTCGTTAACCTGCAAATCAGTATCTGGACGTGCCAAATCAGAGTCGTTAGAACGACCTAGTAAGTACTACAAAAGGATAAATAATAATACATAGGCATGCTATGTGTATATATAAATAAAATATAAAACTGAATAAAATTATAAAATCATGATAGTATCAAAATTTTAAACTTACTGTTAAAAAGAATGTGAAACATGGATTTAAAATTATATTTGTCTAAAAATAATAATAAATCAACCAGTAATAGTGAAAACATATTTTGAGTGGTGTTGGAATTTAACGTGATAGTAAAATTTATATAAAACTGTAAAATTATGAATGCATACAAAATATAAATCTATAGGAAGAAGTGAACATGAGTTAATTTGCAGTTGTCTTGAGGATGATAATGGTCAGGTATACATCTGTATACATGTCATGGATAACCTTGTAGCAGAGATATATATAACAAAATGAACATGCATGTGAAATATGACATATTGTGTTATTTTTTTTTGTTAATTTATTTGGAACTATCAGAAGTATTGCGTCACATGTTTTACGAGTATCCCGTGCATACCTGGGACCACGACCACGATTCTTGGTACTGCTTCAGGACGTACCGCTAAGTACTAATGAACATGAACTCTGATGAGTTTAAGTTCCAAGTACGTAGCCCTATATACTGATGGTGATCCAGTAATTATCCAGAACCTCATGGTTAGGTCCCTAAGTTCGGTTGTACAACCTCAAGAATGTAAAATTCCTAAAACATGTGTGCAGTTACTTCTTCGAGTTCTCCCATAATCCCACAATTTTGTTTCATATTCTAAGAATAACAATTTTATAAACAAGCATGTAAATGACCATGTAAAATAAACACGTACACGTAAATATATTGGTTTCGCTTATGGGGAAAAATATCACGCGATGAACTTATTATAAAGATGCAAAAGATCAATTTAATTCATCAAAATTTGAAAATTCAAATCAAGTATAATGGACATATAACGTTTATAAATTTTGTGCATGTGTGCAAATGCACACATGTATATTGTGTGTGTTTGTGTCTTTTCTTAGGAAGAAGCATATATGTCTATTTTGAGGAAATACATTCAATTTTTTTTTTAGAATTTCTTTTTGTAAATAAAAGGGATGATTGAGCAAATATCCAAAAATATATATACATATAAGAAAAGCTTATGCTTAATAGGTCAATGAAAGTATACAAAAAAAAAGATTAAAAAAAGTACTTGCATATTTGGAATTAACAGAATTATCATCATGATATTATAGAGAAAATGTTATTGAATTAGTTTGGATATAAATAATGATCAGTAATGGAACTCCTAAATAGTTAAGGTGATTTACAAGCAATATATATCCGAAAATTATACAAAATAAAATCATTAAATGTTTTTTTTTACAATTACAAAAGGTAATAACCTACCACAAAATCTACTAATAAGCACGTTGGTAGTTCCTCAAGAATAAAAAAAATTATATAGAGCCATCAAAATAATGAATGGCAAAGCTATTAACAGATAATAAAATTTGCACACATGGATTCCATTATCTTGACACTATGAGTAGAAATATTAAAACAAATACATAGATAAATAAATAAATTAATATTTTTTTCTCAATACATAGGTAAATAAATTAATTAATATTTTTTTCTCCAATGATTTTTTTTTGTTTCTATATTCTGCTCAAATGAACAGAATGTGTTCTGTTCATTTGAACAGAACATAGTTTTCTTTTTTTTCTTTAATTTCGTTTTTTTTCTTGGTTTTTATGTTCTGTTCATTGAACAGAACATAGGAACATAGGTTTTTTTTTTTTTTGTTTCTATGTTCTGTTCATAAGAATAGAACATCATTGAATATGACATAATTTTCTTTTGTTATTTTTTGTAAAAGGAAACCAACAAATAATAAATGATTGCGTAGTTGAAACTTAAACTTGAATCTAAGTTATTCTGGTAAGATTAGATGAGATTCAAATAAGAAAGAAGGAAAAATCTAGCTAATGTTTCGACAGTGGAATTTCATAAATTTCCAATTTAATATATATATATATATATATATATATATATATAATATTTTTTTATATCATTCATGAGAAATATCTAACAAGACTAAGAAATGATAAATAAAAAATAGTAAATAATCATGATTAAAATAATTAAGCATACTCTAGATATATTAACCATTCCAAAGCTAAGTAAATATTAATCTCATTAAATTCTTATATCAATGAAATAGATAAAAAGAATTGAGGCTAAAATTCAAATAATTATAGAAAAATGAAAGTAGGATAATAGCACTTGCATTTGTATGTCAAAATTCTATAATTTATGATATAAAGTTAAAAGGCAATAATAAGTAGGGATTAGTACTTGCATCAATACATATATTCAGAAAAAAAAATAATGTTAAGTTGTTGATCAAAAAGAATATAGAAGATTCATAAAATAGTAAAGTACTTGCCTCAAAAAATTTTCCACTTTGAAAATTGACCTATGACGATTTGGATCAGATCATTTTTTCTCTCTCTATTTTCCTCTTCTCTCTCTCACCTTCTTCACAGTTTTTTTTTCTTTTCCTTTTCTGTTCTGTTCAGCCGCAAGGCTGAATAGAGAGGTGTTTTTTTATTTTTTGGCTATTGAATGAGATGAGGGAGGTTTGAGTTTTTTTTTTTATATATATATATCTTTTATATATACTTTTATTAATATTGGGATAAGATTAGATATAGTTAAATATTTTTTATCCTATCCAAACTCTGTTAAGTTTGTTATTATTCAACAAAATAGTATTTGAGATAAACTAAAATAATAAGTTAGATAAAGATAAGATTGGTTTAAAAATAATATTAGTTTTTCTTTGTTTAGATTATGTATTTAAAATAAATAAATGCAAGAATTGTAATACTATTTTGTTTAGATTATGTATTTAAAAATAATATTGTTTAGACAAATACAAAATTTTTCTATAGGGAATTTGGGGTGTTACAATATATACCTAATTAAAATAATTAGTTCTTTGAAGTAAGCTGAATTGGAATTTTGACTGCTATACTAGCTATAGCCTTAGCTAATTGAAATAATTCAGGTGTAAAATATCTCACAAAGAAATACCACAATGCGCTCAATCAGATCAGATAAATGGTCTCTTCTTCTTGCTTCAAAGTTTTTTTTTTTTTTATAAAAAATAATATTCTGGGTAAATTGCATGTTTCAACTGTTAGAAGTTGTTGTAGGTTAATAAGGGCTCTGCTATTTGGAGAAGACTTATATGCTAATTTAAGTATTTTCCTTCCAAGCAGTGTGTTTTGATTCAAGAATTGATAGTGTTGCCTAATTATGTTCTTGCAGGAAGCAAAGTTGGTTTCTTGCTTGTTTTATTCATAATTCGTTGAAGTACTTCTGGCCCTAAAGCTCTCAAAAGATATCTATTGGCAATGGGAGACCACCTAGGATTGTATGTGGATGGCCTTATAAACCCTCAGACTGTTGAAATAGTACATACAACTGAGGGTACCGGAGTTTCTGCTGGAGAACATTTGAATGCAGTTTTTCCCTCAGCTCCAGCACCGTCAAAGGAGGGCTCTCGCGGTAACCAGGATAGTGAAGAAATTAGCATTGGTTCCGAGGAAGAAGAGCCACTCATTCAGATGGTAGAGTGTAGGATCTGCCAGGAGGAGGATCATATTAAAAATTTGGAGACTCCCTGTGCTTGTAGTGGCAGTTTGAAGGTCTATCTCCTCAACCCATTCTTCTTATAGAGGTTAACTCATTAATATTCTAGTTCGTTTTCTTCAATTCCTGTGGCAGTTTTGAAGTTCATTAGCTTTGTCTCAACTTATGATTTACCCTGTAGCTTAATCAAGCTATTATACTTTCCCCCAAACTTGATCCTCTTTTTGTTGACGAAACAACACGTCAATTTCCACCTTGGCTGAGCCTAAACTTGAGCATGAGCTCAGAATTGAGCTTGGGTCAGATTTGATTTGACAGTGACCTGAGTCTGCCCTTGGATCTGGTTGGTCAAGATCAAGGAAGAAGAAAAAGAAAAGAAGAAGAAAAAGAAGAAAGAAGAGGTAAAAAAAGGAAAAAGTAGGGTTTTGATTTCGGGGAAAAAATGAATTTTTTTATTTTGTGGAAGAGATGAGAGAGCAAAGATTTTTCCTGATTCATCCACACCTCTCTTTCTCAATTTTTATTAATTTTAAGAGAATTTTTTGTGTAACATTCCATATGAACCCCTTTCTAAGTTTCCCCTTATATTTAACCCCCTCCCTGTGTGCCAGTTAATGTAGACTTGATAGAGGATGAAAGAGAGAATACAGGATAGAGGGGAGAAGAGGGGGCGGGGGGGGGGGGAGAGAGAAATTTGAGACCGAAGTCTCGCAAATTTACCACTTCATTAAGATTTCATCAAAAAATTGAGTAAAATATTTCTTCATTAGCCCTTTTTGCATATTACTAGATAACAACATATCTAATCTAAGTAATAACCACGAAATGTTAACTAACAAACTAACTAGTTGAAAATAAATATAAAGAATTTTAGTTAATCCTAACTTATTCCATATTCTAAGTTTCTAATTAAATAGTAATTAGTAACTAAAATTAAACAAAATATAAACCTATTGAAGTCTACATCGGTTAGCTTCATGCTGTGTAGATCTTATCCGCGAGATCCCTCTTGCATGATATGAGTAAGCAATAGACAAAGAAGGAGAAGTCAACAAGTGAAAGAAGAAACTTAAGAGCCAAAAAGAAGAAACGTGACAATCATGCCCACAATTGTCCCAAGCTACATTCGTTTTCGAGGGTGAAATTTCCTAGTTAAAATTTTATATTTTAATTAACGTTGTCGACGAATGTGTTAACCATTTAAATTTAGGGGTCCTGATCAATTATTATTTCTGTGAAAAATTTATTTATTTATGGGAGAAATACAAATGTAGATTTGTGAATAAAGAAAAGAAACATAAAGGAATATACATATAAACGTGTGTATGTATAGTATAAGGAATGGTGTGCCTAAAGTGTTTTCATGGAGAGTTCCTTATGGAGGTGTCTTTAAATCTCATTATAGAGGGTGCATGTGGACGATGCGAACCGTTAATTATAATCTCTATGTTTTAAATAGGTGGTTTATAAAAAATTATTTGATTTAAACACATCTTTATTATCGAACAAAAGGTCTTATGTGTGTGTACATATAATATGTATGTACATTATTTCAGTAATTAATCTGTTGTATCAGTATATTCTATTTTCCACCCATAGAACTATCTTGCATTTTGAAAGTTACCTACTTCTCATAGCAGTCTACTAATGTCAGTTCCCATCCAAAATAATACCATTTTCCATGTACGGGAGCTTCACAAAATCTAGGCTATGTTCAAGACAACATTTAAATTTTAGGATATGTTAAGAGGAATATTCGAGACGTATCAAGCCAAGTATGGAGCGTTTGAGTATAGGACTCGTGTTTACGCAAGTACGGCTCCTTCTTTGAGGTATCGGTGCTACATAGCATGTGCGTGTGTGTATTGTGCCTACATGCATATCACAATAAAATAAACTAGAGAACAAATTCAACCAAAGTTAGAAATATAGATTATAGAAAAGATTGAGGTTAAGCCACTTCAATGATAAAACAAATTGGCAACAATAATGGTAGCAGCAAGAACAACAATAGCAGTAGTAGCGCAAGCAACAACTGTGAAGAGAGAATGGGAAAATAGAATCTTGAAAAAAGTTTAAAGTCTTGAATAGTAATCAATAAAGCTATGCAATATAGAGCTCTAGTATTTTTAACTCGGCATATGAGAGATTTTGTCTAATGATTCCGTTTAACAATTTTATCATTTGGTTAATTTAATAGAGAACTTGGGCTTTTCCTAATGATATAGTGTATGAAGATCGAATCTATATTTAAGTTAAAAATCATTTGTAAAAGATAGAACCATATTGACTGACATATTGATGTTTTCAAGGCTCTATATCGGGTGAGATTGCAAATATCTGTCGATATATGCACAAAACGATATTACCCCTTTTTAATGAATCAACCCCAAAAACAACATATTAGGAGGGATATATCGGCTGTATCAGGGAATATTTAGAATAATGGTGTGATCACATATATGTTATACCCCTCCTACAATAGTTAGAATGTGTCCTTCCATTGTATCCCACAAGAGAATGTTATACTTTTCCCATGCATATATTTAGCAGAGCATCATTTCTTCTATTGTAGGATTATGAGACCAAAAAGTTCTTTTACTTTCCATTATCATTGAGATACCTTTGCTCCTATCAAAAAACATAAAAAAAGCACTAAGGAAATGGAGTTTTATAATTTTACCAAAATGTAAGAGGGACAAGGATTTTTGCAATTGCTTCATACAAAAAAAAGAAAGGGAAAAAAACCCTAAACCATATCAGTTCCATATACTTTACTCTATGGCATGTGATTGATTGTTCTCTTGCTAATAAGATAGTCACTGAGAAGGCAGTCTCTGGGTGGAAGGAATTGATGGCATTAATTATTTTTGTTGGCTTGTGTTAAGTCTTGGGAATTATATATATATTTTGCTTCTTTATTTTGATGATGCTGATCTTATATTTGAATTTTTGTAGCTATGCCATCTCTTGGTAAGTTAATGCATGAAAAAATTGATTATTATAAAAGCTTCTTGATTGATTGTTATAATGCAAGTCATTTTAGATATCACGACAATTTGTGCATGTGCGAAAATATGGATAACATTGCTTTAGGTTGGTAAGCATTTTAGCCCCTGCAGTGCCAAGTCTTCTGACTTCAGGAGCCAGTCCAATTGCCGGGGCAGGATAGAGCATAACTGCTTGGGACATCCTAGATGTTTTGAATAGGAAAAGGTTGGTCGAGTTGAGAGGTAGACTGAAAGGTATTAGCCTTATGGAAGGCTAAAATTTCCAGGAAAATATTCAATGCCAAATATAACTTGCATACAGTAGAATGTTTGCTGTGCTCCACAATGAGGGCTATCTCTTTTCTTCATGTAGGATGATCTAAATACCTAGTAGACTCTTTGTATTGGGGGCCCTGGCAGGCTGCACACACTAAATTCAAAGATCTCATTTCTAGTCAACTTAGTCTAAATTGAAAACCTAAACTTCTGGAACTTACTCGGCATTTCTGAGTTCATGCATGATAAGCTTATTGTTACTTTAGAGGTGATCATTCAAACTATAATGTCCATCTTTAGCATTCTTTTAAATTACACCACAATATGATGTTTAATCTCTTCGTTTATGTTTATAGCCATGTTTGCTTTGTTATTCTTTGTCTATAATTCCAATCATCCAAAATCCTGAATTGCTTATGTGATGTAGTTAACTTATCCACTTGTCTATTGGCAATTGACCAAATTAATATGGCAGTCTGAATTCATTCTGGTTTCTTTATTGTTTGTATAAAAATTTATGTTATTTTCCATTTTGGTGTGTGCTAACTTCAACAACTTTGTAATTCTTCAGTATGCTCACAGGGCGTGCGTCCAGCGTTGGTGCAACGAGAAAGGAGATATAACCTGTGAGATTTGCCATGAGGTGAATCCTAATTCTGGTCATTGTCCTATTAATATTTTTGCTTTTGACATTCTTCTTCTTCTAATTGTGCATGTGTGTGCTTCAATTGGAATTGATTATACCATTTGATAATTTTCGTGATGTCTAGCCATACAAGCCTGATTACACTGCACCTCCGCGACCTAACCCAGATGAAACTGTAATTGATATCAGGTATATTAATGTACTTGCTTTCTTGGTGTACATAGCCAGTTGCGCCTTCTTTGTGGCTTTGTTGTCTGATATATGCTTATGCAGTTCAGTCCTTTCTTTGTTTGCATTCGCAGTGGAGGTTGGGCCATTACTGGTACTCCAATGGACTTGCATGATCCTCGAATCCTTGCTATGGCAGCAGCACAACGTCATTTTCTTGAAGCTGAGTACGACGAGTATGCCAGTACCAATGCCAGCGGTGCTGCATTTTGCCGCTCAGCTGCTCTAATTGTAAGCCCTTTACAGTTTAAATTTTATGAATTATTTTGATTATAAAGATTCAGAAATTAATTCATTTAGTTAAATGATTATATTGGGGAATGAATGGCCTCTGATTCAAGCCATATGCAAAAAAAAAAAAAAAAAAAGAGAAGCAGAGATTAATGTCATAGATCGAAAAGCAATTTTTTGTTTCTCTGTTAGATACCTAGCAAAATACTAGCATATTGTGGACATGGACAACATCAAAATAACTGAGCATAGGACAGAGGAATTTCTGGAATTATAAAATAGTTGCCTTTAGACAAGGAAGTGAATCACTAAGGCCTCTTTAATTCTTGAAATAGTTACAAAGAGCAAAAGGACGTATACAAGATATACGAGTAATATGGTCGACAAACTAAAGTAGAGCCCATTGTTGCAGCAGTTTATTCTGCTAAATGTTTCAGTTTTTAATTCTCACATGCTTAGTAAGAAGCAGCATCTATGGAGAGGTTAATTATTAATGACCTGGGACCTGGGACCCTTGAATTGTCTTTGCATAATGGGTTGAGTAAATGCATGTAATATTCCGATCAAGGATTTTGTGCAGATGTGTTGATGTATTTCATGTTGTTGGCCCAGTAGTAGGTCACCTTAATTTGCTGCATCATAGTTTATATATATATATATATATAATTTTTCTTCTATGAACTTTCTATATGTACAGGTCCGTCTTCTATTTTGTACACACAGAATGTTAAAGACAATAAGAATTGTGGTTTTGCTAATGCATTTTTCTAGAGTTCTTTGATTGTTGGTGGGGTTCGTTGTGTTGAGACATTGTTCTTTAATGACAAACTTAGATTGATATTTCTTTTAGATTGATATTTCTTTCTTTCAAGCTCAGTTGTTGACCAAAATATTTTTCACTTAGTTTAATATAGTCTGAGTTGAGGGGTCTTCTTCTTGATGATTTTATTGCAATCACTAGAGTAAGATTGGGTGTCTCCATTTTATGAGTCTTTCTAATGCATTTTATACATCACTAGAGTTGATACGTTCAATCTTTTGCTTTTGCAGCTAATGGCTCTTTTGCTGTTGAGGCATGCCTTGACCATTTCTAATGGTGATGGTGATGATGATGCCTCAGCGTACTTTTCAGTAAGTGGCTTCTTATCCAGCTCTACAGCGATTCTAGATTTGTTATTTTGATTATTCACTTTTGTCTAACAATATTTTTTCTATGGTTGACAGCTGTTTCTGTTTAGAGCTGCTGGTTTTCTATTGCCATGCTATATCATGGCTTGGGCCATAAGCATCCTCCAGCGCCGTAGGCAAAGACAGGTTGGTGTCTTTATCTATTTCACTCCTGTTAGCTTACTATATACTTTGAGAAAGGTAGCTTACGATTTAGGACCAAATGCAGTTGCACTGTATGTTTTTGTTCCGTGTTGATAAAGTTTAATTGTTAAATCTAGTATAAATATTTCCTGCTTCGATGTATTCTCAGACTTACAGCATGTGTTATCGGTTTTCATTTGATTTGCTCCTGACTCATGTATTATCGAAAATCAGGAAGCAGCAGCTTTGGCAGCAACGGAAGTGGCATTCATACTCCAGTCAGGGCAGGGAAGGGGCCTGCAGTTTACCATTGCTCCCGAGTCGCCCAACACTCCCCAACAAGAGCCACATCAATAACAGACACTTCCTTCACCTGTCATTCAGAGCATTTTATCGGCAATCAGACATGCGGAGGAGAGCTTCCTTCAGGGACGGGGTTGTGACTGGAGCCCTGCTTCCCCTTCTTTGTTATACATTCATTCAAAATTTCATATTTGGCTTTAGCAAAGTCCAAACTTGAGTATTGTATATTACTCTCGTTGAAGTTTTACATGAAAAATAAAATACTTGAGCATATTTATCTTTTTACTGTGATGAGTTAGGGTGCTGATGGTGGCAACACTAATAGTACTGATAACCTAGCATTGTTTTTTTGTGCGTGTGTGTATTTTGACTGTATGGCTGCAGGAGGATTTATTAGCAGTTATCGTACTATTAGCTGTGGTGTTGGATGTTTTGTACAGAGTAGTTCATGATTTAATGACAGCAAATGTTTACTTGTTGACTGATGTTTGATGGTTTATATAAACAAAATAGCATTTAAAGCTAGATCAAGTGTGCTTAGAAACAAAAGATTGAGAAACGAAATACTAACACCTGATGTGCATACAGGCAAGACAAGCTCTATGATCTGTTGGCTTGTTATTTTGAGCACCAAAGATGGTAAGTACATGAAAAAAGATAAGCTTTCAAACTTTTTCAAGGTCATCTACAAAATCGATAAAAATATGACAACAAAAAAAATTCCATATGCTGCAGCTTGCCATGCAGTCTGGACTGCGTTCAACATTTTTACACTCATTAATATAAGAAATGCAGTGAGCGCTACGCTATCAGCTTTCGGGTATCAAAGCATGCTAGCAGATAGTAGGTTCTTCATTTTTCGAAAATGTGGGATTTCTTCAGTTGTAATCAAGGGAACACTCAGGCTCATCTGCATAACTGGTGGCTTGCGCTGGCCACGAACTTTGTCCTGCACTGGTTGCAGGCCTGGCCAAATGATGCAACTCGTTGCTGTCATGCTGCACCCTCCCACTGATCTCTAGACACAAACCTTTTGTGACTCTGCTGTGTTGCTTCGCTTTACCTTGATCCTTGGAAGAACCTGTATTGACAAAGACTGGCTGTATCCGAGCTGTAGGATTAGGCTTTATACGGTTTTGTTCTCTCTCTTCAGGCGGCCTTAAAATCCCACTCTCTGATTCCGACTCCTTGACATCATCCTTATTCAGTATTACCTGCAAAAACCAAATCATAACAGATTAGCTGATCAAGAACCAGAAGTCAAGCAATATGATTACAGTAGAATCTAGATACAATATAATTTGGACTAGAAATGGACTCATACATCCTTGATACTCCAGGGGGTCTAATACCAAACCGTGGCTGTCATCGTAAAGGCTAGTATTATCTTCTGGGCACGACCTGAGTCAATCTACGGAACAGGCCAGGTCCATGCATGCAGGACCACTACATTTTCCCATCATCGAGCCAGATGCTTCCACAGATGACGGAGTCAGTGTTAAGGGATACTACAGAATGAAAGTGATCAGGTAATGGGTTTTATTTTTGGCTGGCCACCAACTCACGAGCTTCATTTTTTAATGTTTGGTATTTTATACGCTTGCATACTGTACTGCTTTTATTTATAACTTGTAAATTGTAATTACTGAAAGAAAAATGGTTTCTAGAGCTTGTGACCATCTACTAGAAGAGAGAGAATTTGGGAGAAGCAGTATCGACCATTTTAGCAGCCAAAAAAAGTATATAGTAAAATAACATCAAATCCAAAAACACTGGCAAAGGTATTTAAGCTCAAAGTAAAAAAAAAAAAAAAAAAGAGAGGATAGGTTTAGAAAAGAGGATTTGGAGCAAACCTTGCGACCAACCAAGTCAAATGTCACGATCACTTTGCTTCTCCGGGCCTCATCAGCTTCTTCAATTTCTTTTTGCTTCTTCCTAAGAAGCATTTTCTCCTGAAGCAAAAACAATAATAAAACATCACACCTATTTTCTAGCAGTACAACTGATACAAGTTAAAGCAAAGAACAAATGGAATTATACAGTGCTGTATACAGCAAAGAACATCCAGGCAATTCAGGCAGTCATAGTTTAATACTAACGAGAAACATTCTAACACGATAGCTAATCAACAGACCTAACTGCATCCAGGCAATGCATGTGATGTCCAAAGAAAATGGCACGCACACACAAAATTCTCTACACAAACAAAGGTATAAACCTAAAATTGTCATACTTGCTCAGATTTAGCCTAGTAAAAAACTGAGAGAAGAATACATGAAACAAATAATAATCCTGCTAACTTCATCAAAATACACTATCAAAACATTTCAGAACAAAAAAGAAAAACACCAAAAACATAAACAAAACAATAACTGCTTTTATCAGGGAGCATGTAGGTTTGAACTTTCTTAAAGACCCTTATGTTGCGTGTTTAAAGCAATCAGTAAAATTTAGTAACAAATTCATTCCGGTTAACAATGAATTAAAGTTAAACTGGAATATCAAAAGCCAAATGCATTAAGTTTTCAGCTTTTAAACAAGTAAAGACCAACTTGAATAGGGAACCCCTTCTCTTTCCTTCTTTCTCATGTCTGGTATCTTTATCTTCACTGTCAATAAGGTTTGCAATGCATTTTCAGTAAGAGCGATTTCAGATTCTACAAGAAATTTTACATTTGTTTGGTTTTAAAAATCAACCAAGTATCTGGCAGCATGAAGATAAGAGAGATTTTGCTGCCAGAAAACAACAACAACATCTATGCCTTTTATCCCCAATTACTTTGGTTCATGTAGCCTACCCCAAATACTTGGGATAAAAGGCTTAGTTGTTGTTGTTTTTTGGCGGCAAAATCTCTCTTACCTCTTCATGTAGGCATGTGTCCTCTATCAGAGAATTCATAAATTTGTCAACCCATGTTGGTGGGAGATCATTTGGATGATGACATTGATATAATATATGTCCCTTAGCAAGACAAAGTCACACTTTTACTTTTAGAAGTATAGTTTTAAAGCCTGAAAAGTTTGGAGGGAGTTTTCTTGGTGCCCCATCACCTTTAAGCTTCAACGCATGCAAATATCAGTAAAGCCATCGGTCCCCGTTCTTGGAGTTAACTATCAGAATTTTTTTTTTCTTTGTTTACTACTTCTAAGGAAGTTTCAACGCATGTGGTCATAGACTGTTTGACAATCCACATCACTCAAATGTTCTGTCCACTCCAATTTTCTAGTGGTGCAACTTTAATTTCTTGTCATTTGAGTGCCAGATTGCAATTCTTAATAAATTCAATTCAAAAAGTGAAAAATTCAGCAAGGAAACCTAAAATATATAATGATGTGAGATGCAAAATATAACAAAGAAATTGTTAGCTTATGTAGAACATGCAAATTGCAGATTTTGGTGAAATACTAGAAAGAACCAGAAAAATAATTACCATCAAATAATTACCATCAAATCTAACAGTGGTATTGATCAAGAATTCTTTTTTCATGAGAAATATTGGGTGCCGTAGAAGTTTACTGAGGAATTACCTCTTCAGACATCCAGGCATTCCCTTCAAAATTGTAATAGTCGCTCTGGTCATCAATCACTGTAGTCCTCGCAGCAGAATTTCGGTCGTAGTCTACAAGCCTTTTCGCATATGCTTCAGCTGCAGCTTCTGCATCAGAAAGAGGACCTGGTAGGTCATCTAGACCAGCATATGTACTGCCTTCTCTCAACACAAGGGCACCGCAGAAACTGCATGGACCTTCACCTTCCTGTTCACAAACTATTTTGCCACAGGATAAACAGTTACTCACAAGCTTGTGCCTGCGAGCCTGGCATGAGCATGGCTGTCCCTTCCGGAAAACTACTGATCCTTTTGCAGCTTCAGCTAAAGAGATGGCTTTTCCAGCTTTCTTTTTCTTAGACATACCAGAATTTTCCTTAGATTTGCTGCTGGATTCTACATTCTCTGTTTGACTCTTACTGCCATTGGTAATGGATACACCAGCCTCTTTTGGTGGTCTTATTTGCTTCTTGACTGCAGCAGAGCCATTTTCATGTGCAGGAGGTTTCTTGTATCCTTGAACATTTACTGCTTGGACATGTGGGAAGTTAGTGGAAGAATCCACATACCCTCTTCTCTGTAAATATTCCTGAATTATATGCTGACCAGCCTTGGGTCCTATGATATTCTGCAACATTAAAGTATTCGAGAATTTAAAAGAAGAAAGTGAATTACTCAAACTGGTTAAATAAAATTCGCTAATTTCATATGTCTTATAAACATGTATTCAGTTCAGTGAAAAGGTCATATAATTCAAAAATTGATAAACATGGAAAACTTAAAAAAGAAACATGGATCCACAAGGAAACTTCAAGCATGCGGCTTCACAAAAAGCACATAAATAGCATCCAAATTCAGCATCAAGAAAAGTGTAGATGAAGATCAAAGCTCTTAACAAATATCCACGAAGTTACAATGAACATAGCACCAAGCTAAATATTGGTAGAGAATTCTGACAGAAAACAACAACAAGAAACACCTTTTTGACAGAATACAAAAACAAGAAACATGGAGCCAGGCAAAAGCTCATGGGGAAATGGTAAATGATGCAGGCAAAGAAAACAGTGCAAGCACTAGCAAGTCCACTTGCAGTTACTCCAAATAGCATATCTCCGAACCTAATGAACTGATCTTGTGGATCTAAAGGATGACAGTTACATTGTTAACATCTCAATAGTCAACTTCAACCTCCCTTTCATATGGTATCAGAGCACGTAGTGTATAAAAGAACTAGTCCTAGATTAAATATGCACCAAGATTACGGAGAATATCAGGTTTGCTTTAAATAATATGGTGGGCTGCTGTGCAAATCCTAATAGTTTAAGTTTTCTTTGGGTTAAGTGGTCACCAGAGAAGAAGGATAAAAGTGAATGCCTATCAAGACAACGTTAGTTAATTTACTTGCCAATATAGCCAAGCCACAACCTACGAACTATTAAGTAGAGGTTAGAGACAAACAAGTTAAGGAATATGTACAGTCCAAGTACAATTATATACGTTTTCTGATCCATTAGTCTTTCAACAATTTTTGTCCAGTTCAAGTATTCTGACACATATTCAATGACTTGTTTCCTTTTTTATCCTATACACTATACATGTATGTCGGTCGATATCTATGTATTTTAACCCTACCCATTACAATATATGTGGGTTTATACAGTTTCTCATTTGAATTAAAGTAAGCTGATATATTGGCTTGAGATATCTCAAAATATCACCCGTTAATAGTAATATCGGATCTTCTTTCAATTATGAAAAAAAACCCTAACCCAATCGTTAACTTATAAACCCAATAACCTATATATATGAGGAATAGATAGAAATAGGGTTCGATTACTAGTCTTGTATCTTTTTCACTGACACTTCCTCTATCGCGAGTAACAACTGTGAAATGCAATATTAGTGAGCGGTACTAGCGGTAGCGACTAGCAAATACACTATATGTATTAATTTTTTTATTTTTGTGTTTTTATGGTTAGATATTCAGCTGGTCTATGTTATTTAATGTTGAATGCATATCGCTAATATAAGTATCTCTTAAGGCCTTAAACCATATTTACATATACATAATATGTATTTATATTTGATTTACATATGCATGACATGCATAATTATGACCAGTGAAGACGTTCGAAATGACATTTGATATCGAGTAAATACCATAATATTTCACCTGACATACTATATCCCGAATTTTAACATTGATATATCACCGATATTCGACAGAACCTTACAACATTTGTCCACGCTATAAAGCATACAAGATGGAAACTGCAACATACTTAAACCATAAAGTTCTCAAGAAATTGTTGATAGCACCATTTGGATTCAGGTACTACAGTCATTTATTCAGTAACTTTTTACAATTTATTGGCAGGGTGACTGTTTGGTGAAGCGAGTTATCCCAGGTCAAACTACTATTAGCTAACACAACTATGTTAGTAATGCCTGCATCTAAATTAGAGAACTTGTACAATTAGAACAAATTTATGCTATCCTAAACCCACGATGATGGTAGAACTAATTTATCCTAATATATGAAATTTCTCTTTTTTATTTGAGGGCATCGCCCAAACGCACCACAACAATTAGGATAAGTTCCTCAGTGAACAGATAATTCGATCTTAGATCACTACAACCTGGCAACTCAATGAAAAGTATTAAGAATCAAAAACTGATAATAAAATTTTCTCTCTTAAGTTCAAATACAACAATTTGCGATAGAAATTATCAACACAACCCAATAATCTAACAAAAATATATATTTTTTCAAAAAATTCGTTAGTAACCCAGATACGAAATTTCTGAACTGAAGAAAGAAGAAATATTTAATATAAAGCAAAATAAAATAACGACATTACCCTAAGGTAGTCGGCGGCATCGGGCGGAGGAGCGAGCTCGCAGAAGGAGACGAGACCCGATATCAGATCCGCATCCAATTCCACGCCCGAATCAGCTCCAAGCAGCGCCTTCTCCAGCCACTCACCCGACGACGATCCCATCTCCTCTCTTTCTCTCTCTCGCGATCGATCGATCGATCGAATATTATAAGGGTTTCTTTTAATTTTATTTTGAGATTTTTTTTTTTAATATAACATTTATGGGAACTTCTAACGGGGCACAACTTTTTTCCTACTGAGCCCAGATTTCCTAGTGAGCCCAGTTAAAAGTTTAGAAGAGGGTAGAATTTCTTAGTGAGCTCAATTTAATTTTCAAAATATCCTTAACCTATATTCCCTTCATAAAACCGTCTCTTCTCACTTCCTCTCCACCGCCCCAAATCCAAAATCCCTCTCTCCTCTCTTCTCCTTCCAACCCGCTGCCGCCACTGCCACACTCCCCCACCCGCCGTCGCTGTCACACTCCCCCACCCGCCTCCGCCCGCCCCCACACCCTCCGCCCGCCCCCACACTCTCCACCCCCACCCCCTCCGCCCCCACCCGCCGCTGCCACACCCCCCATCCTCAGCCCGCCCCCACACCCTCCGTCCCTACCCGCCGCTACCACACCCCCCACCCTCCGCTCCCAGTGTCCGTTGTCACACCCCCACCTTCCGCTGCCTCATTTCTTCTCTCTTGGTCTCAGATTTTTGAGTTCTACTGTAAGTCTTCTTTAATTTAATTTTAATTTTGTTTTATTTAGTTTATTCTTATTTGCTCTGTGACTGTCCTGAAAACTGAAAACTTCTTGTTTGGTTTGATAATAATTTACAATCGAAAAATTCTAAACGAGTACATTTTTTTGTTAATTTTGTTTTTTAATATTTAGATTATAATTATGAAGAAAATATAATATTGTAATCGTAGTTGTAAAATATGCGAAAATTTAGTTATTTTCTAATTATAGATGTTAATATTAAAATTTATTAATTAATTTAGAAGTTTAAAATAAATAGATAAAATATGATATTTGTAGCAAATTATACTTTATTACTACTTATTTGCACATAGAAAATTTATTGTTTTGATAAAAAATATCTATAAATGAAATATCTTTGTATTACATAGATGGATCCGGCAAAATCTTCTCGCGTTCGACCAACTGCCTCGTTAAGAAGGAAGAAAGCAGCATCTCGACTACAAATCCAACGCCCGATACGAGAGAGAGAAATCGAAGTAGCTGTAGATACTGAATTAAATATAGAAACTCCGAATTTGATCAGATATGATAGTGCAAGACTAGAAGAAGGGAATACTGATGCAGGAGGCTCTCAAGATGATCTTCATGAGTCAAATTACTGAGGTCCAGTTGATTTATCAGTACTGAAGAGTTTCAAGACGCACGTTGCTTTCTTCGTTTTAAAAGATGAGGTAATTATTTCACGTTATAAATCATAAACTACTCTATTGTGTGTGTGCATATATTAAGACTATAGTATATATATAGGAACGAGATCCACTTCGACGTATTAGTCACTGGAGAAAAATAAGTGCATGGTCATTATTGACACCTGAGCCAAACACCCGATTCATGGAATTAGTACGTGGGTCTTCATTGTATCCATTGGTGAAATGCTCCTACCAGTACATTAGCGCTGTTGAGCTTAGTGCATTTGTTGAGAGATGGCATCCTGAAACAAACACATTTCATATGCCATTTAGTGAGATGACGATCATATTGGATGATATTTCCTGCTTGCTTGACTTACCTGTTGTTGGAAAATCCGTCTGCCAACAAGTATCAGCAGTTTCACGTGAAACTGCTGATACAATTACTCATTCCTTAGGCGTCAGTTATGATGAAGCGTGGAATGAGCTCAATATGAAAGGCGGTGCATCGGTTCGACTGGATTGGTTAAGAGAAAAATTTTGCGGGGTTGTGGATACTGACACCGAACATAGGATTCGGTGTGCTGCAAGGACTTATTTACTGTATCTTCTTGGTTGCACGCTTTTCGCGGACAAGAGCTGTACGAGAGTTTCCATTGATTACTTACCATTGCTGCATGATCTCGAAGATGTTCATACGTTCGCATGGGGTGCTGATGCTCTTGCATAGTTATATAGGCAGCTTGGGCTTGCTTCCCGAGCTAACGTTGCTCAGATTGCGGGGTATCTGACACTACTACAAACTTGGATTTTTGCTCATTTCCCAAGTTTTATGCCGGTCTCGAACCTATCTTTGACCGACGGTGAACCACTTGCTTATCATCTCTAGTAAAGGATATTTGTACCTGTTTGTTTTATAGGTACAATCCATGATAATAACACCTGAAAATGCTCGGAGAAGATCGACGCCAACAGGATGAGCCCAGAAAAGATCCGTTACTGATTCTGTTTGATCATTGCTTCGATGCCATTCGATATACTTGAATTCAGAAATTTTTAGTAACAACTGTTGCATCTGCGTTCGACCGCCTTGTTCATTGACTCTAAACTTGTGTCGTGCATTATATATTGTTTTCATTGTCGAAACATTCTTTGGATCATTTTGCTTCAATGCTGTCAGTATATCTTTCGGCTTTACGTGACACTTCGACATTTCGATCACAACATTTGTCTCGGTTTCAGACAATCTTTCCGCATACGAATGGCCTTCGAAATAATCTGGTGCTGGATGATTACGCACACCGGATAAAACCGTGAGGTTATATTCGGGGCCCCCTATTGATATCTGTTGACCCTTTAATCGAAAAGGACATCCACATTTTTTACTGCCCCTGTGGCCTTCATCATTCTTTAATTTCTTGAATCTTGGTTGTCCACCTCATTCACATCCAAACCATATTCTCCCCTTATTCAATTGACCTCCAGTATCAGATTTTAAAACCATGATGACAAATCCTGATTTCTTTCCAATATCGCGCACCCACCGGCAAAGTTCGTCTCGATTTGTAAAAATCTATATTCATAATAGACAGAAAATATTTTTTTAGTGGAAATATTCTAATTTCAATATGACCAGGTTCTCAACATAATATCATACCTGATTTGTTGTGAAGTCCAAACCATAATTGACAACTAATTCATTATCGACTCGCATACTCTGCGTCGAAACATAACCCTGTGTTCCAATAATTTAACAATATTAATAATTAATAATTGATAACACTCTTGCGGGAAAAAAACCCTCTTTAAAACTACTCTGTCCGGACTTAAAGTCCGGACAAAAAGAATTTGTCCATACTTTCAGTCCGGGCAAATTCTTTTTGTCCGGACTTACAGTCTGGACAAAATGAATTTGTCCGGACTCTAAGTCCAGCCCGTGTTATTTTGGGCGGACTGTCAGTCCGCACCGCGACGTCAACCCCCGGGTTCTCGCACCGCATCGACCAGAAAACTGATTTCTAAAACCCTAATTTTATTCTACTCAATGAATATCAAAATCTAAAGTTATATTTGGAATAATTTTATACAAAAAAGATGGAATCAAACCTGAAGAGTGTTTTGATCGTCGAATGAAACCAACGACATCGTTGTATTCTCCATTGACGTCTCGTTCGATACAACTCAAAAAATTCTCTTTTGTTTAGATTTCTAATGAAAATACACAAAACAAAGAAAATAATCACCTTTAAAATTTCTAATTAACAAAATGTTATAAAGAGATTGAAGATTAAAATGGGTTTTAGCTTTTAAAAAAAAATATATATATATTACCTGCTGCGCGCGAGAGGTATGGAGGAAGCGGGTGAGGGAAGAAGGGTAAGATGGAGATTTTTTTTGGATGGCAGAGTTGTTATATATTAGAAGTTTTCACTGGGCTCACTAGGAAAAAAGTTGTGCCCCTTTAGAAGTTCCCAACATTTATTAGCAAAAGACTGGGCGGATACGGGTCCCCTACCCGATTTTTAACGGGTCGATCGACAAGGTATGATCTTTAAACTCCATTTAATCTCATAATTTTGGCTTTCTTTTCTTTTATTTTATGATCAAAGACGCAAACTTTAAGCATTCTAAATCATAAAGTTCGCTTCTTTTTCAGTAGAAATTGAGTCTGGTCAGTTAGTTTTCCTATTGATTTTAGTAATTAGTATTGGAGGTTTGGTTCATTGTTCCTACTAAATTCAGTCACATAATAATACTCGCATGTGTGATAATAAAACAAAATACAAGTACAGTTTGATATCTGCTTCGATTTTACATTGGTTTGAGTCTATCCAAACAAACCTCTTCATGCAACATTGTATATCTGCCTCTCTTAAGATTGTGGGTTGGGTTAATTACACTTAGACCTCCTACCTCCTGTAGTATTTGGGTGTGTAACTTAATACTCCTGAAGTTTGAAACTCTCAAAAAATCTCCTGCACTTAGTTATATTAACTTTTTTTTTTTATACTAAAGTGCACTCTTATCCCTTAAATTATTATTCTATCATCATCCCTTCTTTTAACTTGCACACTCTCTCTCTTTCTCTCATCTCTCTCTATACCTCTCTGTCAGTCACTCTCTCTCTTTCCCTCTCTCTCAGTCAGAGAGGGAGCGTGAGTGACTGAGAGAGAGGGGTAGAGAAGGGGAGAGAGAGAGAAGAGAGAGAGGAAGTGTGCTGGTTAAAGGGAGAGATGATGATAAAATAGGAATTTGAGGGTGCACTCTCTCTCATCTCTCTCTATACCTCTCTCTCAGTCACTCTCTCTCTTTCCCTCTCTCTCAGTCACTCTCTCTCTTTCCCTCTCTCTCAGTCAGAGAGGGAGCGTGAGTGACTGAGAGAGAGAGGGGTAGAGAGGGAGAGGGAGAGAGAGAGGAGAGGGAGAGGAAGTGTGCTGGTTAAAGGGAGGGATGATGATAAAATAGGAATTTGAGGGTGCACTCTCTCTCATCTCTCTCTATACCTCTCTCTCAGTCACTCTCTCTCTTTCCCTCTCTCGCAGTCACTCTCTCTCTTTCCCTCTCTCTCAATCAGAGAGGGAGCGTGAGTGACTGAGCGAGGGGTAGAGAGGGAGAGAGAGAGAGAGAGAGGTGAGAGAGAGGAAGTGTGCTGGTTAAAGGGGGGATGAGGATAGAATAGGAATTTGAGGGACAAGAGTGCACTTTAATAAAAAAAAAAGAGTGAAAATAACTAAGTTCAGGGAGTTTTTTGAGAGTTTCAAATTTCAGGGGTGTTAAGTTATACGCCCTCAATATTACAGGGGTCTGACTGTAATTATGTAGTACCCAATTCAATATTAATTATGTAGTGTGTTCAGACTTCCACTGATATTGTTTTTGTAAGTATTGCTCTAAGGGGACATGGGCGGAGAGAGCAAGCGAGGGCATTAAACTAGCCTTGTGTCTTACAAGTAAACTTCTTTTGTGTTATAATGTGCAACTTGTTCATGTGTGCAGGTCCTTGGTAAACTGAATGTATGAGATGCAGAGATCATACATTCAGCAATACAACTTCATAAGTTGAGAATATTATGAAATATCGACAGTGGACATCTCTGGCATGCGAGTTTGCTTTGAACTCAAATATCACTTTCCCTCTCTTTTTACAAGGGATTACCATGCACCAGTACTACATCAGTTTTTTTCTCAGAGATCATTACAAGATTTGAGTTGGTTCGCAGTAGTTGCTCGTCGTGGGTGGAATGTTATCATTTACAGCCTACAACTTCTATTAAGGGGACAAATACTTGTGCAGTAGAGATAGCTAGCTGACAATTTCGGGTACTTGGAGACCGGATATCAGAAGGAAATGGTCTTCTGATTAAAGATTGCTCTCATTTCAGTTTCATTTCATGTAGCCTGTCCCAAATACTTGAGATAAAAGTCTTAGTTGTTGTTGTATTTAAGGAAACAGGTTCAACTCAATTTGGGCCAATCGTTATGTATATTTTCGACTTTGGAGAGATAAGTGACCTGTTTAGTTTCTAACAATTTTCTAGTCTGGAGTGAAATCAAAATCAGCACAAATATTATGAATCATTAATATTATGAGTTGTTTATGGAAGTTTATCTATGGGGATTCAGGAGTTGCCTTCCAACTAATTTATGATTCAAGTAAATACAGCATCCAATTCCAACTAATTTATGATTCCAAGTAAATACAGCATCCAATGTACCCCAGTTATGACCTTGATTTCCTCTTATAATCAGACTCCTACTAATTATATTGTTAAGCTCTTCTATTGACTTGCATGTTGACTATTATATTGCATATGAAATACATGAGCTAACTAATCTTTCCAATATAGTCTCATTTGGTGTTATTTCGTCACAAAAAGATCGTGATATCCAACTTACTTATGTTAAATAAAATCCAATCTTAATTTCAATAGGTTTCCTCTTGAGCGACAATGGTTTTGAACTTGTATTTTTTTTCCTACTCTGAAAATCCTTCTTAACCGGATATTTCTATGTCAAGCTAGATTTGAATTTAACATGCTGCAATTAGTTATAGAAGCAATTTCTGGATATTTCTTTGCTACTCTGAAAACCCTTCTTAACCAGATATTTCTTTGTCCAGCTAGATTTGAATTTAACATGCTGCTAGATTTGAATTTAACATGCTGCAATTAGTTATAGAAGCAATTTAAGCAATTTCTTGAAATATTGGAGGTAACTAGAAGTAAGCATTTAGGCTTACTAAATGTTGTTTCTAAGTCATGGTGTTTTCTTGATACATTGATACTAAGCATTTCAGCTTTCACAAGCATCAAGGATGTTTGTTGTCATGCTAAAATCAATCTATCTCTTATATTGCATCAAGGATGTTTGTTGTCATGCTAAAATCAATCTATCTCTTATATTGCATATGTCTTGTGATGCCGATTAAGACATAATCTTCTGAATGTTTTTAGGTGTCTAGTTCAGAATTTATCTTCTTAATGAGATTGTCTCACGAAACATGCATGTCTAAACAACGCAAATCCAGAGATAATCACCCACACATCCTCAGATGTTTGGGTGAAAGAAAAAAAATGTATTATATTACTAACTCAAAATTTCTCTTCTTAATAAAATTGTTGTATTACGAAATCTAATGCAAGATTATTGTCTTTTTACGTATTATTATAATATTATAATATGAATATGTGCTCCTGCTCTCAACAATCAAGCATAATAGGAAGAGAATATTCATTTTCAAGAAATAGGCAAAATGCTTCTATTCAATGTCAAAGAGACCATGACAAAAAAAAATAAACCACTTGCTAATAATTGTATGTTGAATCAGAGTAAACCAATAGTGTTTGGATTCTTGTAAACCCATCGTCCATGCTCATTATTTAAACTGACAAATTTCATTTCTATCGTCAAAACATTCATATATTAACTTATCAAATAAGCTGCATCACTTGCGAAATAAGTTGCATCACTAGTGGATAAATGAGAAAGCACCTCTATAATATATATTATAATATACATTATAATATCCCATGGCTCAACTATCCTGCCACTGCAGGCTACAGCTGAAGGTGCCAAATTGGATTCGAAGATAATCAGAAACAACCAAGTTGGATTCGAAGATAATCCGAAACAACCAAGTTGGATTCAAAGAATGTCTTACAGTCCACGAGGACAATGTCTGGGCCAAACTTTAGCAATAAGCAGAAAACAGAAGAATAACAAATGCAACAAATTTTTCTATCGCCACATATCAGGAAATATTGTTTACATGACTTTTTCCTTCATTGAGGCTCAGGGTAATGGGTCTCACAGGAAAATTTAACTAAGCTGATCCTTCAAAAGCAAACTCAAGGTTTAGTCTAAAAGTTGAGAAACCACAAGCTTCACCTTCGATCTCTCTCGAGAGAGATGTGAATTGTAATTTTAAAAGAGTTAACAGATTATCCATTCGTGATGGGTCAGAAATACGCAGCAAGCTATCACCGAATCATGCTCTGCCCCCTATTCATGAAGAACAATGCCTGACATACAATAACTCAGTTGTACACCATGTATTTTGGCGTTGCACTGAACTTCTGATATCCTTTAATGACCTTGTTTACAGCATCAAGGAAGTCTTTCTCTGTGACTGTCTTCCTCCGTGCCCGGATTGCATACATGCCAGCTTCAGTGCAAACACTCCTAATATCGGCGCCTAAATGCCAGAAGAACAAGTCAATATGAAAACCAATTTAGTTTATAACACTAGCCAGAATTGTACGCACAACATATAATAATAAGATGTAGCATGAGATTGTCGAATGATTTTTGTGAAGAAAAAAAAAACAACAGATAAAAAATATGATTATAACAGAAGCTGCACAAATGTATAAATTAAACATAAAGTAACATGCCAAGAATTAATGTGTGGACTACTTCTACTGAGTTAATTTCTAAGTTTAGACAGAGCATAACTCGAAAAATATCATCAAGAGAAAAAAACAATAAAAGATAAATAACTAAGAGCCGAAAACATAAAAGGTACACTTACCAGTGGAGTTGGGGCAGAGTCGAGCAAGGAGTTCAAACCGTACATCCCTTTCACAATTCATTGTTCTTGTGTGGATCTTGAAAATCTGTGTCCGGCTCTCCAAATCAGGAAGACCAAACTCAACCTTACGGTCCAATCGCCCAGGACGCAGTAGTGCTGGGTCTAAGGTATCGGGTCTGAGGACAACAGCATTGAAAGGAACGAGTTAAAGCAAAGGAGATATCAATTAGAAACAGAGGCATGTCTACTACATGAAATGGACAAATAGGTACAAACACCTAAAGAACTAGGAATCATAAGCACGATTTGGATCCTCTCATCTTCAAAACAATTGTGATTCAACTTGCATGTAACTAAAACCATTTTGCCCTTGTCATTTGCACTCCTTCCTATTTTGAAACCCAGAAAAAGTTACAACCACCAAGAAGATCGGAAGATGGTTGTTCAATTCTTAGAGGGAAGATGAGAGGACCTGAATCCCTTTAAGGAACCACCAAGGTTAACAAATGCATAAAATCATCCATTTTGAACTCAAAGCACCTATAGATCATCGCTAGATTGGTCTAGAAAGGCATAGGATCATCCCTTCTGAACTCAAAGCACTATAGATTGTAACTAAATTCACACTAGATTGAAAACCTTTTTATGCTACAATCAAAAAGTTAGTTCAGCATGCAGAGAAAAGGAATTTGTACTAATAAGGGAACTTGCACATATGTATCTAGCATACTTTTTAGGCTTGAATTTAATACAGAAGAGGAAGTATGTTGATAAAAATAATGGAACTTGCCCATGTGTATCTAAGCATATCAGTTAGGTTTAAATATAATACAAAAGAGAGAACATTGCCAATATTTTTTCCCGTCAGTAAGCAAAATCCATAGCAAATAATAGCCAATACAGGTTATATAATGATCAAATGCAAATTCTAATCATAAGAATAATAATAGTAAAAAATAGTAGTAGTGGTAGTAACAGAAGAGAATAATGGTTACAAAATTATAGTTGTATAACTAGGTGACATGTGAAATGATTCAGGAAATGTGTTTTTACAAACAAACTATATCAATTTATGGGTCAAAATCAGACCTGCTACAGATATAACATCTCTAAATGAAAGCCCAGTATTTTCACCACATTACTGAAGTACATGGGATATACGCAGTTGAGTGAAAAATGACTATAGAGTGTCCCTGCATGTGTATCTGAAGAAGCATATTTAAAAGCAAAACAGGAGATAAAATTTGAGAGAGAAAGACTAATGTATAGTGTTATCAAAACAGGAAATTTCCTATACTGGCAGCACAAAAACCCAACTCTCCCATTTTTATTTTTCAACTTTTGTAGGATTATGATGTCCACCCCATAGAGTTCACAGATTACTCACAATCAATTTCTAGGGTTCTGGTTTTGATTTGGCCTTCCATCAAGTGGACACAAAATTAACAATTCATTATCATGTATCCACTTGATGGAAGGACAAACAAACTCCAAAACCCCTGATATTTGACCTTGAAAAAGCTAAGGAGGTGTAAATCATAATCCTTAAAAATTAAATAATTCTAAAGGTGGGTTTTTGTGCTGTCAGCACAGGAAATTTCCTACACTGACAGCACGCACAGTTCCAATGCCATCAATGCTCAATGCACCTGGGATATTCGCACTTGAGTGAAGATTGGCTATAGAACGCAAGTACATGTGTATCAGAAACGAACCATGCATAATAGCAGAACAGGAGATATTTGTCATACATTAACAAAAAATTCATATGCACTAAAGATAATACAGAGTAAACTCTCTTGAGAAACCCAATGTTTAATAATAATTATCACAAGAAATACACCAGTCAGAAGCAAAATGCATGAAATTACCTATTTGTTGCCATTAGTACTTTGATATTTCCTCGGGCATCAAATCCATCCAGTTGGTTAACTATTTCAAGCATGGTGCGCTGAACTTCATTGTCACCTCCCACACCATCATCAAACCGAGCACCACCAATTGCGTCAACTTCATCGAAGAACACAATGCAGGCTTTTTTCGAACGGGCCATCTACAAGTTAAATCACTAATTAAGATTGTTATTCTAAAGGATAGGGGAAACAGAGAGACTTAATCCTGAGGATGACTTGAAGAGGATAATACAAATCTCAAGCATTTAGCAAATAAGTCTTCCAACCTGAAAAAGTTCACGGACCATCCGAGCACCCTCTCCAACATACTTCTGAACAAGTTCACTTCCAATAACACGAATGAAGCATGCATCGGTTCTGTTGGCTACAGCTCTGGCTAGGAGTGTTTTACCAGTTCCTGGGGGACCATAGCAAAGGACACCCTTGGGTGGGTCAATACCAAGCTTAACAAATTTCTCCGGGTGCAGCATCGGAAGTTCCACAACCTGAGATTTTGAACACAACAGTAACAATTAAGTATAAAACACTTGACTTCATAGAAATTGCACACATTTAATCCTGCCAATTAACTCTCAACCCAGGAAAGATCCACAGTATGAATCATATGGATGACCTAGTGTTAATTAGAACAATCTATCAAAATTAGTGCTTACTTCCCGCATCTTCTCTATTTGCTCCTTACACCCACCGACGTCATTGTATGTAACATCGGGCTTCTCTTCTACTGTCATCATCGTAACACTTGGATCAATTTTTGGGGGCAAAGGAATTTGAATTTGATACTTATTCCGATCAACTCTGCAGTGAAAAAAAAAATCACAGAGAACTCGGTGAAAAAAAAAAAACACAAGGAAAACTCTTTAAACATACATAATAATCAGTAAAGACTAAAAAAAGAAGAGATAAATGTTTCTTTTAGCCAACAAACAACACAGAGATAGACTAAAAAGACAAATACTGGTTAATACTATTATTATTATAATATTACAATACTAAAAAAACATCCAATTTGAATATGAAGAAAAGCAGGTATGACTAAAACAATAAACATGTCCCTTTCATAGCAAAAATGTCATTTTTTTTTTAGGGATGTAAACGAATACAAATAATCTGGTGCAATTTGATTCCATATCCGAATTTTGATTAACATAGATATTCCACATTCGTATGATCGTAGCCACTCCGTTTTAAACTATGGTGTGGATATGGATAGTGCTAACCATCCACGTAGCCAATACCTGAACAATACCCAAATAGGACATAGATCTATGTATGTCAACGTATAGGTAAAGTTGATCTAAAATTTCTTATGCAATAAAAAAGCACATTTTTTATGATAAAGAAATAGTTATTGAATTTTGCTATTAATTTTCCTTCAAAACTGTTAGACATGATTAATAATATATGGATCTGATTCAAATCTGTTTTCGGTTTTGCCAAATATAGATAATAATTTTAATATCCGAGCAATATATCCATATTTGTATTCGTACTTTTTGTCTTTGTATCCAGTAGAAGAAAACAAATACAAATATACTAATACCAATATTCACTCTATATCCACTACTCCATTCATATCGCTACATATTTGGCAAAGCGCATTTGCTATGGGGGATCCAAAAGTTTTTGTTAGGACAGAGAACTCTATTACCTTGTTTCTTTTAAATGATTATATGATGTAAAAGCAATGAGAATATAAGGACTATTTCAGTAAAAATATCAACAAACAAGAGTTTTAATGATAAAAATGTATCTATGAGGTGTCCAATCCGCCATCAAGCTTTTCCTGAACATCTCAGCAAGCTCGATCCCATATGTTCCAGTTTATTCAATTACAAGAGCATAAAATTCTGGTTAGATTAAGCTCATTTAGGTATCTAACAAGCTTGAACAAGCTTTTAGTGAGCCAATTGAAAGCCAAACCTCGAGCTTTTCAAACCCATTTACACCTCTGAACTGGAGCTAACTGACACATTCAGGCCAATAAATACTCAGACAGTAGACACAATTGCTTAACAGGGACTGTGCACCAAAAAATTCAAGGAAAAGAAGAACTTCTATTTTGTTGGGAAAGAACTTTAAGCTCATTAGCGCACTTTCACATAAATGAGATTATAATCCTGCAGTTAAAGTTTGCAACATGAGTATATGGCATATGAGCAGCCAAGGCTTTCAAAATCCCCATCAATGATTATCAGGGTAACAGTTAAGAAGTCCAATTGAACAAAACTTATAGACAAAAATATAGAGATCAAGCATTTATTTCACCAAGAGATAACCAATAGTGATGGGAATGGGCGAGTTCACGGGTTAATGTTTGGCTGGCTCTATTCAAAATTTTAAATTAAAAAAAAAAAATTCATTTTTCTACTTCAAAAATTTGAATAGGACAGGTCAAAAATTAACGGGTGGACTCGTCCATTCACATCCCTAACAATCAGTTCACTAGCACATGTCCAGCAACTAGTTTAAATGGGGTTATGGTCCTTACCCAACGCGCATTCCTTCTTCAATATCAGTGGGAGAGACTTTGTCGCCTAGTCCAACCACAAACTGCATATCACATAAAATAATTATTTGTAACTACAATCTAAGTCCATTATATCAAAATCTACAGTCGATGCTTACCTTTGCAATTTGCTTAACATTTATAACATATTTAGCATCCTCCGTGTTCGGGTTGATAATCTTTGTACATCTTGCAACCTGCAACAGAAATAAAAATTCCACTCATGAACTCAAAATATGTAAACAAAAGTAATTCAGATGCAGTCAACATCATTAAGTCAATGCTTGACAAAGTAAAATCACCTACCTGGAGTGGTTGTTCTTCTTGCATCATTTGCTTGTCAGATACCAAGTCCCATTGACTTGGTGCAGCCAAACCTGTGTCAGACTCTTTGATTCCTGTAGTATAATTTAACCAATGACTTAGAGGAAATAAAGGAAATACACACATACATCTGATACAAGAGAAAAACAGATATTTATGAAGACAACAAATGGATATAGAACTAACTATTTAATTTATTTTTTAAAAAAAAACATCTGAACATACGAGAAATAATGAGAAATTGCGATAAAAGACAAATCTCTTAGCAGTCCAGTGTTTTAAATATCGGCCGATATACCGGTATATCGGCCGATATATCGTTAAAGTTGAAGAAACGAGACGATATGGGCATTTTTTTACCGGATATCGTTTTGGACCGGTATGGGCCGATATATCGGCCACGTGGCGATATATCGGCCGGTATCGATATGTCTAATACCGGCTGGTATTTAGTATTATCGGTTATTGGGTTTTGGTTACGGTTTAAACCCAATAACCCGTTCAGACCCGACCCGTTAAGATATAAAACGGGTCGGGAGGGGGAGAAATCCTATTTTTTCGCGAACTCTCTCTCTCTCTCTCTCCCGGCGATCCGAGATTCCCTCCCGCGACCAAAACCCTAACCCTAACCCCAAATTTCCCAAAATCCACCGTAAATCTCTCTCTGATTCTTTTTCTTCCACTCTCTGGCTCTCTCTCTCGTTCTCTCTCCGCGATCGTCGACCGATCGAGACGAACGGCCGAACCCTAACCCTAATTTTCCATTTCCCAATCCATCTATAAATCTCTCTCGTGTTCTCTCTATCTTTCTTCTCCGCTCTCCATAGCTCTGGGGGTCTTCGAAGGGTGATCGCCGTTCGCCAGAGGAGCAGTCGCCGCCGGCCAGGTAAATTTAAATTTGTTTTCTTAATTTAAATTTGATTTAGAATTATAAATTTCTTCAATTTCTTTTATAATTGTGCTATTTAGGTTTAATTGATTGCGATTTATGTTGGATTTATTTTTTTTGGTGTAATTTGAGGGGAATTGTTAAATTGGGAGGGCTGAACAGTGAATCTGCAGGTAGGGGAGTCTACAGTGATTCCTTGAATCACTGATTCACACTGAATCAGTGATTCGGTTCACTGATTCAGTGTGAATCAGTGAACTGAATCACTGATTCAGTGTGAATCAGTGACTGAATCACTGATTCACACTGAATCAGTGATTCAGTTCACTGATTCACACTGAATCAGTGAACCGAATCACTGATTCAGTGTGAATCAGTGATTCAAGGAATGATTTTGTGTGAATTTTGAGTATTTATTATTTATATGTAACTATGTATTCACTGATTTTGTTTCATGCTAGAATCTAGATTCACTTTTCATGAGATTCCATCTACGTCAATAACTAGAGTTTAGGCAGACCTGATCAGTAGTTAAACAGAGGTTCCAAAGTTTGATTATTACTAGCAACGTAAATTCTTTTAAAGTTATAAAAGAATTTAAATGACTTAAGCTTGCAATCTCATATAGTAGCCTCAGAGAACCACCCTGCTGACATTTCACTTTCAACTTGAATGATTTCCATGTAAATGTTTAATTGGAGCAATTAAAGAAGGGGTGATCTATTTCGTTAAGCTCTAGTTAATGAAATGCGGGGACCTATAGCCACAATTTACGCTATTAAATCAATGTTATTTAATCAATTATTTATAAATTAAGTGCAACAATTATTTAGCTATTTAATCAATTAATTGTTTGTCCTTTTCACTCCACTTTTTTGAAGTCAGAAATAGTTTGAAAGATGTCCTCTTCTGGTGCTTCTAACGTCCAAGAGAAGCGAGGAGGTAAAGATCCAGCTTGGGAATGGGGGAAAAAAGTACCCAATAAGCCCAATAAAGTAGAGTGTAATTTTTGTAAGAATGAATATGGGGGAGGCATTACTCGCTTGAAGGAACATTTAGGTCATGTCAGCGGGAATGTCAGAGGCTGTCCTCTGGTCCCAGATGACGTGATGCAGAAAGCTCTGGTAATGCTAAGTAAAACTAGAGAAGTAAAGGAAGGAAAAGCAACAGAACTTCAAAATTTGTTAAAAGAAGTTCGTGTTGGGGAAGAAGAAGATGAGGAGACAGCTCGAGATGAGCCATCTTCTCACAAAACAACAGGTCAATCTTCCCGCAAAACAACAGGACCGATGGATCAATTTGCAATTCGATCGGTCGAGGAAGCAGTAGAAACAGCTCAAAAACAGCCTGCCGTGCCATCAGCCTCCAGAAAAAAGGCCAGAGACGATGCAATTCGATACATTGCCAGGTTTTTTTATGAAGGAGGGCTTGCATTCAATATTGCTACGCAGCCAGCTTTTATGCAGATGGTCCAAGCCATTGGCATGTATGGACCAAACTTACAGACTCCTAGCCCATACGAGCTAAGCGAGACTTGCCTCCAAAGAGAGGTCGAGGAGACAAATGCAACTCTTGAATCATTCAAACGGAGTTGCCAAACAAATGGCTGCACTTTAATGACTGATGCGTGGTCGAATCGGAAAGGGAGAAGTTTAATGAATATCGTTGTACATTGTCCGGCCGGTACAGCCTTCTTATTGTCTCAGGATGCATCTTCTGAGAGACACGATGGCAGTTATATCCACAAATTTGTGGAGAGGGGAATGAACGAGGTTGGCGCGGAAAATGTTGTACAGATTGTGACAGATAATGCCTCGAACAATATGGCTGCAGCAAATACATTGGCTCTGACGCATCCAAATATATTTTGGACACCTTGTGCAGCACATACAATTAATCTGATGCTTGCGGATATTTGAAAGATTAAACATATCCGAAGGGCAATTATGATGGGGAGATCAATCTCCGTGTACATATACAGTCACACCAAATCTTTAGATATAATGAGAAAGGCGATTGGTGGAGAGCTAATAAGGCCGGGTACAACTAGGTTTGCCACGGCATTTCTCTCTTTATCATCAATCAGAGAGAAGAAAAAGGAGCTGCAACATATGTTTATATCTGATGACTGGATGGATTGCACTCTTTCCAGAACAGATGCAGGCAAGAAGGTATTTATTTTAATTATTAAACAATTTATTTTATAATTTTAAATTATATATTATTCATATTTTTTTAATACATTTTTTTTATGAATGTTTAGGTTGCAGAAATAATTGCTAGCAATAAATTTTGGGACAACACAAATATTGCCCTAAAAGTATTCACTCCACTAGTGAAAGTTTTGCGTAGAGTTGATGGGGACAAGGTCCCTTCAATGGGCTTTCTGTATGGTGACCTAGAGACTGCTAAAGAGGAGATAAGAGATGCTCTAGGGGGTTTAGAGAAGAAATATCTTCCAATATGGAAGATTATTGATAAGAGATAGGAGGAAAAACTTAAGGGTCCTCTGCATAGAGCTGGATATTTCTTGAACCCTCTGTATTACTATGCGAAGCAGCCTGAGATTGATGCTGATGGGTCGTTCATGTCGGACTTCGTTGTCGTGATGCACAGATTCTATCCAAATGATCATGATAGAATTGATAAGATTGCACAGCAGCTCCCAATGTATCAAAATCAAAATAGATCATTTGGAATGTCTTTTGCAAGGGCAGCAGTAAAGAGAATCATTAATCCAGGTATGTATTTCAATTTAAGAAATGCAAAATTCAATCTATTTTTAATTAAACTACTAAATAACTAATAACTATTTCTAAATATTCATTGCTAGCTCAATGGTGGCAATTCTACGGGACAGATGCTCCCGAATTGAGGATTATGGCAATGAGGATTTTGAGCCTGACAACCAGTTCTTCGGGTTGTGAACGGAACTGGAGCACATTTGAGATGGTATTACAATTTTAACTTTTCTAATTAAATATTTCTTTCTCCCAAATAGATATATTCTAAGTTCGTTTCATGTGATTATCTTTTATTTAGGTGCATACGAAGAAAAGAAATAGGCTAAGTTCCAAGAAATTGCATGACTTAGTTTTTGTCAAATTCAATGCAAGGCTCAAGAGCAAATTTTCAATCCCAAACAGAGATCCACTAGTAGCATACAATGAAGAGGAAAAGGTCACCGGGTGGTTCATGCCTGAGAAAAAGAATGGTGATCCTCATGAGACTAGTGATGATGAAGTCTTTCCTGGAGAACAACTGACTTTTCGACAGGTGTCAATTGCTATGGGTGCTAATCCGAAGAAGAGAAAGAGTGGAAGAGTTAAGACATCTAAGTCGAAAAGTAGTAAAACTTCAAAGGGAAAAGCACCATCATCTTCAAAGTCTAAGCAGCGGCACGCATCAGATGATGACGATGAGGAAGAAGTTGACACATCATCATCAGATTCGTCATCAGATGATGATAAAGGCATGCCAACAAATGAACCAGTCGACTCTGAATCTAGCTAGAAAATATGTTGTAAAGACTGGTTTCAAATAAAGTTTCTAGCATGTTTCAAATAAACTCATTTAAAGGACAATGTTGTAATTTTATAAATTATATCACTTATGTATTGCAGAAACACTTTTCTTTTATCTTCAAAACTTATTTTTCTTTATTTTATGATTGTATTTCGCTCTGTCTCTGTGCATATGTGAACGTTCTAAACGATATCTGCAAATTCGTAAGTTGAATGTAAATAAACCAATGTAAGTGCTATAAACACATTTTATGCGTTTTCTTATGTTCTATATAGCCAATTATATGATTATTCTTTAACTGGTATGACACCGATATGACACTCCGGTATTTAGGGTCATATCCCGATATCCCGCCCGGTATCCGGTAACCGGTATGCAATTTGACTGACCGGTACGAGACCGGTATCCGATATTTAAAACATTGCTTAGCACCTACTTCTCTGAGTCCTGTTCCTGTCAATACCCTCATAATCAGCCTTATTTATATGAATCCACTAAAACTTTTTATGTGTTGGATACATGTAAACTGTGAAGGATGCAGGTCAAGTATAGGCACAAATATTTCTTTTTTGCTCCCACAGTCGTGTCTAACAAGCATCAGGCATTGACAGGTCATGGACACACCACTGGCATCGTGTTCAAGGCACAAGGCCATGTCCAACCCAAGACTTTGAATTATTATTATTTTGTTTTACTTTTCTGAATTGTAGATGCAGGCATACACTACTCAGACTAGTTAGGTTCACAAGATTTAAACTAGCTGAGAATGTAACCTATTTATCCCTCAACTAATATCAATTGAATTTATTTACCCTCGTGTTGGAATATTCTGTTTAGGTTTAATAGTCAGTGATTATCATGAATTTAACTGTCAAAATCCTTTTACATTTGAACAACAACCAAATTTATGGAAAAGGAATTAAGAAAACCTGGTTAAGGCATCAATAAAAACTTAGAGAACTAGAAGGAAAAATTTATTAAGAAGTGGAAATTATGAAAATAGCAGTGCAAGTTATGCAAGTTATTACTGGACATTTGCAATAGAAACTCGGAGATCAAACTCAGGTGTCCTGAACAAACATATATATAAAGAGCAAGATGAGGAGCGAAGGAAGTTCTAAAAGGAAAGATGATAGCATATTTATACCCTTAGAGATATATTCCAGAATATAAGAAAGAGCTTTTGCAAATCAGTGAATGGTAAAGTTTACTGGAGCAACAAGCAGGTTCTATTTGAATCATGAAGTGGATGATAAAAAGAACACACTTACTATAAAATTCAGAGCTCAATGCAAAGTCAAAATATACATGCAATGCCTAATGATGCCATAGATTTCTACATATAAAGTGTATGAAACTCTAGCAACTGACTGAAAAGAGTCCTTAAAATACTGACCTTTCTTATATATACTACCTTATGGAAGGGCTGAGAATAGTCTGCAAGGCAGACCAATTCAGGATGCCTTGCAGGTTGGGTTCCGCCTCTGGCAACCCAGCCCACAAGTCATCCTGTAACCCCACAACCCAAGAGCAAGATTCATGTTTGCTGAGGTGGGCCTTGCAGAAAAAAATTAGCCTTTTGCTTTGGTTACTGTTTGCTTAATTAATTAAGTACCTAAAAACCGTTGGACTAACTGCGTAGGAAGTTTTTTAGGGGGGAAAAAGTTTTTTTCATCATTCTAAACTGCTGAAATTATTTTGATGGAAATGGTTCATTTGCATCGCACAGACCTATTGGAATGTGATGCATATTCACAAGTTTTTCCTTAAAATAATTTTCTCCACAGTTTCTCCCTGAAAATTATAAGCATTCATGATAGTTTATCTTAATATTTTATCATATTTGCATGCCTTTTTTGGTTGTTTTTGGAACTTTGATATATTGTAGAAATAGAGTAGGAAAATTCAATTTCAAAGTTAGGAAATTAATTCTTTTGTTAGAACTAAGATTGTTAACCATTTACTAGCTAGCAAAAAAAAATGTAAAAGAAATTGATAGCTTTTGCTGTGAATCTTCCAAATGTCAGATTTTTCTTTACATTTGGTAACATCTTTTCGTCATCTCTCAGTCTCCATTATTTATTACTGCATAATTGGTTATTTTATCTCATAATTAGAACTCAACAATGTCTATCATAATCTTTTCAGCATGACAGATTCTAATGTGATCAATTTAAACCTATTGTCTACAGGCTGACTTGGCCTAAATAGACCCTCATATTTAATTGCTTTCATCTAGCTGCGCATGTTCAACACAAATGCCAACCATATCTCCAACTTACAAACCCGCTATTGAAGTTTATCAATAATACAATCACTGTTTGCAAAGAGCAAAGAGAGTGTCTTAACACACATTTTTTCCACAAATGCAATTATTTTAATTGTATGTGGTTGCAATTGCAGTTGCAAACTTTTGCAACTGCAGCCACAATCAATAAGTGGAAAACGTAACTTGCAATAAATACATCCACAATTGCAACTATTTTACACACTTACACAATATCTATTTTACACACTTACACAAGATGATAGTAAAAGGATTAGGTTGGGCATAGTATTGAATGTCTGTCCATTTTCCAACCAGTCTTCATTCCCATTGTTGATTACAAAAAGCTTGCTTCTTAAAAACTAATATGTTCCATTCTACCAACCTAGTTTCGCAACCAAGTTTGCCAACTCATGGTTTCAAATAAGTTAAGCCGAAATCATGGTTTGCAAGAACATAAAACTTAAAACTCATCCATTTTGTGGTTTTTAAAACTTAAGTTTCAATGTAATTTCAAAAATGAGCTTTTAAGACAAATTTGTGCTTGACATCATGGTTTTGCTAACCACAAAATGCTTATCAAACACAAAGTGCGCTTGAAACCCATGGTTTTACTTATGGAAACCAAGTTGCCATATTAGAGATCTTTAGCACTAAATAGGGTCTACAAACATGAAATGAATCATGAAAAGTTGCTCACCGCATAGGTCATTTACTTTCTTGGCCAGCTCCTTGACTTCCTTCTCAACTTTCTTGATGCTTGACGAGTACGGCCCAAGTCCCTATAATCAAACATAACAAGACTGATTTAGAGAAAACACCACTTAGCATACAAAATAAAATTAAAATTGCTGACTGTACATCATAAATCAGCCGGAAACTCGATTGAAACTGGCCAAAATCTCCCCAAGATCGCATCTTTGATTGAAATAATCACACAATAGAAATCACTCATCGCGTACAAAAAGATGAAAGCAAAATCAAACCTAAGCATAGAAAAGTTCAAGATTTTTCACTAATTATCCCACTTTAGTCAAGTACTGATGATTCAATATTACAAGTCATATCGAATTTCACTGCAAACCAACATAAATCTCTTCAAAATCTCAACTTTGACCAACAGCGAGAACTTTTCTACCCTCCAGATATCAAAAAAGCAATAAAAACCCAACCTAACCCTAGATCAGCAAAACCTTCGGCATCCAAAGCCCACAAAACCCTAAACCGAATGAAAAAAATTCACAGCAAATCTTATTTACGAGAAAAGGAAAGAGAGGAGATTACGTACATAGGTTTTGAGAAGGGCGATATCATCCTCGTCGAGAGGCGGCGGGTTCTTCTCGTTCATCAGTTCGTCTTCGGGCTCGGGAGCCATCGCAGCAGCAGATGGGTACGGATCTCTCTCTCTCTCTCGCTGGAGCTCCGATAAGGGTTTGGTGCTCTCCCTTTCTCTGGTGAGATTTGTCGCCTCTGCCAGAAAAAGAGAGATCTGGGAGTTTCCGAAGGAGCACACCACGTTTCCTAGTGAGCCCACTCTTCGGTGCAATTTTGGTTAGGACTTTAGCTATTAAATGGGCTCCCAAGAAAAAAGTGTGCTCCTTTTGCAACTCCCGAGAGATCTGCGGGGGAAATTTCTAAAGGAGCACACCCGCTTACTAAGTGAGCCACTGAGCCCATCTCTTCAAGTTTTAAAACATTACAAATTTGCTATTAAATTTTTAAAACTAAGTTACACTTGTATTCTCTCCTAACTTTCAAAAACATTTCACTGGTTAAGAATTAGTTTCCGTACGATATCAAATTCATTCAGAACTAATTTCGAATATTGTGAAAACCGTTTGAACATTTGAAGACTAACCCCAAAAGATAAGAATGATTTTTTTTTTGTTCTCCTTTTATCCTCCTCATATTCCTCTATTTCTACTTCTCAACAACTAAAATTTTTTCTTTTCTTGATTGAAAGGCGAAACTAACAGCTCTTCTTCCTTCACTTCTTTCTTCTTGAAAACTTCAACCTCTACCTCCTTCTCTCTCACCACCAACCCAACAAACTCCCTCATGTTTATCACCATCCCCTTTCTTCAATTGTCATTAGCTAGCTCGTAAACACATCGCCACCTTTTTTTTCCTGTCGATAGCAATCTCGATGGTGGAGAGGGATCGTACACGGGATTAAAGGCAACATAAAATTTTTAAGTTGAATGTGGATAGGAGAGAGAGAAGAGAGGGCAAGGATGGAAAAAGGGTGGACTCACTTAGGAAAACTCTAAATCTTCAATGGCACTCACTTAGCAAGTTGGGCTCATCTAGAAAAGTGGTGTGCCCATTTAGAATTTCCTATGGGAAATTTTATTTAAGCACACCACATTGAATATTCTTCTACTTTGAAACTTCAAAAAAATTACAAATTTGTTATCGAATTTTTTAGACTAAGTTACTTTCTTTCTCTCCAATTCAACACGGCTCAGATGGGGGAATAGCAGTGGGGAGACGAAGAAATAAGGAAAGGAGGGAGAGGAGGAAGAGAGAAGGGAGGTGGAGGGAGAGGAGATGGGAGGAGGGAAGCGGATGAGAAGGGAGAGGAGACAACGGAGGGAGGCCCCTTAGAAAAGAAAAGAAATCATAAAAATAGAGATGTTGATAAGACAAAGTGATTAATAAAAAAGCTAAAGACATGTCGAAGACAAAGTCAAGCAACCAAAGAGAGCTATTAAAGAAATCTCCATGGCACTCAGAAAAGAAAATCCTAAAATGTAATAGTTTCTAAACTCAAAGTTCAATGCATCATCTCCTTTCTTATTAACACTCTACTTCATATTAATATTTTTTTGCTAATGTAAGTTTTATGTACGATCAGTTATGTACTATAATCCCTTGCAATGTGTATGATTGGAAAAAGAAAAAAAAAATTAGTTATATATCACTATGTAATATTGGAGGCGGAAGTTTTCAAAGTAGCGCATCATTTTTCCTAGTGAGCCCACTTAAAAAGGCCAATTCGGACCAAAAATTCACTATCAGATATAATTGTAATAAAAAGCAAAAAAATTATCTCTTTTGCAAATATTTTTGGGATATTTACTGGTTTGTCCCTCAAATCTTTATATATTATGATTTTGTCCCCCAAATCTTCATATTTAAGATTTTGTCCCCCAAATCTCATAAGTTATAACAATTAGTCCCCCTCTCTAACTTTCACTAATACAGTTAAATATTTGACCATTTTGCCCCTCTTTTCTTCTTCTATTTTTCTACTCTCTTCTTCTTCTCTCTTCCTCCTCTCTTCTTCTTTTCTTCATTATTTATCCTCTCTTTCTCATCTCTTCTCCTTCTCTTTTAACAAAAGGAGAAGAGGAGAAGAGAGGAGGAAAATAGAAGGAGAAGAGAGGAGGAAGAGATGAGAAATAATGAAGAAAAGGAGAAGAGAGAAAGAAGGGAGAAGAAGAGGAGATGAGGAAAATAGAAGAGTAAAAGAGGGATAAAATGGTCAAATATTTAACTGTGTTAGGGAAAGTTAGAGAGGGGTACTAAATTGTTGTAGCTTATGAGATTTGAGACACAAAATCTTAAATATGAAGATTTGGGGTACAAAATCATAATATATAAAAGTTTGAGAGGCAGACCAGTAAATACCCCAACATTTTATATAGAAAGATATTAGCGTAATTAACACTATTTTTATTTCCTTTCCTCGTTTTGTGCATTATCTTCAAAGGGAGAGGAGAGAAAAAAAAAAAAAAAAAAAAAAGAAAGAAAGAAGAAAAGAGAAATCCCCAATGATTTCCTCATCTCTTCTACTCCTTCGGTCTCCTCCTCCTCTATTATCATCATCATCATCTCCATCAATTCCACTGCTCTCTGCTTCAAGATCCAGATTAAGCCATGGCTTGCTTGCCACTACCCTCATTCCCAGTTGCAAGAGAACCCAGAAGAAGAGTAGAAAGCTCGACTTCACTTGCTTCTTCAACAACACCAAAGAGAAGACCAAGTTGGTTTCTTCTACTTCAACAGAAAAGGTACCAACTTTCTTTCTTTCTTTCCTTTTTTTTTTTTCACTTTCCTTTCAATTAACGAAGCTTTGTAGTTTATATTTGTTTCTATTGCTTTAAAAAAAGGTGACTCCTTTCATAGAAAAGAGAGGATCTTTTTGTTGATTACTGAAGAAATGGATCTAAGGTTATATATGTATTTTTTCTATGAAAAGATTATGGCTTTTTTGTATTCAGTCTTGTATCTTTAGTTACAGCAAGGCATTGTATCCTAATTTCCAGGAGTTATAGACTTTGTTAAAGCTCCAGCTTTTGATTGAACCCTTGGGAGCAATTATATGATATGAGGAGACTTTAATCAAAGAACCTTAAACTAGAGAGCAGTCGTTGTGGCACCACAGGCTTTGATAAAATACAACAACAACAACTAAGCCTTTGATAAAATTCATTGTTAAAAAATGTTCAAGCCTCTCTGACGCAGGACGGAAGCGGAATTAGGGTTAGGGTTTTGAAAATTAGGGTTTTCTAGGGGAATTGGGGAAGAAAAGATGGATTGGGGAAAACTTTTGGGATTTGGGAATCCACCCAGGCGCACGCCCACTCTCCACGAATCCACGAGGAAAGATTTTTAACTCAGCGAATTCCACGCCAGAGATTTCTCAAGAAAATTTCTCAAAATATTATTCATCTTTTTCTAATACTCCATACAACCCTATATATAGGGAAACCCTAACAAACAGAATCCTAAAAAAATCAAAACTCCTAATCAAATCAAATATTTAATACAATCCCAATCCTAATCAAATCAAATCAAATCTAATCTAATAAAATCTAATCCTGATCTCCATCAATTCTCCCCGGCTTCAAAAAATTCATCCCCGATGAATGCTGAGATAAGTAATGATACACACGTCCGGGTTGAACTGATCAATATCCACGAAGTATTCCAATTAGGCCATGGTGGTGGTCGAGGAACCATAGCTTGTGCATCATATCTGAATAAAAGTGGTGGAGGGGGAACTGGCTTCGTTAATGAATTTGTATCGAACCATGGTAGATCTGGAAAGACACCTGAATGTGAAACGTATAATTTCTTCACAATTTCTGGAAGCAACCTCTCAGGAGGAACCAAAACTTTCACTTCATTATCAAGTATAAATTCCTGCAAAATATTATGTAGATATACAACAAATTTGTACTCATCATTGCAAATTGCTATCTGTCTAGAGATCTCATCATGCATAACATGCATATCAGGCAAATACAATGCAACAGAATCAAGTGGTACAACTCCAAAAAATAGATATATTGGTTTCCTAAAATGACATACATCAATTACCGCAAATGATATAACATCACTACACTGTGTGGGAATTTGATGAATCTCGAAAGGGAACTCCAAATGATTTCTAAAAAATAATATATTAGGATTAACCTGCCAAAATATGGGAATGATGCTCAAAGACTTACCGGTAGCAATATTAGTGTCAACTATTTCATACTCGGTTTCTTCATCTACATTTGACTCCAAAATTGAAGATCTAGTATCATGTGGGGATGCACTAGACTCTACCAAAACATTTTGAGCATCAGTAGTATCAGTAGTATTCTCTACAGTAGCATGGATATCAATAGGAATATGAATCTCAGTTGGTGAATATGTATTAGACTCTTGTTCCTCATTAATAATATCATCACTAAGCATAAAAGGAATAGGAGTATCGGCAATAAGAATAGACATGTTCGATTCCAATTGTGATTCAACTACAGTACTTTCCTTAGAAACATGAACCTCAATAACTTCTGATTCGTCAACGTGATTAGGAGGCATGATATCTATGGGTACACTCTTGAGGAGACACTCATAATCATAATGCCAAGATATGCGACACTTAGAACACTTGGTCATGGTACATTGAAAGGCAGAGTGTCCATATTTGTCGCATTTAGGGCACTGTGTTCTAAATTTTAGAGTGAATCTATTTTTCAATTTATCTAAAAGACGAGTCCTATAATACGTAGGAAGATACTCTTCAATAAGAATATCTTTCATCTCTTCCCATGAGTTTATAGGATTCCTATAACGTTCCTCACGATCTATCTCTACTGAAATCCAAAAATTTTTGGCTTGTCCTACTATTTGTCTTCTAGCAAATTGAAATTTACGTTTGCTAGACATTTCATAACAGTCAAAGTAACATTCCATATTCACTAACCAATCAATAAAGTCGCGAGTAGAGGAATACCCATCAAATACAGGATCTTTATACCATAATTTTTCATCTATTATTTCTCTAGCAGCACGCAGATCATAAATATAATGTGATTTCTTTGACTCCGAGTGGCGACTAGATCGTGTTGTAAAATGAGACATACTTAATATAAGGAATGGATCATGCAATGCAAATTAGTCAAGTATACAGATGATAGTGCAAAATCTAAGACTCAGACAACCCAAATGCATGCATTAAATTAATTTCTCCCAATAAATTAATTGCTAAATACAAATGAATATGAGATCACTAGAGAGAAACAATTAACTATTCCGTCACAAATTATTGCAATCCAATAATATTTGCAAAGAATTTAGTAGTTGAAATTCAGTTCAAGTTAAGTATCACCTGGAGAGATGAGTAGTTCACGTCCAAATTACCACTTTTTTTTTTCTTAATGGGTCTGCACTGTCAGCGGGTGTGGGTCTGCACTGTTAGTGGGATCTGCGGGTCGGATCTGCGGGTACTGCTGTACTGATCTGAACCAAAAGTAGAATGGATCTGGATCTGCAGGTTGGATCTGATTCAATGCAAACCCAAACTTTAACCAAATCAAATCCAATAACTTTCTGTCCTTTTTTTCTCGCTGCCGTTGAGGAGGGGAAGAAGAGGGGTTGGTTGCGGAGGTGAAGGCGGGCGGCGGGTCGGTTGGCGATGGCGACGAGGCCGACGGAGGACGAGAACCACGAGGCGGAGGCGCCGGAGCCGGACGGAGGTGGAAGAAGTCGGCGGTTGCTGTGGAGGGCGGCGAAGGGCGGCGACGAGGGCGGACAGTGGTGGAGAGGGGCGGTGCTGCTGCTGCTGCTTTGGCTGAAGAAGGCGGCGGAGGCGGGCGGCGGACAGGGCGGAGGCAGGCGGGGCGGCTGTAGCGGGTAGGCGACGACGGCAGGCGGCAGGAGTCGGGCGGAGTCGGCGTGGCTAGCGGGTTGCTGGCGGTGGGCGGTGCTGGCAGAGGGCGGCGGGCGGTGCTGGCAGAGGGCGGCGGGCGAAGGTGGCGACGGAGGGGGTGGAGAACGGAGACGGGCAGCGGCCGGAGGCGGAGGTGGCGTGGCTGCTGATGCTTCGGTTGAAGAGGCGGCGGGCTGGGTGGTGGCTAGGGGGAATCGGATTTGGTAGGATTTGGGGTTTTAGGGTTTTTGAAGCGCGTAGAAATAAAGGAGTGGGTGAGGATTGAGTGGGAGGATTTGAGGGAGAAAGAGAGCTTTTTTTTTTTTTTTTTTTTTTTTCCTACAGATCAGATTTTTTTTTTTTTTTTTTTTCTCTCTTGCTGGTTGATGGAGGGTGAAGATGAGGGTGGCTAAGTCAGGTGGAGGAGGAGAAAATAATTTCTAGGCTCTGATACCAATTTGACGCAGGACGGAAGCGGAATTAGGTTTAGGGTTTTGAAAATTAGGGTTTTCTAGGGGAATTGGGGAAGAAAAGATGGATTGGGGAAAACTTTTGGGATTTGGGAATCCACCCAGGCCCACGCCCACTCTCCACGAATCCACGAGGAAAGATTTTTAACTCAGCGAATTCCACGCCAGAGATTTCTCAAGAAAATTTCTCAAAATATTATTCATCTTTTTCTAATACTCCATACAACCCTATATATAGGGAAACCCTAACAAACAGAATCCTAAAAAAATCAAAACTCCTAATCAAATCAAATATTTAATACAATCCCAATCCTAATCAAATCAAATCAAATCTAATCTAATAAAATCTAATCCTGATCTCCATCACTCTCCCAATTTCTTCAAACCCAGCCCCTAAATTGGAGAAGACTATATAAAAAAGTGCTCGGAACCAATATATTTGAGTCTGTCTCACATTGTGGTGGATGCACCTAGATCAAGCTGTACAGCTTGAGCACTGTCTAGATGGAAGTGTCCTTGCCTTCGTTGAAGTAGTTTAAGTGCTCGATGCAACTTCATGTGTGGGTGATTGGATGAATGTGTTTTTTTTTTTTTTGGAGCTTAAACAATGGGACAAAGCCCACCGCAGTCCATTAATTAGAGATTTATGGAACATAGAGGTTTGGATAAACGCGTCAAACTCCTCAAGCAAGGTTTGGGACACAAAGGTTTTTATTCTATCAAAGCCTGTGCTGGATGCTACCTAGTACCTACTGTTAATTCTTAGTGTACAGGAATTGTTGTAGGAATATTACGTATCTGACAACTTACTAATACAGTAATACACACACATGCACCATGTCATACAATTTATTTTAACTTGGGATGCAATATATTTTCCCACAAGGGCGTGGTGTGTTCTGCCTTGATAAGGGATTCTAGAAGCGTTTTGCGTGGACACAGGAGGTGCTTACCACAATTTTGTATATGTGGTACTCAGTTTCATCTATGTAACATTTTGTTCTGACAGTTAGGGTTGGTTTAGACTATGGTACCATTTTGTAACAACCATATACTGGTGGCAGCATGAACTCATTTCTTGAAGGGAGATATTCATGTTATTAGACAAAACCCACACAATATTTGGAGCAACCTAACACAGGTTACTCCCCATGCCTAGGCTACTCCCAGCTCTAATAATCTGAAAGTACCCTAGGCTAACCCGTAGGATTGTAGTACCCACTATTTCCGAAATGGTTTTTTTCCCTCTCCAAGTTACCCGGAATGAGGCCTAAATCCCAAGCTTCCCCTAAGGCCTTCTCAAATGCCTACTCTAAGGAGATTGGGATTGCATGTGATTAGAGTCAACTCTTTGGTTCACAGTTGTTATGGTTGTACCACTTTCTTTTCTATGAGATAATTTTGAGTAAGGTAAGACATTTTTTTTGTTAGTGAATGCCGAATCAGCAGGAACTTACTTCTTGAGGAGCCTTGAATCTTGAGAGGGAGTTTTAAAAAGTGATGTCCTGACCCCAAAAGTGGATTGCTGCACATGAATTGTGTGCTAGGAGATACTTAATCTCTAATATTTTCAATAGGTTCAATAATTGACTATAAGTAGCACCTTTGAGGTAAGAACTATGGTGAAGCTTCAAATAAGTTCCAGGTTTTATTTGTCGAGGGTATGCGGCCACCCTAAAACTGAATAGTCCCAAAGTACTGCATTTATCCCCGAATAATCCTGTCAATATAAGTTTTACCTCATTGATGTCAAGCTTCGATAAGTTCAATGCATGCATTCACAAGGTTTTATTGAGGGATTGAATAAACATCAGACTCTGGTTTATGTTTCTCCACCGAAGCACTACTAAACGTCTTTTCGTCTTTAGCTTCTTAGTAGGTTCGAGCGAACTTATTCATGCATGGGGTGTCACCCCAATACGACCCCTTCCAAATGTTAACTGTGTGATCCCAATAGTGAATATGATGCTTTCCATGGAATCTCTAGCGTTGCTAGTTGCCTCCAGATTGACACTCTTTACATCTAAATCAACATACCTTGTTAAGTTTTTGTGTTTCACGTTTCCAAAGGGCTTGCAACTTTGCAAAGCTCTGATTTCAACTTCCTTTCTGTGCAGGGTTCAGCTCTAAACTGGCCCATCCTTGAGCGATGGGATGTGCCTTGGCAGTGGCAAACCGTTCTTCTCACTATGGTTGCATGTGGAACAAGGTACTTTCCCCACAAACTTACTGGATTGAAGTTTTGCCCGTACCTTAAAGTTGCATTTTGTTTATTATACATGATTTTCTTTTTATGATTATTATCTTGAATATCTATTTGTCTTCTGGTGATTTATGGCAGTAAAACCTCAAGCCTTGTCACAACGATAATTCCAAACTCATCTCCTATCCAGATGATTCATTTTGCTTGCTACTTTACAATGTTCTCTCATCCATTGTTTATCTTCTTTGTTTGACCCAGGATTTTAAAATTGTTTGATATCAAGAATTCCATGCATTTTAATCACTTTAGTTGTCCGATTCCATTAATTATGAGAAAATAAGTACCTGAAGGTTCTCCAGACAGCTTTGTTTTGACAGGGTTGGTTGAAGCATCGGCTTTGCCTTATTTGGGTTTCCAGGGTGGAGATGTGAGTTTAGATGACAAAGCAGAGATACTTTTTGCAGGCCAATTGTATGTGGTAACATCCAGATTCTTGTCTGTCTAAATACAGTGGCAAATCCTTGTAGCTGTTTAACTCGTTTTTAATCTGCTGTGTCTTGTCTTGTTTGTTTGTTTCTTTTTTTCTCTCTAGCACTGTGACAGCTGTTGTACTAGGAGTTGTTTATGGGATCACCAACTCCTTTCAGCCACTTCCTGATGATCTCTTTCGCTATGGTAGGTTTCTAAAAAATATAAATTCACCTTTTTCACATTTGAAATCCAGAAACAATCTCTACAGTCTTCCTCATTTACATTAAGCAAACAAACCTCTTATTGTTGTCCATCCTATGTCTCACATTGATGAGCTAGCTTGTTTATTATCATGCATCTCTTTTCAGTGATTTTTTTTTTTTTTTTTTACTAAGTGATAGTTGTGTATATTAGGATGTTCATGCTGTTTATTATCATTTAAAAAAACGATTCCTTTCCATAGTTCTATAATTTAGCACAGTTCATCTTTTTGCTTGATTCCATCATAATACTGTCTCCGCCTATCTTATAATCATAATTCATAATTAGGGTGGAAAATGTTAATGAGGAGAGGAACGAGTGGGAGAGATTTTGTTATAGATCATGAGTGCAAGACAGCTCACACCTTCCCTCAAATTCCAATTCAACATCTTCAAGAGTCTCACCAATTTTCTAACATCTAGATTAGGTATACATTGGAGAAAGCCTCATTCCTTCATGAAACTTTTGCTATTCTATGAATATCATCTTCCCTAGATGGAGAAACCTCACAAACATCCTGTGATCTTCTAGAGGTATAAATTCTCATCATCTCGTTTTCCCCCCTCCCACTGTGATGTCTTCTTTATACTTTAGAACGTTGGTCATGAGCGAATGGATAACACTTAATAACCCCAAAAACTGTATGCATCTGTTCTTTGATACCTGGTCCAACCTTGACTCCATTTATTCAAACGTTTGCTGAATTCCTGACACCATATGTCTTTTGTTGACTGGTTATTCCATTCAGGGAATTCCGGTTTTCCATTTACTATCGTAGTCTTAAGGCTTCTTACAGAGATCTTGTTCTCTCTGGTCCTCGAATACCAGAAACTAATGAACAAGGTCGGATTGCAAGTTATTATAAATTAAATAATTTCAAAGCTTGGTAATGGAAACTAATTGATTCTCTGCTCATGTTGAAAATTTCAGATTTGAAGCAACCTTTCAATTTGCGAAATGGTTGGCTTCTATGGGCAGGGATTGGCCTTGGCGGTGCAATAATTGCTATTGCTTTAACAGGAGCTGCCTTGACTGCTTTTAATGGAGAGCCACCACAAAGAGAGGTTATTTATAACTTTTGCATTGTATTGATATTTATCTTGTATCTACGTTTTGACGAATGATGATGGCTGCATCGTTGTTTGCACTCTACATTTTAATAATCTTGTTGTTGTTAATTTGGAGTATTTAACGTGCTATCTATGTAATGACCTAGAGACAACTTTCCAAGAGGTCACCCATCCTGGCATTACTACTACGCAAGCACAGTTAACTATAAACTTTTTAAAGTCTACTTTAACCACAAATTCTTTTTTTCTCTCGTAATACTTAACGCCATTTAACACTTAGTTCCTCACGCTTTTGGCTGGTGTTAGGTTTGATATCATCACTCCCATAAGCAGGAGCTTTCCAGGAGGCCATCCATTCTAGGACTACTCTCACTTGAGTACGCTTGACTATTAGTTTTTTTTTATCATTAATTTTAACTATAGATTCTGCCCGCCAGACTTCATAGAAATTATAAACTACATCACATCACTTACTCATCACTCCCTCTCTCATATCCAATATGTGACTATTCGTAACTGAGCATTACGTTTCCTTATCAGGTTATCATGTAGTCTTGTCTATTTTAGCATATGGCTAATGGTTTCAGGGGCGGAGCCATGGGGGAAAATTAGGGGCAATTGGCCTCTTGGAACCTGGAGGTTAAGTTTAATTTAATGACATGCCCAAAATTATTTAGTATGCTCAGCTCTCACTTAATGGTATATTCATATCTATTTAAACTGCTTTAGTGTTTATTCATCTTTTAACAAGTCCAGGATCACCACTTCTATAGGTGGATATTCCCACTTCCATTTTTATAGGAAATTTGTGTAAGCCCTTATACTGTAAATGTAATTACACTTCTAGCCAACATTCATAGTTGAATAATTCAATAAGCATCCCTTTTAGGATACCTTTTAAGATCTCGTGGCTACAATTAGACAATGATAATTATGATATATTTGGTCAACATCTGTTTACGTGCTAATGCAGAAAAGAAATGTATGTTCTCTTGACATTTTTATATAATCAAACTTTGTGCAAATAATATATACATATTCATGTCCCTGATGCCATGCTTCGTTTAGGATATCGGTAGAATCATCTTTAAAAAATAACTGTTTAATGTGTATTTGCATGCTGCACTGATACATAAATACTACATGACACATGTGGATAGTTTACAATATTACAATTACAAAATCCTGACGGCCCCTGTATCAGTGTTACAATTGGACCCTGTTCGACATAATTCCTGGCTCTGCCACCGAGTAGTTAATGTGCATGTAGGTGAGACTTTGTTATATTTGTTGTGACATAGGTTTATAAATGAACAAACAAAAGGCATGTAGTGTTTCTATGCATCACTGGACAAACTGTACATGTTGCTGCAACCTCATTAGTTTAACTCATGTTTTGGTCTAATGTTTCTTTGTTTTTCTTGGCAACATTGCTGCCAGCAACTAGAAGGGACGACCATAGTAACAAACAATTGAAATACTTTACACATATAATGAATATACCATCTGTTTGGCTGTTACCAAAAATGGATAAGGGAATCACATCATCTGCAGGATTATGCTAGATGCATGCAAAAAAAAATTCAGAGTTCCTTCAAAAAATTAAGTAGATGAGATCATAATAAAACTTAATAAAATCACTTCAATATCATAAAGAAATGTAAGGGTTTATTATCGACCTCTTTCACATGGCTATCTTAGTGGGTTGCAACAACTAGATATAACTTTGTGATTTCTACTTCGAAGTGATTTTGTCTGTTTTCTATGACTTTATTTCAGACTGATGCCCTAGTTCGCTTGTTGCCATTGCTTGGTTCATCTGGTATCAGGTATTTATCACCGGCCTTCTCTGAAGATGTGAATGAGCGGTAAACAATATCACTGATAATTTTTTGTGTTGTTATGGTAGCACTGCCTGTTTAGTAGGTATCACAGGTGTTTTAGCTCCAGTTTTGGAGGAGACAGTATTCCGGGGGTTTCTGATGGCCTCGCTGACTAAGTGGTAAATTTCTATTTTAAAAAATGGATTTTGAGGACTTTAATTCTAAAATAGGAGTGCTTTCCCTTTAATTTGGAAATATGTTTGCTGTGAATGCCTTCCTGTTGACAGCAACCAACTGTCCTTTAGTTACATATACTGCAAGTAGAACACAGTATTACTATAATTGGCATCGGCCAAACTCGTACTATCGGATCACAAATTGTATTATCTTTTGATTTTTCTTAATAGCGACTAAAACAAAGTAGATAAAACATAGGTCATCTTGTATCCACATAGTTATAGCATGACAAACTCTTGAAATTTAAATTAATTGTTCATGAGATGTAAAGAATGGTCCACCTATATGAAGCATGGACATTTCTATCATGAAGCCGTGTCCATATCGGACATGTGTATGCTAGTATTTTTTAAAATTAACCTTGTGTAGGTGTGTCATGTTCTTGTTGGCATTGCTGTGTCCGTGCATCATAGATGCTCACTAGGTTTCTTATACTGAGTTTGAATAGATTTTGGAGACTGGAAGTCTTTTGAATGTATTGACTTGAAAATCGAAATTATTGTTACTAGTCATATATGAAGTGGGACATTCCTTTTGGTTATAGCAAAATGATTGGCTCACAAGATCCGAATTCAAGAACCAACTTGGGTTTTAAGATCCAGGCCGATCCTGATTTTCCTGATCATAAGGGAGATTTATATTTTATACAGCACGATATTTGGATTGTCGATTGTGATGAGGATATTCTCTACTTTTTATTTTTGGTCTAGTTTACATAGTTGTTTTGGTTTACTATTTTGTATGAAGCCGTGTACTCATCTAGTTTGGTACTCTTTCTTCTGTGTACTATTAGGACGTGTAAGATTATCTTAGCATTCCATGTAATGTATGTGAGCTGCAGCTCCATCCACAAGAAAAGAAAAATAAGAAAGAATAATAGTTTACTATAGGATACATTATGGAGTTTTGGCAATTATCTTAGAGTGCGTTTAGAGGCATGATTAATTTAAAAAAAAAAATGATTTTGGCCGACTTTGGAAAAATGCAATACATGACCTATATATCAGGTAAAGGTCCTAGAGTGTATTAAAAAAAGTCTAAAAATTTGTGAAAGTTATGACAGTTCAGATTGATTTTTTGCTATAAAACAATCCAAACCACCCTCAATCTTTCATTTTGATTTGGTTTGCTTATATGTTACTGATTAACCATTTATTGTGGTCTTAAAACGTTTTTGTTACTTTTGCTTCTTTATGTAGGTTTCCGACACCAGTTTCTGTGCTTATCAGCGCTGCAGTGTTTGCTCTTGCGCATCTAACTCCTGGAGAATTTCCTCAGCTATTTATCTTGGGTAGTATTTAAACTTCATATGACTTGTTTATTTTCACGGTTTCATCCCTAATTTCAGAATTTCCTTGATATTAGCTGCTTTTTTTAGACCTTGTTAGTGACTCGGACTTCAGTTAGTTACAGTTACTTTTCCTGTTATCAAATTTCTCAAGAATTGGGGAGGCTTATATAAGAGGGGCTGATAAGTAATTTATTACATTTCTAACTGACAATGAACAGTCACCAAGTAGCACAAGTTGGAAAGAACTTTAGTTCGATAACTTATAATGAAATGATTCCGGCTGGGACCACCATGGTATAGGGATGGGAATGGGCAAGTTCATGGGTCAATTTTTGGCCTGCAATATTCAAAATTTTAAATTAGAAAAATAAAAAATTTGTTTTTAATTCAAAATTTTGAATAGAGCGGACTAAAAATTGACCCGTGGACGTGCCCATTATCACCCCTAGTTGCGGTCTCATCTACTTCATTTCAGAAATGTAGAAAATAACAAACCTCAATTGAGACAACAGGATAGCTTACCTTACGGTTCAAGCCACCTGAATATTCTAAGTTTTCAGTGTTCTAAAATCTGGCATATTAAGTGGACGCCTTGATTGGCACTCAAAGCGAATGCATTGTAAAATAATGAACCATAAGGAAAATTCATAAATGATCTTCTGTAGTATATCTTAAAAATTTTGAAATGCGGATGAAAATAATTTTTGTGAGCTTCCTTTACATAAAGTAATTGTTAAAAGACTAGATACTTCATGGTAAACTTATCCTAAAAGAATGTCAGCATTCTGCAGCCATCTAAAAGTTGGTTTTTCTTTCCCTAGCATCCATAAAGAGAGATAAGGAACCAAAAAGTTGCCAGTACTTTCATGAAATTATCAATTCTTACAAAAACAACAGATACTAAAAAGGAATAATGCGCAATGAAATAGTGATAGGTAGTATTGTTCCTAGGCAATTTGCATTCTTTCACAATTTCCTTGCAAACGAAGAGGAACAATGAAAAATAGAAAAGTGTAGGTAGTACTGTTCATAGGCAGTTTTCCATTTTTCCTTTCTAGCAACCGACCAGCCCCTAAATGCACAATGCAACCAAAAATATATTTCTTTCCTTTATATTTACATCGATATTAGCATCCAACTATCAAATATATAAAATAATATGTAATAACATTGCTTGTCAGTCATTATTCACTGACATTATAATAGAAACGTTGTGTTACGTCATTCAGCAACATAATGATCAACTGAACACGGGTGTTGTTTAAACAATTTTTTCAATACCAACTCAGCCTTCTGTGTTTAAAGTTCATGTTGACATTCCATGTTTTTTTTATATAGTGTTAGAAGACCAGGCAATAATCCAAGATATCCGTATCAGCTTATTATCTGCCTTAATTGAAAGCCTATCTATATTTTTAGCTATGAGCTTATGTATATGAGTGCAAGAGTCACCTTGAAACTATATCGACATGAAGGGATGACATTATCATCACCATTTCCTCATAAAGACATGTAATAGAGTAATGGTTGCCTCATTAATCTTCTTGTTCCATGGATGCATTGAACAGGGACAGTTTTGGGGCTTTCATATGCTCAGACTCGTAATCTTCTTACGCCCATTACTATACATGGACTCTGGAATTCAGGCGTGATTTTAGTTCTGACACTCCTTCAGGTAAATCATATTATCCCTATAATCTTGATCGTACCTGGTTCTGAAATGTGGGAGCCACTTCTCTGTGTTTCTTTTGTCCGGGCTCAAAGCCCGGACAGTTATAAAATGGGCTCACTAGGAAAAATGGTGTGCTCCTTTGGAAACTCCCTGAAATGTTATTGCAAGGGTTGCCCTAGTCTTGCAAGTGTCACTATGCGACCTATATTCATTCATATAGGGTTTTCAATTGTTGGTGGTGTTTGCAGCTGCAAGGATATGATATAAGAGAGCTGTTGCAGGCATCTTGAACTATGGCCTGTATAGAGTCAAAAAACGAGCTATCACAAGCAATCTTCAAGTCAAAATTTTGGCTCATTTTGGTACTATTTCACAATGATTCTGTACTGCACTTTGGGGTTATGCCCGATCAGCTGCATCCGCACGTACCGTTCAAATACAAAATGAAGATGTAATTCTCTTTTGACTGAGAACATAAAATGTACTTAACATCTCTCACCAAGCATAAAATATTTCAAAGGAACCATGATTGAAGCCCTGATTGTCCATCTGGTTTAGTTCAAAACTGATGAGAATATGAAACACACTGGAGATCCAAATAAAAGAAATGAAATTAACTTGTGTATATAGACTGCTTATGATATTTTCCTTCTGTGAGAAATTGGAGATGTATGACAAGTATCTATGTGTCACATAATCACCCTCTCTTTCTCCTTCTATAGATTTTGTTTCAACAACTAGAAGAAACAAAATCAGTTTCATTGTTGTATATTTGTATTCAGAGACTACTTATTGGTTATCTCTGTAACATCCTGCATTTATTTGTCAAAATGTTAAAGATGCCCAAAAGGAGAAGGTTGGTAACTCTGATTTTAGACCCTGAAGAAAGTAACTGTGGTAGAGATTGCAGAATCTATATCAATATGCCACTTAATCTTATGTAATCTCTCTCTCTCTCTCTCTCTCTCTCTCTCTCATTTTTGTTAATTCAATTTTTTCAGTACAGTGCTATCAGCAGGTCTCTATGATACTTTGCATGTTCATACAAGATATCTCATATGATTGTTTTCTGCTCATTCCTATCGAGCAATATGTCCTTTAAACTTCTAGTATTCATACCTTTTCATATCACCTCTACCCCTTCGCTCATTCAAGTCCAGCCATGACCTTTATATTCGTTTCGACCATATCAACCTGCAAGAGGTATATAATTTTCAAACCTCTAGCATCATGCTGGAATCTAAATCACATCACACAAATCATGAAATTTTCAAACTTATTATTCTTTCTTCTATTTTCATCCTTCAATAAGAATCTCCTCAGGAAATAACCAAGCAGATTGGCTTGCAAAAGTTACAAGAGACAGAGGAATATGTTGCATGCAACCAAATGACAAACTTTTAACATCAAAACCACCCCAAATGTCACTCTCCAAACATCACATATCAATCTCTGTCTCCATAACTTTCAAGCATTGTTGGGTTCCAATTGTAATGATCTCCAAATAAGTTCTTTTCAAACAGAAGATAGTGTTAATAGGTCTAAACACTGAACATACTAACAAACGGCGCCTCTGCAAGTAGGCATACATTACGCCGTATGAATCCACAGTTCCAATCATCCTTCAGAAAACAAAGTTTTGAATTTGGAACACAATAATTGTACTAATCCCCCCATCTCTTTCAATAAAAAAAAAAAAAAAAAAAAAACGTAGGTTATTGGATTGCATTGGAAGTACAAGGAGAAATCTAGCTGTTGTCAAAGTGAGGTTTTTTAAAAAACAGCTAATATGGCCCCAAGGGATGTTTGAGTGATTTGAAAGCATTCTAGCATTATAAGTCATGGACTTCAGAGCAGTGCAAAGTGATGACTAATCAATCCTTTTTCATATAATTTTGTTGATAGAATTGACATATTGCATTGAAATGTGTAATAGTTATGAGTGTGAGCACTAACATCAAGTGTACTAATAAATGAGAAGACTTCAATATCACAATTCATGCTTCCTAATATGGATTTTATAGAAATTTGTACTTGCTTGGCACATAAATTATGCCCACTGTAGCAATAATCAAACTATTTCTATCATAGACATAGATGCAACAATTCAAGTAATGTATTTGTTTAAATGACACAATTATTTAGTAATTAATAACATGAATAGTGCTTAGAATTTGAGGTTAGCTGCATAAATACTATTTCTCCATATTCAGCTCTGTTAAGTACCGTCTTCTATATTAAATTACAATTAGCGTTACAAAATGCCAATGCATTTGTACATAACTATGTCGGGTGGTCTTCACAAAAATATATCAATTTCTTATTTGCCATAGGTTATTTAATTTCTTTGTGATCACAAAAAGAGTTATTGTTCATTGATATAATGCGGTAATAGGGATAAATAATTTAACCATTAAAAAAGATCATTACAAGACTTATCAAATTTTGACCAAAGGATCATGTGAGGTAACTTGTAATCCTGTAGTAGCGAGGATATACTAATCTAACATTGCTTCTTCTTCTTCTTCTTCTTCTTCTTCTTCTTCTTCTCCCCGTGGATTCATTCCGAGAATCTCTCCAACAACTTGATTACAAGTCTTCTAACTAATTCAATTTTTTTTATGCAACTCATTAACTACAATATCTAACAACATCACAGTGAGCATGTGAATTTTAAATTTCCACACAAGTTAAAGTAAAAAAAAACGATGGCTTGCATTGTAAATCTTTATAATTTTGCCCAATTACATCGTCTTCATCATCGTCATCATTAAACATCAACCCTAGTAACAGGGCACGATCTATACAACCAGAGATATGATGTCCTACAAGCAAAAACCAAGAAGAAGTTGCAGCCAAAAGTTAAAACCCCTACCAACTACATAGTATGAATATGCTTATATATTTACAATTTTTACTAGTGTTTCAGTCGAGCACAATAATTTATGGTCTTCATCATCATCATTGACTAAGCCACTTCTCATCTATATAAACTCAGACTCATTGCTATATCATTTTCATCTGAGTTTTTCTTATTATTGAAGAGGGTTTTTTTTTTTATTCTTATTATGATTATCATACTTATCAGAAGTAGATATCGTAATTAAAAAATGGTAGATTATCTTTGATATACATTTCGGGTGCAGGTGTGAACAATCAGTGACCAAAGGAGACCAAGTATCAACTGCTATCAATCACAAACATCAATTTTACCTCCAGGTTCAACTACTTTGAGAGGGAGACAACTGCATTAACCAGTCCCTATTGTAAGCACACTTACTGCTATTCTATTTAAAAAGTAAACTAAAATTGAACAAACCACGCAATGATGAAATTGAAAATGATTAAAAGGAAAGAAGAACAAAACATATATAATTAGTGAAACAGACAGGAACAGATATGCATACAAATCTTTATCTGATGATGACCATTGTAATTAGAGATAACTTTATTTTCTCCTTAAGAATACTTTTATCAATTAGCATCGAATCTTAACTACTTGGTTATTTTATAAGAAATAAACAGCTATACTATATAATCAATATGGCAGCTGTGGTAGCATATGCTCAAACCATCCTAGCTTCCAGGCTTCATCTAAAACTCTAGGACGTGCTGCCATCCGAAACATCTTGCACTATAATTGGTGTTTGGATACTATGACATGATCCTGACCCAAAGATCACGCATAGTTAATTGTGACCCGCCGGCTGTAAACAATTCATTCATGGCAAGAATAGAATTGGAGCCGACTAATGATAAATTAATCAGCTGGATTGAATGGGGGAGAGGGAGAGTTTCTACATTGGAAACATGAGATCTTAGAAGGGGGTAGTGTTCACATACCAAGAGAGGAGAAGCTTACGTTTGAAGCGTTTGACCCATTTTTTAACTTGGGTTGCACGCTTGGGTGGGTTCGATTGTGCAAGCCCAAGGTCAAGCAACAGACAAGAAGGGTTCAAAACGAGGGCCACACTTGGGGAAACTCAACTAGGGTTTGGGGGTCTCCAGAATAGAATTTGACCCAAACTCCCCTTAAACCCACATTAATTAGAAGGTTCTACCCTTGTTCACCCTTTGACAGACATGGTTAGCAAATCTTGGACATAGAAATTGGTTAAAATATTTGGTTAGGTGGGACTTTTCCCTTTGTTCCTCCTCAGTTTCTGGCTAGGTTCTCCTCACACACAAACAATAACTATAGGTCCTAATGCCTATTAACAAACCATTAGCTAGGTTAACCTTTCTATGGACAAAGTGCACCCATCAAACTTTCTGTGTGAAGCTTAAACATTAGCCCAAGAAGTAACAACATATGATATGATTGATTCCTGTGAAGTATTTTGTCCCTATGATTTTATTTGCAAATGATTAGACTGGTCATATGTCAGATACACTGATGCAAGATGTTTAGTCATATAACTTTTTATTCCAATAGTAAACTTTCTGAATTGGAAAATATTTTATGGTTGAAGATGAAATCAGATCAGAGCAGTGATAGAAGAATAGGTCAGACGTGCAAGGCAATTGGCTTGAAGAGCTTAAAGAGTTCAACTTTGATGATGATATTGATAGATATTGCATTTCATTCAAAAAATAATTCATCAGAACCTGATAAATATAAGTTTACAGCTAGTAACCTTGTTCCATGTTCAGAATGTCCATTTTACCCCATGATGCTCAACTCATTGTCAATCTCCATGCCTGCAATATTTTTTCAGAAGATTAGTAACCATAATAGACGTATATAGCACATTAAAGAATCACACAAATTCTATGAATTTTGGGAATTCTACAGTATAGTGATTAAGAATAATTACAGTAGATGATAGAATATCTGAATAAAAACGAGGAGAGAATCACACGAATTATCAATTAGACATACGTCACTGAGAACGACTGTTTTGTTTAGTAGCCCTACTTGTAAACTCCCCGTAATATCAACTGATAGATGAGAATAACTAAGGAAGAAAATGACACAAAAATATCAACATGAATCATCCTCCAAGCTAAAGGATTTGCATGATAAGGCAAATATGACTAGCATAGCGCAACATAATTTCTACGAGAAGATTTAGGCCATAGAATATTCTCAATGAAGAAATTAATTTTCATTTACTCAAGTCTACATAATGTTTCGTAAAATTAAGTGCAATTACTCATGGGGCTTTTTTGATTTGTTGTTTTAACATTACTCTAATAAAGCTCTTTATTTTTCAGCCAAGAATGTTTTTGGGCTTCGTAGTCATATCTAATATTACCTTTACAGGAAAATTTGGACTAAGGCCAATATGTAAATGTGATTGGCACTTGCCAGCTTAGTTAAGACACCAGAACAGATGAATGAGTCACCAAAGGGGGCAATAATCTGTCCACAGTTACAGACCTAAACAAATATAAAACAAAAATATGACTACAACGCTGCCAAATTAATAAACTTCTTAGTTCATGTCTAAGAAACTTCTGGCACATTGGCAGTATGTTGTACGTCGAGAGAGAAGAAAGCTACGGATGAACATCACTTTCCCGTTACCTCATTTCTCCCATCATCATCCTCACCTTCCAAATTACTACCAATGGGCATCAATCAATTAACAGTTTAACAGCTATAGACATCTAGATAAGGTCAACAATCTGCAACTTCAGGGCAAACTAGTCATTGTAACATTTATCCAGTTCAGTTAACAACACGTCGGTTATGTGAAAGTGGAACAGTTCTTCTTATAGATGCCCACTTGAATTGAAATAAATGCAGGGAGCCGACAAATTTTAAAGTGTTCATATCATTCTTTATGTTTTATTTAACTTGGAGTTGGGGAATCTCCATAAGATCCCAAAATATACACTGACAAGGAGAGAGTGTGTATCTGAAAACGAATGAGGAAGCCCAGAAGAAGGGGAAAAAAAAAAAATTAAGAATTTGAAATGGTATGGGATTTTGGATCAGGAGAGACTAAAGGGAAGAGATATGAATAGATTAAAAGGGTATATCAGAAGAATTTGCAGAGACCCTTGGGATTGAAATATATATTACATGTTTCTATTGTATTGGGAGGTGAAGGTGTTCAGTTCCCATGCATAAATAAATCAAGAAATACTGTATAATGGGCATGACTAGAGGCTAACCGTGTCCTGATATGCATTGAAAATGTAACGTAAACTCCACAAATTTTTAAAATACTGTAAGTGTGAAAAGAAAAGGATGAAAATCCCCATATGCTGCTAAATTTGTAGCCATTAAGATCATTCTCCAGGGATTTTAAAAAATAAAAAAGAGTCATTTATTTGGACCCATATTTTTGACCCGGCTCTTTGATAGTCGTTTTGAGCAGCTGGACTGCTTGTTTATAAGAGTACCTGCTTCAGCTTCTTTCCTCGACAATAATCACAGAAGACCAAAAAGTTAGCCCGGGTTATAAGGAAGCACATGAGGTCATTGAACTGAATGAGCTGTAGCCTTGTGGGAATTAGGTTTTGTGGGTTCATCGGTGGGCGTTCATTCAATAGGTTTCCTCTGAGAGCTTGGCCATTCCATTGCAACTATTGCAGATTCCATTAGTTGGTCTCATCAAGACTTGTATGATCTTATTCATTATTGATGTCGGGCTAAAAGGTTTTTGTTTTAGATCTTGTTGAGAGCTCAAGTCATTCCTCTTTTAGCTCTTTACTTTTTATGCATTACCACTTGAGGTCGTTGTTTAGTTTAGAAGAAAGCTTGTCATGTGCTAGTTTTTCGTTTAACCTAGTTGATCAAAGTTTGCTGTACGTTTCTCGAGATTCTATTAGCAGGGTTCCATTCAGATTTGTAACAACATCTGACTACCCCCATCTTGTCTTAGGGTCAGTTAAGCAAGGAAAAAAAAGGAGAGAGGAGTTATGGATGAGAGAAGCGATATGGAGAAGGCAGATGAAGTGATGCTGCCAGGTTTCCGGTTCCATCCCACGGATGAAGAGCTAGTTGGCTTTTACTTGAAGAGAAAGATACAGCAGAAGCCTCTCTCTATAGAGCTTATCCGGCAACTGGACATCTACAAGTACGACCCATGGGATCTTCCAAGTAAGTTAAAATCCATTTGCAGCATAGCTCATTGCTATGAACCATTTCTTATATGTATGAACTTCTTTAACAGCATTGCACTTTCTTTATCTCTGTATCTTTGTTTTTATCTCTCTTTCATGTCTTGTATACAGTATCGTTAAGCTTTCAAACAATACAATGCATCTCTTAGATAGCCTAGAACTATTCTCCTTCTTGTTCTATTGTTGGTGTCAGTATCTGTGAATCTTCTACTTTGGAGTGGTGGACGGTTCTTTATATTATCGCCTGCCTTCCTCCTTACAAGTTTTCTTATCTATCTATCTATCTATATATAAAGACTGTTATACTAACCTCCTAGTTCAACTAAAGTACAACTGATTTTTTTTTCAATTATCGTTAAGCACTTTCCACGACCAAGCTTTTTTTCCCCCCGTTTATACTCCATTGCAGGTTCTTATTCAGTCTCTTTGCCTGTCATATTTTTAAGTAAGGTTTGTTTAAAGTTCTCTTAGTAAGGTTGCTACCTTACTAAAAAGGTTATTATATTTTTTGTGTTGGTATAGGGGCAGGACGCTTTCTCAAACAGATACTGGATCAGAAAATAGTTTTCTTTCTTTTATCAGGCAGGTTTAAAAAGTTTTCTCAGTCACAAGGCATGCAATCTTTACAACTATCTGGAGGTTTCACTTCCATTAAAGACATGTGAAAGAACTAAACACTGAATATCTAAAAGTTTAATTAGATGGGTCTCACCAAAATATGAAGGAACTCACAGCTAAATATTCTGGTACAGACGACAAAATAAGCATTTTTATGTTGGTCTCACCAGTGCACGTAGGGAAGGCAAATTCATCCAAGTTATAAGTGATCGAGACGGTGAGAGAATATTGAACATGCAACTATGTATTTTTCACTATTACATGCAAGAAAAAGAGATATGATAGTATACAAACATACAGACATACATACATATTTGTGTTGGTCTGCATACACACACATTTTGCTAAACATATATAATATAGAGTCAATAGAAGAGAAGCTGAGAGTAGCATTGGCCACACCAATATATGCAGGGAAATGGAAGCATCTAAAATAATAAAGATTTAGAAGGAATACTGAAAGTTCTATGTTTTGGGGAAGGTGGAAAGTTAAAACTTAAGTTAAGACATGTTTCAACAGTATAAATCTATACAGATTTTTTTTTTCTTTTTGGTTCAAATTACTTTATTTTTTTGTGTAGTTTTGTCTGTCAGATATGTTCAGTTATTTTGATCTATTCAGCCTCTCAAGAATAGGTCCATAAGTTCCCACCCAAAGCCGATGATTCATTTCGCTTCACTAACAATTTTCTTTTTCCACAAATGAAGAGTTGGCAACGACCGGAGAGAAGGAATGGTACTTTTACTGCCCGAGGGACCGGAAATACAGGAACAGTGCAAGGCCTAACAGAGTTACTGGAGCTGGATTTTGGAAAGCCACAGGAACTGATAGACCTATTTACTCCTCTGAGGGAACTAAGTGTATTGGTCTGAAGAAATCTCTAGTTTTCTATAAGGGACGAGCTGCCAAAGGCATTAAGACAGATTGGATGATGCATGAGTTCAGGCTTCCTTCACTCACTGACACATCGCTGCCTAAAAGGCCTTTGGACAAGAACATCCCTGCCAATGTAAGTTCTTCAATTGATCCTTCTACTACTAATCCGATCTCTTACATCTACAGTTCAAAGTAAAAGGCTAGTTTGAGCAAAGTTACATGTATCTAGACTGAGAGAATTAAAGAAACTATTTTACTCTTATTATAGATGAATAAATGTGTGTTTGTGCGTGTGTATGTGCACGCGAATGTGTATGTTTGTCATGACTAATCACAACTAAATACTAACAATGAATCTACTTTTAAGTTGATATTGAAATTATTTATTTCACAAGTAAAGGACTAACCTGATCACAGCTTGCAATTTTTGCCCACCTCATGAAAGAGGTAACCCACTGACAAGTTTATTTGCATTGTGAAACACAGGAGTCCTGGGCAATATGTAGGATCTTCAAGAAGATAAATTCCATGGCACAGAGAGCACTCTCTCAATCCTGGGTATCTCCGTTTCCTGAGAGCACCGAATCAGACTTGTTTTCAGTCTCTCAGACAATGAATGCCAACCAGTTTAGCTCAGAGAGCATTTCTTGCACCACTGAAGCTGGCTCATCGATTCAGTTCAGCTGCAACAATGGCTTCCAGCAGCAGACAAGTGGTATCAATTGCCCTCCTTTCGATCTGACAACTTATAACAATAAGAATAATAATTCGATCAACTTCAGATCATATTCACTTCCAGTTTCAACCGCTGATATATCCACAAGCTTCTTGTTCTCTGCAAGTGAGATGCCAATGGCACCTATGCTTCTTCACTCATCCCCTTCAATACTTGGAGAAGTGGAAAAATCCTCTGCTAGCATAGACTTTGGCCAGCCACAACAGTGCAACGGGTATACAATTGACTTGCCTGCAGAGATCAACAACCACTTGGGAGGTGGAGAAGAAGAGAAGAAGAGTTTGAACACAATCACTGTCAATAACAGCCAGTGGGGAACCATGAGGACGGTTAGTTTTCCCTTCAGCCTTCCACCAAATATTTCTGACGAGTGGAAGCTGAATTTGCCATGGTATTCTCCTCCATGCCCGAGCGAGATGTCAACAAGCTTCTCCACGAACAAATGCTATACTTGATTAGCGCTAGTGTAGGGTTGAGGTGCCTTCATCTGTTAGCATTTCTGTTAGCATAAGAATCAAAATAGGGGAGCGAGAATTTTCCAACTGCACTGCTGTACATCCTTATTGAAACGCTTGTTAACAGCAAAGCTAACAGATTGTAAAGGGAAAAAGATTAGTCAATGTCAAGTGTTTCCTGTTTCATCTGTTCTCAAACTACTTCATACTGATAGTTGCCAGTTACAACTCACCAGACACACTGAAGCCAGCTATCTCAGGCCAAGCGGTATCATCTTTTCTATGTTATTCCACTTTCAGGGAAAAAAAAAAAAAAACTGACTTCATATTAATCACCAAGAGAAGCCAAAGCAATCCGCCGCGCAAATATAGATCATACTCAGCATTCTTCTTAGCCCAAACACTAGAAAGGAAACTATAGATGGAAACTGAAGAGGTTCCCTTCTTCAGGATTAGTACTGCTGCGAACAAAAGACTGCTCATACAATGCTCCAGCCAGGGTCCTTTCTGACACCAACTCCCTTCATCGAACTTCTTATCCTCAAAACTTCATCCCAGTCTCCCATCTCAGCAGAGATGTTCGAGGCAGAGACATAAGCCCCCGACTCCTGGGGCGCTAGCTCACGAACCTTCTTTGCAACTAACATTCCAAGATCAGCGTCGCCATGAACTCTACAAGCCCCAAGCAACACGCTCCACACCAGCCAGTCTGCCTCTACAGGCATCTTATCGATAAAATTTGCAGCCTCTTTCAGACTACCTAACCGACCAAGTAAATCAACCATCGAGGCATAGTGATGCTGCTCTGGTTCAATCCCGTAATCACGTTTCATGGAATTAAAATGGGTAAAACCTTCTTCCACCAGACCATTATGGTTGCAGGCAGACAAAACGCTCAGATAAGTCACTGAATCAGGATTTGTTCCCTGCCGTTTCATCCGTTCAAAGATGCCCAGAGCTTCCAAACCCCTTCCATGTTGAGCATATCCATCGATCAGAGCTGTCCATGTTACCAAATCAGGGTGTTGTATCTCATCAAACACTTTCTGAGAATCGCTGACGATTCCACATTTTGTGTACATCGTCACTAGAGCACCACTCACAGAGAGATGGAACACTAACCCACCTTTGATTCCATGCGCATGTAATTGCTTTCCCAAGCTTACTTTTGACAAGTTGGCACACACTCGAAGAACTGATGAGCTTATTATGTGGTCAAGTCCAAAACCAGAAACTACCATATGGCGAAATTCAGAGAGAGCTGCCTCATTATGACCATTTGTACAGTAAGCCGATACCAAGGAGGCGCACAAGGCTTTATCTTTGCATGGGAATCCATCGTAGACTCTCCTGGCACATGATAAATTCTTGCACCTGGAGTACATAGACACAAGAGCACTACCAACAGGAGTTTCACTTGCAAGTGCATTACGAAGAGCATGTGCGTGGATTTCCTTCCCTTTCATTAGGAACTGGGAATCACAGCAAGCCGTCAGAACAGAGGACAGAATCGTTTCATCAGGGCGAATTCCTTCAAGAATCATTTCCTTGAATAGCTGCAATGCCTCAATGGAGTGACCGTGGACAGCAAAACCTGAGACCATCGAGGTCCATGATACAGTATCTCGTTCATTCATCTGTGAGAATAATTCGTAACTGTCGTCCAAACTTCCACATTTGGAGTACATGGTGAAGAGTGCACTTGCGACATGCATATCAAGTATCGACCCTACTTTCACAACATAAGAATGGATCTGCGCTCCAACTTCCATACTGTCGATGATGCTTAGAACACTGGAGGTACATTTAGTATCAGGTCTTAAACCTTCATGAAACATCATTTTGTAAAGATCCATCGACCGTGTCAAGCTCTGGCTCTGGGCAAGGCCGCAGATCATGGCTGACCAGGTACTCAGACTCTTTCCCGAGCCCATCTCCTCAAATATCTTATCAGACACTGCAATGTTTCCGACTCTGGCATAAGTACTGATGAAAGCCTCCTTCACCACAGAATCCGCAAACAATGGCCCGTTCTTAAACGTCCAACAATGAATTTGCATCGCCTCTTTTACCATGAAAGACTTAGCGCAGGCCAGGAGCACACTCGTCAAGGCATACTTATTAACTTCCACGCCGCTTGCTATCATTTCCTTAAACAACTTAACAGCATTGCCAGCATCCTCCCCGTGAACAAAACCTGAAATCATGACAGTCCAAGAAACAACATTGCGAGCAGGCATTCGCGAGAACTCCTTCACCGCATCATCCATATCACCGCACTTCGCATAGAGATCAACAATACCAGTACCGACAAAAACATCATCTCCAACGTCACGCTTGATCACCCATCCATGTACAGCTCTCCCCATCTCGAGCTCCCCAGACGTAGCGCACGCACTCAAAATGCTCGAGAAAGTAAACCCGTTTGGCATGCAAAACCCACGCACCATCCTGCGGAAAAGATCCAAAGCCACCAAATTCTCTCCGTTCCTGACCGCCCCAGCCACAATCGCATTCCAACAAACCACATTCCCGCCGCAGTTCCCCTCAAACACCTTTACAGCATCGCCAAACCTCCCGCTCTTCGCAAACAAGTCAATCAGCCCGGTCACGACATACCCATTAGAAAAGAATCCGTTCTTCATCACAAGGGAGCAGATTTGCGTACCGAACTCGACATTCCGGGACGAGGCGCAGGCCGAAAGCGCGTTTCCATAGTCGAAATGGTCTGGGTTGAGGCCCCGGGAGTGCATTTCGGCGAAATATCTAGCTGGGTCATTGGATTGAGAGGTGGGGTTCGGTTGGGGGATTTTGTCGAGCATCTTGCGTGCCGATACGAGGGAGGTGGCGGAGTGGGAATTGGGTGGTTTGGGGAGATGGGCATGGTTGTTGGGGTTTGTTTGGTTCATGGGGAGAGTGTGGGGTGGTTGAGATTGAAGAGGGAGAGGAGGGTTTGATGGTGGCGGGGTTTTGGGGAGGGAGAGAGGGGAGAGGAATTTGGGGGATGATTGGTGAAGGGTGCGATGAAAAGATCTCATTTTTTTCCTTCTTCTTCTTCTTTCTCTTCCTTTTTGGGTGGGCTAACAGAAAGATCACATCTTTTTTGGTTTATTTTGTGAGGATTTTTGATGTCGCATTCGGATTCAAAATGTTATAGGCTTTGGTAGCCGTAGGCTCTGTTGCGGGAAATTCTAAATGCGCACCATATTTTTATTATGGGTTATTTACTGGTTTGTCCCTCAAATCTTTATATATTATGATTTAGTCCCCTAAAGCTTCATATTTAGCATTTAGTCCCCAAATCTCCTGAGTTACTACAATTTAGTTCCCCTATATATCTTCTTTTAATTTTTGATCTGATATTACCATTTTACCCTTCCTTATTCATTCTTTTTCTTCCTCCTCTCTTCTCTTCCTCTCTTCTTCGTCTCTTCTCATTTTCTTAATTATTCCTCTTCTCTTCTCCTTCGCTCTTCCTCTTCTCTTTTCCAATAAGGAGGGGTAAAATGGTAATATCAGGTCAAAAATTAAAGGAAGTTAGGAAGGGAAACTAAATTGTAGTAACTTAGGAGATTTTGGGACTGAATGTTCAATATGAAGATTTAGGGGACTAAATATAATATATAAAGATTTGAGGGACAAACCAGTAAATACCTCTATTTTTATAGCGAGCACCATTTTCCCCTATGTTGTAAATCACTTTACTATATAGTATGTGGTGTTCACTAGTAAAATGTCGTCCGCATTAAGAGTTTCCCCTCTGCTCTCTTGCTTAATAATTTTTTTGGGTTAATTACAGTCAGATCCCTGTAGTATTATGTAGTATTGGAGTGTGTAACTTAACACCCCTGAAGTTTGAAACTCTAAAAAAAAAAAACTCCTGAATTTAGTTATTTTCACTCTCCTTTTTTATTAAAGTGCACTATTGTCCCTTAAATTCATATTGTACCCTTATCCCTCACTTTAATGAGTGTGCTGGTTAAAAGGGAGGATGTGGTAGAATAGGAATTTAAGAGACAAGAGTGCACTTTAGTAAAAAAAAGAGTGAAAATAACTAAGTCCGGGGTTTTTTTGAGAGTTTTAAACTTTAAGAGTGTTAAGTTGCACACCCCTAATACTACAAGGGGTCTAACTGTAATTAACTCTAATTTTTTATATATCAGTATTTTCTCTACATGTCTGTAATGCAATGTCAAGATAATTGAGTTGATCACTCTCTATCAGTCTCTAACAGAATGTCAAGATGGCCGAGTTGGTCTAAGGCGCCAGTTTCAGGTACTGGTCCGAAAGGGCATGGGTTCGAATCCCATTCTTGACAACTATTTTTATCTCTTCAATTAATGATAAATAATTCATTTTTTACACAATTACTCCTTTTTAAAATAAATATAATAACTTTTATGCTCTTCAATTAATGAAAATCGTTCAGGAGTAATAAGAATTTAAATGTTATAAAAATTAAATCATCTATCAACATAAAAGCTGATCCAGTAAAAATCCAAATGAGACCGGTTAAGCTTATAATGTCTATCGTCTAAAATATCTCCATAAAAAAGAAATTGATTCAACCTCTTCTTGCAACGCAACTAGATTTCTCTCTTATTTGAAAATATTATTTGACTTTAACTACAACGTAACCGGAGAAACATGATAAATACACTTCATCCCTTTTCTAATAGGGACATCTTGGCATTTTCTGTACATTCCAAATCTCGATAGTTTAGAAATTCTACTCTATATATCTTCTTAATCTCCTTTTTCTCTATATATTCCTATTAATCAAGATAGAAAAGAGAAAGATTGAGAAATTGAATCCTCCATTCTACTATGTTTTCTTCTCGGTTGAATCTCATATATCTCATAATATATTTGTGTTTGCTTGTATTCCTTTCATTTATTATTATTATTATTTTGAAATCGAGATGGTGAGCTATTATCCCCTGTGTTTCGGAAAATTTTATTTACACACGAAAATTTACTCTTCATGCATGGTTTTAAAACTTGTAAATAATTACAAATTTACCATTTATTTTTTTTGACTAAGTTATCATTTTAAATCATAAATTAAGACTTTTTAAAATTTAAAACTACAACTTATCTTCTTCCTCCTCTGTTTTTTCTCTAAAATTTTTAAAAATATTTTTTAGTAGAATTTAATTTTTTAAAAAAAATACAGCTCCTACAAACCTATTGATTTGATTTCTTAACCTCTTAAATTTTTTAAATTCATGTTTCTAAAAAGATCTGGAGAAATTTTAAATTTTTCGAATTCACCGTAACAAGTAAAATTAGGATTTGAAGTTTTAGTTTGAATTTTTTTTATTCAAATGGAAAATTCCAATATGCAATTGGTGTCAGAGGACAAATCTAAGATATAATTTAAATTTATTCTTATTTTTTTATGTGTATTTGTTTGCAATTTTATTATTACTTATGATTCTTTTGTGAGGGAGACGTCGGCTGCTGGTCGGGTTTTAATACCCGACCAAGCAATTCTTTGGTCGGATATTAATACCCAACCAATATATTTTTAGTTTGGGAATTAATATCCGATTCGAAAAATTTGGGATCGGATGACATAAGGAGATAGAGAGAATGAGAAGGGTTTAATTTGGAAAAAAAATTTTGGGTGCATAGAGTAAATTTGTGACATTTCAAAATAGAAATTTGGTGTAAAGATCACTCAAGGCGTCAAAAGTAAATTGCAGTGTGTAAATAGAATTTCCCATGCATTCCCTTAAAACAATTTTAATAGACATACATAAGTGTTCATAAACCTATACAAAAGCAAAAGTGAATTACAACACAGATTACCACAAACTATAAATTATATAATACTCAAAATCTAAAATATCCGGCAATCACAAATACAAGCGAGAGACATTTCAAACTGATTTACTCACATCAACATTTGAAATCTGTACTGATTGCGAAACCTCTGCGACTGGTATTCCTTTCATTTATTATCCAACGACATACTTGCATATTGTTCGAAATCTAAAGTGTGTAAACATTAAATATTGAAATTATGACAAAGACAACTTAATCCACATAAACTACTGCAATTTTAAGCGAAAAGGATGTAGACGAGAAAATCAATTCCCTGTTACATACGCAACCACGAATTTTCTCCTTTCTCGCAAAATCCAAAGTCACAATAAATAAATATCTGTCTCTTAAATCTTTAAAAATTAAAATTTAATCTCTTACACTTTCATATTTATAATTTAGGCCTCAAAATTCTTTAAATTACTTTACTTTACTCCCAGCTATATTTTTTGTTCGAATTTTTTGTTATATTCCCGAATTACTTCACTTTAATTCTCTCTTCTCTCTTACTCCTGGAGAGGGAAACACAATAAGAAAATGAGGAAGATGAAAGGGAGGACTAAAGTAAAATAACTCAGAGATATAACGGAAAATTCGGACTAAAAATATGATTGGGAGACTAAAGTGAGATAACTTAAAGAATTTGAAAACTAAATTATAAATAGGGTTAATTACAGTTAGACCCCCTGTAGTATTGAGAGTGTGTAACTTTAACACCCCTGAAGTTTGAAACTCCCAAAAAACTCTCTGGATTTAGTTATTTTCACTCTCCTTTTTTTTTTTTATTAAAGTGCACTCTTGTCTCTCAGATTCCTATTCTATTCTCATCCCTCCGTTTAATGAGTGTGCTGGTTAAAAGGAATGATGGGGTAGAATAGAAATTTAAGGGACAAGAGTGCACTTTAGTAAAAAAAGAGAGTGAAAATAACAAATTTCAGGGGGTTTTTTGAGAGTTTCAAACTTCATGGGTATTAAGTTATACAACCCAATACTATATGAGGTCTAACTGTAATTAACTCTTATAAATATAAAGATTTGAGATATTAAATTCTAATTTCTAAATATTTAAGGGTTAGATATATAAAAACCCCTAAATAAATACAACTCTTGACCTTGAACGCTTCTCTCGTCAAAGTCTCAGACCCAAGAATAGTCCCGCAACATTACTTGTCAAACAAACTCATCAGTATATGTTGGACCTGCTACTAGCCTAAGCTAACCAAAGATGGGAGAGCCAAGGCAAGTGAGGCTGTACGGGACTCGGGCTAGCTCGTATTGTGCAATGGTGCACAGTGCCCTCAAGCTCAAAGGTGTCTCCTACGACTACGTCGAGGAGGACCTCGCCAACAAGAGCGAGGCGCTCCTCCGCCTGAATCCGGTGCACAAGCCCTGTCCTCGTGGTGGACGGGAAGGCGGTGGCCGAGTCGTCGGTCATATTGGAGTTTGTGGAGGATCTCTGGAAGGAGCCACCGACCCTGCTTCCCGAGGATCCCTACTTGAAGGCTAGAGTCCGGTTCTGGGTGGCCTTCGTCTACCAAAAGGTACCTTTTTTTTCCTGATATTTTTCTTGATTTATTGAGATTTTCAGTTGCTATATTTTAATAATTAGTTGTCCTTTGTGATTACAGTTGATACAGTCCAGCTACACAATCATACTTTCAACTGGAGAAGCACAAGAGAAGGCAGCCAAGGAGTTCGTAGACCACTTGATCACACTTGAACATGGCCTGCAAGAGGACTTGCCACGGACCACCACCGGCACATTCATCCACGGGGAGACGCCAGGCATCCTCGACGTCATCCTCGGCTCCTGCGCTAGCGGAATGAGGATCCTCGGAGAGCTCGTGGGGACGGAGCTACTACAGAAGGAGCGGACGCCCCTGTTGTCATCGGCAGTGGCTGCATTTGCAGACATGGAGGTGCTCGAGGACACCATGAGACCTTACGACAAGTTGCTCGAGCACGTGCAGTCCATGAGAGAGAAGGCTCTTGCAATGGCGACTTGAATCGTCACAGCGTATAATGTTGTGGGAACTATATATGTTACGTATCTGTGTATCTGTGTGCATGTGTTGCTTGGCTTGTCATACTTTGATCAATAAGATAAGTTTGCTTCAATTTGAATCCACAATGAAAATGATGATCTCTCTTCTCGAAATTCATCAATTACTAGTATCAATCTTCCTGGTCCTCATTGAGGCTCAAAGCCCCTCGGGGTGATCATCAACATGAGTGACTACTCGTTCTTGTGGCTGCTCCTGCAAACATTCAATCGGAGATTTGCTAGTGAATTCAAATTTCAGCTTGAACTAAAGTAGAGATTGAAAGAAAAGGATAGAAAATGGTAGAATTAACATAGAAACCATTACTCTCGTAATGAGGAGGACAAACTGTAAAGAAAAGACTTCAGGTAGCTTAAACTTGCCATAAACAAGCCCATACTCAGTAACTCACTCTTCAGCATCTCAACTCTATCAGCACTCCTTGAAAGGGAGGGGAAGGCTCTAGAATGTTGAAATTATTAGTCCCACATCGAGTGTGGGACTAATTTGAAAGGGAGGGGAAGGCTATAAAATTACCCTTCCCCCCTCCCATTAATCTCGTCCCAATCTCCTCTCCCTTTGTAAATTATTACTTTTGTATAGTAATAAATTCTGCTGTCTTGTCCGTGGTTTTTACCCAAGAAGGGGTTTTCCACGTAAATCTTTGTGTCTCCATTTCTCTGGTCTGTGGTCATTTGCTATTTTCCCACTGGTTTTCTTCATAACAGTGGTATCAGAGCAAGGTCAGCAAGATCGTGGTACTTATCGTATGCTCTGTGGCTGTAAGTGGATCCTCCACATTTGTGGTTGCCACCCTCCACATCAGAAAATAAGTATTTGCTTCTTTGTGGGACCTACTCGGTATACTTGCGGGGTCCACCCACTTGTTATTGTTCTTGTGTGAGTAAGGTCAATAAGGTCGTGGTACTTATCGTATGCTCTGTGGCTGTAAGTGGATCCTCCACATTTGTGGTTGCCACCCTCCACATCAGAAAATAAGTATTTGCTTCTTTGTGGAACCTACTCGGTACACTTGCGGGGTCCACCCACTTATTCTTGTTCTTGTGGGACCCACTTTCTTCCGCTTGTTCTCCCACTTGTGCTGGTAGGGCCCACTTTCGTGAATAGTGTTCTGGTAGGGCCCACTTTCGTGAATAGTGTTCTTGTGGGGCCCACTTCCGTGAATAGTGTTCTGATAGGGCCCACTTCCGTGAATAGTATTCTTGTGGGGCCCACTTCCGTGAATAGTGTTCTTGTGGGGCCCACTTCCGTGAATAGTGTTCTCGTGGGGCCCACTTTCGTCCACCTGTTTTGAATAGTGGGAGTTGTGTTGGAGTTGGGATATAGCAATGACACGCAAATTTGAGATTGAAAAATTCACTGGAGGCAATTTTGGTCTCTGGAAGATGAAGATGAGGGCTATCTTGGTAAAAGATAAGTGCCTTCCTGCCATCGGTGAAAGGCCAGAGAATATCTCAGACGAGAAATGGTTGGAAATGGATGCTGAGGCTATTTCAGATCTCCATCTCGGATTAGGAGATGATTTATTGTCCAGCATTCAAGAGAAGAAGACAGCAAAGGAGATTTGGGACCATCTCATCAAACTGTACGAGGTAAAATCTCTCCACAATAAAATTTTTCTTAAGAGGAAGTTGTACACCATTCGGATGTCAGAATTCACTGTAGTGACGGAGCACATAAACACCCTCAACACTTTATTTTCACAACTCAAGAATTTGGGTTATGATATAAAGATGGGTGAACGTGCTGAAATTCTACTCCAAAGTCTACCGGATTCATATGATCAACTCATCATCAACAAAACAAGCAACTTGGCTGAAGATCGCCTCGACTTCGATGATATTGCAGCTGCAGTCCTAGATGAAGAGAAGCGGCGCAAAAACAAAGAAGAAAGGCGAGCAAGTTCACACCAAGCAGAAGCATTGTCGATGACGAGAGGAAGATCAATAGAGCCTGGCCCCAGTGGGAGTCAAAGTCACGGTAGATCCAAATCACGGAGTAAGAAGAATGTCAAATGCTACAATTGTGACAAGAAGGGTCACTACAAAAAGGATTGTTGGAATTTGAAACAAAATTCCGGTCCTCAAGGAAATGTGGCAAGCAGCTCAAATGATGGAAATGCCCTAGTATGTGAGGCAGCAACGTCACATGAAGGCAGAAAAAGATTACAGGATGCATGGTTGTTCGATTCTGGAGCAACATTTCACATGACTTCTCGCAGAGAATGGTTCTATCACTATGAACCAGTCTCTGGGGGAATGGTTTACAGCTGTAATGATCATGCCTTAAAGATCGTTGGAAAAGGATCCATCAAATTGAAGATGTTTGACGGGACAGTTCGCACCATCGAAGAAGTGCGACATGTGGAGGGAATAAAGAAGAACTTACTGTCTTTAGGACAGCTTGACGACCTCGGGTGCAAGATGGAAGGTGAGAAGGGGATCATGAAGATTGTGCGAGGCGCGCTTGTGATCATGAAAGGAGAAAAGCTAGCTGCAAACTTGTACTTAGTCAAGGGAGAGACTCTGCAGGAAGGAGAAGCATCAGTTGTCACAAACAATGATGATGAGAAGACTGCAACGATGTGGCATCAAAAACTTTGCCACATATCGGAGCAGGGAATGAAGATTCTTGCAGATAGAAAGCTACTTCCGGGTCTCACGAAGGTTTCTCTACCATTCTGTGAGCAATGTGTGACAAGCAAGCAGCACCGGTTAAAGTTCAGCACATCAAATTCTAGAAGCCTTCAAATTCTAGAATTGGTTCACTCTGATGTATGGCAGGCACCAGGTGTGTCTCTTGGAGGAGCAAAATATTTTGTAACATTTATTGATGACTATTCCAGGAGATGTTGGTTGTATCCAATCAGAAGTAAGGCAGATGTGCTTCCAACCTTCAAGATTTTCAAGGCGCAAGTGGAACTTGAGACTAGTAAAAGGATCAAATGTCTCAGGTCAGATAATGGAGGAGAATACACTGGTAATAATTTTGATAAATTCTGCAAGTAAGAAGGTATCAAAAGACAGTTCACGACGGCGTACACCCCTCAACAGAATGGAGTGGCAGAGCGGATGAATAGAACGTTGCTTGAATGTACAAGAGCAATGTTGGGAGCATCAGGCTTAGAAAAATCTTTCTGGGCTGAAGCAGTCAACACCGCCTGTTATGTGATCAATCGGACTCCATCAACAGCAATTGAGTTGAAAACGCCGATGGAGATGTGGACAGGTAAACCAGTAGATTACTCCAATCTTCATGTTTTCGGAAGTTCTGTATATGTGATGTATAATTCCCAAGAAACTACTAAGTTGGATCCAAAATCCAGAAAGTGTATTTTCTTAGGGTATGCTGATGGTGTAAAGGGGTATCGTTTGTGGGATCCCACTACCCACAAAGTTGTCACCAGCAGAGATGTCATCTTTACAGAAAAGAAGATCCTAGATGATAGCACTTCAAAAGCAGAGACTGCAGTGATACAGGCGAAAGATAATTCCTCTGAAGCAGTTGGAGAAAACCAGATTCCAGAACCTGTTGATTCTGGTGTGCAAGAGATCAGACGATCAAGCCGAGAAAGAAAAGCTCCAGTTTGGCATTCTGACTATGATGTGGATAGCAATGTTGCATATTGCCTTCTAACTGAAGATGGAGAGCCATCAACTTTCCAAGAAGCAACGGTCAGTTCGGATGCATATCAGTGGATGGCAGCAATGCAAGAGGAGATCGAAGCTCTTCATAAAAATGAGACTTGGGATCTTGTGCAACTACCACCAGGAAGAAAACCCATTGGCAACAAATGGGTATACAAAATCAAAAGGAACAGTGATGATCAACTGGAGCGATATCGTGCAAGATTGGTGGTCAAAGGCTACGCTCAGAAGGAAGGTATTGACTTTAATGATATCTTTTCTCCTGTGGTTAAACTTTCTACAGTTCGAGTAGTTCTGGCTATATGTGCTATCTCTGATTTACATATAGAGCAATTAGATGTAAAGACAGCATTTCTTCATGGTGATCTTGAAGAAGAGATTTATATGCTCCAACCAGAAGGATTTGAAGAAAAAGAAAAGAAGAACTTGGTTTGCAGGTTGAACAAATCTCTATACGGCTTAAAGCAGGCGCCGAGATGTTGGTATAAGAGATTTGATTCTTTCATCATGAGCCTGGAATACAATAGACTCTATGCAGACCCTTGTGCATATTTCAAGAGGTTTGATGATAATAACTTTGTTATATTGCTATTGTATGTAGATGACATGTTAGTTGCAGGCCCTAACAAAGGTCAGATTCAAGAATTAAAGGCTCAGTTGGCTAGGGAGTTTGAGATGAAGGACTTGGGACCAGCAAACAAGATTCTAGGGATGCAAATTCACCGAGACAGAAGTAATAGGAAGATTTGGCTTACTCAGAAAAATTATTTGAAGAAAATTCTTCGGAGATTCAATATGCAAGATTGTAAGTCAGTTTCTACCCCTCTTCCTGTTAATTTCAAGTTATCCTCAAGTATGTGTCCTAGCAATGAAGAAGAGAGGATGGAGATGTCTCGAGTACCGTATGCATCAGCAGTGGGGAGTTTAATGTTTTATATGATCTGTACAAGACCAGACATTGCACATGCAGTGGGAGTGGTTAGTCGATACATGGCAAATCCTGGTAGAGAGCATTGGAATACGGTAAAGAGGATTCTACGATATGTTAAAGGAACCTCAGATGTTGCATTATGTTATAGAGAATCAGATGTAATTGTTCGTGGATACGCTGACTCTGATTATGCAGGTGATCTTGACAAAAGTAAATCCACTACTGGATATGTGTTCATTCTTGCAGGTGGGGCTGTAAGCTGGATTTCAAAATTGCAGTCTGTTGTTGCAACCTCAACTACAGAAGCAGAATATGTAGCAGCTACACAAGCCAGTAAAGAGACGATATGGTTGAAGTTGGTGATGGAGGAGTTCGGGCACAAACAAGAGAAGATTTCTTTGTTTTGTGACAGTCAGAGCGCTTTGCATCTTGCAAAGAATCCAGCCTTTCATTCAAGAACCAAGCATATCCGAGTTCAGTATCACTTCGTTCGTGAGAAAGTGGAAGAAGGAACGGTGGATGTACAGAAGATACACACTAAAGAGAACCTAGCAGATTTTTTGACAAAAGGAGTCAACACGGACAAGTTCATTTGGTGTCGATCCTCTTGTGGCCTAGCAGAGATGTAAGCAACATGATGACAAGACAGAAAGGATGGTGTGAAGATTAATTGAAACTCAATTAAATCTTCAAGTGGGAGAATGTTGAAATTATTAGTCCCACATCGAGTGTGGGACTAATTTGAAAGGGAGGGGAAGGCTATAAAATTAGCCTTCCCCCCTCCCATTAATCTCGTCCCAATCTCCTCTCCCTTTGTAAATTATTACTTTTGTATAGTAATAAATTCTGCTGTCTTGTCCGTGGTTTTTACCCAAGAAGGGGTTTTCCACGTAAATCTTTGTGTCTCCATTTCTCTGGTCTGTGGTCATTTGCTATTTTCCCACTCGTTTAGCAAATGACCACAGACCAGAGAAATGGAGACACAAAGATTTACGTGGAAAACCCCTTCTTGGGTAAAAACCACGGACAAGACAGCAGAATTTATTACTATACAAAAGTAATAATTTACAAAGGGAGAGGAGATTGGGACGAGATTAATGGGAGGGGGGAAGGCTAATTTTATAGCCTTCCCCTCCCTTTCAAATTAGTCCCACACTCGATGTGGGACTAATAATTTCAACATTCTCCCACTTGAAGATTTAATTGAGTTTCAACTAATCTTCACACCATCCTTTCTGTCTTGTCATCATGTTGCTTACATCTCTGCTAGGCCACAAGAGGATCGACACCAAATGAACTTGTCCGTGTTGACTCCTTTTGTCAAAAAATCTGCTAGGTTCTCTTTAGTGTGTATCTTCTGTACATCCACCGTTCCTTCTTCCACTTTCTCACGAACGAAGTGATACTGAACTCGGATATGCTTGGTTCTTGAATGAAAGGCTGGATTCTTTGCAAGATGCAAAGCGCTCTGACTGTCACAAAACAAAGAAATCTTCTCTTGTTTGTGCCCGAACTCCTCCATCACCAACTTCAACCATATCGCCTCTTTACTGGCTTGTGTAGCTGCTACATATTCTGCTTCTGTAGTTGAGGTTGCAACAACAAACTGCAATTTTGAAACCCAGCTTACAGCCCCACCTGCAAGAATGAACACATATCCAGTAGTGGATTTACTTTTGTCAAGATCACCTGCATAATCAGAGTCAGCGTATCCACGAACAATTACATCTGATCCTCTATAACATAATGCAACATCTGAGGTTCCTTTAACATATCGCAGAATCCTCTTTACCGTATTCCAATGCTCTCTACCAGGATTTGCCATGTATCGACTAACCACTCCCACTGCATGTGCAATGTCTGGTCTTGTACAGATCATAGCAAATATTAAACTCCCCACTGCTGATGCATACGGTACTCGAGACATCTCCATCCTCTCTTCTTCATTGCTAGGACACATACTTGAGGATAACTTGAAATTAACAGGAAGAGGGGTAGAAACTGACTTACAATCTTGCATATTGAATCTCCGAAGAATTTTCTTCAAATAATTTTTCTGAGTAAGCCAAATCTTCCTATTACTTCTGTCTCGGTGAATTTGCATCCCTAGAATCTTGTTTGCTGGTCCCAAGTCCTTCATCTCAAACTCCCTAGCCAACTGAGCCTTTAATTCTTGAATCTGACCTTTGTTAGGGCCTGCAACTAACATGTCATCTACATACAATAGCAATATAACAAAGTTATTATCATCAAACCTCTTGAAATATGCACAAGGGTCTGCATAGAGTCTATTGTATTCCAGGCTCATGATGAAAGAATCAAATCTCTTATACCAACATCTCGGCGCCTGCTTTAAGCCGTATAGAGATTTGTTCAACCTGCAAACCAAGTTCTTCTTTTCTTTTTCTTCAAATCCTTCTGGTTGGAGCATATAAATCTCTTCTTCAAGATCACCATGAAGAAATGCTGTCTTTACATCTAATTGCTCTAGATGTAAATCAGAGATAGCACATATAGCCAGAACTACTCGAACTGTAGAAAGTTTAACCACAGGAGAAAAGATATCATTAAAGTCAATACCTTCCTTCTGAGCGTAGCCTTTGACCACCAATCTTGCACGATATCGCTCCAGTTGATCATCACTGTTCCTTTTGATTTTGTATACCCATTTGTTGCCAATGGGTTTTCTTCCTGGTGGTAGTTGCACAAGATCCCAAGTCTCATTTTTATGAAGAGCTTCGATCTCCTCTTGCATTGCTGCCATCCATTGATATGCATCCGAACTGACCGTTGCTTCTTGGAAAGTTGATGGCTCTCCATCTTCAGTTAAAAGGCAATATGCAACATTGCTATCCACATCATAGTCAGAATGCCAAACTGGAGCTTTTCTTTCTCGGCTTGATCGTCTGATCTCTTGCACACCAGAATCAACAGGTTCTGGAATCTGGTTTTCTCCAACTGCTTCAGAGGAATTATCTTTCGCCTGTATCACTGCAGTCTCTGCTTTTGAAGTGCTATCATCTAGGATCTTCTTTTATGTAAAGATGACATCTCTGCTGATGACAACTTTGTGGGTAGTGGGATCCCACAAACGATACCCCTTTACACCATCAGCATACCCTAAGAAAATACACTTTCTGGATTTTGGATCCAACTTAGTAGTTTCTTGGGAATTATACATCACATATACAGAACTTCCGAAAACATGAAGATTGGAGTAATCTACTGGTTTACCTGTCCACATCTCCATCGGCGTTTTCAACTCAATTGCTGTTGATGGAGTCCGATTGATCACATAACAGGCGGTGTTGACTGCTTCAGCCCAGAAAGATTTTTCTAAGCCTGATGCTCCCAACATTGCTCTTGTACATTCAAGCAACGTTCTATTCATCCGCTCTGCCACTCCATTCTGTTGAGGGGTGTACGCCGTCGTGAACTGTCTTTTGATACCTTCTTACTTGCAGAAGTTATCAAAATCATTACCAGTGTATTCTCCTCCATTATCTGACCTGAGACATTTGATCCTTTTACTAGTCTCAAGTTCCACCTGCGCTTTGAAAATCTTGAAGGTTGGAAGCACATCTGCCTTACTTCTGATTGGATACAACCAACATCTCCTGGAATAGTCATCAATAAATGTTACAAAATATTTTGCTCCTCCAAGAGACATACCTGGTGCCTGCCATACATCAGAGTGAACCAATTCTAGAATTTGAAGGCTTCTAGAATTTGATGTGCTGAACTTTAACCGGTGCTGCTTGCTTGTCACACATTGCTCACAGAATGGTAGAAAAACCTTCGTGAGACCCGGAAGTAGCTTTCTATCTGCAAGAATCTTCATTCCCTGCTCCGATATGTGGCAAAGTTTTTGATGCCACATCGTTGCAGTCTTCTCATCACCATTGTTTGTGACAACTGATACTTCTTCTTCCTGCAGAGTCTCTCCCTTGACTAAGTACAAGTTTGCAGCTAGCTTTTCTCCTTTCATGATCACAAGCGCGCCTCGCACAATCTTCATGATCCCCTTCTCACCTTCCATCTTGCACCCGAGGTCGTCAAGCTGTCCTAAAGACAGCAAGTTCTTCTTTATTCCCTCCACATGTCGCACTTCTTCGATGGTGCGAACTGTCCCGTCAAACATCTTCAATTTGATGGATCCTTTTCCAACGATCTTTAAGGCATGATCATTACAGCTGTAAACCATTCCCCCAGAGACTGGTTCATAGTGATAGAACCATTCTCTGCGAGAAGTCATGTGAAATGTTGCTCCAGAATCGAACAACCATACATCCTGTAATCTTTTTCTGCCTTCATGTGACGTTGCTGCCTCACATACTAGGGCATTTTCATCATTTGAGCTGCTTGCCACATTTCCTTGAGGACCGGAATTTTGTTTCAAATTCCAACAATCCTTTTTGTAGTGACCCTTCTTACCACAATTGTAGCATTTGACATTCTTCTTACTCCGTGATTTGGATCTACCGTGACTTTGACTCCCACTGGGGCCAGGCTCCATTGATCTTCCTCTCGTCATCGACAATGCTTCTGCTTGGTGTGAACTTGCTCGCCTTTCTTCTTTATTTTTGCGCCGCTTCTCTTCATCTAGGACTGCAGCTGCAAAATCATCGAAGTCGAGGCGATCTTCAGCCAAGTTGCTTGTTTTGTTGATGATGAGTTGATCATATGAATCCGGTAGACTTTGGAGTAGAATTTCAGCACGTTCACCCATCTTTATATCATAACCCAAATTCTTGAGTTGTGAAAATAAAGTGTTGAGGGTGTTTATGTGCTCCGTCACTACAGTGGATTCTGACATCCGAATGGTGTACAACTTCCTCTTAAGAAAAATTTTATTGTGGAGAGATTTTACCTCGTACAGTTTGATGAGATGGTCCCAAATCTCCTTTGCTGTCTTCTTCTCTTGAATGCTGGACAATAAATCATCTCCTAATCCGAGATGGAGATCTGAAATAGCCTCAGCATCCATTTCCAACCATTTCTCGTCTGAGATATTCTCTGGCCTTTCACCGATGGCAGGAAGGCACTTATCTTTTACCAAAATAGCCCTCATCTTCATCTTCCAGAGACCAAAATTGCCTCCAGTGAATTTTTCAATCTCAAATTTGCGTGTCATTGCTATATCCCAACTCCAACACAACTCCCACTATTCAAAACAAGTGGACGAAAGTGGGCCTCACGAGAACACTATTCACGAAAGTGGGCCCCACAAGAACACTATTCACGGAAGTGGGCCCCACAAGAATACTATTCAAGGAAGTGGGCCCTACCAGAACACTATTCACGGAAGTGGGCCCCACAAGAACACTATTCACGAAAGTGGGCCCTACCAGCACAAGTGGGAGAACAAGCGGAAGAAAGTGGGTCCCACAAGAACAAGAATAAGTGGGTGGACCCCGCAAGTGTACCGAGTAGGTTCCACAAATAAGCAAATACTTATTTTCTGATGTGGAGGGTGACAACCACAAATGTGGAGGATCCACTTACAGCCACAGAGCATACGATAAGTACCACGACCTTATTGACCTTACTCACACAAGAACAACAACAAGTGGGTGGACCCCGCAAGTATACCGAGTAGGTCCCACAAAGAAGCAAATACTTATTTTCTGATGTGGAGGGTGGCAACCACAAATGTGGAGGATCCACTTACAGCCACAGAGCATACTATAAGTACCACAACCTTGCTGACCTTGCTCTGATACCACTGTTATGGAGAAAAACCAGTGGGAAAATAGCAAATGATCACAGACCAGAGAAATGGAGACACAAAGATTTACGTGGAAAACCCCTTCTTGGGTAAAAACCACGGACAAGACAACATAATTTATTACTATACAAAAGTAATAATTTACAAAGGGAGAGGAGATTGGGACGAGATTAATGGGAGGGGGGAAGGCTAATTTTATAGCCTTCCCCTCCCTTTCAAATTAGTCCCACACTCGATGTGGGACTAATAATTTCAACAGTTTCCACAAAGAAGCTGATGCAGGGATCAAGCCAAGCAGTCCCTTAAAGACCTCAGAACATAGTCTAACCCCACTGCAGAGAGCAATGACCGATACGGGCTCTATATTAGGGCCCGCTCGATGTCGGGCACGACAAGAGAGCACCCAGCACCAGCAATGGCCTCCATCTCCCTGACGACTGAATCCACTACTGACTATTTATCAGTGGTATTTGGGTTGAGGAAAGACCTCATCCCATTGCCCGCTAGAACTGCTACTACTCATGGCTGCCAGCGTCAAATTCGAATTCAGGTTGCTTTATAAGATGGTAGCTCAATGTGTATTTGAGATACTAAACAAGAGAATGTCCAAGAGAGTGTAAAACTGTATAGTAGTATTTGCTGTGAGTTGGTGAACCTTTGATTAATTCTATCAATATAACATTTATAGGGAGTCTAGTCCAGTGGAAATCTCGCTGGTTAGGATCAAGCAAGTACCTGCTCATTGAGTTGTTTCGCCTACTATTCTTTCAGTATGAGGTGCAAGCTGAAAGACTGTGATCATAATGACATCCTTTTAGGTAACTTATTGTTCCCCTAGCTTCTCTGGTAGAGATCTCCTAGTTTTTAGTTAGACGTGTTCAACTTGACCAATATCTCTCTTTCTAGATTGAATCAGAACTTAATTGATTAAAATCAACATGCCATTATTCTTTATTGAAGCCTTGTTCAATCAATGCACTCACAGACGTGCACTTTTGATTCTTTTTATTTCAAAGAAAAGAAGATCACAAGCCATTACAGATATGGACCTTGTGACTCCTCATAATAACTATTGCTCCAACTACTAATAGGTGCATCTAAAGAGGGTTGGTGGAACGGCCAAGTCAACGTTGTCATATGCAATGATGCAAGAGAACTTGAGTTCAATATGACTCCAAGAAAATATAAGCATTCCTATACGCATTTACTTCCAGTTGGATACGAAATTTCATATACGGATATCCTCATTTTAAACCTAATACTATCTAGCATATAAATATCTAGGCATGGTAACGGGTCAGGGCTAAAACCGGACATCTAAGAAGTACAAACACACTGTTGGGGATACCGTGTCCATATCAAACATGTATCGGGCACAAATACACAATAGGCAAGATAAAAACTGTAACGGACATGCCACACATGTTCAATAAAAAAGAAAAGAATATTGTGTCATTGTTGTGTACATGTTTTTTGTAAGTTGTGTTTGAAAAGGAGTTAATGTTACGAAAAATCAAAAAATAAACAACTACAAAATTAATAATATCTATCTATACCTACTTAGTTTTATGAATTTATATTTCAATAGTTTTTGTCCAAATGGGTCTTGTACTTTCTATATCTGAAAAATTGATTTTTTGTGTCAGCACTCTTTATATTATGACCTACTACTATCACCAGATATTCTTTTGTCTCTTTGCCTATAAAGAAAGAGAGAGAGATAGATGTATGATTATTGGCCAGACTTGTCCTTTATAAATGAATGAAGAGACACGAAATTATATATTGCTAGTACTTTCTTTTTGGATAATTGAGTAGTAAAATTATTATGTTAATAGATGCATAAATATTTATATTTTTTCTCGTGTCATTGCCATGCCCGTGTCCTTATCTTTTCAAAAAAATAGGTGTCCCGTGTCCCCGTATCCATATTACCTAACCGGGCATTAGTCCAAATAGAAAAGAATTTTTTTTTTTTTTTTTGAAATTTCTATCAAGGACAACGAAATAAAGGAGGGGCAAACAATGAAGAGAAGTATATGTAGGGAAAAAAGGATTCTAAGAAAATAGGGATACAAAGACTTTTTCCTCTTTAGTCTGTAAGCAATATTTTCAATCCCACTCAAGTAATACAAAGCCATGGTGTCACGCCCCGCTTTCGATATACGGTATACAAACACGTATAACAGGTACCAGCAACATATTCAGTTTGAATATGATAAAGCCTCAATAAATTTGTCACAATAATACTCAGTAATTACGATAGAAAAATTCAACAAAAGTTTGATTTTTCATTTATTGGAATGAAGTTTAGATATAATTGAAACAAAATATAATAAAATTAAACAAAAGGAAGAAGGGAATCTCTAATCTGTTATGGAGCTTCAATATGATATTTAAAGTACACTAGATCCTGCGTCAGTTTTGGCGTGTTCATCGGTAAATCTGGGCATGCACATCCAGGTCGTCAGATTGAGACCAAAATAAAAACGCAGAAAGAATATGAAATATAGCAGTTATATCCAAACATAATAATAACACAAGTTTTAGAAAATATGGAATGATATCTGCAATAATGATGTCAATTAATTTAGATTATCTTAATGTCATTTTAACGAAGTCAACTTTATAACAGAGGTATTTTTGTCTAGGATGTCATGTAATTGGAAAAGCTAATTGATGGGATACCACTGTTTCGATTGTTTCCTATACAGACCCAGGAAATGGTCACAGGATTGTCCGGTGCTGAGTCGGACCTGCCGTCAGGCAAACAGGAATTATAGTCAGTTATGATCCAGCAAATCATCACGCACCCATGGTGTGCGAAATATTCAGTTGTACAACTTAACAAGTTTACAACCGAAACAGAGTATATTTCTATCATTCAGTTTCTCCCCCAACCCAGTTTCATTTAGGTATAGTACAGTATATTGATTATATCAGGTACAATATTTCAATTGGATTTTTCTTAATTTATTAACAACATGATTTATAGAGTCCATTCAGTTTATACTTTATTTAATAACTCACAATTAGCTATATTTAAGAGTCACTGATTCGAGACATCATAGAGATATTGGCCAGACAATTATATGGATACTGGGAGGTTTTCCGTGCGTTGCACGTTCCTTAATTAGAGAACCAGCATACAAAATAACTTTTCTAGACACCGACACAAAATGATATCACGAACAGTATTTTTCCGTGAATATAACTTTTATGTGATTTATCAAATTTGTATATATGATTATTCTAAAATCTAACTATACTATGTAATTTAAATTTAATGACAATTGATAATAGATTTTTAATGACAAGAAATATAATAAGTAATTGATAAATTCCTACAGAATAACAAATCAATTTACACAAAATAAATAACATGATTGAAACAACATGTATATAAAATAGCATGATTAGTGAGTCCAAAAATGAACTCACCTGGATTTTGTTTCCCGATATTGCTCAATGGAGTAATCTACACATTAAAAATATTCTAAGAATATTAAAAACAGATTAATATGAATTTAGATGATTTTTAGGGATTTTTTCAGTATTTTTAGATCGAACTCAAAATTGATTTTAAAGTTAATTGAGTCTGAAATTAGGAAATAGTTTGTCTCCATTTTATTGAGTTTATAAGATGATGGATGTTATTTTTTAGATTATTAGGGTTATTAAATAGTGAGTGAGCTAATATAAGATTCATAAAAATAATTTAATTCAAAAAGAAAAAGAAAGATAATTTCTTACCTTTTCGTTAAAAGATAAGAAGTCAAAAATGTGAAGAAAAGGAAGAAGATGCTCTTCATCGGCGAAATAGTGGCGGCTCCGATGGTGGCTCCTATAGTGGTTCCTGTGGCTCCGAAGGTGACTTCGTTGTGACGAGAGGAAGAGAGAAATTTTAGAAAATGAGTGTAGATTGAATTTAGAAAATAGGTTAGGTTTATATAGTGTTGGATTTAGGAGTTACAGAATGTGAAGGGTTTTGGGAGTTATAGAATTTAAAGGGTTTGAGGTGTTATGGAATTTCAAGAGTTTGAGGGGTTATGGAATTTGAAAGGTTTTAGATTAATTTTGAAGGGTTTAGAATATGAAAGGTTTTAGTTTAATTACATTAATTTGGAGAGTTTAGAATATAAAAGGTTTTAGTTTAATTAGAGAGTTTAATTTTGAGAATTAAAGATGTGAGTTTTGTTATTGAAATAATGAAGAAAATGAAAAGTTTGGAGGTTGAAGAAGATGAAAGATTTAGGAGGTTAAAGAAATTGAAAGGTGTAAGAGTTAAAGAAAAAAATAAAATATTATATTTATTATTTGTTTATTTTTTTATTTATTTAAAGCTATACAAGATGAAGGGTTATTACACATGGTTAGATGGCAAACCAGGAGGCAGGCCTTTGTGTCATAGGTTTGCCATGTGTAAGCTTTTGATATTCGAACAGAAGTTCTGTTTATTAATTTTATATACATCTTGTAAGAAATTCTCTTTTTCAATGAAAATATAAGTGAGATACATTGAGCTAAAAATATATTAATCATTAAGCAAAAATACATGAATAAAAGTACAATACCTTCAACTATAGCATATATGAATCGCTATATATTATTATGAGAGTATACATGTAAACCTTTGGCTTTTAATGCACGGAAATATCTATGTATGTCAACTTGACCCAGTGTCCTACTTTTCAAGGAATTACTATGTAAGCATGTTTGTTCTATGGGCTCTTTGTACATGTGGTGTTTTATAAAAATTATGGAAGTATTATCTGCTCCCTCTACGTATGTATTTTGAAGACTAACTAATTTAATCCAAGTAACCATGTTTGTTGCCAGTGAAGTATCCTATCTTTCACGCTATCCAGAGCGTAGTGTGAACCACATGAGTCAAGTCTAGGTAGCTACATTAAGCTCCTATGTGATTATGCACATATTTGAATTACGTATGGCAAAACAATAAGTTGAACCAAAGAACAAAAGAATACAGGAATACAAGCTGAAAGGATTCAATCATTCAGATGCAGACACCTTTATCGTAGGCAACAGGGAAAATGAAAGTGCATTAAAAAATAAATTAGACTAGCTTCAAGAAATGGAAGCAAAGCAGTTTGGTGTCTTGACAAAGAGCACTCACAACGAAAGCAACATCAAATGCATTATTGTAGGGCATATCATTTAGTATAAATAGTACGGGGGACAATTTAAAAAGGTCCAAATCACTTTATTTATCACAAAATAAGAGTAATGACACGAGACCACACATATCAATTGACTAATACAGTCTATGTCATAGCCTAATCAGCTAACACCAAAATGGACCACATTGGCTAATAATGATGAATTAAAGAGTATCAAGTAGTTATGAGTGACAACAAATCTAGTTTGCAATGGTGTAAAAAAGAAGAAGAAAGAAACCAATTTCTCGCTTATATCCAGGAAAGCTTATTTCTATCCTCTACAATTTGAAAAAATAGTGAGAAGAAGTGTCGAATAAATCAGGTGTGTGTGATTTCAATCCAAACATGTCTATCGCAATGAAGAACTAACATCAAGCTTAAAATTGATGATAACAGTGGAAACTACATTTTGATATACTAACAATCAGTGCATGAGAATCTGCAGGAATCTCTCAGTGAAAGAATTTCAATGAACATATCTCACAGCTAATTGGTCAAGGTTACACCAAAAAAATAAATAACAGTAAGTGAAGAAGAATCCTATACCCCTTCGATTCTGCTGCTAGACACAGGAAATCTCGGCGCCATAGCCATCTTCTTAGCACTCAGATAATTAGGTCAGCTCCCATCTGAGTTCATACATCAAACAAAACCAGAATCAACAAATTGAATTGCAAGATAACTCACAACCAAGCTACAATTTTTCTTTTCGATGGCCAATCAAGTTACGATTTTGAAGCACACCCAGATGATAAAACCCACACGGAAACCAAAAGAACACAAAAAGATCCCAAATTTGGAACCAAGATACAATTTTGAGACCAACTGACAAGCTAAAAAAAAAAACCAATAGCAAACCGATCCAATGCAACAACACCAACGAAATCGATCTAGGGTTTTCGAGCATTAGAGAGGAATATAAACCCTAATTTAACTGAAAGAGAGAAGAAAGGTCGAATCTTTTCCTGGGGGTTTCCCTCCTTTTTCTTCTGAGACAGCAAAGAACAAGCGAGAGTACAAGGTAAGAAGCAGTGGGAGCATTTTGTTTACTAACATTATTTTACTATGAATTAAAATAGAAAATTAATTTTTATTGAGGACTGGAATTTGACGTGGCACTTTTATGCTTTTCAACTCTCATCCCCTTCTTGCTAAATTACTCAAACTGAATTTTCATTGAAAGTCAAATTCAGTACATAAGGTAATATTACACACATATATTAGAAAAAAGTTTTTTTTTTTTTTTTTTTTTTTGCCTATTTTGCCAATTCAAAACTCTTTCTTTCTTGGCAATGTAATATTTGTACTAATCTCCAAAAAATAAAAAATATATATATAAAGATTTGTAATTTTTTTTTTCATTTCAAAATGAACTGAAACATGTAACATTGATATCAAAGTGTCCTAAAGGAAAAACTTTTAGCAATAATATTACTTGCAATACCAGCAATAGTTGTTATTGTTTCTTACCCACAACATGTTTATTTATCTATTTTTAACCTAAAGAGAAGATGTTAATTTTGCAGTATTTATTTATTTTGAGAGAAGTATTTTCTCTACTCATGAAATCTCTTGGATCACTTGCATTTCTCATCCCTTTACTTGATACTGCTTCGTGATCAGACTGCACTAGCGACGGTACAAGCCAACTAGCCAACTAGCGATGGTACAAGCCAACCGTCCTCCTAACAATTAATAAGTTTGTTAGAATACCCTGGACGCATGACAGTGTCGACTACGTCTCCATACAAGCGAGAGCGTATTTAAAGAGCTAACAGCGAAGTTTTTCTACCAACAATGTTTGGAATCAGTTCATTTTCAAAAACTTCGCGCAATCAATCCATTGTTGTTGATTGTAAAGCGAATTTGATGAAAGGAAAGATACCTTTCGATCCTTCAGAGTTGTAGATGACTGCCATAACCATAAGCATAGGACTGTGCATTGAATTTTTTTTTTTTTTAAAATAAAATAAAATTACTGTATAGATATCTTTTCTTCCTATATGCTAACTAGCAAATCTTTTACATGTACCTTATTGATGTAGTATTCAATCTAAAACTTAATTACATCGAAGAACAAAAAGATTTGATCTCAACATGGGAATAGCAAAAAAGAAGGCTCCCTGTGGATCTTTCTATCTGCAAATGTGATCTTGCTCAGTTTCTTCTGGCACCATAACAGTTGATCAGTCGTGATTCGTGACATCTTGAATACTCTCGATACCAACTTCATGTCAACCTGTGAGAAGAAGAGGTCCTGATTCGATCTGTCCTCCCGAGGCTTCTTGAACTTCTTAACGAGACAGTTACCCGTCTTCAGAATGTCTTTCAGCTTCTTATCTTTCTGCAGCGGAGTATCGATCCATGTTCAGTATGTATGACGAGTTAAAAAAAATTGCAAGAAAGACCAGAAATTTTACCTTCTGCAGGCTTGCTTGGATCTGTGACATGAGTGCAAAGTCTGATGGATCTTGGAGTTCAGCCTGACTTCTCATCATCAGACCCTTGAGTATCATCGATGATGGTTCATCCTTGTCTGCCTTGACAAATTCCCAGAAAACTCTGATCGACTCCTCCATGATATCCTCCAGCATCTCGCTCGTGATCCCATAGTTGCCTTTCCTTCTCTCCTCCATTTTGTCCTTCAAGCAGTCCTCTGAAACAAACATAACTAGACTAGCTTGAGTGATCGAGTAACTGTCGAGGAGTCATAAATTGGTTAGGAAATGCTAGCTAGCATTGCCTTACCTTTTATGACAGGAACTTGGAGAAGATTTCGGAGAACACAACGATTCTTGACATAGTTTGGTAGCCTTGGCCCTTGGAAGGACTCATTCTCGATGAACCTTTGCACTATAACCTGGAACTGCTGGAACTCTCCAGCCACTTGATTGTACTGATGACTCCTATATGGATCGGATTCTGGCAGCTCACGAGCTTTTTCGTACTGCCAACGGAGGAACTCCCATGAGAGGCATGTCTGGCCTACGTACACGGTTTCTAGATCAACTTGGAGTTCTTTCATGAATTTCTCCGATGGATCAGTGCCAGACTTCCGGCGACATGGAGGCTTCATATTTTGAGAAAGATGGGCAAGTATCGTCGGGATCAAGGGCTTGTGCATCCCCATCGTCTCCAGAGGATCCTTCAGCTGGAGAAAGCCTGCCATAATTAAAGAATACAACAAGAACTGATATGTACGTTTATGAAACTATTTATGACTTTGATACAAAATAGTATTGAATTGGTCCATTTGTTTAAGATTTTGATAAAACCACACAATAAATTGTTCTTGACGAACCATGATCCAAACCTCATGAGAAGATGATATTATTGAGCCGATAAAATAAAAGAGAAGAAGACTCACCAATAGCATACATCTTCTGATAGTTCAGGATATCGAACTTCCTCATTCTCTCTCTATAGCTCTTGTAGAACTTGTGCAGCTCGTCCATGGGATCCTCTCTCAAGAACTTCTCATCAAACGTCCATGGCTTCAGATCCTCAATAGTCCTGGGACTCTCTGATTCTTCGAAGATGGTTGGGAGTCCGATAGCTCTCACCCTCTTCAGTTCCATCTTCAGCTGCTCTATCAAATCCTGATGCTCCCAAAGAGACTCCAATTCATCTAGGTCCTCGTCACTCAGATCGTTCAGTTGTGCCTCCTCATGTTTTTGTTCAGTCTTCGTGCTAACTTCATCCCCTTGATTCGAGTCGTTGATGGCATTACGATCATCCCCATTAGCACCACCACCTAATTCAGTGTCAGTGTCCAAATTCTCGTGCATGAGTTCTGATTCTGATAATTCTGATTCATCGATGTTGTTGTTTCTGTCGCTTCTGTAAAAGGGAAGATCATCGTCGCTGCTGGAATCCACGAATTCTATCTGCACGCTCGAGTGTGGCAACTGGGTCTCATCGATTTCTCCTATACTAAACTCTTTCAGTTCCCCTTCGGGCTCGAGAGATTCATCATTTTCTGACCAAGTTTCGTCTTGGCTTAGCCTGTCAGTGTAGGAACAGTTATTCTCTGCACCTGCACTGTGCAACTCTCGCAGCCATTCATCTGAATTCTTCTCAATTTCACTGAAGCTGCTATTCATAATTTCAGAAAATTCAGCAGCAGAATTTGAAGAGTGACCTCCTTCTATTTTCTCGATATCCTCTGCTAGTTCCATTTTGAAAGTACTGGAACATATCAAACTCTCTTTATCGGCAAAATCCTTCTCCGTTAAAAACCCATCACTCTCCGAATCTACCACGAGGTTCTTCACTGAGTAGCCATCGCTTAAACTCATTGAATCGTCAGAATCCGAGTCAAAACCAGAAAAGCTAGCTTCTTTCTCAACGAATGAATTAGTCTCCATACTGATTGGCCTTTTCCCTTCCGACTTCTGATAATTCATTCTATCTGGAGATTGCATGCTGTGTCTCTCTAGATATCCTGCTAACAAGAACTTAGATTTGACAAACGACTCACGAACATGCTCTTCGACAGGCCCGCGAATATCTTTCTCTGATCGGAGTTCAGGTTCTAATTTCTCTTCACTTCCATCTGCACAAGATTCATGAACTTGAACAGGAACAGCAGTTTCAGGCTCTTGGTTGAAACCACGAAAATCTCTCTGTGACAAGAATTTAGCCTCTAATTTCTCTTCTGGCTCTTCAACAGGTTCACTAAAACTCTTCTCTGATAAGAATTTTGATTCTAGTCTATTTTCATTGCTGATAACAACAGACCGATGAATTTGAGTGTGCACGGCTCCTTTGTCTTCAACAAACCCCCCATTAAAATTATCAACAAAGGCCTCATGAACTCTAAAAGTAGTAGTCTCCGGCTCTTCGACAAACCCACTAAAATCTCTATCTGACAAGAATCTATAATTACTGATAGTTGTGTTCTTGGCCTGATGATAATCTCCCTCTGTGATGGAGACTGAAGGCTCTTCATTACTAAGAGTATTGATCTTAGGAATCTGATATTCAAACTTGAAACTAAAACTCGAAGGCTCTTCTTCCTCCTCCTCCTCCTCCTCTCCAAAGCCATTGAATTCTCTCTCCTCAATCTCATTAGCCTCAGGCACCGGCTCTAACATCGCAGAGCAGTCTCTGATTGATTTCTGAGAGCTATCCTCCATCTCAATTCTACATAATAAAAGGAAACAAATATTAAAATTTGTTAACATCTGACATATTCAAGAAACCAATATAACCAGAATTGCCTTTGAACTCCTCATACCTGAAAACATGCCAGGCGATGAATTTGATCAGAAAAAAGACACAAGTGGTGAGATAAAACCAGCAAGAACTGATGAAGAGAGCCATGTTTCTGTAAACAATATGATCAGATGGCTCCTTATTCGACATACTGACACGGGCATCGACAAGGCTAATTTTCCTTACACCCATCAAATTTGATAACATTAGAAAAAAATTTCTGATATTGAATAGACCTCCTATCTGCAACAAACAAATCAGGAAAAAGTTTGCATAAGAGTAATCAAGAGTTGATTCGAATCGAAGAAATCAAGGAGGATAAGAGGGTGAAACTCTACCTAAATATGGTGAGAGATAAAGAATTGAGAGGTGATTTTTAAGGAAGGAGAAGAAAATAACATGTTATCTCTCTCCCTCTCTCTCTCTCTTATTGCTTGGTGAATGAACCTGTTGTGTTTGTTGAGTGCATATTTGCTGAAAAATCTCTGGACTGTTCAACATTTTTTGAGGAAACAGAAACCCAAGAGATTTGGTTCAGTTGGCAGGTCCATTCTCCACCTGCCAAGTGTCCTCATTTTGGAAGTCTGACTAGGCTTCATCAACCCCTCAAGAGTGGAGGAAATTGACCAATCCAACTCTCTCTTTGTGGTTTTATTCCTATTTGTTTTTGTTCATCTCCTCAATATCTTAATCACATTATGCCATCACCATTCCATGCTTGTACTTCATATCAACAAACATATTCTAATATATCAGCTATTATATCATATCATTGTACATGTATGCACAACTACTTTGTACACATTCAAACTCTTTATGAAATGAAAAAGATGACGCCTTCTGTTATGTTAACAATTGCTAGTCTGAACCCGAGTTAATTAGTAATGAATCATGCCGTTTTAAGTCCACAATCAATCATTTTGCTGACAGAGAGTTTTTCTGTATTATTTTTTAGACTAGATGGAACTCCACAGATATATATACGACAAATGTCTTAAACTTCTTTTACTCAACCTATTCATGACATATAAGATTTGATCCATGTCCTTAAGCCGCAAGTCACCAACTTCCCATAAAACAAATCCATATACCAAGTTTCTTCTGCTCAATATATGAACTCTAACTACTGTCAACGGTTACATCTCAATCGATTACATTAAGCCTCAGGTCACCTAACACGACACAGACCAATTCTAATGCTCTTATCGTTGCGCTTACAACTAAGAATCTCACATTTGAAAGGAATCTACCAATGCAATGCAGCTAAGCCTGCACGCTTGCTGTCAACATTACATGCTGTACAGGGAATCAGACAGTGGAGACAGCAGCGTCACCATGCCTTTCGATGGTTCACCAAGAAAACAACAAACATGAAACCATCGTGAAGGATGTAACAAGCATACTCCGCCAGTTACGCTAACATTGTTGGACAAAATCAGTCACGAAAGTCTTTACCTGTCATTTGTCAAGGACTATGTATTCTAGGGAAAATTACAATACAAGGAGGAAAAAAATTAACAGAATGAACAATTTCTTGGAGCACATTAATATAATTCTTGTAAGAAAAGTAAAAATTTCTAGAAATCGAGCTATGGTTGGTAAAATACCACTGGTTTGGCTCTAGAGGCAGCATTATGGTTGGTAATTTATCACTAAATACTAGTGGTTGGGACTATTCTAACTATAGAAGAATCACATCAATTTGGTCATAAATGACTTGTAAATTGGGGAAAAATTAGGTTGACTCATCTAAATTTTCTTTATGTTGCTTGACTTCTACATAAGAATCTAAGAATGTTATGTATGGACTTTAGGGTTTAGGGTTTAAGGCAAGGAACACGCTTTCTTGGATTATTTGTTATCACTGCAGTTTTGTTTTTATTGTCTGAAAATTTCAACATCACCAACTTGCATTGTGGATTCATACTAACTTTTTCTTTTTGGGTGTCCATTAGCCAAAATTAATGGAATCTGATGCCTAGCTAATGGTGGTGTGATCACTAGAGGCCATTTGGATTGGTCTCAATCTTCTCATTCTTTCGGCAAATTTGTCGATAATCCTTTAAAAAAATAAAAATTAAAAAATATGAGTTTTAGTAAAATTTTCGATGTATCAAATAGAACTGTTTGATTATATTATAGTTGAACGTTAATGCTTAATTAATTGTCATAGTCTCTGTATTTTCATCCTAAAAAGAAAAAAAAACAATTAAATCAGAGAAAATTGGTATGAGTGAAGAACTCGGCATGCTAGCTAAATTCTTGGCAATAAAAAGCCAAATTTAATAGAAAATAATTCTCGATAATCATAAGAAGAAAAATATTTTATGTGAATGGAAATAGCATATGACAAATTTTTTTAATAAGAAAATAAAATTTAGCATGCAGAATTGATCAAAGCATCAAATATATTTCCATAGGAAATTAAGGATAAAAAAAAACAATTAATCAAAGAAACTAAAATCGAAAATATTTTAATTTGTTTTGCTTACCTGCTAAGGACTCGATGCTGATCAGTTTTTTTTTTTTTTTTTAATGTAAATATGAGAAACAAAGATGAAGTGAATTTATATATATGATGGAATTAATTATTCTATTTATTACTCTCAAGGGTTTATATTTATTATGAGTTTCCTTAGGTTTGAAACCTTGCAACTTAAGATATGTGGATTAATTATTTTTATTTTTAATTTTTGTTATGTTAACAGTATAAAATATTATAAACCTAATGAAAATATAGATGTTAGGGTTTTAAAATATTTTTAAATTGACAAAGAAAAAAAATACTACGTTTTGATCATTCACTTTTATGCCTACAAATAAATTTTGAAATCTGTAGTGACATCTGATGGTATTGATTAATATTTATGGAATGGATCTTTCAGATAATCAGATCAAGATCGAAATTGGTGTGTGGTTCAGATCTCTTTCCAGTATAAAGTATATATTAGTGCAAATCATATGGTGATGTTATGTGCTAGTTCGAAAAAGAGTTTAACTATTCACCGACTTAAAAAAGTTGAAATTGCGCAAAGAACAGTACCATCATATAATCTATCGTCATCTGATTCATGAATATAAGGGAGATTACCAATTTTGAAAGAAAATTGATGAAAATAACAATCAAACGATGGTAAATATAGAAAATTTCTCTAATTCAGGAAAATAAAATCACATGAATTACATGGACTCACCTAATTTTTCATTGGCAAAGCTCCTTCTGATTGAATTTCAACACGCTCTCATTTGGGGGAATTTTATTTTTCAGGGTAGCTTGTTTTTGAAGAATTAGGGTACCCTTGTGAATACAAATGAGACCTCTCTATGCAGTCAAGGGCTGACGTCGACACGTGTCCCCATAGTTCTTTGTATTGCCCTTGTCTTCTTCTTCAAGTTTAGATAAATTTTGACATTTAACTCCTATTTTATCTTTTACTCATTAATTTATGAAACGGAAAGGATTGTTAATTTATTATTATTATTTTTTTAATCCATCTTTGTTTAAATAAGTAAATTTTAATTTCTTAATTTATTTCCATCTATAACAACAATTAAAATTTAAAACTTGATGCATAACAGATAGAAACAAAAAATGAAAAAAATTAAAATTCAAAAAAAAAAAAAAATCTATTGTAGTCGAAATTAGAATAGGAAGAAGAATAAGATGCTCTTGAACTTGATTTGCAATAAATATTTAATTAAAAAACAGTATTGAATTAATTTGAAAATTATAAATGTAAAAAAAAAAAGTTTAGACATTGAATACAAAGGAAAAAAATTATAGAATAATTTAAATTTAAATATTTTTGATAATTGGGCTCTGGCGGACATAAAAAGGCCCATCAACAATTTTCTGGCATTCAAAATTAGCAAAAAAATAAAAAAGAAATAAAGAAAATGGAGCCCAATAACTCCTGTTCTTCTTCCCAAAAATCCCAAACCCTAACCCTAATAATATATCGTTCTCCTCGCCATGGCGTCAGCTGCTGCTCTCCTCCTCAATCCCTCCCCCTTTAGCCTTTCTCGCGCCTCAATTTTCTCGTCTCCTCGTCTCCCAAGCCCTTATCTTTTCAAGCCCTTTAGAATCAGTTGCGCCTCTTCTCCTGTCGATCCTTCGAACTCATCTGCTGTTTTGGAGAAGCCCTCTTCGAAATCCAAGGTTAGTATCTCGCTCATGTGAAAAAGATTTCTTTTTTATTTTGTTTTTGAGCTAAAAATATCTTTTTTTTTTTTGGTTGCTGCATGTAATTTTCTTAAACATTCATTAATTAGTTGGCATGATTGCGATTGAACCCATGTATTTTAAAAATGAAGATTGTAATTGCTATATATAAATTGAGTTTGTGAGGGGAATTGGGTTTTGTCTTAATGTATAATAGTTCTGCTTACTGCTAGAGACACCAATCTTTTTGGCTTGTCTACAAAAACCATTCTGTCCCGAAAACTTGACATTTGGACTCTTGCATATATATAGTATTTTTGTATTGTATAGAAATGGATTGATGATGGTTATCTCAATCAATCTCGGTACTGTGTCACATATAGACGAGAATAAGGAATTGTACTTTATCAACATAGAAGGAGGGGTCCTTTTTGCCATGATTACATCCTCCCAAAACCCACCGAACATCCACCGATCTAAACAAAACTGATGTGAGTTCGTGTTAGTTCAGCTTTGTTCTGGTCTGGTCGATTTTGGGAAACTTTGTTGGTAAATCCATCGAGATCTTTCTTCTAGGTAGAAGTAGCTTCTGTAAACTATAAGTTACAGATAAATAAAAACTTTTAACACGGAGAAGATTGTAGATAATATAGTCTAGCTAATTATTATGCATCTGGCTTTAAAATTCAATTTAGGAAAAAGCAATACTAGTAGACTTTCACTTAAAAAACATCACAACAAAGGCTCCAGCTAGTTATATGCACGTGAAGACTAATAAAACTGCTGAATATATGTGATATCACTAGTGATTTAAAATATATCTAATGATTGACTCTTTTTGCAAATGAGAATACACTGAGTGCATAACATGGTTAGGTAAAGTCATTAACCAGCTATATTGTTGAAATAGCTTAACATGGTTATTTGTTGATAGAATTCAAGCCATGCTCAAGCTGCCTCTAAAGTACCAACAATTGGAACTCAATGACTCCAGATGGAGGAAAGTATGAACATGGCTCTAACTAACTTGGTTTGTCATGACCAGTTGTCTTGGGAATCAGGCAACAAGAACCAGGAAGACTTGTCACGTAATATATTTGAAATAAGATATCAATGGTTCAGTGGAAAGTACTGATGGCAGAGTTGGCATTTGGCAGAGTTTTAAGTGTTACCTTACCTCTTCGATGAAGATTCCAATAGATGATCATGTTTAATTTTGATAATTGTAGCTGTCCCTAGCCCTGTATATTCTGAGTTTAAAATTACTAGTTGCCGATTGGGAGGTTAGCTATTATTCGTTTGCGGATTACCTATACTATCATGCTTAATTCACATCTACAGTTCCATGTGTTATTTCTCATCTTGCCCTTGCTTACTTCTCTCAGAGTGGAACTTGGCAATGGAGACTCCAGGACAATCCTGTGAATATATACTATGAGGAGCATGAGGAGGGGAGTGCTGCCAATGCCAAGAACATTCTTATGATACCCACTATTTCAGATGTTAGTACTGTTGAGGAATGGAGAGTGGTTGCAAAAGATATTGTGAAACAAAGTGGGGAAGTCAATTGGCGTGCTACTATAGTGGATTGGCCTGGTTTGGGTTACTCAGATAGACCAACCCTAGATTACCATGCTGATGTCATGGAGAGCTTTTTGGTTCAGTTTATAAATGCACCTGATAGCCCATTGTCGAATTCAGGTGCATTTTTAGTTCTTTACATTCGATTATACAATTATGGTAGTTTGCATTTGATTGGTAGGACGTGTTTAAGATCTTTATATTAAGAGCCTGTTAGTGACCAAGCTGTGATTTATTCAGTGTCCATATGACAACTGAATGATATTCAACTCTCCTAGAAATAGATATGGTTTTATCTTTGCTATATAAACCAGGCATCTCCATCAGCCTTAATCCAAAATGTTATCGTACAAACAGCAGGATTGAGATATAAAAGCAAATCTTATGCAACTGTTACTCCTTTAAATTCCTAGTTAAGTTGCAACTGATACTTTATTACTATGAAAGCCCGTCTTCACTTCCTATACTCTGAAATGACTTTCATTTGTATATAACACACACTGACACCGATGCTTTCTTGAATATTACCTGTATGTGTTGTCATTATGAAGTATGAAGTGTTGCAGTTCTTGATTATCAGCATCTGTCCTTATCCTGAACTTAAGTATAAATTTAAAACTCTCTCTTTCTTCCTCTGTTCCTCATTATTTGTTTTTCATGCTTTTTTCATCGCACATAACGGTCCAATCTTTATCCCATTTACAATGGTTTAGAATAGAATATAGATAATATTTTCTTGTTCTCCACATTAAAATTTGCTGGTCGCTTCCATTTTTTTTTTTTTTTTGAATCTGTACCGCTGAAGGCATTTGCTTTGTTCCAATTCTACAATTCACGGATGGCCATGGACCAGATTCAGAGGTATAGTGAATGGAATCGAGTCAAATTATAACCTGGTATTTTTTTATGGTGTAGATTATGTTAAACTAGTGAATTGTCCAACCAAAACACACTCCTCTCTTATACTGGTTACTTGAACTCAAACCTGACCTGCTTTAAAATAGTGAACCAGGTAGGCTTTGGGTATGATACAACTTAAACGAAAGACAATGCAACATGCAAGAGTTGTAGCATTTTTAGTAAGAACTATAATTAGTAGACACATACACAAGATTCTAAATATCGAATATCGGGTTTATTTCGGATGAATGGTTTTCATACCAGATAGCGAGATATTGGATGTTATATTGGGATTTTGAGCCAAATATCGGATTTTGTATCATATCAGTAGACCCTCCAAAACAATATATCGTGTGATATATTGTTCATATTAGTTGATATTTAGAATAGTGCACAGACATGCGTGTTGTGCTTCGACATGACACTGAGCGTCGGACATGTGTCTGTCTGACACGGTAACTGCCCAAAGCCCAGATTTGAGAACATAAATAGATATGTGTACTCCATCTAAATATATGTATACTCAAAAATGTATATTGATTGCTAATTATGCATGGAAAAACCAGTTTTATTAAAATGATCTAAACTAATTAGGTCAGGTCAAAAGTGACACAATATACTCCTTATGTATAAGTTTTAAGTAAGTATTGGTTTATCTATTTTGTAACTAATGGACACCACTGGACATGCGTGCCACATCCAGGATTGTCAAACACATTTTTTTCGTTGGGTAAAGTGTCCTACATATTAAATAATAAGAAGGATTTTCAAACACAGAAAATTACGATAAATTGTCCTACATATCAAAAAGTAAAAGGATTCAAACATGGAAAACTACATTAAAGGACTTCTAAACATTACTTGATGACATTTGAGGCTTTCTGGTTGAAGTTTTAAGATGACATTCATATATATATATATATATATATATATATATATGAGATAATAAGTTTGTATTCTAATTAATTTTCCAAGTTAAATCACTTGATTGATGTTGCTAGGAATCAAACCTGAAACCGTCCTCTTTGGAGTATGGGATGTTACCCGCTTTCACATATTGCATTCATATTAAGCATAAATGGGTCGGACTCTAACCCTAACCCGGTGTATTTGTTAAATGGGCTTGTCAAGTTGACCTGATTATCACTGGACCTGTGTGTATCGTAGCATCCTAGTAAGAAACTGCCTGGTAAGTTAGCATTCCATTTCATATTTGTATTTTAGCAAATTTGGGTCAGATATTATCTTTGTTTAAAAGTTGAAAACAATGGATACAAATACATGCAGTGCTTTTAGGTTTCTATAATGTTTACATCTGAATTGAGTTTCAGGTAACTAGCTGATATGCATCCTAATATACTAAAACCACATAATTCATTTGGTATTGCACCATGCAATGATTAATACTATAATTATCTTCTATATTTTTTGGTCTTTGCAAGAAGGAATTAAAATTAAAGTAAAAAATAATTGATATCATTTTCTTTCTATCTTTTTAGTACTAGTCATCTGATTAGTGGTATTGACTGATCTGAATTCATACTTGTTTCTACCAAATATGGATGTCCAATCTCAGTGTTCAAACAATATTCATTCTGTATTTGTGAGAACAAATACAACTATGTCCATACACATATTTCCTCTCCGTCTGCTCTGCTTGCACTCTTGACAAGAACTGAGATTCAAGCAGGTAGTGAATTGGTGATATTTGGGGGTGGACATGCGGCAACTCTAGCAATTCGTGCTGCTGGCAGGGGTCAGGTCAGACCTTCCGCCATTGCAGCTGTCGCACCTACTTGGGCTGGGCCTCTTCCTATCGTCTTTGGGCGGGGTTCTGACATGGAATCAAGGTATCCTGCACTTGAATCTTCTTAATTATGGATTATAAACATATAACCAAGATTTTAAGTATTGCTTAATACCAGTATACTGTATCGAATTCGAGGCATTCAATACAGCATTAGACCGTACAGTATTGGCACTGATTTTATCAATATTGCCAATATTCCCTAGATGATAGAGTAGATATTGCCACTATCTGGTAGCAAATAACTATACCGATTCTGAGATTTTAAACCTTGCTATATATACTAAACAATCCAGTGATGATTAATATTATAAACATTATGCAATATCAATAGAAATTTATAAATCATATTCTCAATATAAACAACAACAATAACAACAAAGTCTTTTTTTCCCAAGACTTGGTGTAGGCTATATGAACTAAAAGAGAATCATGTTTAATCAATCACATGGATGATCTTTCTCTGCTCATTCCTATCAAGCAGTATGTCTTCATTTTAGCATATAACATCCATATCTTTTCTTATTACCTCCATCAATGTTTTTTCGGCCATCCCTTTGCTCTTTTAATTTGGCCTACATTGATAAGCTCAACTCGTTGAATTGGTGCATATGTAGGTTTACGTTGCAGATGATCAAATCATTGTAGGCTATTTTTGCACATCTTCTCTTAGGACCTCCGTCTAACTTTAGCACAAATATCCTCATTTCTCACTTTATCTCTTATATTGTGACTGCATATCCAGCGAAATATGTGTATTTTTGCTACAATTATGTTCTGTAATTATATTTTTGTTAATAGCCCAGTATTCTGTACCATATAATAAATTATTCTGATTTGTAAGAAGAAATCGTGACTTGAATTGCCAACACTTTTAAAGCCTATTTTGAGCCCAAACCAATAGGCTAGATCATATACTTGAACATATGATTGAAAAAATGCATAACAGAAAACTCTTTCATATGTCTTGGAAATATTGTAATATCATAAAACTAAACTGTAATACATCTTAATAAACTTTGTAAAATAAAGTGAAGAATTCGTTTTATTGGTGGCTATTCTATACTGCTAAACTGATGAAACTTGGAAGAGCTAATTGATAGGATTATGATGCGAGCTTTGGTTGCCCCTAGTCTTTCGGTGGGGAGTTGGTCATTATCCATGGACAGATTTTCTATGTACTGGTCACATCAAATTCTTTCGATTTACGGTTTCCACTATCAAAAAGTTTCTCTCAATCAAATCTTTTATCATCCAAAGTTGTTCTCTTGTTTTTCTCTTCTAACCTCTCTCTGTGGGATTTTGAATGTTGATTGATCCTGCCTTTGTCAAATTATAGGTACGGGCTTTTGAGGGGCACCTTAAGAGCGCCAGCTGTGGGTTGGATGATGTACAATTTGCTTGTCAGCAATGAGAAAGCAATCCAATCCCAGTACAAGTCTCATGTCTATGCTGATCCTGACAATGTAACCCCAAACATCATCGAAAGTAGATATGCTCTAACAAAAAGGAAAGGAGCTCGATTTGTACCTGCTGCTTTTCTTACTGGTCTCCTCGATCCTGTTCAATCCCGAGATGAGTTCCTTGCTCTATTTGCTGAGCTCGATGGAAAGATACCAGTTCTGGTTGTATCGACAGCTAACGCTCCCAAGAGGTCCAAGGCTGAAATGGATGCTCTTAAGGGAGCCAAAGGTGTCAGCAAGTTCGTTGAGGTCCCAGGGGCCCTTCTACCTCAAGAAGAGTATCCTTTGACTGTTTCTGAGGAGCTATACAAGTTCCTTCAAGAAACTTTTGAACCCAAGAGTGTACCTTAGTCGCCATTGGTCTACCTCATAGAGAAAAAATAATGGCCATTTTAAGTATTTTGACATCTTTTCTTGGTTTTATGAGACTTGATAGTTTAAAGTTGTATACCTCGATACTTATTGTATGAGTGAATGAATGATTTCAAATATTTTCAAGTTGTCTTCAACCTTTTTTGGAGTTCAATAAGTAATGATCTAATGTCTAAATCGCCACTTGCAGTGGACATTGTTTTCATTTTCATAGTTCAAAGTTAATATTTACTTCCTCTGATGCATCTTGAAGTTTCATTTGGGCCCTTCGTTTTATGCTTTCTTCAGTATGCTACGAATAGAAGTCAGCAGTTTTATAATACTCAAATTCATGTCTTTGTGATGTTCATGCACAGGGTGACGAGCGTAAAGTTTTGAGAAATGAGCAGCAGCCATCACCAACTGCAGTGCTTGTCTTTGCTGAGAGGCTGCAAAACCCTCGGCCACCTCAAACAGGTCCATGCTTTCATCTCCAAGACTGGGCTCGATGCTGATCCCCTTGTTGCTGGTAAAGTTATCCTCCTCTCTGCCATCACCCTTGCTGATGGCTTAGACTATGCTCGCCGTCTATTTTCTCACTTTCCATCCACTGATGCCTTCATGTATAACACTCTCATTCGCGGTTTCTCTGAATCTGAGCAACCTCATCACTCCCTTGTCATCTTCAACCAGATGAGGCAGAATGTTATACCTGCAGACAGCTTATCCTTTGCCTTCCTATTGAAGGCAGCAGCGAATTTCAAGTCACTCGATGCCGGCAGCCAACTCCATTCTCTTTCAATCCACCATGGTCTTGATGGTCATCTATTTGTGGGTACAACACTAGTCAGCATGTATGCTGAGTGTGGCTGCCTCAGCTCAGCAAGAAAAGTGTTTGGTGAAATGCCGGAACCAAATGTTGTAGCATGGAATGCAGTTGTCACGGCCTGCTTTCGGTCAAATGATGTCAAGGGTGCTGAGGATCTCTTTTCTGTGATGCCCTTTAGGAACTTGACTTCTTGGAACCTCATGCTCGCTGGTTACACAAAGGCCGGGGAGTTAGAATCTGCTAGGAGGTTATTCTTTCAGATGCCTCAACGAGACCCGGTATCTTGGAGCACCATGATCGTTGGTTTTGCTGGTAATGGCAATTTTGATGATGCCTGCAGTTTCTTTCAGGATTTGCTAAGGGAGGGCCTGAAACCCAATGAGGTGAGCTTGACTAGCGTCCTCTCAGCTTGTGCGCAATCAGGTGCCATTGAGACTGGAAAGACTCTGCATGCGCACACGGCGAAGACTGGCTTCACTAATATCATAGCAGTCACAAATGCTCTCTTGGACATGTATTCCAGGTGCGGAAGCATTGAAATGGCTCACCAGGTCTTTGTTCAAGAGATGGGTAAAAGGAACATTGTGTCATGGACGTCGATGATTGCAGCTTTTGCAATGTATGGCCATGCGGAAAGAGCAATCAAACTCTTCTATGAGATGGAAGAGTTTGGAACGAAACCCGATGGAATAACCTTCATTTCTGTTCTCTATGCTTGTAGCCATGCGGGGCTGTTAGACCAAGGACGCAAATTTTTCCACGTAATGGAGGATACTTACGGAATCTTACCTTCGATCGAGCACTACGGTTGCATGGTTGATCTCTATGGTCGAGCCGGGTTGTTAGAAGAGGCCTACGATTTTGCTGTTCAAATGCCCATCCAGCGCAATGCCATCATTTGGCGAACACTGCTCGGTGCATGTAGCATCCATGGCAATGTCAAGCTTGCTGAGCTTGTCAAGCAGCGTCTGTCTGAGCTGGATCCTAATGACTGTGGTGACTATGTTTTGCTGTCAAATATATATGCTGTTGCTGGGAAGTGGAAGGACGTGGCTGAGGTCAGGAGGTCAATGAGCAAGCAGAGCATCAAGAAGGATCCTGGCTGGAGCTCCATCGAGGTAGATAAGGTCATTTACAGATTTGTAGCAAGCAACCACGAATCCAGTGCTGTAGTAGGAATGGAGGCGAACAAAAAGCTGGTGGAAATTATGGCGAGATTGAGGGATGAAGGTTATGTGCCAGAAGTTGCTAGCGTTTTGCATGATATAGAGGATGAGGAGAAAGAAGGGGCCATCATTAGACACAGTGAGAAGCTTGCTGTGGCATTTGGGATTGCCAGAACTGGCGTTGGTAGGGTGATAAGGATAGTGAAGAACTTGAGAGTGTGTCGGGATTGCCATACAGTGATGAAGATGATATCCAAAGTCTACGAGAGGGAGATTGTGGTGAGAGATCGGAGCCGGTTTCATTCTTTCAGAGAAGGTATCTGTTCTTGCAGAGATTATTGGTGACTGCAAGCATCAATCAACCCCTCTCCCACGCTGCTGCACTTGTTAACAGGTCTGTTAATTCTGTGATGTTGAATCATTTATTTAAATTGGATCATGCTCTATCTGCCCTGCCCTTAATGGCTAGGGCTGAGCATAAAACCGAATCGCAAAACCGAACTGTAAAACCGAACCGATTGGTTCGGTTTATCCGGTTTTCGGTTCGATTCGATTTAAAAATCGAAATTGATTGCGGATTTCAGGTCAGGTGTCAGTGGCTTTAACTCCAATCAAAATCGACCGAACAAATCGAATTTTTGGAATTGTAGCTTTTTTTTTTTTCTTTGATTTATTTTCAATATGTTTTTCTTTTAAATTTTTAATGAAAAACATGTGATTGTTATTTTAATAGGTAGAAAAAGAAAAAAATTATTATTTTTCCTATTAAAATACATGTATTTATCACATAATTAGTTTCAAACCCTAAAAATCGAAAACCGAACCGAAGCGAACCGAAAATTCGGTTCGGTTTTCACTCTTATTCGGTCGGTTCGGTTTCGGTTTTAAATATTCGGTTCGGTTTTCGATTAGATTTTTTTTTCAAAAAATGGAGCCGAACCAATCGATACTTACTCTTATAGATTCTTGGGAGCGAGAGGGTGTCACCAAGTATCTATACGGTACTTGGTGACGCGGACAATCAAGGCAACGTGGAACTCCCTTGAGTAGTTATATTCATGAAAAGTAACCTTCGTAAAGCTTTTGATGTCATTAAACGGTTAGGTCCGGCCATTTAACATTGATAATTTATAGCTCCTTTGGTCACCAATCTACTCATTTATTTCCTCAAAAAAATACCATGTCCTGTCAAGATTTTCATTGCGTACACGTGGCACCGCAGAATACGCACAACTCGAGATTGATTGAATGCATGATTGAACTGAAGAAGAAATGGATCATGTTTGAGCTGCACCTGCAACTACAACTTCATGTCAATATATGGAAAATTGTGTTCTTCAATTAATATAAATTCAATTTATGGAAAAATACCAATTTATTCGAAGGCAGAGGCCAAAGTTGGGCTAACCTCATAGAGGCCTAACCTTTTTCAGGCCCACTGACTCAGGATGGTCCATGGACTGCTGACGGAGCTAAGCTGTACCGTACCAGCTCTTGTCACGAGCTCCACACGTGATTTCTCATACAGCCTCCTAATAAAAGGCCGTATTTATTTCTAATAAGTGATGTTATCTGTGGGCCTTGGGCTAAAGCCGAGCCAGGAAAAAAAGATGGTCGAGGGCCCTCATGATGGATCAATCATGGGCTAGCTGGCTCCACATGCTCCCAGCTCATTCAAACCCCATTTAAATGCGCGCGACTATTATTTTATTCTATTTTATGCATTTAATTCATTTAATTTGACAATGCTATACTAGTTGTTGATGTCCAGTGAGTTGTGTAGGCTACCGTAGTCCCAAATACCAAAAGTTATTGCCCATAGTGATTTTTCGACATTTACGAATGTTGTAGAGTGAGCATACATACATATTGTTGTATTTGTATTTGTTTTCTCTTGTCGGTATAGATATTGGAAGAATATTGACTGATGCTATGTTTGCATTTGTTTTCTTCCCAGGGACTTGGATATAGATGGAATATCGACGTCAGATATGGTGGACGCGTTGCCATGGAAACCAGGTAACTGGGTACAAAGTATTGAAGAAACCGTAACCTAATTAGGAACGATGAGCTATGAGTTTGAAACAATTTGGTAAACTTTTTCATAGACCTTTCATCTACTTCGTACACAATTGAAGAAACTATAGCCCATAGTCATGTCGTGCATGCTTCTCACACCCACAATACTTTATTTTTGTCACAATCTCTTCTCATTAGGAGTTCTTTTCCTTTCACAATTATATCATTTTGTTTTTCCAAGAGAAAAACTTACTACTATTGTTTATGTGTCAAAGTGTTAATTCTTATAGAAGAATTTAGTTACTAGATGAATTATCTCACTTACAGCCATGCAAGTCGATAAGAATGTTGACAGAAGATGTATATACCGATGGCTCAAATAAAATTTTTACCAACTTTATTTACTTGCTATGTTTGAGAGGGGACAAATTAATAGTAAAAAACGTCGACATTTCAAAAATTTATACGTTATCTCCCCACGGAAAACAAAAAATAAAATAAAATAAAATAAAATGAAGAACACTGGGGCTCACAACAATGAAGAGCATGACCACACAGAATACATAGCTATCAAATGTCCGGCCAATAAATATGCTTCATTATATACAAAATAAAAGTCAAATACCCTTTAAATAATTGTATAGAGAACCAAAGATGAAAAAGAAGAAGACGCAAATCTTTTAAATGCCTGTGGATTAATTTAGTCACTCTTTTTCTAGTATCAAATTGATCATGAAGATGATGATGATATATTGATGGTATATATTCAACTGTTTAGCTTTTGGCTTGATTTGTTTGTAGTTGGTCCACACAATTGGCTTCGGCTTTGGTGTGCATGGCTTCACACACTAGACGCAAGCATATATAGTGTTATGAGATACCATTCTTTAGTTTAATATAACTAACACTATATATATATATATATATATATATATATATATATATATATATATATATATATATATATATATATATATATATATATATATATATATATATACATACACACACTCTTCATAATTTGAAATTATTTATTGAATCACAGTCGATCGATAGATTTCTCAACTTTCTTCTAGACGACTATCATTTCTATCAGAGCTGTCAATATAGGCGTCTTAAATCGTGACAGTATATAATTGTGACGGAGGCTTTACTCCTATGGTACGATCATGGTCTTTTAGTCAACCAGAGCTAGTTAGAAGTGAACATAGTGGCTATTATTATTGTTATTATTCAAATTTTTAAGAAACAATATATATCTCATTATCACCCTACATGGATGGGAGGCACAGTGGAAAATGATGAGCATGAGTTCTAGTTTTATTGCTGCTCTTTAGCTAGAGCATGACTTGTTCAGTCGAGGCAGTTAGTTCGATGCTATTACTAATCAATAGCTATATATTAATGCGCCCTCTTTATTTTTTGTCAAGGTCATTCAAGATAGAAACAGATTGGACAAAGATGTATCTAGTACTTGACTAACTATTTTTTTTTTCAAAAACAATTATAAGGAAAAGCTTAAAAATATGCAATTTTCGACAATCAACATATTACTTGCTCAAGAACCCAAGAGAGTGAAAAGCATGTTATATCTAATGCACAATCTCATGTGCGACTCATGGCGATCATATGCATGTATATATAGTCTCCAGAAATTTTTTTACTTAAAGAAGATAGAGTTTCGTTTGAGAATTTCCTGCAAGTAGAAATCGATCCCATAGAGTTTCCTTGTGACTCAAATTCTAGTGATGCATGAATATTTACTAGTATTTATGTCTATTTTAGAAGTTTACAAACTAACTAAATACCTACTCAATGATTGATATACATGAAATATATACCAACTTTTTCACGTTTTGTTAAGATCCTCATAAATATATACTAGTTCATCTCCTAGTGTTGGTCCTAAGTGATGAGAGGGAGATGGAGAGCGATTGGGGCTCAATGATGCTATCCCAGTTAGTCTTAGAGGTACAAGTGGTATTAAAATCATCATTTCACTGAAATTGACGGAAATGGTCCAAAACACGCTACAGTTGGAACTGGTCCACCCATGAACGGGGACATGGTTGAAATTTTGAGAAGCCAGCCGGCTTCTTTCTTTGTCTTGCATTGTGTCAATCTGACTACAAGAGCAAACTAACGAGACATAAGGCCAAGAAATAGCTTTTGATCACATGAATCATGACAACATATTTAGATTTTTTTTTTTTTCCTTCCCAAACATCTTTACAATGCTTTCATGCTTGAACATGCATGACATGAAAATTATACATTACAAAAATATCTTTTAGTGAATTATATATATATATATATATATATATATATATATATATATATATATATATATATATATATATATATATATATATATATATATATATATATATATATATATATATATAAATTCTTGTGGTAGTTTTAAAGTGTCAGTATATCAATTAGCAAGGATACTACAGGACATAAAAACTAGAAAAGGTGGTAGGAGTGGATTTATGAAAAGACCCAATTTCAAGTCCAGGCTCGGGTCTTTGTTAAAATATAATAACAAGAAAGAAAGATATTGTTCTTTCTTTTAATATGTATCTTGTTGTTTATAAACGAGATTCAAACTAGTGATTATATGAAAGTAATGAGTTGTACCCTAATACTTATAGCAATTAGCGGCTATATATATGAAATTTTCTAAGTTTACAAAGCTTCACTACTCCTTATCCTTTTACAACATTACTTCAACGTAAAAAGTTACAAATAATGATATAATTAAACTCGAAATTGCCTTAACAGGAAATTGATCCTCAAACATATTCTTCCTCTTCTTGTTGCTTAACTTTTCTTCTTTACATTTTTTTTTTTCCATCTCAGATGGTATATTTTGCTTAGCAGGGCTACAACAGTAAATGAGAACACTAAATAAACTAGGTTTTGTTCAGGCCTATGCATTGCTGATGGTGTTACAGAGTCTTCAGACCTATACCGTATAGCTTTATTTTCTTGAGAGTGATATATCTTATACCTATGTTATCTCTAAAAGATATCTTGCAGCCATGTCGGCTTTCTTATAGTGTGTGTGCACTAGACATGCATGGATAATGTAAAGAAATGTGCCATTATGCATCTAAAGTTTTTTTTCCTGCACAATATTCTTCTATACGCTCTTTCCATAGTTTCTAGTTGAGATCCAAGGTCTAGTGTTGTTCACTTTAGCTAGATTTCACAATGGTTAGAGTATAGTAAAATATTGATTCCTGAATCGTAACCCTTTTGACGCAGGACGGAAGCGGATTAAGGTTAGGAATTTGGAAATTTAGGTTTTTTTTTGGACAGATTTGGAAAAAACAAAGAGATTTGAAAATTCACCCAGACAAATCCATGCCTACTCTCAACGAATCCCCGAGGAGAATTTTTTTTTTTAACAAAGCGAATCCACACAGTTTCTCAAAATTCAAATTTTATTCAATATTCAATTATCTACAAAATACTTCATACAGAGTTTATTTATAGAAAAACACCAACAAACAAAATCATAATAGAATTCAAAATCCTATTAAATCCAACAAATAAAATCCTAATAAAATCCAAAATCTTATCAAATCTGAATCAAACCAAATAAATCCAATTAGATCTTAAAAACAAATAAAATCATCTCATATAAAAAAAAAATCTATCTCCATCAATTCTCTCCGGCTTCAAAATATTTATCCCTGATGAATGCAGAGATAAGAATTGCTAAATATATTGAACTGATTAGCATCAACAAAGCATCCCAATTGGGCTATGGTAGTGGTCGAGGAATCGTAACTCGTGCATTATATCTAAACCAAGACGGTGGAGATAGATCTGGCTTTTTTAGTGATCTTGCATCAAACAACGGTAGATCTGGATAGGCAGTTGCAATGGAAGTAATTAAATAATGATCTCATGAAATATCCATACCACTGGTAGTGAAAGTAATTTTTATTGAAACTTCATAGAAATTTGTATGTTGAACCCATAATTTCCTTACGATTCCTATATGGAACCTCTTAAGGGGAACTGAAATTTTCACCTCATTATCAATAATAATTTCTTTTCTGTTCGAAGTCTCATTTTGGACTAAAAGTTTCTCTACTCCTTATACATCTGCAATTGATATGCAAATACTATACATAAACACGAATTGTCAACGAAGTTTCTTACAAAACTTTAGCAGGGAATTTTCCAAAAAAACTATCGATTTCATGGCCATGTCATATAGGAAAGTAAAAAGTACTTCTGTTGGCTTCTGAAATTTCACAGTTGGTTCGACTTAGAGATTATTAGAAATCTAAACTTTTGAGTTTTCAATTCTATGGATGGAAAGAAAGTTCTGTTTGACATTAGTAATGGCTTATCATGAACTTCTATATCCAGTGTAGACTGCAAAATACATTCCCCATAAAAAATAAGAATATTTATTTCTACCTTTTTGGCAATACTATCATCGTTAACCATTTGACTTTTTTCATCTCTTTGCTCACTATACTTTTGAAGACATGGTTGTTCGGATTTTTTTTGTTGATACAGGCACATATTTGTTTGCATTTTCAAGCGCATCAATCATACATTAAAGTTTTTCATCATCAGTCATTGTTTTAGGCTCAGACGATAGATACTGATGAGATGATGACAATAGATTTGAAAGGCGATGTTGAGCATACTGATTACAAAGTAGACGTCGCAAGTTATTACAATCCAAATATAATTTATACTTTCTACTCCAAGTATAAGTTTCTCCACCTAAATTTTGTCGGGTGTAACGACATTTCTGTGCTGATATTGGATCAAAATATCTAAAAAAATCTTGGAGATAATTCTCTCAATCTTCATAATTTTGCCGATCGTTAAAACCGTAAAAAAATAGGTATAATAGCATACATATCACACTAAATTCGTGATATTTTAGCATTGGTATTAATGTAGTGACCATACAAAATGAATTCCATATATAATCAACTCAAAATTTTAGCTCAAAAGGTTCAGTAAATATCCAAATATCACTGCAGCTCAAAAATTGCTCGAATCGGGGTTGAAATGGGCTCTAAATTACAAAACTACCCTTATCGGGTCTGTTACCCTTAACGGTCCAGTGGGTTGTATCTGGAATGGTCGGGTCTGAACTCTAATAGAATCCAACTTTTTCTTTTGCTTTTGGATGTAGATTTGGTTAATTGGATCCAATCAAATCCAAACCAAACCTAATAACTCAAACCAAATCCAAATCAATTTTTTCTTCTCTTTTTTTCCTTTCTTTTTTTTATCTGAATTCTCTCTCTCTCTCTCTCTCTCTCTCTCTCTCTTCTTTTTTTTTTTTCTTCCTTCAGATCTGAACTGTTCTTTTTTTTTTTTTCTAGATATGAACTCTCTCTTTGCTTTTCTTTCTTTTTTCAGATTTGAATTGTTTTTTAAAAAATAAAATAGAAAACTAAAAATAAAGATAGAGGTGGAAGGAAGAAGATGGAGATGAGATGAAAATATAGGCTCTGATACCAAATTTGATGCGGGACAGAAGCAGATGAGGGTTAGTGATTTGGAATTTTAGAGTTTTGGAACATATTTGGGGAAGAACAAAGGGGTTCGGGAATCCACTCAGACGAATCCACGCCCACTTTCAAGAATCCACGAGGAGAGATTTTTTTGTAACACAGCGAATCTACGCATTTTCTGAAAATTCAAATTTTATTCAATATTCAATTGTCTGCAAAATACTTCATACAGAGTTTATTTATAGAAAAACTCTGACAAACAGAATCCTAATAAAATCCAAAATTCTATCAAATCCAACAGACAAAATCCTAATAGAATTCAAAATCCTATCAAATCTGAATCAAACTAAATCAAATCCTATCAGATCTCAAAACAAATAAAATCATCTCATGTTAAAAATCTTTCTCCATCACCTTTGCTTTCTCTATTGATTGTTGACGTTGAATTGGCTTTTGGGGGGTTGGGGGGGGGGGGGGGGGGGCGGCGGCGGCGGCGCAAATTGAAAAGATTATCATTTTTTTTTTAGGATTTGACATCAAGAATGGGGGAGTTTCCAAAGGAGCACACCACTTTTTCTAGTGAGCCCACTAGATAGTTTTTTTCATTCAGACTTTCAGTTGGAAAGTGGGCTCACTAGAAAAAATGGTGTGCTCCTTTGGAAACTCCCCAAGAATGGTCGGTCTAATCTTTATGTCGGGACCTAAGCCAGCAGTAACTAAATGCATATGTAGACTAAGTTTTCTTTTCCATCTTCTTTTGAAGTCCTCACATGATCAGATTAATGGTGGCATGCATTGACTCAGCCTTTTAGATGTGTGGTTAGTATGTATCAACCATCACAAAGCATATTTGAGGAGTTGACAAGAGTGACGCATTATGATTTGTAAGTTAGAAATGGGTGAACATTATGGTATTCAATTAGCTTTCATGTGAACCGGTTGTTAGGCTATATACAACAACAACAACAACTAAATTTTTTATCCCAAGTATTTGGAGTAGGCTACATGAACCAAAAAAAGAATCACGCCGAATCGATCACTTTGATAGTCCTTCTCCATTCATTTCTATCAAGTAATATTTCATCATTTAAACATCTAGGATTCATATCTTTTCGTATCACCTCCATCCATATTTTTTTCGATCTTCCCTTCGTTCTTTTAACTTGTCCTACATTGATAAACTCCCTTCGTCGAACTGGTGCATTTGTAGACCTACGTTGCACATGACCAAACCAACGTAAGCGATTTTCTCACATCTTCTCATCGATGGGAGTTACACCTATTTTAGCATGAATATCTTCATTCCTCATTTTATCTCTCAAAACTTATTACTAACTAGTCTGGACAGAGACGGTTGACTGTTAACAGTTGTGACCGATGTGGGACTATTTTTCCTCTTCTTACTTAAGCGGTTGTTAGGTTATATGTTCAGTTGAATTATATGCAGCATGCATGCATGGTAATGCCTCACCCAATCTCTAAACTAAATATGTAGGCTGTAGTCTAGAATTTTTCTATAGTAAAGTGGCGAAGGGAAATTTTATTGTTAAAGGTGTTATATTGTGTGTTTTTTCAACTTAGAGTGTGAATACTTAAGTACTTAATTTAACACGACCGTTTATATTATTAGCTTTGTTTATACCAAACTTGACCTCGTTTAATTGGAGTTTGAAGCTTGACCGGCTCGTCTATACCATCACAATAGTGCATATGAGTGAATAATCAAGACTTAAATATATTTATAATGCCATTTAAATGATTATGATGTAGATATAAGGATACTAGATTATAAGTGATTTAATAAGATTGATAATTTCATGAATATCCATATGCATATTTCTGATTGAGCTTGATTTGATATGGAAAAAAAATAAAAAGCAAAAATATTTATCTTCTTTCTTTGTTTTACATTTATCCTTATATTTTATTTTAATTTATTTGTTTCCTTAAACCACAATTCTTGATGTTTGTGTCTAAGATTGCAGGAAACTGGTTTAACAGTTTGTTATGCATGTTAAGTGCAATCGTAATTCCTACAATAGTTAGTTAAATTTTTATTTTTCTTTTTAGAATTAGAATATTCACATCTTACCTAGTCTGCTAGGGACTAGTAAAGTTTAAGTTGGGGGCATGATTGAGTGAAAAATATAATAATTTAAATAAATCTTTTGCAGTCGTAATCTAATTTTAGTGATTAATACAATAAATTAATGATAAACTATTTTTATTGATAAAACTCTACATTTTAAAGTTTTTCTAGATATGTGATCAGCTTTTACATTAACTGATTCTGAGGTTGTAGCATCATGTTAATATCTCACAAGTTATAAGCTAATTAATATATGGGGTTGAATTTTTCTATAGTTAAGAGGAAGATGAAAAGAAAATCAGTTGTTAAATGCTTTAGTCTTTAGATATGTCTATTTCTAACATACATTGTGCTAATTTTAGTCCTTAATTAGTTTAAGATACTTGTTCAAATATGTCATATAGCTTTTATGTGACTAATTAACCTGATCATTCCTTAAACCCGACTTAAGCTCACACCATGTCACTTGCTCTCTAAATAAAAGTTTATGGAATCAATTGCACTTATATATTTTCAAGATCAGACTGTCCTTTATTTAAACTATGAGGAAAAACATTACAAATACCATTAATTGATTAAAAATGAGAATATAAAGAAAAATCTAAGACACGTACGGATGGGAATTTGCTCCTAATTTGTGAGTAGTATTAGGTATGTAGGTTGTTTGAATCAACCATCACAAGTAAATGGCTACTTGGAGAAGTCACTTTAGAAATTTAAGCTCTTGTCGTGATAATTATGGTATTTAGGTTAGAAATTAAGTGAATCATTATAGTTTTAGCTTAGAAACAGATGAACCATTATGATATTTTATTAGCTTTTATTTCAACCGATTATACACATTGTTTAGTGTCTTGTACAATTATTTAGGTAGCGGTATATACATATATGAATCATGAAAATGCTTCACCCATCTCTAACCTAAATAAGCCAACTTAATTAAATTTTTCTTCAACAAAAGGGAAGTTTTTTTTTTTTTTTGCATTATATATACTTTCTTCTATCTTTTTTTTTTTATTGTGATAAATAGTGCTTTGCATACTTTGTAGTTAAATTTAGTTTGTGCTTTGCTTAAGATGATATCTACCAAACCAATTCACTTGTTCGTAACCATTTACTCTAAAAATCTTAAATTCTATGATATACGCAATGCAATGTGATTGTTTACAGTGTGATGCATTTTTCATATATTTATTTGTCTTTTTTTAAAAAAGAGAAGTTGTAAATTTGACAGGATAAATTCTTAATTAATGTGATATTAATAACGAATAAGAGAGCCTTAATTATGATAACAACTTTTTTTAAAATGAAAGATGGAGCACGCTAGAAGAAAAGTAAGCAAACAGAAAAATTTATTATTTCTAGACAATCCTAATAAAGATATGATACAATGGTTTATTATGCAATAATTCAAGTTCACACGGAGCAAAATCCAATAACTAGCTTTGCTACAGAAAATTTTGGGTTCACGTATCTCATCAAGCGTGATAGAGATTTACAAAAGCTCATCTAACCAATACGTAGACTTACTTGAAATTGGAATTAAATTACTAATAAGCTTTCTCAAAAGAAGCACATGGAGCTATCTAATACATATGAAATCAAGTGTGCAAGATACATGCAAGATATACATGTGATATTCTTGAATCTACTTGTAGTCCGATGAAGAAAAATAATCTACTTACGCCCACCCACTGTTTATGCTAAAAAAATTTATCCCTATAAATATGATTTGTTCTCTTCCTTGATTCCCTACCCAATGCAATAAAACTTCATTAAAGAGACTAAGTAACTACTTCAGTGGAAAGCTCCTTCATAGCAACCGAAACCAATTACTATACAGAAGCTACAACTAGGGTTAATTTTCTGCATGGTGATGCATTGATCAAGAATATACACCACAAGAAATTGGGATCTTTAACGATGGTTGATAACCGTTACATTTTGTAGAAAGACCGTCGCAAAAGGACCATGAATTACATAGTAGTCTCCTTTCTGGCAATCCCCATGAGTCCACCACAAGAGCTTCGTGTGAACACGTGATCTCTTAGCCGCACACCCCAAAAGGTTAGAGAGAGAGAGAGCTGCCATTAGGGTTTTCATCCTTTACCTGCAAACCCTAATTTAATGCACGCGGTTTTTTTTTCTTTTGAGAGAGGGGAAATTCTAAATGCGCAGTGAGCACCACATACTATATAGTAAAGTGATTTACAACATAGGGGAAAATGGTGCTCACTAATAAAATATGGTGCGCATTTAGAATTTCCCGAGAGAGAGAGAGAGAGAGAGAGAGATGGCCATGGCAGCATAAGCATGATGGAGGAGTCAAAAGAGGACAGCAAAGAGCATTTACTCCATTGGGGCCTCCACAAAAACAAAGTCAGCACAGCAGCCATGACTGAGAGATGATGACACAGTAGAGTCTCTCTCTCTCTCTCTCTCTCTCTCTCTCTCTCCTCTCTCTTCTCTCTCACTCTCTCTCTTCTCTCTCACTCTCTCTCTCTCTCTCTAAAAAATTAAAAAAAAAAAAATGAATTAGCGTCAATGTATTCACTTGTATATATGAGTAGAAGCAGGAGCCCTTGGACCCTTGTCTCTGCCTTACTCTAAATATCAAACAAGGATTAATAGTATAGAGGAGCAAGCTAAGGTAGCAAGCAAGCAAGAAGAAAACCCCATGGAGAAAAAAAATATTTTCTCCCCATAATTAGTACACAAAGATTACCTGAATAAGAAGGGGAGGGGCGAGAGAGAGAGAGAGAGAGAGTCTAGTGACATGGGGAGGCCTCCATGTTGTGATAAGGCAGGAGTGAAGAAAGGACCATGGACTCCTGAAGAAGACATCATCTTGGTCTCATACATCCAGGACCATGGCCCTGGCAATTGGAGGGCTGTTCCTACTAACACTGGTGAGTATATATTTATATATAGATCTCTTTATGATTTTAGTTTTTTTTTTTTTTTTTTTTTTTTTTTTTTTTTTTTTTTTTTTGAAGGTTTTGCTCAAGCACAAGCTATGTAGCTAGTGTATCATTTTATTTCTAGGGTTTTTGGATCTCTTTGTTCTTTTTTTCCCCCTCCCAGAAAGGTGTCTTCTGTCTCCTTTGTTAGTAATTTAATATTTAATTTCAATGGCTTCTTTTGCAACTAAATTATGCATAGTGGTCATATTTACAGGGTTCTTTCTTCTTTATTTCTCTTATTTTATTTTATATATTTGTTCTTAAAAACATTTCTAAATTATAAGAATCTTCTCTTTCTATTTGGAAGAGATATCGATTTCAAGGATCGGGTCATCTTATTTTTATTTTGAAGTAGTATAAGATCTAAACGTTCTTAATTTCTTCTTACAAAGAAAATTTCCGATATTTTTTTGTTGAACAGGACTAATGAGATGCAGCAAGAGTTGCAGGCTCAGATGGACAAACTATCTGAGGCCAGGGATCAAGCGCGGAAACTTCAGTGAACAAGAGGAGAAGCTCATCATCCATCTCCAAGCTCTACTTGGCAACAGGTATTTCATCAAACGCTTTCTAATTTACTTCAGATTCAAGATTGCTAACTTGTTTTTTTTTGTTTTCTTTGTAGATGGGCAGCCATAGCATCATACCTTCCGGAGAGAACGGACAACGATATCAAGAACTACTGGAACACTCACCTCAAGAAGAAGCTAGAGAAGCTTGATCAGATCAATGGCAGTAATTGCAACAACTCAACCATCCCCAAGGGCCAGTGGGAGAGGAGACTCCAAACTGACATCCATCTAGCCAAGCAAGCTCTTTGTGAGGCACTGTCCTTAGACAACAACAACAAACCTGCAGCAACTGATCAAACTGATGGCCCCAAGCCTGGAAATGCTTCATTCTTCTCACTTTCCAAGCCATCATCGTCTACGACTACAACGTCCACGGCTACCTATGCATCGAGCACGGAGAACATCTCCCGGCTGCTGGTGAACTGGATGAGGAGCTCTCCGGCCACAAAGGCCAACTCCAGCTCAACCCAGCATTCGGCCAACTATTCGCCCGAGGGGTCTGCAGAGTCAGGCCAGTTTCAGGAGGAGAGCAAGGGGAGCCCTGCAGAGGAGGGGAAGATGCCACTGGAGATGCTGGAGACATGGCTGTTTGATGAGAGCATTGGGCAGGGGCAGGATGGGGAGGAGCTGGGCAATCTGGAGTTAGATGAGTTCTAAGCTAATTATCCAATCAAGGAAAATGTTACTATTGCTGTTGGTGAAGATTACTACTGCATGCTAGATTTGTTGTTGGTCTGAGCTTTTCAACTGATCCAAGGACAAAGAGTTCTAAAAGAAACTGTAAATTACCAAAAAAAAAAAAAAATGTCTATTATTTGAGTAGAAGAAGTTAAATTCTTTATGTGGGAATAATAACATCTGTAAGTTTTCTGTAAAAGATGTTTGGAGTTCAAATCTTGCTTGTTCTCCAAAGATCTCGTTGAAGATCTCTTTTCTACTTTCTTGTTTATGTAATATTATTTCTTTTCGGTTAAGGGCCTGTTTCTGTAACATTCGCATATATATGAAATAATTGATTAGGATTTTATATCCATATTCAGTCGAAATTGTAATAAAATGTTAGCTCTCTTTAGATAAAATTCATCCTTGTTGCCTATTTTGAAATCTAATACATCGTGATGGTAAAGTCTCTTACAATTTACTTGCAGAACTATGATCTTGAGAAGGTGGCAAATTGCAATAGAAAAAGATTGAGGCAATGCTATTGATAGGCTTTTCTTATTCTTGTTTGGGTTGGTAAATGTTGAGAGGGGTCTGAGTCAACCACTCGTTACAAAGTCATAGTGCAGTCATGATCAGGTTCAGGCATTTGGCCAATTTGGATGTTGATTAGATTAACTGAAGAATTTGGTGATTTAGATTCATGACCCACTCTTTAGTCCCCATCATGGAGGCTTTCGCATTAGGGTTTATATCTAGGAAGATTTTTTTTTTTTTTTTTTTTTTTTGACAGAACATTAATTTCTGACAGTGAGCTCCATTACAATAATGCCTTAAATGTATGAAAAGTTTAAAAATTAATCTTCACACTATACACACTGTTGGATTGCCTTTGATAAAAGCTTGCTTGCTCTGTTGCTTATCCCATGAAAGTTTCCCTCCACATAAAATCTATAAAAAAAAAAAGACGACTGTCTAAGTTTATAAATTTTCTTCCTGTAATTTTTGCTTAGGTGTAACAATGGTTAGATTCATTTTATCTTTGAGCTAAATATTAAAGAGGATCCAATTATCTTTATCTACATGAGATTTATAACATAGTATATTCGAAGTATTGAAATCCACTATTTTGCAATCAAAACAACATAAAAATCCGGGGACAATTTTTAAATGGGGAAAAACATCTTAATACAAATGCAAATAAATTCATTAAATTAAAATCGACTATATGAATCGTTATTGGTTTGATACCAGTAGTCATTTCAGTATGTCAAGAATACATATATATCCATAATTCGGAATTAGTTAACAATATATTTCGTAGGATGCCATATTCGGTGAATAAAGATATACACATGTGCGAGGGTGATTGGACCCTTCGGTGGTTCAAAACTCTCTTTCATCTTGTTGTGGCGGTTGAATTGCTTCCATTTTGCCAAACGGGTTTATTCAAACTGGTCTGAACTTCGATATTTGCACTTTAGAATTCCTTCACTGCTCCATTCATTCATGTATTAATGCATTTAGAAAACTGAGAGTATTTCTTCTTCTAATGAGCATTGCATGATAGAAATAGAAATGAACCTGACTTCTCTAATTTTTACACATCTTATCAACTTGTATCATATTCATTTAATTTACTCCACCAGTACAATTTTGTAGACATTCATTCTAGAAATTCACAATAGTACTAAGCTTAATTCAGTATCTCAGAGGTAGTTCAATGGTATGAACTAATTCACTTGTATGCGTAAAAACATTTCTTATTCAGTATCATGCATAAGTTTGGAGACCAAAGACAATGCTTAGCCATAACAATATGATGCAGAGAGAGAGAGTGAGAGAGAGAAAATCTGTACCCTGTGAGCACTATATAATGGATGATACCATAAATACAAAACATTTATATACCTGTCATATAGAGGATAAGGAGGGTGAAGAAAAATGAAAAAAAAAAAAAAAAATCAAAATTTTAAAAACAAAGAAACCTAAGGCAGAGATCTGCATTGGAACTTTGCAAATGAGCCTCTTGAATGCTCCACATGCTAACTGTAATGACTCTTTCGCCCCCCATTTTTTTTTCCTTACAAGTTACAACTTAAGACCTGACCAGCCAAGCATGCAACAAGCTGTAAATGCTAAAGTAGAAACTCTAAGGTCTCATGCATGCCATGACCATTGCATATGAGAGAGAGAGAGAGAGAGAGAGAGCACCAGCACCACCACCACCACTACAGTTTACTGGAAAGAGTAGTATGTATGTTATAAATGCAAAGAAGAAGAAGGAAAAAAAAAAAATGCAATAAATGTTATGATCCCTAATAACTCCTGCACATGTGGGCAACCTAATTGGCAAGAACCAAGAGCAAAGGAGCAAGGAAAGTTCTATCTGATGGCTTTTGTTAGCTCAGCTTAGCTGTAAGAGGGACAGATACCAAAAGCTGGGAGAGGACCTGCAGCTATAGCTTTGGCCCTGTAGGCATCACAATTGCATACCAATGAGTTAAAAGCTCCCCCCATGCCCATTCCTAATTTATTATCACTCTTCTATTTTGTTTTGTTTTATTTATTTATTTATTTGTAGGGGGTATAATGTTAGTTTCCGAACCTTTTGATAGATTTTTTTTTTTTTTTTTTTCCCTCCTTTCATATATCCCTGTGTTTTATTAAATAGCTTTTGATGAATTTTTAATGTTTTGTTTTTTATTTCTTTATTTTTTCCCCCTCCAAACCCACCAAATTTTCAAAGAGGTATCAAAGATAAATAAAGTAAACATACCACTTGTTACATACTTGGTCGATAGAAAATTACCGAATTTTAGATAAAAGTAGGTTGTAGATAAAAAAAAAATAAAAATTACTAGGAAATATCCCTCCTCTTTTGTATCAGAATATTTCAGTACAAGGTACATCATTTGTTCCATATTTGATAATTTGTCATCTCTAATAGAAAACTCATTGCCTGTATATATAATTACAAGAGAATATAGAAAACTGTAGATAGAAATAGAAGGTATATATATATATATATATATATATATATATATATATATATATATATATATATATATATATATATATATATATATATATATATATATATACACTTAAAAGAGAAAAATATGAAGTATCACTGGATCGTCTCATTTGTTTATGGTTGTTATCTTCATTAGAAAATTGCTACATTTATAAACAATACAATAAAACAGCAAACTCTCGATATAAATAAATAGTAAACCGTCAAGGAAAAGGAAGTGGTTTTTTTAAAAGAAGAATGGTTGATTTAAAGGAAAAAAAAAACATTTATTTTTTTTTCCCTGTCAATTAGGAAATTTGCCAGTATATATATACCTTTGATCATCATCTCTATTAGAAAGTTGCTACATTTATAAACAATACAATAAATCGGCGAAAATAGTAAACCGTTGATGGAAAAGGAAGTGGTTTTTTAAAAGAAAAAAGGCTAATTTAAATGAAAAATATTTTTTTTTTCTCGTCAATGAAGGAATTTGCCTGTGTATATATCCTTTATCATCGTCTCTATAGATATTTTGTCTATTAGAAAGTTGCTACATTTATAAACAATACAATAAAACGGCAAAATAGTAAACCGTTAATAGAAAAGGAAGTGGTTATCTAAAAGAAAAAAGGTTAATTTAAAGGGAAAATATCTAATTTTTTTTTAAAACCCCTGTCAATTAGGGGATTGTACCTGTTTATGTACCTTTGATCATCCTGTTTAAATATAAATCAAATCGGAGGTACAGTGTCACCATTAACAGCTACCCCATGCAGACAGTGTCATGTGCAGCTTAACAGCAGTCTTGAACTAGTAGGGCATGCGGAATTTGGTTAATTCAATTCAACATGGTTGGCATGCACCATGCAAAGAAAAAATAGAGAGAGAGAGAGAGAGAGTTAGGTTAATTCAAGAGAGAGAGAGAGTTAGGTTAATTCAATTCAACATGGTTGGCATGCACCATGCAAAGAAGAAAAAAATAGAGAGAGAGAGAGAATTAGAACTTTGCTGCAAGCAAGCAGCAAAGTCCCCCGGTTTCTCATGGTGGCGAGACCATGTAGGGTTGGCTTGGCCCCCATGCTGGGCTTGCATCACTTATTTTGCATTGTGATTGGAAATATTCAATCTGTAAATAAAATAAATATATTAAATTATTTTAGCAAAAAAAAAAAAATAAATACTAAATTATATACCACCCCCAGTGGCAACATAAGCACTTTCCAAGATCATTTTTTAGAACACTAACCGATAAACAATGAAGGAAAATTTAGATGTAACTTTTCATAACTATTTTTTCTTAAACAATCGAGAAAAAAAAAAAATAGAAATTTGATGAGCCCCACTAATTCACTTTCCACTCTCACTTCTCATCAAATTCAGCACAAAAAGACATTGAATCCATTCTCCTGCTCTGCAAAAAAAAAAAAAAAGAGGAACTTTCCAAATCCCTACTTTCACCAATCCATGCATAGTAGATACATTGTGAAAAGTTTACACTCTTCCTACTTTGCAAAACACTTCCAAAAGAACCAATCAGCCCCTTAGCATGTTGAACAACATCTAGTCACAAGCCAATTTATTAACAAAGTTAACATGTTTTAAAGCTTGCATGATGTACAATTGTTGGTCAAGATTTCTAACCTAATTAGTTAATCTTTTAAATAAGGTTGTTATCTCATTTAATTAGTTGAAATAGAGATAATTCACAAGAAAGAATTTTCTCCTCCAAATTTGTTGTCTCACATGTTGCTTGCTTGGATGAGAAAGTAAGAAGAGTCTAAAGAATTGGATCAAAAGAGAAATTCTCGTACTAGAGAGAGTGTGTGAATATTTGGATCCTAAAGAAAGATACTGCATAGTACCGTCCTGCATGCAATCTCCACCGTTTTATTATCTAGCTTGTGGATGATTCGGATTTTTATCGGGGTAGAGTATATTTTGTATCGGTCATAAGAATTTTGATATAACAAGGCTATAGATTTCTTGCATTTGATGTCATAAACGCCTCCCTCTGCCTATTAGCACATCTCATGCAAAAACTAAATAAGCCAACTTCATCTGTACATAGGGGGATGACCTTTTCTTTTGCCATCCTAGAGTAGAGCCCAATCGATGTCAACTCACACTGAAGAACTTCAACTTTGGTAGAACCAAAGATGAGATCCAACACCATTCATAAATTCTGCCGCCTAACAACTTGTTGATGCAGAAGGTGATTGATTGTTGTACCAATTTGTGCCATCTCAGATGTATACTGCTCTTCCAATTGGATTTCTCCCCCTTTCCTTTTTTCGCTAAATACATATAATTAATTGGTTTTCTATGGAGGAGAATGTCAAAAAAAATCAAATCAAAATTATTGATGTATGTATGTATGTTCACTCCTTCTCGTACGTACTAAAACCCGTATCAAAATCCTCGATTAGGATTAGGATTGATAGGAACCAATCCTACGCCACATAGCAAATTGTCTGGCCCAATTCCGAATCTGGCCCATGGATTGCAGTGGCGCTATCATCAAAGGCGCACATTTAGCCATTGATGCCCACAGGCGTAAGCCCATGGATCACGTATTCACTTAAGTTAAAAATGTGTAGAAATTAAAGATCATTTACTTTCCAACTAACTTCACAGATACAAACTCAAACTTCACGTGCCTGTGATATATATATATATACATATATCAACTGATAGCAAATGGCGTGAAATACATAGAAATGATATCATATTTGCATAATTGTAGAAGGTTAACGTTTCGAGTTTTTATGTTTTCTAGACAAGAAATTAATTGACATCTAACTTCATGGTTTGGTGATTCTTTTTTTTTTTTTATCGTGTCATGAATCTTACAATTATTTGACAAAATAATACTTCCAAAGGTGTGCATGAACTATATTCAAGCTTTGAATTCGCAAATACAAATCCTTGGTTACGACGATATACATATACATATATACATTTATAATGTACATCACTTGGTTACTCAGCATGTTTTGCACTCTTCTCCTGGTTCTTGGGCAACAAATTAATACTTAGTACGGTTGAGAATAGATGGGTCTGTGGACCAGTTTTAATTCTGTTATTTTCAAAGTTTTAATTTAAAAATAATTTTTTTATTTTTTTAAATTTAAAATTTTGAATATGATTATGGACCTGCCCGGTTCTCAACCCTGATGCTCAGTGACAAGTGATAGTACATTATTGATTTAAATTAATGGTATTCATTAGTTTTGCGAACCACGCTCTTATCTTTAACCTGCATGCATGCCAAATAAGATTTAAATCTGCATTGCAATAATACCATATTAAAATTTCTTATATTAGAATATATATATAACTCAAAGACTCAAATCATTATTTGGAACAAATCAGACATAGACCTGACAGGTATACCGTATATATACATTTAATTCTATAGGCATATAGAATAAGAATCCAGTACTAAGGATTTAAGCAACCACCAAAATAATGGAGATTAGTGGAGACGAATAATAAACATTAAGGGGTTTATATACAAATAGTATGATTAAATTTTAGATTTTTAATTTTTTTTTTTGTTTTTGGGTTATCGGCCTGATTACAGAAGCTAACATAATCGCTGAAGCTACCATCAATTGGCCCAACAACAAGGAGACAATGGAACCTGCAGCATGCAAAGTGAGCTCCACATGCAGAATGCAAATGCAACCCTGCGCGAGTGAGAAAATACCTCAACTGTGAAAACTCACACTCCGTCGACATCCTCCAAACTACTGCTACTGGTAACGCTTCCTAAACAAGTGATGCCTCTTTGACGGGTCCTTGGGCTTGATCTTGGCCTGCCCATGCCCCTTCTTCCCCGTGCTGCAAATATAACAGCATAACTCAATTTCATATTAGAGCAAAGTTCAAGTGAATTGCCCACCAATTAGCAAGAAAGAGAAGTTGGTACTTGTAGTACTCCATGTACACCATCCCGCTTGCCCCTGAGAATGCACTCATCGAACCCGCAGAGCGTCGCGCCTTCTGGAGTGCAATGTCATCGGCATCTTCTTCTAGCTGCTCTAGGCCCACCATATCATCTCCAGCACTCAGCACCTGTCAACAACTCGGAACGAAAAAGGCAAATTACCAAGTCATTGTCACCCACCAAATTTACAACAAACTTTATGTCGTAGAATGTGGAGGAAAGGAATCGAGGACAACCTTGCCCAGAAGGTCAAGCTGCTCGTCAAGGGTGTGGAAGCTTAGGTCGGATCCTGAATCGGGAGGAGGCAGGCTCGTGATAACCTGCAGAAAGAAAATGTACTTCTCTTTAGATGCATGCTGCGACAGATCCAAAGCCTTTATTTGGTGACACAAGGAAACTGAGCTACATAAAATGTTTTCCAAATATCCTAACAAATACAGTTCCGAAGTTCATAATCAACTTATGATTCGCTTATATAAAACAAATAGATCAATAATAACAAATAGATTGAAGCTGCTTCTCCTATTTAAGCAAGAGAACAGGAATGAGAAAAAAAAATGTTTGAGAGGAGAGAGAAATCACAACGTAGAGTTTTATGAGCTAAATCGATAGTATGTACCTTGAAGCTATAGCCTTGGTCAATTAGAAATTGCTGCCTTTTCGTAGAGTAATACATCTCCTGTATCCAAAAAGGCAACAATTTATAACCTCGCAATAGATGATAGTAACAACATAACTAAAGCGACAATGAAATGAGAAGTGGACACCACTAATGTTCCTCTAATATCAGAGTTACCAAGGAGAAGCCTCTGGAAATAGTCCGACCTGTGTATCTGTAGATACCAGTGAATAGAAGAAGGCATTATACTCTTCTTTTCCTCCAGCCATTCTATCTTGAAGCCGACCCTGCAGAGGGGAAAAAAAAGGGTTAACATAGATATTCCAATGCCAACAAAAATATTTCCACAAGAAGTTATATACATGTACAGAGAATGCATCTTGTATTTCTTAAGCATTTAAAGGATCATCATCTAAGCATTTTACTTGGCAATGCTACACATCAGGCCATGGCATAGGTATGGTGGCACATGATCATCTAAAAGAACATCATCTACCTCATAGCGGGAGAATAAATTTGGATCAACTCATCAAGTGGTAACATAAACATTTGCACAGCGGCATTCGTATACATATTTAAAGTATCTTCCATATCATAATCATCCATTTCAACTGAAATGTTCATATACATACCTATCAAGTGTTGATTTGATTTTGTATCTACTTAATGGAAAACCAAATCAAAATTAAAACCCAAAAAATTAGATATGGATGAACCCAAGGGGGGGTTGAGATCATAATCCCCAGAAAAAAAAAATGGAAAGAATTATTGGAGAAATGAACTACAGCTCTTATTTGAGATATCAGCTCGTTTCTATTATTCTTATATATAAAAATATATACATATATATGGATTACTCTAAATGAGCTGCCAGCTCAGATAAGTTACTTAAGCTGGCAACAGAAAAAATAGTAATCCTTCTAGTTTTTTTTTTGGATTATGATCTCTATTTTCTTAACTTCTTTAAAATTAAATTCCATAAATTTTGAAATTTATTTATCATTTCATCAAGTGGATATAGATGTTGTATTCACTAAAAACCATTAATTTTGTTTCTACTTGACACAAGAGCAAATCAAAACTAAAACCCAAGAATCTAGGTATGAGTGAACCCTTAGGGGTCAAGATCACAATAAAAAATAATCTTTTCTAAAAAATTATTGAAATTAGTGAAAACAGACAGCAGCTCAATTAACTTTCGCTCAATTAACTTTCATGACAGCTCACATGAGCTGTCAGTTCATTTCCAATATTCACACACATATACATGCAGAGAGAGCGAGAAGGGGGGAGGGGGTGGAGTTATGGCACATTATAATCATCTAAGCATTTTAATGTAACAATTGAGTCATGACATAGGGTGGGATCTTATCATCTAACAGAACAGCATCTTTCATCAGTTATTAGAAATAAATATGGGTATCTAATCACTATGATAATACCTTTGCCCTAAGAATACGACCCAGACGTTGAGCTTCTTGACGCCTTGAACCCGCATGAGATGATATTTGAATTATGACATTGGCTTCAGGAATATCGATAGAGTTATCACCCACCTAAAAGTGCACAAATAAACACAAATATTGATTAGGTTGAAACTGTAGCATAAATATATAACACGTGAATTTCAACAATCAGCACTTGTGCACAGAACTTCTATATTAAGGCTTAAACAACATTTCATTGCTTGGAAATGAATCCAGTAATGTTTTACAGTTCAGATGATCAGACCATAGTTACAAGAACAGTCACACAACAAAGAAATGAGAATTTGAAAACCCTAATTGGAAAAATACAAATTACAAATGAAAGAAAGTTGGTATGCACATGCCAATTGGGGATTGCCCAATAATGAGAGGTATTTGAATCTACAATGATTGAGAAAGGAGATGCAGACATTTGTAGAGTTTAAAAAAGAATACAGAAGATCTTGCACTGCAACCTCCCAAGGCTATCACAGATAACTTAAAGAAAAAGTAAAGCCCAAAGTTCGAACATGCAACGAGTGTTGTGGTTATAATTAGTTTGACATCATGGCAATGTAATTGACATATCGAACTTCACATTCCTGAACAAGAAATATCTTAACTCCTATTTAATAACATTCTCTGTCAGCACTCAATTGACAAAATTAAACTTTAATCTTTGATAACAGTTAAAGAATTCAAACTAAATGAAACAAAAAGAACAGCTTGCATGATCCGAAATTGCCTGCACAGTAACACCTTATCATTTTAGCAACTGCATTTCAGCATTTGTTCAACTCTAAAACATACTACAGCATGACGACAGGTTTTTACTGGAACAAAATAAGATAAAGGAAAAATTATCATTAAAAATATTATCAATGAAATATTGTGGTTAGATTTGTACTCATACCTTCGACAGGAAAATTGTGTTCACATCTGGGCTACACTTGAATGCTTTGAGTATTCTTGTTCTCTCAGCATGGCTGAAGTAAATTTAAGAAAATTTTGAGAAAAATAAATAACCCAATATACATATAAAGATTATTGGCACCATATATAATAAAGGTAATAGTGACTGTTACTGATAGTACCTGGTTGCACCATATATCATAGGTTTCCTCAGCTTCATCGCATATGCAGTGAGTGCAAAAAGATTATCGGCAAAAACAATAATCTTGTCACCCCGCTGTTGCTCATGGAAGCGAATGAGAAATTCACAGGCCCTGAATTTATTTGGATTCATCACATAAAGTGCCTGATGATATGCATAGAAGGGGGGAAAAAATTAGCTGAACAGGAAGAAAAAAAATCAGGTAGACATTACAAAGTTATAGGGAGCAATAAAAAGGATATGGTTAAAGGAACAAACCACGATGCCCACATGATTAATATGCAAATACAAGAGCCGTATGTGCTGTATAAATTCAAAAGTACGTTCTTAGTTTAACAAGACTATCTCAAGGTTGATGTTGTTTTGAGTCTTTCTGAAAGATCCTTAACTTTATTGTGGATTACAAGTAACCATAGATCTAAAAATTTAACAAAATTTTTGTACCTGATACATTACTATTTACATTTTATAACATAATTTCATATATATACATTTAAATTTATAAAATCTCATTTCCTATTTGAATTATGGCTTAATTTTGACATCTCTGTCCTTCTTTCCCCAAGTTCAAGTTTCAGCCTCTCACAAATCAAACAAAATTTTCAAATTTCAGTGCCTTATATGAAGTAGAGTTACTACCAAATAAAAAAAGTAATACATTCTGAACTAATTTCCACAAGACCATATAACAAAAACTCAACAGTGTATAACCAAGGGGTCATGGAATGTCATAAGCTTTCATTAGTAGGGGGACTTGAAGCCTAAATTAAAGTTACAGAAAAAAAGAAAGGAAGTCTAGTGAATCACAAAATACTCACTTTTATCCTCAATTATTTCCATTATCTACCAATCATCCAAGACACTATCCTCTTCATATATGAGGGCTAGAGCACAACTTACAGAGAGAATCTGGTACGAAGGGCATGAATTAAAAATTTATATTCAAATATTGTGCTATCAACAAACTTCCAATTTCAGCCAAACTCTCCAAGCGAATGTAACTCTTTGGGGGAAATGACCTTTCAATTAAACATGCAAGGCCACTTGGTGCTAATCATAATGTTTAAATTAACCCAACTTATATATATGGGGAAAAGTATACCTAAAGTGTCTCTATAGGGAATTGTCTATGGAGGCGCCCTAAGCATGATCCAAACCGTTTGGTGTGATCTTCACATTATAAAGATAAAATGGTGGTGTACAAAAAATTATATATTTTAATATATTTGATCATATATTGGGTGGTTACAAATTAACAATTTTCAACAATAGAACAAATGATACTTCTTGATGAACCATGAAGAACTGTCTAGATCATATCGTTTTTTACACACAACCTATTTAGAATATGGAGATCACAACGACCGGTTCAGATTGTCCATATAGACCCTTTATATTGAGATTCAAAAGTATCTCCATACGGAGTTATGAGACTCTTGATCAATTATGAAAAAGTGTCTTAACGCATATAATTTTTTATCCACAACCTAGTCACAACATGGAGATCACAATTAACATTTTGGATTATCCATATGGACCCTCGTGTTAAGATTTAGGGCCTCCATAAACAACTCCCTATAGAGATACCCTTTTCTATATATACACACACACTACTTAAACTTGGGATATTCATCACCATTTTTAAAACCCAAAAAAAGTCCTCATTCACATTGGGCTTGAAACCTTTTCTCTCCTCAGCCACCAACATGATTGATCTGTGTTCACATTAGAGGCTCTAAAAAATATCACTATTCACACTAGAACTTGCTCCTTTTCTGTCCTAAGCACCCAAAAAGCTGATCCTTATTCACATTGGAGAAACCATAACAAGCTCTCTTGAAACCCACTGCGTTGACTTAATTGATCGTCAATCTTAGGAGCCAATCTTTTCGATAATTTGATTATAGAGGAAGCAAAAAATTAACACAATTGTATCTTGAAAAGATTATGCATAGAAAGCAAAATTGAAGTTATTTATTGTAAATATATTACACAATGTACACAAAACAGGAATACGTTCCTTTAGGTCATATTTGGCAAAAGGTTAAACCTAGATTTAAAGGCCTCTAACGTGGATTTACGTTGCCAAATGATTTTGAACTATATAGGTTAAACAATTTTGGGTTTACAATAATATAGCATTTAACCCGGTTTAATACGGGTTTACTTACCCCTAGATAGATGGGTTAAGAGATAACCTAAATTTCCTAGGACGAGTTTCTAACAAATGTTAGTTATCTAAATAGTAGTAATATTTTCTATTTTATATAATAATTGATGGTAACAATAGTTAAGCATTCTTACTAAATAATCAAATAACAACTACCCAATCACAATTTTAATGATGAGTTGATAATTTTTGTTTGGTAACAAAAATATAATTAATTATGCAAACATAGCCAAACAAGGCTTTATGATTGAGGTTTTATGATTGAATGTATATGGATGTATTTTTATTTCAATGTGGAACTCTAAAAAGTGGTTACATGATGTAGTGGAAGACAAGCCTCCAAAAGTAACAACCCAAGTTCTAGGAAAGGCCATGAAAAGCTTGGGCATATTTGTTCATATTTAAATGAAATTTATTCTGAAAACATTAGAAACTTTTATAGTGAATAAATTTTAGAGATTTTCAGAAAAAAATGGTTAAGTTCAAAGATTCAGATCTCTAAATATTAATGACATGCTTTACCTTAGAAAAGTTTCAAAGACAACCCATGGTTTCTTTAATAATTTTTCAATCAAGAATTATCAAAAAAGTAATCACTTTAAATCAGGAGAAGCATTTTTTAAATAAAACTAGATTCTTAATTACAATTTAGCAATTTGACAATTTTCTTTTCTATGAGAAAGAAATTTCATAATCTAAAACATACACATAACTGAGTCCAATGTGATGGTTTTACATTTGAAGAACTTCTTGAACGATAAAACGAAAACGACATGAGGTTTGAGTGTCCCAAAGAAGCTCTGAAGTTATTCTGAAAAAACCACGAAATTGTGGGGGCTCATTTTTGTTTACCTCTATATTATTAAATATAAATAAATGAGTATGGATTGTAGTGTCCTACTCTTTATTTTTTATTGGATTTTTTGATGGATGTTTTCCAAGTGGTTGTCACTTGTAGGATTTTAGATATTACAACTTCAGCTTGTTGTGCTTCTTTGGGTTGTGAGAGAGGGTTATATAGATAGGGTCTGCAACAATGACAACATGCAACCTTCTGTGGGCAGTAGTAGGTTTTGCTCAGACTGATCTTTGTCTTATAGGTGATCATTAGTGACAAATTTTTTGGTTGCTAACATGAACACTAGAGAATTAGACTTGATGTCCTGATCGCACTGATATGAGATACCTGATTTTGATCTTTCAAATCTCCCTAATGGGTATTTCATAATGAGGGAAGACCTTAGTGCAACAATACACTTGCACCGTCAAACTGAGATATGAAGGACTATTCAATATTTTATTTATAAGGTTATAGATTCTTAAAAAAGATATGATTCTAAAGATCTAGCTATTCATGCTAAAGCATTTCTTGTTGATGGATTCTGTACAAGTTGTTTACGAATGTGTACGAGCCATTTTGATGAGTATGTCATTGTAAACTAATCTTTTCGCTTTGGGTTTTCTAATTGAATAGACACTTCATCTATTTTTCTATGGTTTCGCTTGTTTTTGTTTCCTTTGGCTTTGTATTCTTTCAAGTAAAGGATGTTAATAGCTTTTTTCTCTCTAACATTTCTTTTCTCTAGATCCTTTCATTCTTCCTTAAAAAATATGTTTCTTCTCTCGTACGTGTTATCCCTTTCCAATGTCTTTATATTCGTTCTCTCTTTATTTCTAACAATTTTCTTCCAAGAAGTTTGAGAGAAAGGAAACATTGGAGTGAGAATGAACATCAAATAATAGTAAGAGCCGGTCAGCCCAATGAGTAACACCCCTTATTCTCAAAAGAATAGTTATATTCCGAACGTAAATTTCACCAAACATTGTCATAATCAGGTCCTGCGAATTCATGTTGATTGCTAAAGCAAAGTACACAACCTGGTATGAAACTAGGTCACCAGCTAAAAACCATAAGTGCAAAAAGCTGACAATGGAAAGGATTGATTCTTAATTACTGTCAAATTTGTTAGGTTTCAGAAAAAATACAAAAAGAAAAAAGAAAAAAAAGAAAAAAACTCAAGCACTACTATTGTTCCTATCTAGGGTCGGTACTCTTATTGATGATGATAAACAAATACAAACAAATATAGTACTCGAACACTAATCCTACTCCCAATCCGATACTAATACTACTCTTATACTATAATAAAAAAAATTATTAGAAACGAAGAACACAAGCAATGTGCAAGGAAGATTAAATACTTCAACAGGACTCCTTGGTCATGGGTTAATACCTGCTTCTTCTTAGAGTTCTCCTTTTTCAGATACTCTGCAAAGAACTCCTTGGTCATGGGACACCACACTTCGGCACACTGAACATTTGCTATGAACCCTCCTTTTACCAAGTCCAGCCAATTAGCTTCATATAACTTTGGCCCAATAAGGAAGTTTAAATCCGTAATGCGTTCATCCTCTCTTACAAGTGTTGCTGTGGAAAAATGCTAACTGTTATTCAGACAAAAGAAGAAATAGTATATATAGGTAAAAAGGAATGAAGGTGAATATAGCTTCACTCGGGGAAACACTGACCAGTAAGACCAAGTTTGCAATGGGACTTGGTAATGCTAATGACCTTACGAAACATGGCTGCAGGAACAACGTGCACCTGTAAGTCAGGCATAAATGTAGACTAACCAGTCAGGCGCTAAAATTGTTATGAAAAAAATCAAGCATATGAAATGCTTAAATGCTGTTTTAACACATTATATTAAATATTTAATGCTTCAATCTTGTGAGACAGAAGTTCCAAATAATTATCTCAGGAAAGAAGTTCACCTCATCCATAAGGAGCAATCCCCATTCTCTATTTCTTATTTCTTCAATAATTTTTTCAGAATCTTCAGACCTTTTGCCACCAAATGCAACCATGTTGTAAGTGGTCACAACTACACCAGCATTACCGCGAAACCTTTCTTTGTTATCAGATGTAAACCGGCAAATATGTTCATCCTTTATGGTAGACCAAAGCTGGAACTGGAAAGCCCATTGATCCACTGAAACAGCATTAGTAGCCAAGCAGAGGCAGCTCTTTTTAATACGACAAGCTGCAGAGACGCCAACCAAAGATTTTCCAGCACCACAAGGCAAAACGATAATGCCAGACCTTGCTCTCCCTGAAAAATGACATTGATAAAATTATTCTAGCAAAACTAGATACAATCTATACCTCCATTCAAGTTAGTCACATCCCACAGAATTTTGCTAATAGAAACAATTAGGGAATCAATAGGTTTCAATATATTTCTGTCTAAAAGGGAGAAAGGTTTGATCCGAAACCTAAAAATAGCTGGTGGAAGGGAGGCCCTCAAGAAAGCTAGGCTTTAAGCCATAGAAGTTAATCTGGTTATATTTGACTAATTGTCCAGTAAATTATGCATTTAATTAAACTAGTACTTCAAACCATTTGACGCAATGGAATAAAGTGGAACTACTTAATGCATGCATATAGATCTTTTTTCAACTAAAATTGCATTTAAAATGTTGCCAGAACTCCTTTCCAATATTTAAGCATGCATCAATAATAATATTTTCGCACTTAGGAAAGTAATCCAACATTCCACCATAGTTAATATCAATGTTTAAAATAGCGATAACGGTAACGTAACGTTTTGCCTTTGTTAGGTTATATCGCATATAGCGTAACACATAACGTAGATTACGTAATTTTCTATTAATTTAATAAAAATAAATATAAAACTATATAAAATAATCTTTATAAATTGAAAAATAAATTAAAAAATTCTAAAAATAATATATAACCATTATGTAATACATAATCTATTCTAATTATTTATTAAATTTTACAATAATTTTCACATTTATCTTCATAATTATATTAAGTCCGCAATCGTAATTCCAGTCATCATCTAAACAAAAAAACAAGATTAAAATTTTTTATTTCAATTCTAATTATTATCATTATTGTAATTTATATTTTCAAATGTTCAATTTATCTTATTTGTAATTGTTGATTTCAGTTCAGTTAAAAATTCAATAGAATCAACAAATATGATATTTCAGTAACCGGATAGGAATTACAACTAGCGAATAAGGAAACAATCACTAATTAGCAAGTTAGTAATTCCATAAGTAATCAAACAAGCCAAATCAAGTAATAAAATTTCAATAATTCGCTAATAATCAAAATAATAAGTAACAAAAATATAGATATTACTAAAAAAATAATAATAAATAACGTAACATAACATAATTTAACGTAACATTATATAATATAACATAAAATAATATAAAAAACGTACTGTTACGGTATACTGAGTTATTTTCAGTTGTTACGTAGCATTGGAGTTCCATTAGGTTACGTAATGCAATATAACGGGTTTCATAATGCGTTATTTTTAACATTGGTTAATATCCCCAGAAATTATCTTATAAATGAAGAATATATCATAAAAAAGAGGCCCCATCCAGATAAATTTCAGGTAAATCACTACTACCAAAGCATATTCCATGCTATCAAACCCACTCAGAATCTTTCTTTTTTCGAGAGAGTTACTATAAGGTGGACACTTTAGGCTCAAAAGGAGCCAAGAGACAAAAGAATACCTATAACCAAACAAACAGAGAAGTTGAAAGAAGTACGACTACTTTGGATCAAACCCTCTTTAGGTAAATCTACAACAACTGTGTATCCCTGGCCTGCCAGTACCTATCTTAGTTTGTAAGCTACCCCGCAAATTTTACTTTACTCATAGTGCACACACATTAGGATCTTTTAAATTGTATACATAAAAAGTGTGGTATGTTTGCACCAAAAGTTCACCAAGGGATATAGTTGACTAACTTAGCTACCATCAGAACTTGTTCAAAACAAGAATAATGAGGACAGCAAGAAATGAATAGGAAATTACAAGCGTAAAATAGGAACTCACTCAGAAACCTACAAAGAAGTTGTGCAAAAATAAATTAAAAAATGATTTGTGTTCTCATGGAAAATTGAATTCCTGCCGTTGCAAGGTTATGAAGGAACTAAAATCTAAAAAAGGAGTCTAAAACACAAAGGATGAAGTTGATACATTAAGCATGAAGAAAGACTTCTTCAAGGGCACGTATTATAGGAATATAAGGAAAGCATAATAGAAATGTACAGAAAAGCTGGAACTATGCAACTACAAAATATTATTGGAAAATTCCCTTAGTGTGCTTAAAGAAACAGGAAGTAGACAAAGGAATAGGGCAGCATTTGTCAGAAATGCAACTAGTCGTGCATGATGAAGATGTAAGTTGCACGAGAGCTCAACAACAACAACTAAGCCTTTTATCCCAAGTACTTTCCGATGTAGCACGTCGCTCAGTAGGGAACGCCCCAACGAAATTCATATTTTGGCTCATATCATAATATGTGAATGTTTTACGTTGACTGTCACCGGCCTACCACAACCGCTCTCCTTTATCCTGATTTGGGACAAACAGTGAAAAGATAAATCTTTAAGCACAGCATTAGCAGAGTTAATTTGCACAAGAGCTCAAATTTTGAAAAATCCTTAATTCAAAGGAACTTCAGCAGTACGTTTCAGATGCAAGTGCCTTAGCAGCTCAGTTGTACAAGCACACTTCCTGAAGGAAAAAAACAATATATATATATATATATATATATATATATATATATATATATATATATATATATATATATATATATATATATATATAACAAATGCAGTATAACTATGAAAAATTCCAACCTTGATGAGCATGATGTAGTACCAGTAATTATTAATTACTTAATAATCAACTTTACCACATATCTATCAACGATGGATGTATACAAACAACATTGCCCATTAAATGGTAAAAGGCTTGAGAAAACGCATAAATGTATAAAGTAATGAAGTATATTGAATACCGTTTCCAAACATCTTGCTGAGACTTTTCTCTTGATATGGTCTTGGTTGTGCTTGCGGTTTCAATTCTATATTCAAGTCAGGGTTCACCTGCAAAAGGCCAAAAAAACTATAAAATAAGACAAATTGTGGAATTTAAAATGCCCGAAGAGATCAAAACCAAGTTACATGAGTCATAGAATATAACTAATGGAATAAAAGAAAATTTATGTTAGAAGCAGAATTTACTCCTAGAAACATTTTTGCATAAAACAATTTGTTTCAAAATTCATCAGCCTTTGTTTCAAAATTCATCAGCCTCGCATAAAACACAGAAATAGTCACAAATCATATAACCAGTGAGTATTTTACATTATTACTGGCACTAGGTACGAAGAACGAAAGGTTTATAATGGAGCTAAGAACCCTAATGAGTATCAAAAGATACAGAAACCTTAAATTTCTCTTAAATATTTCAAATCAGTGCAAAGAACATAGTAATATAGAACAAACAGAGGGCACGGAAGACAAGATTTCAAAAATCTAATACGTAATGGCATGCGTATCATGTAGAAATTTTGATAATGTATACAAATTGGCATGTGCAATTGATTCCTATTTAAGTGCTATAAGGTCAACTACACTTGGTCTTTAACCCACCTAGCAGCTTGCTACCAAGTATCATCAGGATAAAGTGGAAATATCAGATAATGCAAGGTAATTAGTATTGCTCTCATGCTGTTGATTAAAAATTTAAAAGAATTATTGCAGTATGTCATAGAAAAGAGCTATAACTCACTGTATCATGTCGAAAGTCGTACTCCTCCAGCATAGGGTAATTTAAGGCATTAGGCAAGCACCTTTGCTTGACATTCTCCACCTGTAAAGTGAAAATAATATTATTGTAAACAACAATTATCAGCACCTCAACTGTAGCCGGGTTCTTAAGATGCAATCAAAAAATACCTGCGCAGGGTCGATTTCAAAAGCATGAGTTTCTTTTTCTTCAGCAGCAGCAGCCAAGTCTACACCATTCAGTAAATCATCATGACCACCTATTTCTGCAGCAGTTTTGCTAATTGTAAATGCTTCGCCCCCATGAGAATCCTGAAGATGGTTATAAAAAATGAACATATATTATTCAGAGAAGAAGCAAGCATTTCCATTAAACAGTTTTTATTTGTTTTGGCTACTAAACAGTAATTTGATAGTTAGAAGTCTGCTCATAAAATCTTAGATAGAATCAAAGAAGAAGAAAAAGCACATGCCAAAGCCAAGCAATGCGTGAAGATTGACAAAGCTGCAGTAAGGATAAAGCTTGAATCTTAAGGGAAATTGAAGAACTAAAAGAGGAAAAGACATAACCTAGTCCAACCAGATACACAAGACTTCCAAAATAAAATAGTGCACTAGCATTGTAAGCAATGCATATCAATTTACAAAGTGTAAACAATATTTTGTTCCTCATGGAAAAATCAAGTAAAGCTGCTTATTTGGTAAATGTTCACATGGATAAATATGTTATTTTCAGTTTGAAGGTACCCATCAAAGTTTCATCACCAGCAGCAGCCATAGTCTCAGATGAATCAAAGTTTCATGAACAAGAAATATGTTAATAGTCTCAGATTCTGGAAGTTTTGAAATTTTAAATAATCAAATTTAGTCATATATCTGGTAAAATAGGAGGAATAACTTTAACAGAAAGTAAGATTGATTTTCAGATCAACAAGATGAATCATCAGTTCACATAAAAGATGCTCCAGAAGGAAGGAAGAAAATTTAGGGGTGGCTGATGTGTATACAAGTATAAATAAAGCCATAGAACTCATTTAATATGTACATACAACCATGACCGAAACATTTATCAGTAATAGTTACCATATAAGCCATTCTCCTCCTTGTAAAACTGTCATATAAGTGAATAAAAATTCTTTCCCTGCCGTATAAGAGAAAAAATGTCTCTTTAAAGAAGATTAGGGGACTGTGTTACATTATCCTTTGCAATGCCATCAACTAACAAGCACGTGAGTAAGCAAATTTGTTTGAGATAACACACAAGTTATCATTTAGGTATGTCTCACATTTGTCTCTTTGGTGTCATTTGTGCCAAAGAGTTGAATGTGGATCCCTTTAGCAAATCCTGAATCTTTCCATTTTCTTAAAGGAAGCTTGAAGAATGGCCATTTGATTACAAAAGATTAAACAACACTGAAAATTAGGCTACTTTTTCCAACCGGCCAGCTTACCATCCATAATCTACACCCCTCGTGGATAAATGGGAGGACAGGAATATCACACCAAGAGAAGGTTGATCTCACATTGAGAAACCTAGTACACTTTTTGAAACCATTCATAAAGACTTACGCTCCATACTCGAGCACATTTTCATAGGTAAAGGCTTAAATGGCACTGATGTGTCATAGCTACCTTCTACTTTATTTATGGTTTTTAATGAAGTCCATGATGGAAGAGAACCAAATGAACCTCACAGTAATTAGTCATTATCTGGGACTGGAATGGTAACCAATTAGCATATGGATCAAATTCCACATGCATGTCCTCAGTTAGATGCAGGGGCGTGGGGGTGGGGGTGGGTGGGGGAGGAACAAGCAAAAAACCAGTAAGTTTAACCAAATCATGATCAGAACAAATTTGATTAGAAAGCAGGCCCCATCCAAAAAATATATTATATGGGTATAGAATTAGGGAATAGGGGGGTTATTATAAATGGCTTGCAGATAACGTTCACAATGATGACAAATAAATCATAAATTTGCCATGAGAAATTAAAAAAGAAAATAACAATCTTAAGGTAATTGGTATATTTTCAAAGATCATGGAATGCATTTTAGAAGATAAACTAGCACGTGAAATACCTCAGGAGAAATCCTTGCACAAGATATAATATCATCCTTAAGCAATGACTTCAGCACCTACATCACCAAAATAAACATTCTCAACACTAAATTAAGTAATTAATAAAAATTATGTGAGGCCAATTACAGAGCAAATGAATTCAAAATCAGAGTTTCGGAATGATTGCCTCAGGGAAAGGGGACTCCACAAAATATCGATTCTTCTTCAACACGAGTTTAACTTTTCCATAATTGGCGGTGGAAGCATGGATAAAATCTATCATCTCTTTAGGTAACTTAGTCTTTGATAGCTTATTCAAAACATTTATGATGGTTTCAGTCTCAAGCCCAACAGAGACGGCAGCATAGAGGGAGTGAGGTGTCAGGTTGTACTCGTGCATTGACTCCGGCCTACATCCAAATCAATAAAATGTCAAAACAATAGTCATGTCAAGAATAGTTAAGAGAAGGACTAAAATCTGAATGTATGACAGGATATCCATCAAAGCTTCAAGAAGAAAATAGAACCCTTTAAAAGTAAGAAAAAAAAAAAAAAAAAAAACGAATAGAGCAAGGAATAGCATAAAAAATTTGCAAATTGTATTGTCAAGTTGACAAAGTATGACAAAGATACGAAAATAATGCATTAACATCAGAACTATTAATCAATAACCTACACGCATCTCATGGTTAACTTGTAAATATCTTAAGGATGCTTGCAGCACAATTGTCAAGTTGGCAAAATAGAGTATGTCAAAGATAAGATAAGAAAAAAATTGAATTAACAACAAACAGACTATTAATCAATAACATACCAGTATCTCGTGGATAACTTGTAAATATCTTAAGGACATGCTATGGTATGCTCATGAGAAATCCTTGATTTTTTACGATTTTATGAACTTATCAGACAGTTCATGAATTAATTGACAGCTTTCATAGAATATAAAGGACCATCCTCAAAATAGTGTATAAATTGACAATGTTCTAGAATATTTAGACTGTCTTCAAAATAATGAAGATGATTACAAAACAAGGAAAACAAAGATTAAAAGGTTTACATAACAAGATCAAAAATTTTATTAAGTTCTAAATTGAAGTATACTTACATCAGGCTTTACTCGTACATAGACTTCACTATACATGCTGATTAGTTAAAACAAAATAATAACTGCAAAACAAGAGAGAGAAATCCAAGTCGTGAAATTCCTGAAATCCAGCGAGAAATATGGTCAGGAGTACTCACAACACTAACACGCTAGGAAGCCTCCTGTATACTGCACCTAAAATACTTAAAATAATAGTAAATGCCATATTATTAACAAAATTGAAGTGAAGAACAAGTTTCAAATGGACATTTTTAATTTGAGCAAGAACAGTACTATTAGGTTGATTTCAAACATCAATTCAATTGTGTAACCAAATATTTGGAAATAAAATCAGTTTTCAGATATGGGGAAAAAAAATCCAGGCTGTTTTCTCTTCAAATGGAATAAGAAGGCATGTGATTTGACAAATATAAAAGCCAAAAATTAAGTTTCTCTGAATAATAAAAGTATTCATAGAATTTTTTATGATAAAATAAGACTCAGATTATCAAGCAAATTAAAGTCAAGAAAAATAAGTAAACAAATAGAAGTAACCACATATAGACTATTCCCTAGTTACTCAAAATAACGAACGAACGTAAGTGACAAACTAGGAGAAAGTAATTTGTGGGCTTTGAAAAAAAATTTAATAATTTAAGTCCAACCATTAACGCATTCACGCTTAATTATGCTAAAATTTACTTGAGGAAAAGGAAATAAATGCAAACTGTAAAGAGTACTGCAATATGGGTTTTGTTAGGAAGTCAATGAATTGCGTGAAAACAATGTGACTCAGGTTGATGATACAGTACAAATATTTCTCTTTTAGTTTTCAGTTAACTTGAGTCAATATTTGTAATTAAACAACAATTAGCTATGGTTTTAGGATTTTGGCCCAACCCATAAAAATTATTGTTAGAATGGGAGTCAATATCTATAGAAAAGGATGCTAGAGAAAATTCTAGTGTAGATTATGTATTGATCTATCACTTTGCAGGGGTTGCCTGAACTGCAAAAAGTTTCTTTCCTAATATCAAATCTTGCTCCCTGTCTTATTGACTCTCCAAAATCTTACCGCTACTCAACTCTACAGCACTCCTCGAATTCCAGCACAGGTAGTCAGAAGCTAGCTGAAGCTCCTAAGACTTCAGCTCAGCACTCAACCATACATATTTGACTACATTGATGGGTGACTGCCAACTCTCAAGCTCAGCTTGGTGAAGTACACACGCACTTGTACATGTGGAGTTATGCCAGGGCTCCCAATGACATTGAACTTGCCTAGTAATCAGCAATAGTGTACCCTAGACCTACTGATTGACCGTAATAATGATATCAAGTTCCATTGCCATGGGGGCAAACCAAAACACAAAGGTCTTTTGTAGCAAGCTTTTGGTAAGAAGAAGAAAAACCCTGAAGCCTACCTTCCCATTAGCCCTTCAATGGAGGGATTGTCGTTGCTAACTACGACAGCCACTACCACCCTAATAACTATTGTAGTGTACGGGAAGGGACTGAAAAAGAAGGGGATCGCCCTAAACACTCGGATCGTTCTCTAGGGCCCCATTTACAGTCGCTGACAAATCAAGAACTAGTGAGGTCCTAATAACTTACCCTTAGAGCAACTAGCTTTCTCAGCGAGGACTGGTGCCATCACAAACTGGAATTTCTTCAAAAGAATGCCTCATCAACCTTACTAGCTTACAGTTTGGGTCCTCTCTTCCACCACTGTTCAATGCAGCATTCCAGGAATACTCCCTTCACTTAAAAATCCAACAACACAGCCTCACCGCATCAAAATTTACGGTTAAATTGGTAAAAGAGAAATGCCAGAAATGTGGATTCTTCCTCATCCATAATCTAAAAGAGTTTGTGTTAGCTTAATTTACAACTCAACTACATTTTTTCTCACTACTAATGGGCGTTCCACTGAAGATTCAATGACAGCAGTTGCAACTGTTAGTTTCAACTCCGTTAAATATCTATGGATGAACATTAAGAGATTTAACACAATACTATCTCCAATATTGGAGACGGTGCTCAACATGGATACCACTATATATATATATATATATATATATATATATATATATATATATATATATATTGTTTGCTCAAAAATTGAATTTTTCCTTCCATTATAAAATTATTTGATTACAACGAGAAAATTGAGATTTTCAAATATTGAGGAATTATAAGAACGGGAATATTAATTGATTTCCTTTTTTATGTGGGTTTGGGTGGCGGTGGAGCCTCGCTAATGCACTTCGTTGACCGTCTAACTGAGAAGGGGATGGCTCTGCTCCGCTCCTCAATTTCACGAGCTCGCTCCAAATCGTCCCAAAAGTCCCTTCTCTGGAGTCAATTCCTATCTTTTATAGACCAAGAAAGCTCGAAATCCGACTTCAATTCTCCCTAAAAAATCGGATCACGGGATCTCCGGAACTTGACCGATCTACGGGTGAAAAGCAGAAAAAAAATCAAATTGGGGGTGCTCCCGCGGGTTTTTCACCCGATTGGGTTTCGACCCTTTTTTTTTATCTACATAACCCCTCCAAAGTTTTCGAAATTCTGTATTGAACCATACTGAATTTCGAAACACTTTTGGATTTTTTAATTTTTGCTATCAAACGTTTAAAGGATTTGGTAGACAAAGGTAATTGTTAACATATTTTATGAAATATGGAAGGAAATATGGCGTTAATATGTTTATTCAATAACATACAGAGATATGATTTTAACGTGCTCATTAGATGACAAGCAGAGGTATGATGTTAACGTACTCGTTGGGTGACAAGTAGAGGTATGGTGTTAACATACTTGTTAGATGATAAACAGAGATATGGTATTAACGTACTTATTTGAGGTCAAGCAGAAGTATTATGTTAACGTGCTCATTAGAGTCATAACCATTCAGTGACATCTAGTATGACGGATTAGGGAAAGACAGAGGTGACATTAAACGTATCTCGGAGCTCAACCTATTCAGAAGATCTAGTTGTGATAGGAATAAACTGACTAAACAGAGGTGACGGTTAACGTATTTTGCCTTGAAATCGGATTATCAGAGATAACTGTTAACTTGATAGGGAGATGATTTTCGTCAGAGGTAATTTTTAACTTAACAATATCAAAAACAAGTTCATCAGAAACTGTAATATTGGACTTGATGAAGTGTGAGTTTTCTTTTCTGTCAGAGGTGAAACCTTAACATGACAGGAGATTTAATCGGATTTTATCTCATTTAATTTTGAATTATGATGTCAGAGATATGATTTTAACTTGCCAAATATTTTGGAGTGTCACTTGCTTTGCTGGAGAAAAATGATGAGAAAAGTTTTGTTGTCAGAGGTGAAATCTTAACGTGATAAGAGATTTATCTGATTAGGATTTTTAGCAAGCCCCCAGCTATCAACGGATTTGATTAGTTTTTACCAACTACCGTTTGAGTCGGGCTAGCCATGCTATTCTCCTCAGCATGGTAAGTTGTCGAGAATTTCGTTTGGGCTTAAATACCAAATTTTTCCTCTTTCCTTTGTTTTAGCAGCTTTGGGCAGTGATATATCCTTATATTCGGATAAGGATACTGTTGTGACAGATTTGTCATAGGATTTTTAGCAAACCCCCTGCTTCTTTGTGGCCAAAAGGGGTTAACCCTTTTTTTTTTGCAGGTTATGGGGGTTTAAATTAACCGCCATGAACTCGTCTTTGGAATTATTGTGAGCCCAAGTGGTACCTTTAGACCACCCACATTAAATATGTCCGAGTTAGCTCTAACTCCTTTTTTATTCAGTTTTGAGCTGAACTGCTCCAGTATCAATCAACACTTGAATTTTGTCTTTTAGAATAAAATAATTCTCTGTAGGGTGACCTACAATCCGGTGGTACAGGCAGTAATTCGGATCGTTAGTCTTCCCAACTTCTTCAGGCCTCTTACTCTCTGGCAACTTGAGCATTTTGCGCTTGCTGAGCAGATTGAACATAGTAGCAGTATGCTCATCCTTAAACGAATACTGCTTTTGAAACCTGGGTGATTTTGCTGTGTTGTTTATAGTTGGCAATGCTTCCTGTTTCGGTGTGCTTTCTACCGCCATTGCCATTATATCTCTCCCTTTGGAACGGAAAAAATAGAATGGAGGTTCATTTGTACTGCCTCCGGTTGTAGACTACTGCTTTTTGAGGCATCGAAGTATATCTTCGGCCTGTTCACCCTGCTTAAGTAGATCTTTCAATGATTTGGGTTCGACCGAGCCCATCTTATCTAGAACGTCGGTCAACATTTTGTGTCTGCAGGTTTCCACAAGAGTGTCCTGCGTCATGCCATGTGGGTATCGAACAGAAAGTTCTCGGAACCGCTCGATATAAGTTTTGACCGTCTCGTCTTCCTCTTACTTTGCTGCTAGCAAGGATAGTATAGAGACTTCAGTATCATTTTCAAAGAATCGGACTAATAACTCACGTTCTACATCAGCCCATAATTTAATTGTTCCCTGGGATAGCTGCATGAACCAGGTAAATGCGAGCCCCCGCAAAATGCTCGCAAATATCTTAGTCATACTCGGATCATTCCCCATGTCCCCATGAGGTGTCCTGTTTACAACAGAAAGTAGAAGATGTGCTGTTGCGGCGAATCTTTACCGTCGAATGACTGAAGGTTCAACGGTTTATATTTTGTAGAATAAGGTACGGTTTCGCATTCTATAGAATAGGAACGTACTACCCCCACCTCTTGCAATTTTTTTGCGATGAAGAAGAGCTTGTAGTTGGTTCTCCATCTTCTCTATTTTTTCTACGTGAGGGTTGATGATAATCTTCACTTTCTCTTCATTTCTTGAATGAGGAGGAATTTCTTCATTCTCGTCCTCACTGTCTTCATTTATTTGGATAGGTCGTTTTCCTTCTTGCCGATCAGAAATGGACGACGAGAATTGGCTCTTTCTAGTTTGAGCTAACAACTCAATTAAAAGTTGTTTCATTTCTTTTATAGTCCTCTCTTACTGTTCGAGACGTTTTTCTTGTCTCTCAAGCCTTCCAGAGACTTCTTCTAAACGCACGCTCTCTGGTTCAGTAGAAACTCCTTTTAATCCTAGAGTGATTTCATTATCTCAAAGTTGTTTCCGACCACCTTTTTACTTTTATTAACCATATGTGATGAGGCGGCAGGCAGATCAGTTCCAGAGCACACCTTTTTCACTGTCCGTATTTTTTTAGGTTCGGTAACCCGCTCAAAAACGGACCGTTTCGAGTTGCATTTGCAATTTGATAGAACAATTGAGATCAGTTGTTCCCATTGGCAGTGAGGAATATTTTGTGAGGAGTTCTTCTTCCAATTGAGGTACTTTCTCAAATCTTGAGGTACCTTCTCATCTCTATTTACATCTTGACGCCTCTTGCATCGCAAATTCGGTTCATAATACTGGAGAGTTTGCAATATTCCAGGGCTGAGCTCTTTTCCAGCATCAGATTGTTCTCCAACCCTTCTGCGAATTCTTCTGGAGTGCACACTGGCCTGAGTAGTTGTGTGGGCCCCGCGCGCCTCTGATAGAGCAATTAAAACCCTTGGTGTATGTTGCGTGCTCACCATAGGCGTGCTCAAAGAGACATGAGAGTTGTGTTCATTGAACGTAACCCATCGTTGCTTTCGCGAAGTGGAATCTACGGAGTGTAACCCGCAGTTGCGGGATGCAACCCGCAGTTGCAACTGCGGGTTTGCACCCGTGGGTTTGTTCCCGCGGGGTGCAACCCGCGGTTGCAAGCCGCGGGTTTGCACCCGTGGGGTTGCTTCCGCGGGATACAACCCGTGGCTGCATTTGTGGGTTTGCTCCGAGATTTTTACTGTCCCGGAGTTTTCTGCAACCCTTCTTGTATGATTGAGGCGTGCTCGTTGAGTTTTACGCCTTAGATTTCTCTTTTGGGAGCGGGTTAAAGTCTGGTTTGACTTTTGGCTTGACTTTGGAACGGGCGATAACGTCGTGTTCTTGACAGACGATGACGTCTTGTCAGTTTCAACGGGCGATGACGCCTCGTAAGTATTGAATGACGATAATGCATTTTCAATTTTGGCGGACGATGACACCTCGCCTTGTTTAATCGTCACCCGGCGATGACGCCTGGGCTCCGAATCCGAGGATGATAGGAACTCCTCGTATTTTTACTGGTCAACCTTCACGACCAGCGTCTCAACAATTGAGCCGATCCGCACCCAGTCAATCTGCACCGCCAAATTCTCTGTGGTAACAGAGGCGCTCCCACTGTGGTCGCCAATTCTTATTTGCTCAAAAATTATTTTTCCTTTCATTGTAAAATTATTTGATTACAACGAGAAAATTGATATTTTCAAATATTGAGGAATTACAAGAACGAAAATATTGATTGATTCCCTTTTTGATGTGGGTTCGGGTGGCGGTGGAGCCTCGCTAATGCACTTCGTTGACCGTCTGACTGGAAAGGAGATAGCTTTGCTTCTCAATTTCACGAGCTCGTTCCAAATTGTCCCAAAATTCCCTTCTCTGGAGTCAACCCCTATCTTTTTATAGATCGAGAAAGCTCGAAATCCGATTTCAATTCTCCTTAAAAAATTGAATCACGGGATCTCCGGAAGTGGACCGATCTGCGGGTGAAAAGCGGAAAAAAAATCAAATTGGGTGGTGCTCCTGCGAGTTGGCACCCGCGGGAGGATTCCCGCGGGTTTTTTACCCGTTCGGATTTCGACCCTTTTTTTTGTGTCTACATATATATATATATATATATATATATATATATATATATATATATATATATAGAGAGAGAGAGAGAGAGATGACTAAGGAGCCGCCCACAAATCTCAATGTAGATGGTCTATATCACGATCCGAACTATTAGTTATGATTTTCATGTCCTAAAATAGTGGTGCACAAAAATCCATGCATTTTAAATGTATTTTGACCATATACTAAGTAGTTACAAAAATGAATATTTTTCAACAAAATAACGATTAAAACCTCGTGATCAATAATAAAAAAGTGTCTAAATCATATAATTTTTTATATGCTATCTAGATGGAGTATGGAAATCATGACTAAACAATTTCTACCATCCATATAAATCATCTATGTTAGAAGTTTAGGAGCACCTCTTAAATTCCCTATGGAGACACCTTAGATACACCTTTCCCGTTACCCACACATATAGGTTGGGCTACAAATTTTCTATAAAATCTAAAAAGTTAGTTTTAACACTTTTTCCACCATACGTTACTTTATTCCCTTCACACTATTCAAATTTTGTAATTTTGACCAATACATAACTCAAGGAAAATGGATGTTAAAATATGTGTTAAATCTATTTTTTTAGTTAAATCTATGTTTTTAGATTTAATGGAAAGTTTGTAGTCCAACTCTCTCTTTCTATAAATAAATAGGGTTAGAGTACAAACTTCTTATTAAATCTAAAAAGTTAGTTTTAACACTTTTCCACCGCACATTGACTAATGGCCCGTATTACTTTATTCCTTTCTCACTATTTTCTTTTGAAAATTTTTCCAACACATATTTCAAGGCTAATGGATGGCGACACATGTGTTAAATCTAATTTTTGAGTTTTAATGAAAAATTTATAGACCAACTCAAAGATATGCATACATATATGAATATATACATATGTACACACACAAAAACACACACACACACATATATATACATACATACATATATATACATATATGTACACACACATACATATACCTTACACATACACACACATATATATACATACAAAGACACATAAGCCTTACACACACACATATACACCACATATACATATACGCATATGTACATACAAATATACATATATACATATACACATATATTGTAATATTGTATATACATAAACATATATCTTACACACATACACATAGACACATGCACATACACATGCACACACAAAAACATACACATGCACACACAGACACATACATATATACACATACATGTATATGTTACTATGTATGTATATGGATATCTATATACATATATACATATGTATATATATATATATATATATATATATATATATATATATATATATATATATATATATATAAGAGACAAGCTCATTATTGACCAAGAAACTCAGCAAAGCAATATGTTTAAGCTTCACAGAAAGCCAGCTAAACTAGTTCGACTTAGACAAAGAGAAACTTATCTCACTGTCCAAGTGTCCTGGAAAATGACTATGTTGACAATTGACAAGGGCTAACGTCATGTAGTTTTGACAGTTGTGCTCAAGCATTTAAATTTGGATGTTTAAATGATAGTTTAAGGGGACCAGCTCCACATATATTTTCATCATTGTGAAATCGAACTCATGGTATTCTCAAGGCTCATTATACGAGAGTAGGATTAAGCTTAAGGACGAAGGCTTTTTTGAAGGAAGGAGCATTAATGTAGTAACAAACCTTTAAATTTGAGTTTTGATTGAGTTAAGTCGATAATAATTTTAACTAAAGAATAATTAGCAAATATCTCCTTAGACCTACATTACTTCAAAATAACTAAAATTAACAACCATTATGAACTTAAAATTAAAACCACGAAATGAATCTCAAAATTCACCTGCATACGGGCTCAGCTATGGCAATGAGGAAGTCATAAGCCTGTTTATACAATGGCGAAAACGTCTCCAGAAATATTCTCCCATCGGCGCACGCCCAGAGAGGCCTGTTCGTGTGATCAGGCTTCAGTTCCAGCTTCGTGAAGTCATTCTTCTTCGTTTCACCTGCACCCATCAAAAACCCCCAATTTCAAAGCCCTAATTTTCAATTTTCAACCCCAAACCTACACAATTTACAGAAAAATTGCAAGAAATCCAAATTACCTCTTCGTCGTTCATCATCGGAGTCCTCCCTTCCGAAGTCGAGCTCCTCCTCTTCGGCTATCTGGGCAATCTATTTGGAGACAATCATAGAATAAAAACCTTAAAAATCGATTTTTCGAGGTGGGTTTTCCTAATTTCGATTGAATCGCTCACCTTTGCTGCGGTTTTTTGCTTCTTCGATGGGCGACCTCTTTCACCTGAGAGATTTTACCAAGATTTTAGAGAGAGAGAGAGAGAGAGAGAGAGAGAGAGAGAGAGAGAGGAGGGAGGGACAAATCTGGAAATTACCGCGTTCCGCCATGGATCGATCGAGAGCAGAGGAACGATTTTCTATTGATTTTCCTTTCTTTTCTTTTCTTTTTTTTTTTGGGTAAAAAATGTTGATCAAGTCCTAACATCAGTGCACAGCGTCGCTTCTGTTATTTATAGAGCTTTAGCTTGCAGACAAGCCCCTGAGAATAAAATATTTATTACAGCAACTAGGTCGGTGTTTTGCTATTGGGCCGAGGCCCAGCGATAGTTGAGATTTCCGGCGTAGTTTTGGGCCGGAGAGAGTCCCAGTTAGAAAAAAGGCTTAGTGGGCCACGTACAAATTTTTTTTTTTTTTTAAAACTGAAAAGGGTGATCCTTTTTTTACTTATCCAAATTAAATTTATCGATTAATAAATTATTGGAAAACGAACATGGTAACTATTTTTTTCAAAGTTAGACATGTTATCCGAGAAATTAGATTTCTATTTAAAACATGAGTTGATTGGCAAAATCTAGTTGGCACGAAATCCTACAATTTTGGTTGGCAAAAAGATCCAAACTTTCTCAATATAAATCAACAAAAAATCAATTTTGAGAAGTGCGTGAAGATCGAAAGTGATTAGGATCGAATCAAACCTCGTACGAAATCCTAATTGCGCCTCTTGTGGTTAATAAATTCGGGAGAAGAGAGAGAGAGAGAAATTTCTTCATGAGGGAAATTCTAAATGCGCACCACATCCTATACTAAAGTGATGACCAGCATAAGGTCCGGATCCGATAAGAGGTTTTCCGGACTAGAATCCGATTAGAAATCGGGTGCGGGTCCGACTCGAGAAGGAGCTCTAGTTACAAAAAAGGGGTATTTATTGGTTTGTCCCTCAAATCTTTATATATTATGATTTAGTCCCTCAAATCTTCATATTTAGGATTTAATTCCCAAAATCTCCTAAATTACTACAATTTAGTCCCCTTCCCAAATCCTCTAATTTTTTAATCTAATATTACCATTTTATCCCTCCTTATTCATTCTTTCTCTTTCTCCTCTCTTATCCTTCTTTTCATTATTCCTCCTCTCTTCTCCTTCTCTCTTCCTCCTCTCTTCTCCCAATGAAGAAAAGAGAAGGAAGAGAGAAGGAGAAGAAAGGAGTAATAATGAAGAAAAAGGAAAAGAGAGGAGGAAGAGAAAGAATGAATAAGGAGAGGTAAAATGGTAATATCAGGTTAAAAATTTTGAAGGTTTGGGGAAAGGGACTAAGTTGTAGTAACTTAGAAGATTTGGGAGACTAAATACTAACTATGAAGATTTGGAGGGACTAAATCATAATATATAAAGATTTGAGGTATAAACCAGTAAATACCCCTAAAAAAAATACCCCTAAAAAAAATTGATGTCCCCCTAAAAAAAATTGATGTCGAACTTAAATGTAGAGGTGTGTGACCTTAGATTTTTCGGGTGTGACTTTACAATTACCGGTTAGGATATTTATCAACGGGTTCTGTTACGGCCCAGCCCATAAATTCAATCAAATCTAAGAGGGCCAGCCCGCCTCCTTCAAAATTTAAAATTTCAAAAACCCGCTTAATTCCCAAATACCTCCAAATAAAACGAAACCAGTCTCGCTCTCTCGCCTTCATCGCTCAACACAACTGCACAAGGTACCAAATAATTTCTTAAATTACCATTATTTTAATTTTATTTTTCTTTAATTCTCAATCCCATTTGGTAGATCTCTCTCTATGTTGTAAATTTGAGGGTATTCTTCTTCTTCTTCTTAGATTTTTTTTTTTTTTTAATTTTTGGGGTTTTTTCTACAATGCACACAAGGTATTTGTTGCATTGCCCGGCCAAAAATTTGTAGGAACTAATGTTAGATTTATGTTCGTGTTATAAATTCCGGGGGAATAAAGATTTTTTTCCTCTTTTTTTTTTTTTTTTTAAATTCTTGGGAATGCTCACAAGGTGTTTGTTGCATTGTTTGAGCGAAATTTGGAAGGAACTAATATTAGATTTGTGTCCGTGTTATGGATTCTTGGTGGAAAAAAAACATTTTTTTTTTTTTGTTTTTCCCCCTTTTGTGGAATGCTCTCAAGGTGTTTGTTGCATTGCCCAAAAGAATATGTAAATTTTTTTTGGTAAGGGTAAAAAATTAGAATTCACCAACTTTACTGAATCTTTGATAATTGTCTCATTTTGATGCTGGTTTGGGCAGGGATCGTCAATCCTATAGAAGAGGAATGGAGTCGGTGCCGGATGAGATCGTCCAGCACATCCTCTCCCAGATGCAAAATGCCCGTGACATCGCATCCTGTAGCTGCGTATCCAAGCAGTGGGTCGATTCGGTCTCATACATCCCGTCTCTCTACTTCCCCCGCAACGCGTTCGAACTTGTCCCCCCCTCCCGAGCCGATGCCACCATGACCCGAATGGTCTCTTCGGCCATTCGCCTCGAGGAGCTTGTCGTCTACTGCCCCTTCTTGGCCTCAAGCCTGGCGTCATGGCTCTCCCTCCGCAGCCGCACTCTCCGTGTCCTCGAGCTGCGGATGGACTCGGCTTCCGAAGACAAGCCCGACAGCTCCCTGGTTGATTGCGTTGGGCTTGCGAAGGGCTTGGAGGAGCTCAAGCTCTGGGGGCTTACGATGACCAAGTCGCCTGATTGGGGTGTTTTTGTCAGGCTCCGCAATCTGGAGATCGATAGGGCTACGGTAACCGGAGATGCATTGAAAGCCGCCCTTGGGGCCTGCCCCAACTTGACTGATCTGCGAATGATATCGTGCAATGGGGCCGAGTCGGTTGTTGTTGAGATGGAGAGGCTGCAGAATTGCAGTCTAGACTTTCACGTAACGGGGAATTGTTCTCTTTCTATTTGCTGCCCCATGCTTCGGGTGCTCGAGGTTCAAGGTTTTGACACGATTCGTGTCAGTGGGAATCATCACTTGGCGTGTCTAAGCATTCAGAAAAACTCAGGTAATTGATGTTTTGGCATTTGACCTGTTCACTGGTAATTGATAATCTTCATATAATTCAAGAGTTTTATCATGATGGGTTTACTTTCCAAATAGAAGTTAACGGGTTCAAAGGGCTGGCAAATTACAACCTGCATTTGAAATTTCAATATTCGAACTTTTTGTTTAGCTCCATCACCGGAACAAACTCATATGGAAATTGCAATTTTGCAACTAGTTTGGGCTTAAGATCTTCTTACGATATCTTGCTTGCATTTGTTCCATCTTTTGTGTAATACTTAAATACAACAAACAACAACAATTGTTCTTTATCCCAATACTTGGGGGCAGACTACATAATAAACTAGAATAGAATCATGCTGGATCGACTACATGGATGATCCTTCTTCATTCATTCATATCGAGATCTCGAGCAATATGCCTTCTTTAAGTCTCTAGCATCCATATTTTTTTTGTATAACCTCCATCTATATTTGTTGAATTCATATATGTTTGAATATTAAATTTTTGAGCAAATTCATTAGTTCAAAAATAAATGAATTAGGTGAATGGAAAATAGTTTCAAAGAGAAGTACATAGTAAAGGGAACAAAAAAAAAAAAATACAAAAAAGCAAAGAATAGTCCCACATTAGATAGAGTGTTGTTAGGATGTGGGTTTATATAGAATTGTTTATTTCATGTCATTACTTATGTAAAAAGAGGAGAAATCTTGAGTACCATATGTGGTGTTACGCACCCGCACATGCACGTGCGTGTGCGAATGGACATTTAGGGCGCTTTAGTGACGCACTAGGCGCTTCCAATCAAGTAAAGTATTTTAATTATGTTTTTCATTTTTATTAGATAATTAACCTATATATAAATATATAGATATTCTGTTACTTTTTACTAGATAATAAAATCAATTCAGATTGTGAATAATTTTAATTTTGACTCTAGATCTAATTAATAACAGTAAGTAATAAGATATAATTTTATTAGTATTATTACAATACAGTTCTGAATCTTTTATACAAATAAATCAATTCGGATTTATTCTGCAATATCATCTTTCTGGTTGAATTAGAAAATATATCTTTCTAATCTTTTACGGTAATAATTTTGGCTATATTAATCTAAAAATAACTAACAATATTTTCTTAGGTCTTTCCTTTACTCTTTTAAATTGTCCTGTGTTGATAAGCTCCCCTCGTGACAATGGTATATCTACAAGTCTATGCATGACCAAACCATCATTGGTGATTTTGTCGTATTATCTCTTTGATGCAGTTTATCCCTACCTTAGCACAAATATCCTTCTTTAACTTTTTATGTAATAGTTAGATAAATAACAGAAAATAGTGAAGCCTACATATTTTGATTGTTTTCACTGCAAGAATTGAACATAATATGACTTGGTTCTTATGTTTGTAACCATACTTTCTCCTTCTGGGAAAGGAGAAGCCTTATATTTCTAAAGAACTTCAAATCAAAACTGGTCTATAATAATGATAACATCAACCATAAATTTTTGAAACATTGTGAAACTTATGGCTTGTGAAATTCATCTTGTGATGCAGAGATTAATGATTGGATATTGTTTTTGGGATAATATGTTGCTGATGGATTAATTTGTTCATTCTTTCCCCCAGGTAGAGTGCATAAAGTGGAGATAGGAAGGCTGGCAGAGCTCGAATATTTGAACCTTGGAGGGTTCCAATGGAATTGGAGTGTGATTGATCTCCTTCTTCGGTCTGCAAGTGAGGTAAACCACCTCGTTATGAAGATTGAGTTCACTGGGGACCATGACACTCTCGAATCCTTTCCTGAAATTGACTTGGTGGACTTCTTCAATGGCCATCCCAAGCTGAAAAGATTTGAAATCCATGGTGCAATGTTTGCAGCGTTATGTCAAAGGAACAGTCTGAAAAATGTGAGTGTTATAATAATAGCTTAGCTTCATATGATGTAAACTCCAAAATGATACTTCATTTTTTAGTCTTTCTTGCTGGTAACTTCAACGTTTTGATGGAAATTGCAGTTGCACTGGAGGTTCAGGATCCCTTGCTTGGAACATGTTTCCATCAGCGTAAGATCTCCATTGAATCCAAAGCAAAAACTGAACACTCTAAATTTGTTGGTTAACTGCAGCGAGAAGCTACGCAAGATAGTTATCAGAGTGGTAGATAAGAACTTTCCGGATGGTGGTGGTGGACTTTTTGAAGAGCTAAAGAGATTCCAATTCATGAATAATAGGATAGTCCATGTTTCGTAATGCCACAGGTCTTCGGTCTAATTTCCCTTCTTTGATTGAGCTTCCATTTCAATTCAAATGTTGCCTACTCGTTGGCTTTGAATTTTCATTTGCATCCATTATTGGTAAATCAAGATGGAGATGAAAACAGATTTGATTAACCTTGCTCTGGTCACTTTTTATTCTGATTGCTCTTTACTGCAAACCATATTTGTTTGCAAGCTGAACAAACTTCAGAAGTTCAACACATCCTCTGATTAACAATGCTAGTGGTATGTCAGTCAATAAACACTATTATCGATGGCAAGTTAATATCGTTATGGAACTTCTTATGTTACCTTTTGCTTGTGTTTATATGGACTTGTGCACTAATTGTTGTGCAATGATTTCTGCTCCTATAGTCCTATGTTTGGCATTGTTAATGGTGTTGAGCAAACGGCTAGGGAATGTTATGCTCATTTCTGCATGGGCATCACCCCCATCTATTTTCTTTTAGTTCTCTAGTCTTGGGGTACCCAGTAGCGGTACATAATGTGGAATGTCCAAAGCTTGTATGCTTTGCATAGTTGGTAAAGGGGAGGTTTCTCTTGTTGTTGTTCATGTATAATAGAAAATGATGAGACTGAATAATACTTCTAATGATAGGATGCCTAAAAGAACGGCATTCAATGACCCAAACCCTCCTGGCTCCTTTAAGGGCAACACGCCTCAATTGTATCAAATGTGTAGAGGCTACATTTTTTGTCGTCATACTCAAGTTTTTTGGACCATGCCAGGCAATAGGTTCATTTTGTTCTCCTGCTGTTTCTTTTTGACATATAATTTTGTGGAAAGTTATCACATTAATTTACTACACTGTTACATATGAGTTTCTTGAGGACTAGTGCACTAAAGTTCATCAGATAGACTTTAACCATGATTTCCCTCTGACAAGTTTTTAACCATGATTATTTTTTCCCCCTCTTGTTGTAGCAAACACCTCCATTTTGTGAAAAGTTCTTTCGAGGCAAATGCTATGTAAAATTGTATAGCTATTATTTCACCATATTATCTACTAACACATGCTAACATATATGTAGACTATAGTTGTTGTAAATGGGGATCTTGTTTCTAGCTTTATATGCTAGGAAATAGTTATATATATTCAAACAACCACCTAGACAATTGCTTATAAATTTACATTAACCTGGACATATTCGTTTCTACAGCACGAATTTAGCTTCATTCTTTATGGTGGAAAAATAGAACTGTAAGAAATTTTTTAACTGTCTGCGAATGTTCAGCATGTATATCTTTGCCAATATTCAGAATATATATTAAGTGTATGTTCAGTATATGTATATTTGTGTCTTGTATAGCTGCAGGAATGAAGAGAATAATGGAGGCAGTGTCCCTCTTTTGGCTGCATGTTAATTTCTTGGTGGTGATGAAGAGCATATAACTCCACTGCATTTACTGAAGCTTTGCAGTTAAGGTATGTAGTTCCTTTAGCTTCTTATTTTGTCTTAGAAGCAAAGATGCTGATGCTAAATGAAGTTTGGTATCTTTATGTTCTGTTGGTGTCTAGTTTCTGTATACAGAGAGTTCGAGAAAGATTATCTGCTATGAATCTTTTCGCCTGATCTTCCTTTTTTGGTCTTTTAATAAATTGCTTATAATTTTTAGTCTTTTTTTTCTTCTTTTGTTTATAGAGTGTAGATGTCTCGGCAATTCTTGGTTTAATTATGAAATTGTTTGCACTCCTTATATTTTCACCATTAATTTCATGGGAATTTATATTTGTAACTGAGCATAACTAAGTCAAGAAAGCTCTATGAAATGATATACTGAACACTGTATTACATCTTCTTGAGATGATGTCAATTCTCAATTAGCTGGTGCATATCAAAGTGATGTCATCCCTAATTGCTCAGTATCATGTTCACAACTGAAACAACTTTAGCCGCAGAGAGGCTTCCCATAACAGGTCTAAAACCGATTTTTGTTGGGATAGAAGCTAAAATTATTTATCCGAAATCGTAGAATGAACCTTGTAATTTACTATATATGTACATATGTTAATCAAAGAGCCTGGTTACTAATAGCATGTCAACAAGAGGCATCTGTGGCAATGCTCTTTGATCTATTCATTGTGTATCGGTATGGTTAGCTATTAGGCAAGAAATAAGGTAATACCAGTTGTGCTGTATGCTTTGGTTGGGTTAGTAAGAAGCATAGCTTCAATTTCACCATCCTTAGCCAAAAGTACCTTTCTAGCTTAACCTGCACAAGTTCAAGTGCAAGCCAAAAACAAGTTGTTGGGTCGTTAGTTGACGTTGTGTGACACTTAGTTTTGTTGTTCACTTGTCGACTCAAGGACTCAAATCCTGGCATGAATGCGGATCCTTTATCAATCCACATCTATCTATGGCTTCACGATTCTTTCAGTTATGTGTTAACTATACAATAATGCTTCCTTCTTTGCTAAATTTGTTGAAACAAACACCCATGGCCATCTCATTCTGAAAATGCACATTTAATTCCTCCAAGAGTTGGTACCATCGGATGTTTTGGATACTGTTGAAGATTGAGATCCTATATATCAGTAGCAAGTGAAGATATTAACTTAGCGGGAGTAATATATGTGTTTGTGTTGTCAGAAATGCCAAGTTCATATGAACTTACTGCCTTTGTGGTCCTTTAGAAAAATTTATGGCGTCAACTACACCACTTATTGTAGTTAATGAATATAAGCTACAAAATAATACTGAATTCCCATTTGATTCAATTTGCTAGATTTGACATATGGATGTGTGATTTACAAATATGAATCACCTCTGCAAATGGGATTGAACCCGATCAGACCAACATGAGCATCTTAGAGCTGATTGAGGCCATCCCCATCAGATCCTATTTTATTTTACCACTTTCATGGAACCTTGACCTTGGCAGATCTAGACACTACGTGATGTGCAGTTCTCAAGGGCAAGCTAGTGAGACATCTGTCTGTCCAAATCTTTCTTTATTTATCACGCTTCCCTTGTTAGTTTATTTTGTTATGCACTCAATCATCCAGTCCATATTTTGTTCTCGTTGGTGGACTTTTTACTGTTCATTTATTTTGTATGAACTCTATGTTAATAGATAATGCAGTATTTTCATGATTTGTATATGTAGTAGACATTTATATTGTTTATTGCTATCAATTCGCCTTGTGCATACCACCTCTATTCCTTAAGAGCTTGTTCACCGGACCACACTTCGTTTTTTAAAGTAGCTGAAAGACAGGAAATTGCATCCCACGTCAAACAGAAAAGAGATGTTCATGGATATAAGTAGAAAGTTGAGGGCACTTCCTATGAATTTAAAATTTTGAGTTGGATTGGTTCTTAACTTTTTATGTAAATTCAATACTCCCATGGTGGCATAATGTTCTTCCCGATGAGAAACGTATCTGACTATGATGGTTAAAATTATTATTTGGTGAGACCCTAGATATGATAATTGCGTGTAGTTCTAACTATATCTTATTAAGCACAACTAAGAACCTACTAGTATGTCACTATGTCTTGCTCAAATAATCTCATATAAAAAGATTAATCCGAAGGGGATGAGAATAAAGAGGAAAAGGATAGAAAAGGGAAGGCACCCAACTTGATTGGGTTAGAGATAAGACTTGGGAACACTTGGGAAATTTCACCCTCTCTCAAATCCCAGTCTTTATCATCCCAATAGGAATCTTGGTTGTTCTAAGTCTTCTTGTGCCTTTTTAGGGCTATTGGGCACAATAGTAACCAATCAATATGTACAAGTATCAATCAGTGAAGAGAGAAAGCATTATCAAGTGCACCACTAGTATAGTGCAAGCATTTTTGACTGTTTGGGAGCATTGCTTATGCCTTGTAATGCTTGACCTTTGTGTATTATTTTGATCCTTAAGTTCCTCACAAAAATTGATTGATGTTCTTGTTTTTCCTTGATATGGGTTTAACCATGATTCTGCAATACATCAGAGATAAGAGCCAATATTAGACTTTTTTTTATCGATTGAGAGATCTTGTAAAATAATATATTGTATAACAGTAGGCTTAACAACCATAGGTCAATTACAACCCATTTTGGATGGTTATCACTTCATTTGCCAAGAAATGAAGAGTGTAATTAAATTAAGGATTTGGTTTTATAGGCGTAAATATCAAGGGAAAATAACCTCCTTTGTACTAACAAAGTTAGACATTAATTGTACAAATATGCATGAGTTTGAATATTATATACTGGTTATTGTTATGTATGACGAGGGAGTATTTTCGTATTTGTTATATTTTCAATTGTTCTTATCATTTATATTGCTTGTTTCATTATATTTTATTAATGAAATATGAAAAGAATGTTACAGACTGTTTATGTTCATAATGTAAGAGAGTTTGTGTTGAAATGATAAAAACTTTATTTATGGAGTTCAATTTCATATTTAGCAAGCATTATGACTAGAACACAGTAATCCTATGTCACTATTTTGAACTTTTATTCAAAATAGTGAAAAAGATTAGACAAAAAATTAAAAAATATCCAACCTCTTCACACAAATCTCCAAAATATAAACATGAGCAGCTCCAAAAGAGTACAAAATATCAATAAAATGAAGCCAAAAATGCCTTCAACATTCTTGACCCTTATTAGGCCCAAAGAAAGAAAGAAATAAAAAACAAGTAATCAAGCAATGATAACAAATCCTATAACCTAAGCTGACATCATTAGAGCTAGTTAAAATATTCAATCTACTCCTTTTTGGCAAGATGCAAAGGTTTTAGTGAAGGTGTTATTAAATTAGTTAGGTACCTAGGATAAACTTATAAACATTATATAGTATTCCCATTTGGCTAAGTGAATGATAAGTGCCGGGATTATTCACATAAAAAAAAAAAATTGATAAATAATTGGTTGGTCGTTAAGATAACCCCCGAAAAGGGAAAGCTTATGGATGTTATAATAAATAAATGATTATTGTAAGTTCAGCTTCTCCTTTTTCTTAAACCCTAAACCCTCCTCAAAAGGAGAGATCACAGGAAAGAAAGAAAAGTTCAGTAATCAAGGTTCTAAATGGATATCAAGATCTTGAATATCCGAATATCATACTTTTTTATTATATCTGTAGACTCTCAAAACGATATACCGTTCGTACAGTAACAGCACAAGAAATAAATTTATTATTTTAACTGTTTTAATAAGCTTAAATCTAATATATATATATATATATATATATATATATATATATATATATATATATATATATATAGGGGTATTTACTGGTTTGTCCCTCAAATCTTTATATATTATGATTTAGTCCCCCAAATCTTCATATTTAGGATTTAGTCCCCCAAATCTCTTAAGTTACTACAATTTAGTCTCTCTCTAACTTTCTTTAATTTTTGACCTGATATTATCATTTTACCCCTCTTTATTCATTCTTTCTCTTCCTCCTCTATCTCCTCCTCTCTTCTCCTTCTCTTCATTATTCCTCCTCTCTTCTCTTTCTCTCTTTCTCCTCTCTTTTCCCAATGAAGAAAAGAGGAGGAAGAGAAAGAAGGAATAATGAAGAAAATCAGAAGAGAGGAGGAAGAGAAGAGGAGAAGAGAAAGAATGAATAAGGAGGGGTAAAATGTTAATATCAGGTTAAAAATTAAAGAAAGTTAGGGAGGAGAACTAAATTGTAGTAATTTAGGAGATTTGGAGACTAAATCCTAAATATAAAGATTTGGAGAACTAAATCATAATATATAAAGATTTAAGGGACAAACCAGTAAATACCCCATATATATATATATATATATATATATATATATATATTTGCGTACGAATATTTAATTTTTAAATAAATTGGCTTAAAACGGAAAATTTAACAAATTATCTCAATCAAACCAAGAGGTATCAATCCCCATTGGCTTGATCTTTTAAGGTTTGATAGACATGCTTGCTCTCAAATTCAAGCACATCAATCCCAGAGTCCATATTCACAGCTTACCATCCCAACAACTAACTGTACAAATAAATAATAATGACCAAACCACTGGCATCAGGGCAAAAACAATGCATCACACACACAAAAGCTGCAATAATATAATATAAGCTTAACCACATACTTTAAATGTGATGAAGATAATGATAGTTATCACATAAACACAAGTCTTAAGTTTTTTTTCTTTAAAAAAAAAAAAATGATAACAATGACATTCACCAAACTACCACAGTTTAGCACCATAAAGATATCATAATTAAGTCAAAAACCATTTGCATCAGTCGTAATCAAGCCCATACTACTAATGAGGAAACGTAGTGAAGAATCTTGATATTTTGTTGAATATTCCAACAAGGCCAATCAATCATTCATCTCTGATAGTAAGTCTTAGGTTTAAAAATAGCGAGAATATAGGAGGTGATATATTGTTCATATAAGTTTGAATCAAATGAATCTCGAACAAGAAAAAAATAGTAGACTAATGCTTCCAAAAATCTCGATGTTCAGTGTTTTTAATGGAACACGGAAGACTATAAATTTATCGTTTTACCTTAAAAAATTATATATTTATGTATATCAACCCCATGAGTTTAGTACCCTCACCACCACCATGATATTTATCACTAGCATCACAACCCAATGGCTAATCTCAAGAGGTATAGATATTAGTGGTTCTTTAACAAAATACGTTCATATATAATCAACTTCATTAGCCACACTAACAACATCATTAACAACATAATCCCTAAACCATCTGTTGGGGCATTTTTTTTTTGTTTTTTAGCTCCATGTTTCATTAACCTTATCTTGCAACTATGTTTTCATATCTATTTTAATTCCATTAAACACCAACATGATCAAAATCGAAGACCTTCAAGGTGAAGAATCAGCAGACCCACTCACCCCGTTATCACGATGATGATGATGAACATGACTCTCTCCGTCAATACCATCGCCAGCAGCATTCGAACTCGAACCATTGCTGTTGGTGGTGGTATTCTTGAGGACGAAGTTGTGCTTGTTGTTGTGCATCCAGACCTTGAACACTCGCCGCCCGACCCCGATCTCTCGGCACACCTCCTCGATGATGCCCTCGTCGCGCCTCTGCATCCGCCACCCCAGCCGCTCCGACAGCTCCTGCATCCGATCCTTCTGCTCCGGGCTGAACCTGCTCCTGAACCTCTTCTTCGACGACGTCCGGGCTGCGGGCCCCGCAGCAGGAGGAGACAAGCCCTCTCCGGCGGCGCTCAGCGCCAGGAGCATGTGCGGGGCCGACGGCGGAGGGGGCGAGGCGGACAGGCGCCTTCCGCAGTCGTCATCGGTGTCGTCGTTGTGGCTGGAGGCGCCTCCACCGCCGCCGGCGCTGTCCTCCCCGCCGCATCCGTGGTCGGCGCGGCGGTGGAAGTTGCGGTGGCAGCCGCAGGCGGCGCAGGTGAGGGAGGAGGGGTCGGAAGGGTTGGAGGAGGGCGAGGGCATGAACTCGCAGCAGCCGTCGAGCGCGTGGCCGCCGAGGGCGGCGGCGTGGTTCTTCACGCATTCTCGGTAGAGAGGGAGAGGGAGAGGGGGAGCGGGAGGCGGAGGTGGGTGGTGGTGTCTGATGATTGGGTGGTGGTGGTTGTTTCGGGCGAGGATGCCGTTGGGCTTGGGCCTGCTAACTGGGTCCGTTGGTGTTGTTGTTGGGTCCATTAATTTCCGATGGTTCAGTGGATTTTCGGTTTCTAAATTTAGGAAGTTAGGGTTTGGGGGGGATGGAGATAAGGCGGAAGGGTAGGGGGAGGGGGAGGGGGGGACAGGTGGCAGTGGGTGAAAGCCACACGTTTTAAAAATGAGGAGGAGAGATTAGGGTTAGGATTAGGGGTTAGGGTTTAAGGAGGCTCATTAGCGCGGTGGGTGAGAAAAGCCTTAAAGGAAAATTTTCAGAATTTTTAATTCTCTCCACCAAGAAAATTTCCAGTTTGTAGAGTTATTATAGGCCTGCTTCAAATAATATTATTGTTTTTAATCTGTTACTCCTCCACCAGCTTTTGTGGTCGATCAAACACATAATTAAAGGAAATAATAATGATAATAATAATAATTATTAAATCAATAATTGGAGGTCAATGCGGAAGATTTCAATAATTAGAAAACAATGCTTGACTTAATTATTATGAGAAGGAGAATAATGCTAATACAATTTATTCGACATGGTGGAAAAAAAACTTTTAATAATAATAAGTTTATTGTGAACTGGATCTCTAAGATCCATAGGCGAAGGTCCCGATTATTAATTTAATGTCCGAAAGTAATTAAAATAATTAGAAATCAATGCGTAGCCTAATAATTGGAAAATTAGTGTCAGCTCTTGACAAGGTCGATTAACTCATTTTACTCACTTTCATATAGAAACAACACAAAATAAAGACATGATAGTGGTCACCTCTGTTCCTGGGGTTCACGTTCCTCGAGAAATTAATGATTTTTTAAAATCATAACATTTTGTACTCTCGTGATCCTAGGTCAAAGAAAATCAACCTAACTTAAGAAAACAGAGAAAAGAGAATGTTGTAGCCATCGGAAAAAATTAAAATATCATTCGGAAGGAGACATGTCCAAAGTGTTTGAAACATCCAAGATCCGGCCCAGAAACACCGAATACGGAAAGGCCTCCCTCAGATCAAGGCCTCCCAATCCGAAGCCTGCATGACAGTAACTCAAAGAGTACAGCCCAAAAGTTTGAAATGACCCAGCCCAGTTAGATGACGAGAAGAGCAACATTTTCTCTATTTCTCTTTTTTATTTTCTCCTCCACATTTTGGGTTTTTCTGCAGTCAAATTCTCATAATAATTTGATTTGATGAGTGAGTGGAATAGGGAGTTGATTTGGTTGGATTTTATCCTGAGGTGGGCCATCAGGAGGGAAGATAAGAACGTGGGCTAGGGCCCGCCATGAGATTGAAGCGGGGAAGATGGATCATAATACGCGTTCCCTCCTGTGGACTTTTGTCACGTGATTTACGCAGGCCGGCAGATGCAAGGCCGCTGTTGGAGTGCGTTCATTGAGCCCACTCCACTGGGCCCACTTGGAAAGTAACAAATTGCTGCCCACCGAAGGCCCATTGAGGTGCCTACTATTCTCTAGATTGCCACCGCTCTCACTCCGTAGGGAAAATGTTTATTAACAGCAAATAAGGAGACAAACAAAATGATCACCTCCTTTGAAAATCTTTTTCAGGGAGTTTCCAAAGAAGCACACTACTTGAGCCCACTATCTAATATATTTTTGGTCCAGACGGCCATTAAAAAGTGGGTGCTCAAGGACATAATACAAGAAGCCCTGCCTCTTCTTCTGCAACAAGTGCTGCAGGATCTGCCTTTGTGTGCCCCCTGGTTTCTATGGCAACAAGGGAGTCTGGCCTTGCTACCACTGGAAGACCAAGAGAGGGGGACCCAAGTGCCCTTAAATCATCATCATCATCATCATCATCATCATCATATATGAGACTTTACAATGATTTATCATTAATATTACTACCTCATTTCCTTGTTTAATCAATTCTGTATTTCTAATTCCAGAGAATATTCCTATGTATTGTTGAAGGAAGCACTCACATATTTGAGAAGTGTATTTTGGGAAACTACTGGTTTTTTTATCTAATGGAAGCTTTAATATGACACCTTGTATCTCTCCAAATTGCATTTGTTTATTAGTCTTGGCTTGAAATTTTTTATGGGATTTTTTGATATTGATCCCTTAAATCTATCATATTTAGATACTGATTCTTATGTTCTTTGTATTTTTACTTTACTCCAAAACAATTAAGTTACTCCAATTTAGTCCCTCCATTCAATCCATAACTCTTTATTCCAAGTATTTGGGATAGCCTACATGAACCAAAAAAGAATCACGCCGAATCGATCACTTTGATAGTCCTTCTCCATTCATTTCTATCAAGTAATATCTCCTCATTTAAATCTCTATAATCCATATCTTTTTGTATCACCTCCATCCATATTTTTTTTTGTCTTCCCTTCGTTCTTTTAACTTGTCATACATTGATAAACTCTTCTCGTCGAACTGGTGCATTTGTAGGCCTACGTTGCACATAACCAAACCATCATAAGCAATTTTTCGCATCTTCTATTTCTCATTTTTTTCTCTCCTAGTATTGCTGCATATCCACATGCGCATCTCTGCTACACGCATCTTCTCACTTTATCTTCTCCATCCATAGCTCTATAAAAAAATTAAAAAAAAAAAAAAAAAAAAAAAAAAAAAAAAAAAAAAAACAACCTATTTTTATTTACATGCTATCTTGGTTTGACCTACTGAGTTTGATAAGTATCCCAATTAGGATCAGTATGTGGTCCACAGATCAAGTCACGTTCACATACAAAAGATTTCAATCACTGAAAGCAACCAGGACCTAAGATCACATGTTAAGAACTATATAAAAAAAAGAAAACTGAATTCATCATAGCCTAATTTTTTGAAAAAAAAATGGTGTTTTCATAAGAACAATTTGAGTACAAGAGTGATACTATGGCAATGGCAATGGACAATGACCCATGATGAACTAAGCAGCGTCTATGATATAATCAAGTAACTTTCTGTGGAGTAAGCAATTTGTTGAAGGATTCATACCAGTTATGAATGAATTTCATAGCCCCAGACTGCTCCTGATATTGAAGCCAGCCATCTTTGCTAAAGTTTCAGGTCAATCTACAACCAAATATACGGATTTTGTGAGAGCAATATATCTGGCAAATGTCAGTACCAGTGCAATTTCGATACATATTAAACTCACCTGCGATATTTGCCATCGGCCAGCTTCAGAAGAAACAATCAGTGAGCATTTCAACTGGTTGTTAAAGATTTTACCAATAGTCCCTGCAAGAACACTCCCCACCGCTGAAATGGTGGAACCTGTGAGAGTCTCTCACCACAATCTCCCTCCCTGTGACTTTAGAGATGAACTTTGTAGCAGTGTGACAATCCCCACAAACTCTCAGATTCTTATGAATCCTTATCTCACTCTCAGGCCCCGAGTTCATAAGCCCGAAGACAATCGCAAGCTTCTCGCTGTGAACATATAACGAGCTCTCCTTCGCCTCCTCCTCAACGTCATGCAACGCAAAGTTTGCGTTTGGCACATACCCTGCCTCTCTAATCCTAGCCATCAGTATCCCAAGCTCTTTGTAGAGCATATCAGAACGAGGCTTCGTCTCATCGCCAACTAAGAACTTGTACACCTTGTTCTTCACCTCTATAACAGTATAGCCCGCGGTTTTCTTCACTCCTTTCCTCTTCATCAGAGATCGAATGCGGTTGGCCTCTTCTGTCCTGCCCAAAGAAGTGTACACATTCGACAACAGAACGTAGCGGCCTGAGTTCTTGGAATCCAGCTCAAAAAGAGATCTTGCTGCTAACTCTGCAGTATTTATGTCCGGATGCATTCTGCAAGCTCCAAGCAGAGCACCCCAGACGCTAGAGTCCGGCTGTATTGGCATCTGTTCGATAAGCTCACGAGCTTCAGTTAACCTCCCCGCTCGTCCCAGAAGATCAACCATACAAGCATAATGCTCGGTTCTGGGAACTATGCCATACTCCTCGTCCATCGACTTGAAGCATTGCCACCCTCTGTTGATCAAGCCTGAATGGCTACAGGCCGAGAGCACGGCAACAAACACAATGTGATCTGGTCTTATCGACACTTTCATACGATCAAAGAGCTCAAGAGCCTCCTTTCCGAAACCATGCATCCCATAACCTGATATCATCGTACTCCATGTCACCAAATTCCTCTCCTTCATCCGATCAAACAGTCTCCGAGCTGTACTCAATCTCCCCCTCTTCACATAAAGATCAACAATGGCCGTATCCACCATAATATTCCCCACAAACAGGTTCCTAACCGCAAGCCCGTGAATGAACTGAGCTTGCCTAAGCGACCCCATGGTCGAACTCGCACAACCCCTGATCAACCCAAGCACAGTCACATAGTCCGCAGCAACCCCCCTAACCTTCATCTCCTTAAAAAGCTCCAATGCCTCGAAGTACATATCGGCCTTCCCATACCCCTCGATCATCGAGCTCCACGACACCAAGTCCTTCTTCTCCCCCATCCCATCAAACAACCTCCTCGCATACCCAACTCTCCCGCACCTCGAATACATCCCCAGCATCGCATTCCTCACGCTCACGTCCTCGTCGTACCCCGTCCTCCTCACCAGCTCCCTCAATTCATCAGCCACCTCAGGTTCCGTGACGCAGCCCATGACGCTCAGGAACGCGGGCCTGTTGGGCCTGACCCGATCGTCCTCGAGCATTCTCCGGAACAGCGACAGCGCCGCATTGGGATTTCCGTTCTGCGCGTTGGCGCCGATGACTGCGGTCCACGACACGACGGTCCGTGTCCTGTGCGGCATTTCATCGAACAGCTTCTGGGCAGTGAGCAAGTCGCCACATTTGGAGTAGAGGGAGATGAGGGAATTGGTGATGAAGAGGTCGGAGTCGAGCTGGAAGCGGGAGATGTCGCGGTGGAGGGTTCGGCCGAGAGGGAGGAGGCGGAGGCGGGCGGCGGACTTGAGGAGGGGAGGGAAGGTGAGGCGGTCGGGGGGGACGGAGGCGGCGAGCATGAGAGGGTAGAAGGAGAGGGAGAGGGAGGGGAGGCCGGAGGCGGAGAGGGCGAGGATGAGGGAGTTGAAGAAGGAGGTGGGGGCGTTGTGGCGGAGGAGGGAGGCTTGGAGAGGTTTGAATTTGGCGGGGGAGGGAGAGCCGCTGATGAGGTGGCGGGTGAGCTCAACGAGGTCTGGACCCATTACTGGAGATTTGGAAAAAATCTTCTTGTTGCCATTTTAACATACAGGTTGGGTGCGCAATTAGTAGTGAATAATCATTAGACTAACTTCTTAATTAGCTTCTAAGTATATCCATCATCATTAAATTGTAGTTACTTTACTAGTGCAGCACTGTCTGTTTCCATCTCTCTCTTAGATCGACTCTAGGCCCAAGACAGCGACACTGGGTCCAAGGGAATCTTATTGCTGACTAATGGGCCTGGCCCGGCCCGGCACGGTGGCCATGAACCGGCCCGCCGGCACAGCACGGCAGGCCTATGCCGTGCCCGGGCCGAGGCAGGCCGGCCCGGTTTTTTTAAAAAACAAAAAAAAAAAAAAAAAAAAAAGGGAGGGAAAGGGAAAGTTATATCATATCATATGATAAAAACCTTTGTTATATTATATATAATCAAATTACATTTATGTAATTACTCTATAAATCTCTTTAGAAATTATACAAAGTCCGAAGAGAGGGGAGAGGACCCTAGCCGTCACCCTCAACTTGTTCTTAATATATTTTCTAAGATATTTATAAGTTAAAAAAAAAATTGAAAATACATGAATATTCTTACAAATTTAAATACTTTTAATCAATCTTCATTTTCTTCCGGTAAACCTAAGATCTCTAGTACATCTTCTTCATTAGTCAAGTCTTGTTCCCTGTCTTCTGCGTCGTACCAATCCTTCAAGCAGACACACATCTCCAATGTGTCCGACGCCATTGAGGTTCTCAAGTACGTGAGCATTCTACCACCTGCGCTAAAAGCAGACTCCGATACTACAGTAGACACTCGAAGAGTTAGTAGATCACGGGCCATATTGGAAAGCATGGGATATGTTTTTTCCTGTGATTTCCACCATGCCAAAATATCAAAGGATTCATACTTTTCAGGAGATGCGTTATCTTCATAGTTAGCTCTCTCTAAATAATAATGTAATTCATTAAAATATGTACTACTTTGTCTTGATTTTTTTCTGTTAAATAGAGATGATATTATTGGATTACGAATTTCCCTAGTAGATGGTTCTTTTGTAGTTTGTGTTGGCACACCATACATATCTTCATAAGTTTTATACATAATATCTAAATATGTTTTAATATCATTAAGTAAATCCCTCACATTATTTTCATAAGACATATTTGTATAAAATAAATCTATTAATATTTCAAATCCATCTAACTTGCAACGGGGATCCATAACAGTTGCAAAATATATAAGTATGGAAAATCTTTAAAATATTTATTAAATTTAATTTCCATAGGTCGAACAATACTTTCAAGTATAGAATGGTTTCTACATTCATTAAAAATCGAAGTAATTTCGGTTAAATAATATAATGCAATGTGTGTAGTTGGGTAATAACTTCCTGACAGTACTCTAGATGCATCTTCAAATTTGCCTAAAAACTTAGAAATGCAATGCAACCGGTGCCATTCATTATTATCTAAACTATACATTGGTGTCTCCATTTCATTAAAAGCATTTATTACATTTTTATACTCAATAGCTATGTTTAACATTTTATATGTAGAATTCCATCTTGTTCTAACATCTATAAGTACAATTCTAGGTGATATTTTCATATTTTTACATATTTGTTTAAATATTTGTCTTCTTGGCCCACTATCTTTAATAAAAAGTAATGTATACCTAAGTTTCATTAGTGAATCATTTACTATTTTTAATCTATCTTGAACGCATAAGTTTAGTATGTGACAAATACACCCAACGTGGAATAATTTTCCATCTAGAATTGGTTTTGTATAATTTTTAAGAATTCTAATTGCGGCCGTATTTTCAGAAGTATTATCCAAAGAAATGGTAAATATTTTATTGTCTATTCCAAAAGCTGAAAATACATTTAGCATGGTTTGTGATAAATTTTGTGTATTGTGAGGAAATTCAAATACCCTAAACCCTATTATTCTTTTCTGTATGCACCATTCTTGATCTATATAGTGTGCTGTCATGCATAAATAATGAGTCATATTTCTAGCTTCCCAACTATCTGCAGTTATTGCAACTCTAAAAATTAAAGAAGAAAAAATAGCTATTAAAGTGTCCCTCTGCTCTTTATATAGTTTGAACATATCAGATGTAGATGTTGAACGTGTGACTTTTTTAAATTCGTCAGTAAATGATGATTTACAAAATCTTTCAAATTTGCGATTTTCCGAAAAAGTAAATGATTGTTCGTCATGTATTATAAATCTTGCTAAATTTTCTCTTGTTTTAATTGGATCATATTTACGTATATCTAATGATCCACCTAATGTGCTTATTTGTATTTGATGTGGTACATTTGGTGGGTGATTTTTTTTCTACGTGTCTTTTAAGATGACCCGTTCCGCTACCTACAGGAAACGAATAAATTTTATGACAGTGTTTACACTTAGTTTTCCTAACATTGTTTTCTGTTATTTTTTCAAAATGTTTCCATATGTCTGATCTAACAGCCCTAGTAGATGCGGTAGTTTGTGTTTTGGGTATGGTTGTATTAGTTGTTTCTTCCTGAGATACAAAAAATGGTACTTGAGGAGATTGTTTTAAGGGTTGACATAGATTTTGATATTCTTCATCAGTTAAAAAGGGAGTAAAAGAATCCGTGGGTTGAGAGCAAGAAGCGCCAGACGAGTGTGAATCCATTTTAATAAAATCCCAAAAATAACTAATTAAAATTCTCAAAAAAACTTTAAATTATAAATACCTAATTAGAGAGATGAAGTTGGAAACCGAAATAGCGAAAAAAAAATTGCTTCAATGAGAAAACTTGCTTGGATCTTGTTTGGGAGACTTGCTTGCTTGAGACTTCTTGATCACTTGATTGAAACTTACTACTTCTTTTGCTTGAGACTTCTTGAGAAATAAAGATTTTAGGAGATTTTTTAGAATGAATTTAGTATATAAGAATGATGAATGGTAATAGAAGAGATATTGAGCTATTTATAGATGAAGAAAATGTTTAATTTGTAAAAAAAATTTACAAACCCCCCCCCAACGGCTATTTTGACTGTTAGGGGAGAAATCTGCAAATTTTTTTTGCAAGAAACCCCCAACAGCTATAAAAATAGCCGTTGGGGGGTTATTTGCAAAAAAAATGCAAACCCCCCCCCAAACACCCCAACGGTCATATTTAAAAAAAAAAAAAAAAAAAAATTTCGGCTTGCCGGCCCGTGCCTGGCGCGTGCCAGGCACGGCCCGGCACGCCGTGCCTAGGCGTGCCGCCGGCATGCCCGGCGGGCACGGCCCGGACCGAGGTGGCGGGCCGTGCCGTGCGGGGCACGTGCTCGGCACGTGCCGGGCCGGGCGTGCCCAACGGGCCTCCCGGCCCGTTAGTCAGGCTTAAAGGGATAGGCCCACAACACATATTGATGATAGTATCAGGCTTGAATTTTAAATTAAAATTAAAAATTTTATTTTTTTAATTTAAAGTTTTATATGTTAGAACCAAAATTTGAGTCTACGAGCTCCAACTTCAAGCCCATGGACTTCGCTGAGTAAACCAAAAATCAAGGCCCAATCTTGTCTTGATCAAACCGCATAATATCAATCTTGTGTCCCTCTCACACAATTGGTAAAGTTAACTTTTTTTAAGTTTTTTTCCCCCATTTTTTTCCTCTGAGATCATCAAAGATTCCCCTTCGCTTGCCACTTAAAACCACTCCAATATCACGCCAAAATCACCTCAGAGAAAATTTCCTTCTTTTAATAATAATAATTATTATTAGTATCGATTGCCCAGAGAGAGAGCCTACTCTTTTTATTAATTTTCTGCTGACTTCTATTGGAAAAAAACTAGGAAAGAATTGGTACCCAAATGATGATTCTCAAGGTATTCATCAATTTCGTTGCAAGTGCGGCTCCTGGGTCCTGATGGGTTGAGAAAAATCAGATCTTGGTATGCTTCTCTCTCTGTCTTGTGGAATTTTTTATGACCAGGGTTTTGGGTTTTATGCTCTTGTGCTCCAGTACCATAAAGGTTTGATTTTTATGGGGTTTAATCCAATTTCAATTGATGGGTAGTTGCCAAAATCAAATCTTTTTGTAGAAATTTGCCATATAAACCCATGTCTGAGAGAAAGATGCAACCTTTTTCATTCTTTGAGACCAGAAGGCTACTCTTCTATGTGGTCTCCTTCTCAATCTTCCTCCTGTTCTTCTATGGCTTCACCTTTCTGAAGCCTGGCGATAGCAATTCACTGATTCCCGATTCAGTTCGTATGCTGATAGATTCAAATAGCACACTAGTTTCCCTTTCCAAAAGTAGTGACAGTAGCATTGCTTCTCCAACTCCGCAAGGTGTTCGAAGAAATTCCAACTCTAACAAGAGTTTTAGGACCACGGAGGAAGGGAAAAAGACATTATGTGATGTGAATCATGCTGGGCTTAAGGTTTACATGTATGACCTGCCCACTGAATTCCATTTTGGATTGCTGGATTGGGGAGGGAAGAGGAAGGGCCAGATATGGCCGGATGTCGGTAATTTTGATCAGATTCCAAGTTACCCCGGTGGGTTGAATCTTCAGCATAGTGTGGAGTATTGGCTGACGTTGGATCTTCTGTCGTCGAATGTGGAGGGTGTAGTGAGGCCCTGCAATGCGGTTAGAGTGAACGACTCGAGCCAGGCTGATGTGTTCTTCGTGCCATTTTTCTCTTCTGTGAGCTATAACCGGCACTCCAAGCTTCACGGGAAGGAGAAGGTCAGTAGGAACAAGTTCTTGCAGGATGAATTGGTGAAGTTTTTGACGAAGCGTGAGGAGTGGAAGAGATGGGGAGGAAAGGATCATCTCATCGTAGCTCATCATCCGAATAGCATGTTGGAGGCACGGAAGCAGCTAGGGTCTGCTATGTTCTTGCTTGCGGATTTTGGGAGGTACCCGGTTGAGATTGCAAACTTGAAGAAGGATATAGTCGCTCCTTACGTTCATGTAGTGAATTCAATAGGCAAGGACTCCGCAACTTTTGAAGACAGGCATACATTGGTTTATTTTCAAGGAGCCATCATTAGAAAGGATGTAAGTTGCTTTGAAATTTTTTCTATTGTTTTGTTATGCTACTATGTTTTCGTAAACTACTTAGTTACATTGGTTGAACTAGATCCATACATTGGACTTGAGTATTTGAATGATCTAATCAACTTTTTGACTACAATCCAAGGAGTTAGGAACAATCAGATACAAGTTTTGATATCTTTTGTCTGTCAGTATTGGTATTAATCGATTTTTATTGGATTAATGGTTAAGAGTTTTCACGTGCATGCTCTTAATTTGTAATGCCTATGCCCATAATAGGCATAAGGATTAGCTAACCACCTTCAAAGAAAATTTTGTCTTTGAAATTTAATTCAAAGGTAAAACATGCATAAATATATTAATCGGAAAAGATATGATATAGAAAAGGGGTCCACAGCTTTCGTTGCGGAATAATATAAGAGACTTCAGATCAGATAAGGAGTCACTGGAGAAATTGATTAAATGGAATTACGGGATCAAGGAAGAGGATAGGAACAAGGAGCAAAATTGAAGTTGATATATGTTATATGTGACTATGTGGCAGTAAACCTAATAAGAGATCCTAGATAGAGGTTAGAGCTAAACCAGGACTCCGATACAAACTGTATCATCAAACGCTACCCTGTACCTTGAAATACAGGGCATTACATATGTCTAGAATTTGCATACTTGAATTGACTTAAGCATATTTTCTTGCATGTATCTTTTTGTTTCTTAGGTTATTATGTGTGCGTACACACCCTTTGGCCTGGATATGTGAATTCCTGCATGGCCATTTGTTTTAAGGTCATTCTGTATATTTATAAACCCTTTGGCCTTAATTAACCATTCCGATCAATATAATTATACATCTTAGTGCCATAAAAAAAAAAATGCTCTTAACTTCCTTGTAAGCACTACATTTTGTCAAGTAACATGGCATATATTTGCTATCATGGCATTGTGGTGCATAAATTGAAAGTAAGTTGTAGTGCTTGTTCATCAAATTTCAGAAATTAAGTGAAATATGGACTAACTCATCAAAATGCATAATTATGTGGGTAGCTCAGTTCATTATATTACCAACAATCACCTGAACCATGGTCATATTCGTCAAAATATAGCGTTACTTTGGTTTGTTTTACTTGCTTGCTAAAGGGACGTAACTTTGGTTTTTGTTAATTGCTTTCTAGTGGAAGAGTGCACCTTAATGACAAAAAATAAAGTAGGAAATTATACAAAAGTTATTTCTCAAGACAAAAGGACATATATGTAAAAAAATACACAACTAAAAGACCATAATTTCTTGCATTAAGCTGCAAGGCCTGAGTGAATGCTGAAATCTTGATAGAAATCAGTAAAACAATATTACCGTTTTAAAGGAAAACACCTGTCTCTTGCTCCATGCATGTACTAAAGTTATGAGTTGCAGTGCCGATATTAGGGTTTTAGTAATTGACATGAGAAGGATATAAATACTTAGCATGTTACTATGTTATATCTTTGATAAATTCCTCACCTTTAAGTTACCAGTAGGAATCAAATGTGAGTTGGGCAGTGTAGAGGGGCCTGCAACAAGCAAACTATAACAATATTGCAACCAAAGCTCCAGCCTTCACCCTCAAATTTTCATGCTAGCTGTACTTGTAGTTATTCATTTGATTTATTTGATATTCAGGGTGGCATGATTCGACAAGAACTCTACCAAATCCTCAAAGACGAGAAGGACGCGCACTTCACTTATGGGAGTGCGCGGGGAGGTGGGATCAGAAACGCAGGCCATGGAATGGCTTCGTCAAGATTTTGCCTAAATATAGCAGGAGACACCCCATCGTCAAACCGTCTCTTTGATGCTATCGTTAGCCACTGCGTTCCTGTTATTATAAGCGATGAGATTGAGCTCCCATTCGAAGATGTCTTAGATTATTCAGAGTTCTGTGTATTTGTTCGTGCCTCGGATGCTGTCAGAAAGGGATTTCTGTTGAGGCTACTAAGGGGAGTAGATCGTGATGAATGGACACGGATGTGGAGGAGACTGCAGCAAATTGCTCACCATTTTGAGTATCAGTATCCATCGAGAGACGGGGATGCAGTTCAAATGATTTGGCAAGCGGTCGCCCACAAGTTATCGCCTCTTCGTTTGGAACTCAACAAGGAGAGGAGGTATCTTCAGAATCACAGTTAGCAAGATAGAGGAGCAGGATGGTATAGTGTTCTTCTATCTACAAAGTCATGTACAGTCACTTGGTGTTAGTTGCAGAAGTTGCCATGAATGACTATTTCAGTCTCAGTTAATATTCTATGATTCGTACAATTTACTTGTCGATTAAAAAAATAAATAAATATGGAAGCGATGAACATATCGCTGTCTATGGTAGAATATGAAAGTAGAGTTGTTATTTGATTTTTGATAAGGAAAATATTATCGAAACATAATAATATTCTTTGCCACCATGTTCTTTAGAAATTATATCGATATCTTTGACATAGGAGCTAGCATCTTTTACTTCAAACAGCAAGATTTGGGAAGAAGAAAAGAATCGATAGCAGAAGTCTGAAATATCCCAAGTAAACTTGAAACACTATAGGAAGAAAAAGGAAAAAAAAAAACTATAATATCACTATAACTTGCAAATATATAGAGTTTTTTCTTCCATCTTAAAGGAGAAAAGAACAAACTAATTGTATCAAGATCCACGGTCATAATCTTTTTCATCACTTTCTCTGTATCATTTTGCTCTGATTCACTCTTTTTAACTTAGCAAAACAGAGAAGTTTGTGTCATCAAAGCTCCTCCATCATCAACCCTTCCCTTTTAAAACCTCTGTACAAATTTCCTCCATGACAAAAAACTTGCTCCCTCCCAAGTTATGAAACATGAAGATAGCCATATCCAAAGCAAAGAAGAACCAAGATGAGAAAATAAAAAGGCAATAAAACTTTGCTGATACTCTTGAGCATTTCAACCTCCTTCCTTCAGCACCTGTTGTGGATTGGATCAGACCCTCTTCGGACCCGTCTCTTGCTTGTCCTGTTCAGATCGAACGAAGAAGGCGAAGGCGCTTCTAATCCTTTCTTCACTTCGACACCAACGACGCTAGTCTCCTTGAAGCTAGGAGTCTCCTCAGCTGCACTCCTCCTAAGGAGGTCTGTGTCTCTAATGCCATAGGCATTGTGAGGAGCAAGAGCTATGGAAATGAAAAGAAGTAGGACTAGAAGCCTACAAGTATGAGAGCCACCCATTTACTTGCTCTCTCCTCTCTCTCTCTCTCTCTCTTTCTCTCTCTCTCTCTCTCTCTCTTGAGGTTGAGACTATGATAAGGTAATGATATTGATATCGATAACTATAATGATCTCCTCTTCCCTCTCACAATGCCACATTGTGAGTAGATATAGGGTTATATGTGATGTATTTTGAGTCTTAAAGGTGAAAAGAAAAGAAATGCTCAGAAAACTATAGATTTTAGATTCACTTGCAATCATATGCAATAGATTTAAGGCTGTTTTAGAAGGTTCTGACAGGCAATGAATAAAGATATTTGGAACACACTGTCCTTGGGAAGCCAAGTATATATCTTTCAGTTGGTTCCTTGTCTCCTAAATTCTCTTACTATTCTATCCTTTCCTTAGTGTGGGTGTGTGTGTGTGTGTAAGAGAGAGAGAGAGAGAGAGAGAGAGAGAGAGAGGGAGGGAGGGAGCTAGCTTTGGTTGTGGGGAATAGTAGCAAGCAAACATCAAAAACACTTGCTTTAGATCTTACCACAACTTTAGAAAATTCCAACTTTGAAACCCAAGAAGCACTCCTATCTAAAAAAAGAAAAAAAAAATTAAATAAAAAACACTTGGTTTCTTGTGCTAGAGATAAATCAAGCTTCTTTATGCTATTCTTTGCCCATTCTTTCACCCCAAAACTCCTCATTCAAAGTTCCTAAAGAGAAGCCCCATGTCATCATCCATTATAATTCCCCTTTCTCTTTAATCTTCCCCTTTATCTATGTAGACTGATCTCCTCTTTATTTGCTACTTTAATTCTCCCTTTTTTTTTAAAAAAAATGGACACATAATCACATGCAAGCTTGGGAGCCAAGGCAAAAAAAAAAAAAAACAACTCATATTTTCTACCAATAGGTGTGTTATTTTTATGTTGGTGCTTTTAACTTTGAATTAAAGCAAAAGAGGAATAGTGGATGTTTGTTGCTTTCCAGGAATTGCTCCTGTTAGCTATTCCTGTAGTAATGCATGAGATATGCTTTGAGTTAATTTCATTCATGAATCTAAAACCTTAGGACTCATAACAAGGTATTTTTACGATTTCGATCGAAGAAAATGGAGTCATTGTCAAGTTTTCTAGTGGAATGATGTGTGCTTGGCCAAAACTAGATATCATGTTAAAAAGGATGACAAGTTGCTAATCAAACTCTTTTGATGTGATGATGCATGCTGAGATGCTTCCTTTTCTTTTTCCTCCATTAGATGATATCAGTTTGCTTTCAAGCTCTAACCCAATGTGCATGCAATTATGGACATGAAACTTGCTTGCTTTAGAATGTTCTCTCATGAATCTTTAGAACATCCACTCAAGCTACTCATAAGAGTACTGGGTACTTTCCTTTTGTAGAGCAAAGTACTTAAGCTAGATACTATTTTCTTATGCTTAGCTTATGCAGTGCAAGAGGAGCCCACAAGATTTGCAAATAGCATTAAAAAAAAGAGGAATTAAATTCAAGAAAAAAAAAAGAGGAAAGTTGTTTTGAAGGAACCTGATGATTTGGCATTGTCTTGGGGGACTGGATTCTCAAAGTTTACAGCATTTTCTAATATTTCTTTAAAGCTGTTGGTTCCTGCACCTTTGGACCAGGCTAGGCTTGCACAGGATTAGGCTAACCTGTTCAAATTTTTGCAGTTACCAGTTAGTATATATCAGTACAAATTTCAAACATAGTAATAAAAAGAAGAGAGAGGAAATACTTAATCAATCAATTTAACACGCTAAAATAATTCAATCGTTACTGTAGAACTTGAAATATTAATATTTTCCCCTGGAAAAGCAGAAGCAGTAACAGTAGCAAGATTCAGACTCCAAATAGTACCGCCCACTCATGTTTAAGGGACTATATATTTGTAATCTATACGTAACATGTTTCGTTAACATCTGATTAATGTTAATATCTGATTAATGGAACATTTAAGGGACTATATATTTGTAATCTATACGTAACATGTTTCGTTAACATCTGATTAATGTTAATATCTGATTAATGGAACATAGAGGATTACCCATCAGCTACGCTTAAAAAGAAGATTCATTCAGACTCCAAACGTAAGTGAACAAAATCTGCAGCCTGCAAATTGATGAGTAATATATACATTTTATGCATGATGCATCAAAATTGGGCAAGGAATAAAATGATAGGCAGGTTCCAAGAAAAACCATAACCTAGAGCAAGATAGAAGAGTAAAGGATCTGGCAAGAGAATTTTATTGAATAAACAACTTGAGTTCTTGAATATAACATTCTCATCTTTACTTTTTTGTCAATTTGGTGATCTACAAAAGAATGAATTGCCCATATTTCACAAGAAAATTTGGCAGGCAGAGAAAAATTGGATGGTGCCGCAAACTGAAAGTTGCCGCCACATAGCTCAGAAGCTTGTCTCCTCCAAAACCAAAGGAACCTCCGAAACCTTGCTTCCTCTTTGAATCTTGAGCAGAACTCTACCCCTGATATTGTAGTCGTCCAAGACCTTGAATAGTTCTCCTTTATTTCTAACCTGCTAATCGGTTCTCATGATTAGTGAGAATCTAGAATTTGTGAAGGGGGCAGTAGTGTAGGGTGGGGTGAGGAGGGGAGGTTTATGCCAAAGAGACCCACACAGGTTTCCTGTCGATTGCAACAATGACATCCTGAAGAACTATGTTACCAGTGAAACCCTTATAGCGGGGAGTAGATCTGCTTTGGCTGCAAGACTGTTTCCAGCAACCTACGAACAACAACAAAAATATGGTATGTTAGGCAGTTGGTTTTATAATGGTTAAAGACAGTAAAGAAACGTGCTGTACCTGTAGCACCAGGACTCCATTCCAGACATTTAGGCTGTGTTTGGTTTGAAACAAAATGGAAGAAAGGGAATGAACAAGAAAATGAAAGAGAAGAGAGAAGAAAAGAAGATGGAAAATTGGTTTTTCCTTAGTATTTGGTTGGTAAGAAAATATTTTCTTTTCTTTTAAATTTTCTTTCCAACCAAAAAATAGAAAACATTTTCTTTCATATTTTCTTTTCTTTTCCTTCATTTTCCTTCAAACCAAACAGAGCCTAAGGCTATGTTTGTTTGGATGGAATAAGTGGGATAGGCTAATTAATCTCACTCAATCCGATGTTTGTTATGCCAAAGCGAACTGGGATAAGTTATCCCATGGGATTAGTCATCCTTCTAATTTGGAACTAGTTTATTTAACATCCCCCGAGATTAGCACTCTATCATGTTTATCCCTTTAAAATTGAGTATCATTTGGACATTTCTGTCTCTATTATTTGTTTCTAAAAACAGCCATTGCCCTTTTATCAATAGAAACCATCTTGATTTTCTCTTTTATTCCAATTTGAAATGACAAATAAACACATAATTCCTTGGATCATTATTAATTATAAATTAATTATCCTGTCGGACAAATACAAAACTAAAGGACATAAAAAGGATTATTTGTCTCAGGACTAACTATCATGGGACTACAAATCCTATCATGTGTTTCTAATCCCGCGAACTAAACATGTCCTTAGTTGATTAGCAACTAGATCCAGAGCTATCTCTAGTTCTCCACATTCAAACCACCACGCACAACCTAAGATGAACATGACAACTTCTTCATACAGAAATATAGTTTTTATGTAGAAAAATAATATGTTAAAAATTAAAATAAAATTAAAACCATTAACAAAAAATGCAGCAGAGTTTACGATTTTCTTAATTTGCTAAAGCAACTATTGATGTTTTCTACTCGAATTCTTATGCACGATTTATTACGTCAAATCTGAAATATATCTGAATACCTCAATACACATAAATGTCAATTCTCCCCCCTCCTCTTTTATAATCCTCAACCTGAATCTGCGATCCATAATCCCTAGCTTTACTTCAGGCTACAACATATGGCTGAATAGTCTCATGAAGGATGAAGTGCTTCGTTGGTTAAGAGGAGAATACATGGATCGAAAAAAGGGGATATCAAGTCATTATGCACCACAATACTTCTAATTCAGATATTTTCTGTGCCAGCTCTATTTTAGAAATAACCCTTCTGCCCCCTCATCAATTATCAACTACCATACGCTCCTCCCAGGACTGCCTCCTCTATTCTATGTTGTATAGGGTTTTGTATCACAAAAGGAAACAGTACAGAATCACTGTTATTGCACAAGTATTTTAGCGTCATTGTCATTTGCCTGTCCTCCAGAGGCTATGTTCGACGATAAATATCTCATTAATTTTCATGTCCAGAGAGTGAAGCGCATCTATCAGGCTCATTTCTGAAAATATATAGAATCCAGCATACCACGAAAGCCTAAGACCAAGTTGAAGCCTTCCTGTCTGAAAAAAATATGCAACATATTCTTAGAAGTAAGAGATTGATACCATTATAAACATTGATAGAGCTTTCCATTCTCTAGATGTGCACTGCTAATCTAAAATTCTTAGTTTGAACATTTTTTTCTTGTCAAAAACTGTATGAACTGTAATTTGCAGAACCAAAATATTTTGAAAGCATAAACATCTCGTGCTATACTATTCAGACGTGGAGCATAATGACCATTGTAAAATTTACTAGCAAAGATAGAAGGCATGAAAAATGATCCAGGTAAGGACATTAGATAAAAAGAATTTCCTTCATGTAATTAACTTAAGAATTTAATATAAATAATAAGGTTTAATCTCAGCATCAATACAGGAACTTGATGGTTTATGGTATAAGAAATCAATAATATGGGGTGTATCATACATAGCAATATCTTGACAATATATCAGCAAAATATTGGCAGCATCGGTGATATAGCTACTGATATTATAGAGTCTATATATTGTTTGGCATACCTCAAATCTGATACGATATTCACAATATGTATCAACATCCGCTGATATTTAAAACCTTGATGAACAACTTTGATTGGGCCAGATACACATATTATCCCGGTACAGCTGTAAATAGAAAATTTTGAAAGTATGGAAACAGAAACTTCCAACTAACCTTATAATAGACTCCTGAAGGGGCACAAGCCCCTTCTTCTCGATGCCTTTATTCTGCATCAAACTATACACCTCAGGAACTTTTTGGCCAAACAGGATGTCTGTACGCCAGTCCTCAACTTGTTTGCTCCCAGCCAGAATCATCCCCTCATCAATTATACTATCAGCATCATCCCCAACTTTCATAATTGGAAGCAGGACAGCGTCCAATGTGATGTGTCCAGCAAGTGCTGATCCATAGCTTAATGTCTCCCGGAGATGGTCTTCAAAGTAGCTTTACCAGATTTCTTACCATGGGTGTCTTTCTGTAAGAAATAGGTGAGCCATTTTTCTCAACATTATTTAGCTCATTTGGTTTATCAGAAGGATTCTTGTTGGCATTAACCTCAGATAATTCATCACCATAAGATGTCTTAGAATAAGTGTGTGTCTCTTTTAACTTTGTAAAGTCAGTCCTTTCTAAAGCACAGCAGGCTTCAATGGGATAATGCTGTTGTGACATGATTGCCAATCCCTTCCCATCATCTCTGCAGAAAGAAAGAAAGAAAATAGAAGGAAAAAGATCACATCAGAGAATCTGGAGATCTTAACTTAGCTATTTCGTCTAAAGGCACATGATGTTGTTCAACACATTACTCTCCTGCTAACTTTACAGAACATAAATTACATTGAAGTAGCATAACTACAACGATAAACAGAAAAGGTTGAAGTTGTGCAGATGTTCTGTATTAATAATCCTCACAGTACAAAGTCAAGCCTGCATCTATACGAAATTTCCCAAATGAAGCTTCCTTAATGCTGTATTTGATTTGAAAGAAAATGGAAGAAATAAAACGAAAGAGAAAATGATAGAGAAAAGAAAAAGAAAAGAAGATGGAAACTTAATGTTTGCTTAGTAAGAAAATATTTTCTTTTTTTTTTTACATTTTCCTTTAAACCAAACAATACAAAACATTTTCTTTTTCCTTTAAACCAAACAATACAAAACATTTTCTTTCTTATTTTCTTTTCTTTTCCTTCATTTTCCCTCAAACCGAACATAGCCTAAAGCAAAAGGCTGAAGCCTGCTATTAGAACCGGAGAAAGAAAGAGGTACAATTTTAAAATCACTCTGTATATCTCCATATCTATGTGCAAAAAAGTTAAAACCTCAATTTCACATCTATGAACATTCCTCCAATTTCATGCCCCCTCAACCTTCCAAACTTTATCCCCTCCCCCACATTAAGAAGCCCACCAAAGACTTTCATTAAGTTTCATCCTGCTCTATCACCGAAATATCTTACAATTTCACATTTTCAAGCTCTAAATTTGATTTCCTACATCAGAGATATCAACCAATAGCAACAGAGAGAAAAGAACAGAAAAGTCACATTGAGTATGGAGACTTACCTTCTTACTTTTGTCTCTTCCTCCAAATAATTAACTCTTCTGGGAAGGGAATGATCCAAAATAATGTGAGTTAAATATGTAGTTGCTGGAAAAAGCACTTAGCTAAGTTTAGCCTACAAAACAGAGGCATATTAGCCACATAATGATGCTAATCAAAATGCATTCCATGTGTAAACTATGGAGCAATGTCATTACTATTTACAACATGTATTAGTTAAAACTATATGTTAACATGCAAGATGCATGTACACAACCTACCGTAGCATGCAACATACAGTAACTGTCATTGCTCACAATCATAGACTTGTTCCGCATAATAGGCAAACCCAGAGAAGTGGCTAAAGGCTTTGTTGTTGTCAACTTGATGTTAGCTGCTGTATATACAAAATATATAAATAGAGCCATAGAGGTTTTCCTGTTAGAGGTATAACATTTTTCTTAATCTTCCCAAATTAGATATCATGGACAACATTGTGTCAACAGTGAACCACAACACTTGTTAAACAAAATAATCATAGGCAGCAAGAAATCACGAAATCATATACTGCAGTAACTCATAAAAATGAATCTATGAGACCGAAGAAGTGTCAAGAGATTTAACACCGTGAACTCAACATCTGTCAAAAGAACATATCCTAGATACAGCTCCAAGATAACAAAGTGAACATTGGCACCCAAGCCAAACTGGAAAACAATAATCTGTAAACAGAAAAACCAAGTCTCAAGATCATTATAAGTCATTTTGGTGGTGGTGGTTTAAATACAAAGAAAAAGTAGTATCAAGATGCTCACATGATCATATCCAAGTTGTCAATTCTTCTTGTTAAGCAAGTCACCGGCAGATGATAAGTACGCATCATCCTTGTATGATGCTGCTGTAGGCTGCCGTAGTAAGCCCTAGGGAATTTATCGTTGTAAGCAGGCCACTGTAGGCCCACCCAGCCATGGATATAGTGAAAACTCATATAATGTGCTGTTGCTTCACATTTCCTTACATTGTGCCCATCCATTTTATCTCAATGCATTGTTGCATAGTATCCAGTTATTAAGCATTTCAAGATTGCTAGGGGTTCGACACATGTGTCTTTCTATCCAAGGTTCATTGCCTTGTTCTATGGATTATTTGATTTATAGTTATCCTTATTCCTTTCATCGCCACCAATAGTAGGGAGCAACATACTCGATTTCATGAGCTTAGACATCTCACATTTTTGTAGTTAGGTTTATGTCCTTTCCATAAATTTCTTAAATATGACTCTTATACTTGCTGAGCATCAGCCCATCCCCACTGTTTTTAGTTTATTAGCAGGAGCAGCTGGTATGGTTCTAAATGAGAATATTACTGTGATTGGATGTCGAGGACGCCTCTAGTGTAAAGATTGCCCAAGGCTAGAGGAAGTATATATTACTGTGATTGGATGTCGAGAACGCCTCTAGTGTAAAGATTGCCCAAGGATAGAGGAGGTAACAACGCTGTTTAAAATTCTGATGTGTACATTTGTCGTGTAACTAATAGAGGATTATATATATACACTTTTATGGAAAGATTTCGTTCAATGCTTTGTCAAATGATTTATTGCTTTGGATTTAAATAGTTCTTGTGAGGCCTTACAGTTTCTAGAGCTGGGAAGCTGAAGCCGCACCCAATTTAGAAATGTCACTCATATTATTTTGAGGGCATGACCGATCCCTTCAGGGCTTAATCTAATCATGCTTGTCTCCACGATTGAAGTAACAAGAAACATTTAAGTAACCTATTGGCAGTCTTAAACAATTTTAGACATTAACACCAAATTTTCATTTACAAAAATGCAACATGGGCATCAACAAGTGTGTGCAAAAAAAACATTCCGACCAAATTACTGAAAGATGTAGATTGAGTAACAAATTTTACAATGAACCCAGCAAAGTAATCAACTTTAAGACGTTCCACGGAACTTTTATATGATTAACAGCAAAAAAAAAAAAAAGTCAAAAAATTGACCTAGAAGCTGAACTAAAGAAATTGACCTCATTGTTTGAGCTCGAATTAGACGCTAGCGGCTTCTTTCGAGAGTGAATTGGGGAAGAAGACCTCCCGGCGGCCGAACGGCGAGGGATTTGGACGACCTAGGGTTGGATAGTTGAATTGCAAGCTAGAAAGCGCATCGTTTGAGAGAAATTTTGGAGATTTTGGTGCGAGTTTTAGAATTGGGGTTAGGGATTAGGGTTTTTGAGCAGATTAGGAAGGAGTGGCGTCATGGAGAAGCTACTTGGGAATGAATTGCACAGTATGGGCCAAGGATATTTTTTTGGCCTGATCAGAGATTGAGATAGATAATGGGCTGTGTCTGGACGCTGCTTAGTTTAGAACCCATCCTGGGCCTAAACAACAGATTAATGTGCCAGTTAGTATTATTATTATTTTCCATTTTGGTTCCTATTCAAATTTTTGAATAAAAATTAATTTTTAATTAAAAATTTTGAATTGGGCAAGCCAAGTACTAGCTAATTCATGTTGCAGGAGAATTCGTAGATCCTCCAGAAGTAGAGCTTGCCCTAACTATGTATATGACGCCGAAAATAGACCGATTTGAAATCACCCTTCAATTTGAATTAGCAAACTGCTAGTTCTTTATATGAGGCGCAAACGGGGGAATTTATCATGGAAGCGGAAGGGGGAATTTATCATGGAAGCGGAAGAACTACTGAAACTTCGCGAAGCCCTCATAAAATAGATTAACTAATCTAAAGAAAAACGGCCCCTGTGAGGATCATTCCTGATTCTAACCGATATAAATGAACGAACAAAGACAAATGTCAAAGCATGTTGGTTCAGACATAAGCTCAGAAAGAGAACAATCTGGTTCTAAACGTACTGACTTGGGAGAGTAAAAAGTGAGACTCGAGAATATGCTCATGATATACCGGAACAGGAGAAAGATGAAATACCAGCCGTCGGAAGCAGTTCATAACGAAGATCGAATCCGGACTGAGACCTAAACCCCTTAAAACCATCGGTTTGAGAGTGCCACGTAAGAGGGATCTTGATAGGCCTAGAAGCTAAAAGTGAATCTCCTTCTTTTTTCCATTGGACTTCCCAATCTTGTAACACTCATAACTATCAACTTTACGAAGATCCCACTATATTCCAGAAGCACGTGAGTTTTCCGAAAAAACCTGTTAGTTGAGGAAGACCTCCTAGGGATAAGAGACCTAGAGCTGAAGAGAGATGGAAATACAAGCAGCCAATACACATTAATTCAAAACAAAAATAGCAGCTGCAAATAACAAGTTGTGTTCATACAGGAGCATGTATAGAGCATTTTACGATGGCTTGGTATGGAGATGAGAATGGATGGTCCAAGTACCAATCATCTAGACCCTCCCATTATCCATACATTCTCATCATTAACGTCGAATAAAGTTGGATACAAAAACTGCAATCATTTCATGTGCAGTTAATTCAATACCATGATCATTTCCAAGAGTTAAGCATGCATAAATAAGTAGTGAAGCATGCATAAATAAGTAGTGAGCAGAGTTTGGTTAAAATCAAAATAAGTTTACTGAATTAAACCGAAATAAATAGATTAGTTTTAAGGTTTGAAATCCATAACTGAACCGACTAGATTATTTAGAAATTTTATATAGGTTCAATTTTGTAAAATTGGGAAAAAAAACCGACTAATGTTGACTCCTAATCACGATATTTGTTAGAAAGTAATATCAAATATGAATTTTTGTTTTTTTTTTTTTTAATTTTGAGATAGGTGGCAAAAATATCTCCCACCCACCCAGCCTAACAGTCCAGATCTCGAAGATCATGTGCTCCCCGGCCCCATCCACTCCGCGGCTCTCGAACGGTGGGCCCCAGGCCCAACTGGCCGGAGATATCGGGAAATATATGATTGGATCCAGCCCAAACCCAACACTCTCCATCACCGTCATAAATCGTTCTCCTCCATCGCGGATTATTTCTCCTTATCGTGCTCCGCCGGCTCCCCACCCACACAACGCAGGGGCCCCCACTAAAGCACTTCCGATCGCAATCTGCTCGTACGAGTGTCAGTTCCGTTGCTTTTAGATCGAGTTAGAAATTATTGATTGTTTAAAATTACTATAAATTAGCAGAGGGAGTGGTTTTGAGTTTGAGGAGAAGAGAAAGATAGAATTTAGTATTTAGAATTTATTTTCATTCCCACTCTGAATCTGAGTTCTCGGCCTGTGTCCTTGGTTGTCGGTAGCAATCAATCTTCTCTGATCGACAACTGAATCTGGTAACATCTCTCGACTCAGTTCTTCTTCTTCTTCTTTGATTTTCGATAAAGGTCAGATCTTTGCAAAGTTTGTGCATTGATTGGTTTTGGTTGTTACGGATTGGAAAAATTGGATTTTGTTTGATGGGTTGTTGAGGGGCATGGTTGGTTTGAGCTTACTTTGTTCAAAATTTTGAATTTTGAAGTGTTTTTCCTGCATTTAAATGGTGGAATCTAAATGGGTTTCCTTAAAAATTGGATTTTGTTTTATGGGTTCTTGAGTAGCATGCTAGCAGAAGTTTTCTTCAATTAGTTTTTCCCTCTTTGTTTATTTCCATTGATTTCATTTTTTTTTTTTGGAGAGTCATGCTATTGGATTTGAAGATATTAGATTTCTAATTACGACATATGTTTATTTATTTCGTTAACAAATTTAGTGTATGCTGCAAGAATTAGTATAATCAATTTAACCTTGAATTCCAAAAAAAAAAAAAAATGCTAATCAATTAGCAACTAGACTTCGTCTTCTTTAATATTATGACAGTTTAGGATGCATCACAATCTCAATGTTAGCTTAGCTGAATTTTTTCAAGCTATTGCCAATATTACTCCATGTTTTCCTAGATCTTACTGATTAGATCATAAACCCTTGAAGAGCTTTTGTGTTCTTGTAAAACCAAACTATTGTTTTTATTACATGGCCTTTGCTGTAAGCCACTCCTTTTACTCTATTGCACAAGATTCAATTCTTGTGCATCTTTTGCACACTGATACTTCAATGCAAATGGTCTTCGATTTAAGTAGTAATAACCGGTCATCTAATCTACGTCGAATTTGTTTTTTTTTTTTTTTTTTAATTTAGAGCTACACTCGAACTATTTCAGGGGCGCCATGGCTGTGAAAGGAAATCCAGGGGACAACAGGACCCGAAGCACCGTATCAATTATTATTGTAGTTGGCTTGTGTTGCTTCTTCTACTTGCTCGGAGCTTGGCAGAGGAGTGGATTCGGGAAAGGAGATAGCATAGCATTACAAGTCACTCAACAAACAGATTGCACTCTTTTGCCTAACCTCAACTTTGAGACACATCACAACAGAGAAAGCATTCCTGATGACCTCTCCGACTCAACTGTCCGGACCTTCAAGCCGTGCGACGACAAATACAATGATTATACTCCTTGCCAAGATCAAAACCGGGCAATGACCAAACCTAGAGAGAGCATGATCTATAGAGAGAGGCACTGCCCCTCTGAAGAAGAGAAGTTGCGTTGCCTCATACCAGCCCCAAAAGGTTGGGTTAATCCGTTCCCGTGGCCGAAGAGCCGTGACTTTGTTCCGTTTGCAAATGCTCCCTACAAGAGCTTGACGGTTGAGAAGGCTGTTCAGAATTGGGTTCAGTATGAGGGAAATGTATTCAGGTTTCCTGGTGGAGGGACGCAGTTTCCGCAAGGAGCTGACAAGTATATCGACCAACTGGCATCCGTTATCCCAATTGCTAACGGCACAGTGAGAACTGCATTGGACACTGGCTGTGGGGTATGTTCACTCTGATCTTTTACATTTTGTTCAGCCAAATTCACTTTGTAGTTACTTACTTGTGAAATTTATGTCATCCCTGTCGGCATATGGATAATTTTGCATGTTTTTGCAAAACATGACAACTTATCAATGTATATTTGTGTATTTATAAGTAATTTCTTGAAGTAGATGCCACTTGTTTGTGTCTTTTGTCATACTTGGTATCTTCGGTATTCTGTTATAAATGTAAAGAGTGTTATAGCATTTCACGTAAATTTTTTTTGTTTCAAATGTATAGTTGTAAAGCAATTTCACTGTGAACCTATCTTCTCCATATCAAAAGCTACACGTTATTTTGTAAATTCTTATTAATATCGATCAAATTGTCCCCTTATTCACAAATGCCAAACTTTTAGGTGGTTGTTTTGCTTCCATGCACTGATTTATTAGACTCTTTGCAGGTTGCGAGCTGGGGTGCTTACCTGTTGAAAAGGAATGTGATAGCCATGTCGTTTGCTCCGAGGGACTCTCACGAGGCTCAGGTTCAGTTTGCGCTGGAAAGAGGCGTGCCTGCAGTTATTGGAGTTCTCGGCTCTATCAAGACTCCGTATCCATCAAGGTCTTTCGATATGGCTCACTGTTCAAGGTGCTTGATCCCATGGGGATCAAATGGTGAGCATGTCAAAATGAACGTGCTCTTCGTTCTTGTTAATCAAGTCATATAAGAGCTAGGACTACAAACTTATCTGATTATTGCGTCGTTTTTCCTTTTTCAGATGGAATGTACATGATGGAGGTTGATAGGGTTCTTAGGCCGGGTGGCTTTTGGGTGCTCTCCGGTCCTCCCATTAACTGGAAGAACAATTATTTGGCATGGCAACGCACTAAGGAGGACCTCGAGGAGGAGCAGAGGAAGATTGAAGAAATAGCTCAACTTCTTTGTTGGGAAAATTTTTCGGAGAAGGGTGAAATCGCTGTCTGGAGAAAGAGATTAAACGGTGATTCTTGTCCCGGGAGGCAAGAGGAGCCCCGTGTCAAGATGTGTGAATCCTCAAACGACGATGATGTCTGGTACACTCTCCACTTGATCTACGCATCTCATTCTCTCTCTTTCTTCTAGAATTGTATCTACAATTGTCCTGCCCCCTGATACCAGGTACAAGAAGATGGAAGCATGCGTAACCCCTTACCCCGAGGTTAACAGTCCTGAAGAGGTTGCCGGAGGAGTTCTGAAGACATTCCCGGAGAGGTTAACCGCTGTCCCTCCTAGAATTTCGTCTGGCTCCGTACCTGGGGTCTCGATTGAGTCATACCGCAAAGATAACAAATTGTGGAAGAAACATCTTGAAGCTTACAAGAACGTAAATAAGTTACTTGACTCGGGTAGATTCCGGAATATAATGGATATGAATGCCGGATTGGGTAGTTTTGCTGCAGCAATCGAGTCTCCCAAGTTATGGGTGATGAACGTCGTGCCTACTATTGCTGAGATATCCACGCTTGGTGTCGTATATGAGCGAGGATTGATTGGCATATATCATGACTGGTATGCATCTCGTTGCTTGCTCGTTCCATCGGAACCAATGGCAAACTTTCTTGAAAATAACTTATTTAAAATTAAAATTATAAATATTTACGTAGAAACTAATGTTTGGTTACCTAGCTAGATGAGTACTTATCGTGTTCAGATAAGTAGATTGGTGTCTTACAAAGGCTTTTCCTCTTTGTCGTGGTTCAGGTGTGAAGCTTTCTCTACATACCCGAGAACGTACGATCTCATCCATGCCAACGGTCTTTTTAGCTTGTACGAGGACAAGTAAGTCAATGGGCTCTTCGCGTTCATCTCAGTAATAGTATCGGGCATGTTCTTTGTATTTTGTTTCGCTAGAAAGCAATGTTAAGGGATATGCATACTACAGATATATATCCTATGTGCATTGTATCTCCATATTTAGATATTTCAGGTTGTAGCATGCATAGAACCAACTAATATTGAGATGGAATAGCCATGCATGATGTATATTTATATCGTGACATGTATAATACAATGGCTTTGTTACTGCAGATGCAACATGGAAGACATTCTCCTAGAAATGGACCGGATCCTGCGGCCAGAGGGTGCAGTTATAGTCCGAGACCAGGTTGAGGTTCTGATAAAGGTTAAGAAGCTGGCCTCCGGTATGAGATGGGATACGAAGATGGCTGATCACGAGGACGGGCCTCACGTGACGGAGAAGGTACTGTATGCCGTGAAGCAGTACTGGGTTGGTGGTGGCGAAAGCGAGACTGCTGAAGGGTGAAGGCGATCGATCGTCAGGGAATGAACGAACTAGTCATCGTTATGCTTATTGCAAAAAAACTGTACACAATGTATCAGTTCTCTGCAGGTTTTTGCTCTCCATGGCAGCAGTTGAAGATGGAGGCCCGGGGGGTGCCTGGAGATTATTCTTCTTCCATTGGAGTTGCGAGTTATGTAGGCAGTTACAGTCTATTATTGGGGCTTGTTTAGATTGGTGAGAGGTGCATAAACGCTATGGTTGTAGAATCCCCACGACCTTGAATTGAATTGTTAGAGACTCAAAGAATCTGATAATAATTGTCATATTCTTATCCAACCTTCCTGCACTACATGTTGGTTACTTGCGGGCTGGATGTGAATGTGCTTGTTTAGAAAAATAAAAAATTTATTTTTAATTTTAAATTTTTAACAATACAGAATGCATGAAGAGTTTGGTTCAGGCCCGCAGTTACTTTCAAATCACTCAATTATAACTTGATGTGATCTTTGAACCTCCAAAATGCGGCCCAACTGCACACAACCCCCACACGCGCACACAAATTAATTACGACCAAACTTTGTCGGTGGTCTCAATAATCTTCATTACTTCAGTACATCTCCCACTAATTAAACAAATAATTAAATAACTAATCTCCCCAGAAAAGATTCACTTTTGCCCACACACCCACGCGCGCGCACACGCTCTCTGTCATCTCCACTCAACTTCAAATGTGAGTAGAGATACTCGTCACCAGTCTCCTCGCTCATCATCGTCGCCGTCATCTATCCATGGCCGGCGGCGTTCGCGCAACCGCCACCCACCGCCCCCTCCGCTGCCTCCTCACCTCCTACCGCGTCTTCGCCTCCGCCATCTTCACCCTCCTCTTCCTCGCCTCCCTCTCCGTCCTCCTCCGTTCCAGCGCCATCGCTCCCGAACACCAATCAGATCCCGACGACGCCTCGTCGCCCTTCTCCTCAACTCGCCGCCGCAGCTTCCTCTTTCTACCGTCCTCCTCCTCCGAGCCCCTACGCGCCCGCGCCTCCCTCCTTCGCCGCCACGCCTCCGACTACGTCGCCCTCATCCACGCCTACTCCTCCCTCGCCCGCCGCCTCAAGCTCTCCTCCTCCCACTCCCTCTCCACCTTCCAAGACCTCACCCTCTCCCTCTCCTCCCTCGCCTCCAAGATCTCCTCCTTCTCCCCCCTCGACGACGACTCCCTCCGCCTCCTCGAGAAGGAGTCCAAAGAGAAGATCAAGATCGCCCGCCAGATCATTTCCGAGTCCAAAGAGTCCTTCGACACCCAGCTCAAGATTCAAAAGTTGAGAGACACGATCTTCGCCGTCAACGAGCAGCTTAACAAGGCGAAGAAGCTCGGATCCCTCTCCGGCCAGATCGCCGCCGGATCCACCCCCAAATCCATCCACTGCCTCAACATGCGCCTCATGGAGGACCTCATCTCCCATCCCGCCAAGTACAAGCATCTCCTCGCAAACCCTAGTTATTCAGATCTCGCCGCCGATCCGGAGCTGCACCACTACGCTATTTTCTCGAACAATGTGATCGCCGTGTCGACGGTGGTGAATTCGGCCATTAGGAACGCCGAGGAGCCGCACAAGCATGTTTTCCATGTGGTGACCGATAAGATGTACGTGGGGGCGATGCGGGTGTGGTTTGCGAGGAGGCCGCTGGCGAGTGGAGCTCGAGTGGAGGTGAGATCGGTGTCGGAGTTTGGGTTCTTGAACAGGACGTACTCGCCGGTGGTGAGGATGGTGGAGGAGGGAGGGAGGAGGGACTTGGATGTGCTGGAGTACTTGAGGTTTTACTTGCCAGAGATGTTCCCGAAGCTGAGGAGGATCGTGTTTCTGGAGGATGATGTGGCGGTGCAGAAGGATTTGGCGGGGCTGTGGAGGGTGGAGCTCGACGGGAAGGTGAATGGGGCGGTGGAGATGTGCTTCGGGGAGTTCCGGAGGTATAACAAGTATATGAACTTCTCGAATCCGGCGGTGAGGGAGCGGTTTAGCCCGAGGGCGTGTGCGTGGGGTTTCGGAGTCAATGTGTTTGATCTCGAAGCCTGGAGGAGGGAGCAGTGTACGGAGCAGTTCCATCAGTACGTGAACTTGGTGAGATTCTTCGACTCTGGCTGATTGAATTGCATTTTGCTATATTCATGTCTAGTATTGTATTTACTTATTAGCTTCTAACATTGCGGATGTATGGTTACGTTACAAACTTATTCATTGTCTTAAGCAGTAGGATACTAGAAATTCATTGCTCAATACACTGATAATTTGTTTGCATTATGAAGTTATATATCATGTCAAGTCAAGTTCACTGATGAGAGCCTACAGAAGTTGGAACTTCTATGCACCATCTGTGTTTTGTGGTGCTGCATGTGATAAAGTCATTTGAAGTGGCAAGGCTTCATGAATTTAAGATATTTGGGTCATTTAGAACCGACATTAGCATCAGGTTGTCATTGACGTCAAATATGCAGCTCCGATCTACAATTGATACCCTTTAACAACCAAGTAACTTCCTTGATATTTGCAAGCAACCTATCCAATTGTTATTTGCACTTCAATTTGTCTGCTTTTTATTTTGTCAGATGATTTGCTTATGTACCTCTATATTATGATTCTTATTCCTATACTAGGGGTATGATAAGTGTATTGCAAGGTAATTCAGGAAAACTGAAAATAACTATGTGCAATTAGAAGAGAACAATATACCTATAAGTGTATTGATAGCGAAAACTGAAAATAACTATGCGCAATTAGAAGAGAACAAATTACCTCATCAGCATTTTGTCACATCCACTGCTTCATGATTCAGCAACTTAAATGTTCTTGGTGACTATTTCTGTTCTGCTTGGGCTCTTGCTGCAACATTTAACCAGCTATTAGTTAAATGTGCTACACTCTGTGCAGTTGCCTCACTCATCACCGCTTATCATGTTCAGTTCAAATACCATATATACCTGAAGTTTTTGTATTTATTCATGTGATTTTGTGTGCTTCTGACCTTATGTTGGTGATCGCCATTGACCTTCTCTTTGGGCATATTCATCTGCCTTTACTTTTCTGTTGATAACCTCATCCAGTAGTTGCTAAACTGCACCTTGTTCCAAGATACTGTGCCTGCAGAATTATTTCTTAATTCTATATAAACACCTCATCTATGAAATTTTTCTCTTTCCCTTGCAAATTGATTATCACCAATATGCATCTACTCTTCTTCAAATTCTTATTAGTGCCTCGTAACATTGGCCCATTCATTTTTTCTGCCACCTGAATCTGCTTACTTTATTTTTATGGAGGAAAGGTATGCTACGTTTGTCTATGGTGGCCACACTGTGAACAGGTTCTCATTCCCTACAATTGAGTTATAGAGTTGGATTACATAATGAGGATTCTTCTTACGTAGTTACATGAATGCTTTCTTCCTTTGATTCGTGGATGTGAAGATGAGCATGCATATGGTACTAGCTGAACGACACAAAATTCTCTAGTATCCACACATGATTACACGACTATGTTTGTCTTTTTCTTTGAATTATATTACATTTAAATCACAGCCATATAAGTATATTCATTGGTTATTATTAACGCAATGAGAAAACAAACAACAGTAAAATAATCTATACAAATTAGTGTTTGCCCAAAGGTGGGATGCCCTACTTCTCTTTATAAGCACCTTTAACGTGAGTAAAGGTTTACCATCTGTAACTGCTGGATACAGACATGGGCACCACACATGTCTGGCTGTCTGGGATTGGTAAGGAGACATATCCATCATAAAAATATTTTCTTTTGTAAGTATGTGTATAGACTATAAATATGCTTGTCATACAAAACTTCTTTTGAAGCAAGCATTCATTCATGTTCCTGAAAATTAATGTCTCACTTAACCCCTTATCTCACTTGCCCCCTTACGTAACTGTAACTCCCTCAAAGTAGCCTCCTGATGAGTTTAGATGATCTAAATTTCAATTCTTTGGCTCCCGGATTTCTCCTTTTGCAGTATAGGCATGGGATAGGCATAGCACTATAACAGTTACTCCATACAATTAATTAGTCACATCATTGTCTGAACAAGTAAAAAACCCTTCAAAGTATACTCATTTTGAATTGGATTATTTAAAAGAGAACATTCTACTCCGAAATAGTCTAGTCAATGATGAAGCATGTACTTGGTTAGCAATAAGACTGGAGATGTTCAGAAACTGAATTGTGCACAAATTCCAGAAACATCAGATTGGATCTTGTCCCGTCCCCATCCTTCCCTAATGTTTAAGTAGGCTTCGGCCACTGGGCACTATTCTTTATTTTTTGGTATATCATATGCAGTTATCTTAAAAGTTCTGCCATGGTAACAAGCAAATTGTTCAAACTGATTATCTGGGAAGGAAACACTCAATCTATAGCTATAGTTCGTGCATGTATTTTGTAGAAGAATTAAATTAAGATTAATCATCTCCAACCATTATCATCATCTAAGCCTTTTCCATCAAGTTAGAATCAACTGTTGAGCTTGAAGGATTTGGCAAAGTTTTGATGATTAGCTGTTGACCTGAAATCAACCCTTTCATGATCAACACCAATTTGAGGACCAACATAACTATGGACGAGAGAGTGGCTTGGTCCCCATATTCCCCTAATGTTCAGAAGACATTCTTCATATCTTCTAATGTTTATTTTTTGAGATGTACTTCATTAGCACTCAGAATAATAGAAGGCTTCCTTCCAGTAAGGAGATATTTTATCGCTTCACAAGAAATTGACTTGTGAATAAAAGCCTAACCGTCTATGTAATCCGAGGATCCATATGTCTTATTACTATTGCTGCTCGCTTACCTAGCATGATAATGGTCCCCTTCACATTGGCATTATATGTCCTTTTTCTGTAAGCTTCTCTTTGTCCTGTTATAGATGAGAAGCCTTGATAAAGTTAGCCAACATGTTGGCAAAACCAGCAGCTTAAGTTTCTTACCCATTGGGTGAATTTGGAAAGTAGTCTATCCTTAAAGAGATCTTACTTTTAGCATCATGTACGACTAGGACTAATAAAGTAATTTCAGGATATGGCTTTGTGACGCAGGACGGAGGCGAAATTAGGGTTAGAGTTTTGAAATTAGGTTTTTTTCTAGAGAGATTGGGGAAGAAATGATAAATTGGGGAAAACTTTTGGGATTTGGGAATCCACCCAGGCCCACGCCCACTCTCCACGAATCCACGAGGAAAGATTTTTACTCAGCGAATTCCACGCCAGAGATTTCTTAAGAAAATTTCTCAAAATATTATTCATCTTTTTTAATTCTCCATACAAACCCATATATATAGGAAAACCCTAACAAACAGAATCTTAATAAAATCCAAACTCCTAATCAAATCAAATATCTAGTACAATCCAAATCCTAATCAAATCTAATCCTGATCTCCATCAATTCTCCCCGGCTTCAAAGCATTCATCCCCGATGAATGTAAAGATAAGTAATGATAAACACGTCCGGGTTGAACTGATCGACATCCACGAAGTATCCCAATTATGCCATGGTGGTGGTCGAGGAACCATAGCTCTTGCATCATATCTGAATAAAAGTGGTGGAGGGGGAACTGGTTTCGTTAGTGAACTTGTATCGAACCACGGTAGATCTGGAAAGACACCTGCATGTGAAACGTATAATTTCTTCACAATTTCTGGAAGCAACCTCTCAGGAGGAACCAAAACTTTCACTTCATTATCAAGTACTAATTCCTGCAAAATATTATGTGGATATACAACAAATTTATACTCATCATTGCAAATTGCTATCTGTCTAGAGATCTCATCATGCATAACATACATATCAGATAAATGCAATGTAACAGACTCAAGTGGTACAACTCCAAAAAATAGATATGTTGGTTCCCTAATATTACATACATCAATCACCGCAAATGATATAACATCGCTACACTGTGTGGGAATTTGATGAATCTCGAAAGGAAACTCCAAACGATCTCTAGAAAATAATATATTAGGATTAACCTGCCAAAATATGAAAATGATGCTCAAAGACTTACCGGTAGCAATATTAGTGTCAACTATTTTATACTCGGTCTCTTCATCTACATTTGACTCCAAAATTGAAGATCTAGTATCATGTGGGGGTGCACTAGACTCTACCAAAATATTCTGAGCATCAGTAGTACTGTTTACAGTGGCATGGATATCAATAGGAATATGAATCTCAGTTGGTGGATATGTATTAGACTCTTGTACCTCATTAATAATATCATCATTAAGCATAAAAGTAATAGGAGTATCGGCAATAAGAATAGACATGTTCGATTCCAATTGTGATTCAACTACAGTACTTTCCTTAGAAATATGAACCTCAATAACTTCTGAATCGTCAACGTGATTAGGAGGCATGATATCTATGGGTACACTCTCGAGGGGACACTCATAATCGTAATGCCAAGATATGCGACACTTAGAACACTTGGTCATAGTACAATGAAAGGCAGAGCGTCCATATTTGTCGCATTTAGAGCACTGTGTTCTAATTTTTAGAGTGAATCTATTTTCCAATTTATCTAAAAGACGAGTCTTATAATACGTAGGAAGATACTTCTCAATAAGAATATCTTTAATTTCTTCCCACGAGTTTATAGGATTTCTATAATGTTCCTCACGATCTATCTCTACTGAAATCCAAAAATTTTTCGCTTGTCCCACTATTCGTTTCCTAGCAAATTGAAATTTACGTTTGCTAGGCATTTCATAACAGTCAAAGTAACATTCCATATTCACTAACCAATCAATAAAATCGCGAGTGGAGGAATAACCATCAAATACATGATCTTTATACCAGAATTTTTCATCTAGCAGCACGCAGATCATAAACATAATGAGACTTATTTGATTCCGAATGGCGACTAGATTGTGTTTTAAAATGAGACATGCTTAATATACAAAATGGATCATGCAATGCAAATTAGTCAAGTATACAGATGATAGTGCAAAATCGAAAACTCAGACGACCCAAATGCATGCATTAAATTAATTTTTTCCAATAAATCAATTGCTAAATGCAAATGAATATGAGATCACTAGAGAGAAACAATTAACCATTCCGTCACAAATTATTGCAATCCAATAATATTTGCAAAGAATTTAGTAGTTGAAACTCAGTTTAAGTTAAGTATCACCTGAAGGGATGAGTAGTTCACGTCCAAATAAACTTCGAATCACGACTTTTTCCTTAGTGGGTCTGCACTGTAAATGGATCTGCACTGCTGTACTGAACTGCACCAAGAGTGGAATGGATCTGGATCTGCGGGTCAGATCTGAAACTTGCGGGTCGGACGCAAAATAACTCCAACCTTCTATTCTTTTGGATATGGGTCTGAATAAGTGGATCAGAACCATCAACCCAATATCAAACAAATCCAAAACCCAATAGTTTTCTTCTCCTTACTGCACTGCTATTCTGCTGCACTGATGGCGGCGGCGTTGTTGGCGAGGAAGCGACGGCGGATGCCGTGGAAGAAGAGGTTGCTGTCGAAGTGGAGAGAGGGCGGAGGCGGGTGAAGGCGGGAGGTTGCTGGACGGTGAGGAGGAGAGGAGTTGATCGGGAGGCGGGCGGAGGCGTTGCTGGCGGCTTGTCGGCGGCGTTGCTGGTGCGGGTGGGCGGCCGGCGGCAGGCGGAGGCGGCGGCGGCGGCGTCGCTGGTTCGATCGGATCTGGCAGAGAGGGCCGGTGGTGCTGTTGTTGGCGAGTGGCGCTGCTGTGGGCGGAGGCGGAAGCGGTGGAGAGGGCGGGCGGCGGGCGAAGGCGGAGGCGGCGGGCGGAAGTGGGCGGCGGCTAGGTAGAGCTGGTGGTGCTGGAGGCAGAGCGGGGAGGGCGGAGGCTACAGCGAGCGAAGGCGAAAGCGGTGGAGAGGGCGAGCGTCGGGCGGAGGGAGTTGGACGACGTCGGTGGCGTGGTCGCTGTCGGCGGAGAGGACTAGGGCAGGGTGCCGTGGGCGATCTCGAGGATGGCGGAGATGGGTGATGGGCGATGGGTGGCGGCTAGGAGGAGAGGGAGGGTTCGGTTTAGGGGCTTTTGGGGGATCGGAGGATGAAGAGGGGGACTTTTGCGGGAGAGGATGAGGATGGAGTGAGTTTGGGGAGAGAAATTTTGGTTAGAGATTTTTTTTTTTTTTTCTCTCTCTCTCCCTCTCTTTTTTTTCAGGTCTCTCCGATATCTGTTTTTTTTTTTTTCTCTTTTTTTAACTCTTTTTCTTTTTCAGATCTGTTTTTTTTTTCTTTTTTCAGATCTATTTTTTTTTTAAAAAAAAAAACTGAAATAAAATAAAAAAAAAAGGATGGAGATGTGGAAGAAGAAGAGGGTGATGGAAAAGAAAATCTAGGCTCTGATACCAATTTGACGCAGTACGGAGGTGAAATTAGGGTTAGGGTTTTGAAATTAGGTTTTTTTCTAGAGAGATTGGGGAAGAAATGATAAATTGGAAAAAACTTTTGGGATTTGGGAATCCACCCAGGCCCACGCCACTCTCCACGAATCCACGAGGAAAGATTTTTACTCAGCGAATTCCACGCCAGAGATTTCTCAAGAAAATTTCTCATAATATTATTTATCTTTTTTAATTCTCCATACAAACCCATATATATAGGAAAACCCTAACAAACAGAATCTTAATAAAATCCAAACTCCTAATCAAATCAAATATCTAGTACAATCCAAATCCTAATCAAATCAAATCAAATCTAATCCTGATCTCCATCACTTTGCCATGGATATGAAAATAAAAAATTTGATTTTGTGCCAATTAACATTATCTGTTTATGCACGAGTTTTACGGCGGCAGTGGTTAAACAAGCATACTACCTGAGGTAGTATAAAAGATATTCAAGTGATACATTGATGTTTATACAAATCAGCCAAATGGAACTGTGAACTTTTCATGCATACACTAGATACTTGATTTGTTAGCCTCAGATGCATCTTTAAGTTTGATGTGTTTGGAATATATTATATATTTTTTTGGATTTGCCATAGATTCATAGGAGTATCTGGAAACTATCGTCAAGTTCAACTATCCATGTATAGGATATATATCGAATACTGATCCATCTCCTTTATCGAGGTATCTGTGCAACGTAGATGCAACAGATGACTTGAGAAATATTGAACCGGGACAAGACCAACTCCGATCTTCTCATTCTTAAGGCCTTGTCTCGTGATCTTCCAATTTGATTGGTTTTACTCTATGCAAAAGTACACTCCTTATTGCCCCATGAGTTTATTGATTTCTGTATTGGAATGAATAATCCTAGGCTGCTTCACAGTGAATGTGTAGTATCATGCACATTAGGTTTTTTGCCAAAGATTCTAAAGTTAGAAAAAGAAAGTTGTATTGTGTATCAGAAAAATGTCACTAAATCCTTAGTGCGTGGAATATGATTTTTAAGGATTAGTTGATTAGATTCAACTTTCTAGCACAGTAGTTTTATAAATTTCTGTTTACAAAAGCTAATCAACAGTAATGAGGGAAGTGATCTTTTTCCGTTACGAAATGTTGAAATCAATAATCATGTTATCACGGTATCATTTTGTCAATTTCGATTATATAATCCTGTTGATTATATTGTTCATGACACCATTATATCACTTCTGCAATCCACTTTGTAACATAGAACATTCTGTTCATCATCTGAATCATTTCTCTTGAAATTAAAATTTCTCCTTGGAGTTCTTATCTAAACTCTCGACGTTCTTGTTTTGATAGAATGAGGATGGGACACTATGGAAACCAGGGACAGTACTACCAGCAGGATTGATGACATTCTACACGACTACAAAGCCTATCGACAAGTCATGGCATGTGATGGGTCTCGGCTACAACCCAAGCGTGAGCCAAGATGAGATCCACAATGCTGCAGTCATACATTTCAACGGGAACATGAAACCTTGGCTTGATGTTGCCATGAACCAATACAAGCACCTGTGGACAAAGTATGTGGATACTGAGATGGAGTTTCTTCCACTCTGCAACTTTGGCCTCTAAACTCACAAGAGAAGGTTGCTTAACAAAATTTCTTGCCTTGCCTTACCCCAATTATGATTCAGGCAAAAGTGCCTGCTTATAATTTTTTGCCATGCTCTTGCGTTTTGTATTGTAGATGTATTTTTCCTCCATTTCTCACATAGACTAGACGTACTACTGGATGTCTTTATATAAATTTTATAGTAAGAAATGCGATTAATTGAGCAAATTACTATAAACTTGGTTGTGTTTCGATGCAAATTCAAATATTGATGCTCTCTCTCCAAAGTTGTTACAGGTACAAGATGCAGAGCTACAGCTCATAAGAAGTATTCTGTTTTTTTTTTATTTTTAATGCAATGATCATACTCACTAGTTGTCTTTCTGTTTGTGCTTACAATTTGCTAAAGTAGTCTGAACCAAATGAGGAGACAGCTGGTTAGAGATGTCCTTTGATGCCTCTGGTTGTTCCTTCTTTTGATTGCTTAAATAATCCTTAATTATTTGCGATGAACAATCCAACTTTAGCCAATAAGAATAATCTTCATCTTCATCTTCATCATGGAGATCAAAAGTGCAGCTTTTTTTAGTTTGAATCCTTCTTGTGACCTTTTGGTTTCTAGTGTCAAAGGTGTTTGCTGGATTCAATTATTAATCTTGTTTACCAATGAATCACGCCTCTCTCGCTTGCTCAGTAGACTCCTAGTCCATATTTTCAACTTGCCTTTGGCATTTCACCAAGGGAAAATTACATTTTGAAAGAGAAAGGGTCCATAGGCATATTTGCCCAATTATGTTATCAACAAAAATTAAATTATCAAAAGTGAATTATCAATTATCTATTTTTTTACATTGTCTTTAACGAATCACAATTATAATAAAATATTATAATCTTATTATATTCTAAATTTATTATATCTTGCCATTTCGAACAACCTCCTTCTATTGTAACATGACGGTATTTAAAATAACCCATACAGAAAAGGATATGATTGGAAAGACAAATCACCAAATTACACACCTGGCAGCCAGTTAGGATTCCTCCATTCTTTTTCATTTCTTTTTTTAATTAAAAAGAAAAAAAAGGAAAAAAAAAAATTAGAAAACATTATTTAAAAAAAAAAAAAAGTAAAAAAATAATAAGACCCCAAAGAATCTCCAGGGGAGGCCATTATAATGGGGTCAACAAAGGTCACCACCTGTCCGCAGCTGTGCTGTGTTTTTTGCTCGTTGTTGGTTTGCAACAGAAGCAACAGCTCCAACAATTACCAACTCTCTGCTCTCTACTTTTCGTCAATTTCTTTAAAAAAAAAAAAAAAAAACTAATAACAGAGAGAGAGCCTTGCCAGTTGCCCTTACCTTTTATCTCAGCAGCTCGCCAATCTTCAACAAAAACAACGACGAAAGCAAACCGATTACAATCTCCTTCTTGAGGTTGGTATTTCTTTTTTTCTGTCCTTTTAAATTTTAATTTTCGATATTTTGATTACTTAATCTTTGAGTTCATTGCAGTCAGATCCGGCGTTTGTATGTCACAGATCCGGCGTTTGTATGTCACAGATCCGGCGATTCGGCCGCCGGATCTGAAATCTTTGTTGAGTTTCTTTTGTTTTCTATTTTTTAATTTTTTACTTGATAGAGCTCATAACCATTTATTAGATAATCTCAATACTCTTTTTTTTAAAAAATAGTTTTAAGTTTTTTAAGATATTTCTGAACCCTAAGTTTGAAACTCATGCTAGTTCTATAAACACAAATTATATGAGATGAAAAATTATATTTTGTTCTAAAATCAATTTGGAAAATACGCCACGGGCCAATTTTTGGTTCTCCTGTACAAAATTTTGAATTAGAAAAATAAATTTTTTATTTTTAATTCAAAATTTTGTATCCATTACATCTCTAGATTCCAATTTTTACATTTAATTGTTATCATTCTGAATTTTATTTAGAAACTTATATTTGATTGCTATTTGTTATGTTCCAACGTTTCTAGTGTAATTTTTCTTTCTACTAGTGTAGATGTTTATTTTTCTTTGCATCAGCTCATATATTCTAACTAATATTGTTCTATTGATTTATACTTTTTGCAGTGAATTAAATTTCACCAAAGAGACAAGTTTCTTCAAGAGGAAACTAATTAAAGAACCAGCATGGTCTATGGGGTTTCAGATGAATTATTGGGCACCTTCGTGCCAATCGCAGTCTACTGGATATACTCGGGATTCTATGCGCTGCTCGGTGATCTCGAAAAGTATAGGCTGCATCCGAAAGGCGAGGAGGATATCAAGAACATAGCCACCAAAAAAATGGTCGTCAAGGGTGTCCTCGTGCAGCAAGCCTTTCAAATTGCCGTCTCTCTCCTCTTGTTCATGGTATCAATTGACAAAACCCCCTTGATGTATCGCTTAATATCATATATCACGGATCCTTAATTTGCAATATATATTACGCTTTGCAGTTCATCAGTGACGATTCTAATACTGTCCGGAGTGAGCCTTCACTTCTTGTAATTTTGATCCAGTTCGTGATTGCTATGTTTGTAATGGACACGTGGCAATACTTCGTGCATAGATACATGCACATCAACAAGTTTTTGTACAGGCACATCCACTCGAAGCACCATAGCCTTGTAGTCCCCTATGCCTATGGTGCTCTGTACAATCACCCCCTGGAGGGGCTACTCCTGGACACTGTTGGCGGGGTTCTCTCGTTCCTCGTCTCTGGCATGACCCCTCGAACTTCAATATTCTTCTTCTCTTTCGCCACGATCAAGACCGTTGATGATCACTGTGGGCTGTGGCTCCCGGGCAACTTCCTCCATGTGTTGTTCAACAACAATTGTGCTTACCATGACATCCACCACCAGCTCTATGGAAACAAGTATAACTTCTCGCAGCCTTTCTTTGTGACGTGGGATAGAATTCTTGGAACACACATGCCATATTCACTTGAGAAGAGGAAGGAGGGGGGATTTGAGGCGCGGCCAAGAAAGAAGATAGATTGAGCTCACATTCAATAAATATGAGGCTATATATGCACCTATTAACTTTTTATTTTTTTTGTTTATAACAGTTTAAGATTGATGTGCTAGAATATAGAAGTGATAACTTGACACGGCAATGATAGCTAGTCAATTTTTTTTTTGTTCTTTTGTTATTAAACACTTCGTTGTGTAAGATTCTGATTGCACTCAAACTTGCCAACTCTCCCTCTATGTTGTTTCCACATCCAGAGAGTTGTGCCCAAGATATAGAAGCTCAGAGACAAAGCAGCTAATAAGTATGTACTGAAACCTTAACCCCAACCCTTTTTGGCCGGGTTTTTTTGGGACCTGGAGATGCATCATTACAAGATCTTCTTGGACAATTTGATTGCTTTGCATGATGTGAATTTGTCCATCAAGATAACAGGAAGCTTTACAAGAATGCATTCCTCATGGTGATGGGGAAGATGTTATTTGGTGCCACGTGTTCCACATTGCAATGGAGATGTATATGGGTCTAGTTTGCACCGAGGCTGCTTACTCATGGGGCCCGTTTGGAGGTACAGATCTGTGTCAGAATTTGCATTCTTGAGTCTGTTGCATTCATCAGTGATTGCAATGTGGAGAAAGAGATATGGAAGATGATGTTTTGGTGCAGAAGGATTTGGCAGGTTCTTTTATGTTGGATCACAACAGAAAGGTGAACTATGTGTTGTTGTTCTGGGGGCTTCTGAAGGTATGATTAGCACATGAGCTTCTTGAATCAGGCGATGAGGGAGAGGTTTAGCCCCAAAGGTGTGCACTTGGAAGTTGAGTGATGTGTTTGATCTGATGCCTGGATGAGGGAGCAGTGCAACTGAGCAGTTTCATCAGTACTGAAGCTTGGTGAGTTTCTTCAGTTTTTCAACCAATTGACTTGCATTTTTCCATCTCTACTATTATGGTAGATCGTAGGTAACGTCTATGTCATTGTATTTACTTTCTTGCTTCTTACAGATAAATTATTACATGACAAGCTTACCCAGCATTGTGAATAGATTACTAAAACAAGCACCAATTGCTTCATTTATAGATACCAATTGTGTATTTGCATTATGAAATTTTATCAAACTAAGATGTTTATAGCCTGAACTATGTCACTAGCCTCATGTGATATTTGTTAGAATATGACAAAGGTATGTATGAACCTGCAATGGTGGTATTGATTCACATTTCACTTTTTCAAACACCATTCCACCTCACATCGAGCACGGCCATTAGTCTCGATATTCCTTGCTAGCCTTGCATCTCATATATTTCTGCATCGCTTTAAATTAGGAGCTCATGTGACTGATTTCGAAAGCCATTGCAAGTTTAAACCTCGTATTCCATCTAAATTCTATAGTGCTGCAAGTGATCTGCCATTTCAACCAACATGGCACATAATTTCAATATATTTAGGCTTTTTGTTTCCAACATAGAGTCGGGCTGGGATTGCTATCCAACACCATTCCTAGATCTTCACTCCACTTGGTTCCCTTCAACCACAAAGAACTTGCTTAGTCTTGCGAATTAATCTTTCCTCTTGTTGTGTTGCACTTCAGTTTGAATATGTTTTTTAATTTTCTTACAATATTTACTTTTTGACTCTACGTTATGTTTTTTATTCCCATGTCTAGGGCTCAACCTAGTGTTACTGGTAAAAGCTTTATTTGACACTAGTTCAGACTCTGTTTAAGTAGGGGATCACAAAATTACTGTATTTCTCTCTTTGAAATGTCTCACCTTTGTCTCATGAGTATTAAGATCTATAATTTAGAGTTGTTGCTCTTGATTCAATGGATGAACCAAGGTTTTTAAAATCGGCCAATACATATATATCCAATATATTTGATCGGATTTTTAGGTGACTTTATACATGATATGCTATTTAATATTGGTCTATGATCTATCATTGCCGATTTCTCCGATTTCTCCAATACGATAGGCCCGATATTACTAATTTTGATACCATAGACAATCAACCGATACGAATATGAATTCAGATATTTCAAACCTTGGGATGAGCTTTAGATATTCATTGTATTATTTATCTTAAACCCATGAACTTTAGATATTAAGTATATTATTTACCTTAAAATCTTGATATACTTTAATTGTGTGTATATCCTTCTTCGCCCGAAGGAAAAGTGTATATCTTCTGGTTTCTTACCTGCTCAATTGTGAGTCATCATATTATTACCCACCTTATTTTGTGTCATAATTTAGGACCCACTGCATTTTTGTGAGTCATCTGAACCAACTTTAATCAGATTTTTTGCCTACATCCTCTTCTATGTGGGCAAGCCACACAGCTTGAATTTAGAAGAGCTCTTCTTGGAGTCCAACTTCTTTTATGTCTCACACTCCTCTACATGCTTGGACAAGAATCTTCATTTGGGATCCTATACCTATTAAGTTAATGGTGGCAATTTTGATCCATTTCGTTGTTCCTTTAATCGTCGGGGGTCCAACCAAATTTAACCATTCGAACATTGATTCCATCTCTTTTCATGTCCCTTTTATCTCCTTCTAGATAAATATATCATTCTTCAATTCCATATAAAACTTGCATTTGAAGTTTCATTAGCTCCTTCCTAACTCAATGTTTCATTAGCTTCTTCATTGTTTTTGTCACCTGAACCTGCTACATGGAGAGAAAGGTATTCTACTTTTTTTTCCCATGGTGTCAGCTATAAGCGCCTCCCCCTTCCGTGTGACTGATATATGCAGTAGATTACATACTGAGGATTCTTCATACCGGTGATTCAATACATGTACTCTGAAACAGATTCAAGTAGTTTGAGACAATAATTCTCCGAAATCAAAACAAAAACATGGGAATATATGTGTTTCTTTGAAGATATGTACACAAATTTTTTCATGTTATGTATTATCGTTGTTATTACATATGGAAAGAAAAAAAAAATAGGAGGTATAGTATGCTTTCTTTATTGAAAGAGAATAGCATACTTGGTGTTATATGCTTATGGTTTGTGAATGCCTTCAAATGACAAAGATACTTGAGGCACATTTCTGTCATTGTTATTTGTGACACAAATGGATGCGTCCATCAAATTATTGATTAAAACTATACATCTAAATTGCTCTATGGTCTATATTAAGTTTGATAATCCATGTCTCTTACTCATGCACAACCATGATCCCCCTTTCTACTTGACATGAAATTGTCCTCACATTTCCATTTACTACTAGTTTCTCTTCGTCCTTGTCCAGCTTAGGAGCCTTGATGACGCAAGACGATGTTTCTACAAAACCAGTAGGTAAGTTTCTATACCCATTGTTTTGAGAATAGACTGCCCGTCAAGAAATTGTACTAATCAGCATCACTTACAACTAGCCCATTCTCAATGGTTACTAACATAGTAATATTATGCACCTTGGCTATGTTATTATTATTATTTTTTTCAATAGATAAATATGCACCTAGGATATCTTATGATGATATGAGAGGACAAGGCCAATGGAATAGAAAATCTGAAAGGAACTATCTGACACAAACACCCAAACGAGCAAGCGGCTGCTGACTGGGTCATTGGTTAAGATTTCTGGCATATTATACAATAATAACCTAGTTAAAGGAACTATCTGACACAAACACCGAAACCCGAAAACAACAATGAAGTAGGGCAATGAAGAAGTTTCAAGGTTCTTAACATCCTGTTTGAGGAGTTAAAATTTTGTGAGAACCGTGTTATGTAGGACTAGGACTGTGACAGATGACCATGCATTACAACATCAAACAAATTAGCTTATTTTTTTTGAGGGAAAAACAAATTAGTTTCTTATTCTTAATCAACTCTGAAACTAAATATTGTAGCCGTGTTGGTATTTCCGACGTGATTGAATTCACAATACACAGTACTACACTTGTTTGCTATCAAGTTTCTCAGCACGCTGCATGGAACAATTCAACTCTTCACTTTTTCACACTGGATGTATAAAATCTTGGATATCAAATCTCTGGCCTTCATGTGATAAAAGTGACTGGGAAACTATAAGAATGTGGGTAAAATAAATGAATAAATAAATAAATTTCATTGATTCACAATGTGTACTTACAAGTAGTATTTTTCCTGTCATGCTTAAGTTTGGATTTAAGGATCATTTTCTGTTTCAACTAGCTAGCACATGCATTTCTTAAATTTCAATTTACAAATGCCAATCAAATTAGTGAAAAAGTGTTTTTCTTTTCTCTTTAGGATAATAATATTTCGTAACTCATAAGTCACTAAACAGTCCATTAATCAATATTTGGTAGCGTCATTAACACCATTGACATCTCTCATTTGGATTGAACTAATCCATCGGCACAAGTTGTCCATGGGCGAAGATTGAACCATTTCATACATTGTATAACATAATAATACTTGTGAGTGTTATCTTATTGCTTTTAAGTCGCATATCTCTTTCTTATCAAACTTCTTAGTATGTGGGTCATCTGAATAATTTCTGTGTGAAATTAAATTCTCCCCCTGGAGAAGTTCTCATCTTATATGTGTATTGTTTGTTGTTTTGATAGAACAACGATGAGATTGGTTACCAGCTGAGATAAATGCCATCCCACACAGCTTGCCTCTCGTGATGAAATTCTCAGTACTGCTGTCAACACACAAAGCATAGCTGAGGTGAAACAGTCTGAACCAATGATGGAGTTTCTTTCCCTCAGTTTCACAACCACAGCCCATCCCATCGACCCAAATTGTGATTCAGGCAAAAGTTTCGGTCTGGTTCGAGTGTTCTCGATGCTGTGCATGTCTGACTTGTTTCTGTTATTTGTTTGAGTGTAAACTTTTATGTATCTCAATCAGTTGTTTCTGTTATTTGTTTCAGTGTTACTCTTTTCGTATCTTAATCAGTTGAGATGTATGACACAGGATGGATTGTCTACTTTGTTGGGTCATTACGATTGCGTACTTGTTGCCATACTTATATCTTTGTGAATTCAAATTGTATTCTTAATCAAGGTTTTAAATATCCGATATCAATAATGAGCACTTTTCGTATCAGATAACATTGATAGACCTTACAAAATTGTATATCGGGCTGGCGTAAAATGTGATCTCATCTCCCATGATAACAACTTTTGTAAAACTTGAAAACAACTTTTGTAAAACTTGAAAATTTAGAAGGGATAAAATTATAAAATTGAGAACTGAGGGGGTGTTGAAAATTCTTAAGAAATTAAGTTTAATTATATGATCAACAATAAATTAAGTTAACAATATCCGAATTCAAAGTTATATAAACTAATTATTATGATTAAATTGATTTTATTCTCTTCAAATCTTCTTTTGCTTCCAAGAACAATAACTCCGTAAGTGCTTTGACTAGTTTTAAAATAACAATATATTTGATTATTTTTTTTAAAACAACAAACACCCCCCAACCAAAAAATACAACCCCCAACCCCCAGTCAAGTCCAACAAATTAGTGATGATGAAAAGAAATATAGATAGATGTAACCCCCAACCCCCAGTCAAGTCCAACAAATTAGTGATGATGAAAAGAAATATAGATAGATGTAGGTATATGGATGGGGTTATTTCTTTTTTTGTCATTTTCTATTTTATGATCTCATCAACAATGCAAGATCCAATTTTCTAAGTAAAATCCAAACACATCTAGATAGTCCATTTAACATTTTTCTTTCTAAATTTCTTCGAGATGCATGCAAGAAATTAATGTGATAGACTAATTTTCATAGTTATTCAATTACGGTCTTATCATAAATATGTATATATCAAGCAAAGTTTGTTTTTTTCCAAACGTGAATAACAAGTCCAATGAACAATCAAAATCAACAAGTTTGTAGAATTTTGATTTCATTGTAATTAAAAAAAAAAAAAAACTTTTGAACTTTGGAGTGAAGAAAAGTAGTGAAAGTACTCTCTCCACCACTAGAAACAAAAAAAAGAAATCTTTTTGGCTTATTGCTTCCTTTTTTTGGAAGGTTACATGTTTGAAAGAGACCGCTACCTAAGAAGAAATTGCATGAGATAAGATCGTTCGGTTACCAAGCCTGAAATTTTATATATCGACATATTTAATATTTAAAATATATATAATATTACAAAGGGATATTTACAGATTTGTCCCTTAAATCTTTATAAATTATGATTTAGTCTCTCAAATCTTCATATTTAGGATTTAGTCCTCTAAATCTTCTAAGTTACTACAATTTAGTAAAAATCCATCTATTAGTTTTTCCGTCAAAATAAACGGCAGAATTTAATTTTTACTTTTTTTAAATAATGAAATGACTTAAATATCCCTATGAAGAAAAATGAGGAAAAATAGAGAGATAGAAGAGAAGAAGAAGATGAGAAACCAATGAACCCAATGAAGAAAAGGAGAAGAGAGGAGGAAGAATGAAGAAAAGTAGAAGAGAGGAGGAAGAGGGAAAGAGAAGAGAGGAGGAAGATAGAAGAAGGAATTAAGAAGGGGTAAAATGAAAAAATTAGATTAAAAAATAAACCGGGCTAACGAAAGTTAGGGAGGAAAACTAAATTGTAGTAACTTAAAGAATTTGGGGGGCTAAATCCTAAATATGAATATTTGGAAACTAAATTATAATTTTTAAAAATGTAAGGGACAAATCTATAAATATCCCTGTTACAAAATGAAATGTCAACTTTGAAAAGTTGTATTATATACTTTTCTATGCTGGCATATGACATCTGGAATGTTTATGTAACATCAATTCGTTTCCTTGTAATCGTCATCATATGAAAAAAGTCTCATCTAATTTTTTTTGCCGTTAGCTATGATAACTTGCGTGGATACAATATATAAAGTTAAACTGAATTACTATTGATAATATTTAAATATAAATTATATCAATCAAAATCTAAGAATGCACAAGCCAAAGTAAAAATTCACTCCGATATATGTAATCTGCTCTTCATAGATTATTTGCAATAAAACTTCATAAAAATTAAGTTTGATTTAATCATAGATAAATAAAATCAAAATGAGCATATTAAAATTACCATAAAACAAAGTTTATTTATATGTACTTTACGACGATAGATCATATCTATATAATATATTTTCAATTTGGATTGTCGATCTTAATTAATATATAGTGGTACAGTTTGTAGAGAGAATAGTCTCGTCAGTCAAATAAATACTACTCAAAAAAAATCTAAGAGGCCACGTACCAAAGAAAAATCTCAATTTCCAGATTCAAAACATTTTAAAGTTCGTTCAGTCGCGATCAACCACCCCTCAAGGTCGCCCATATATAAAACTCGATCGATAGCCTTCACTTGCTACAAGTTTAAAGATTGCGTATCTCTTCTTGTTTGTAGGTTGCTAGCTTACCCTCGTTTCTTTCCTTTTTCAATATTTTCAGAGCTATGGCCTTGGCCTTGGGCATCGCAGATGACTTGCTAGTCGCCATAGTTCCGAGCATCGTCTACTGGATGTATTCAGGCATGTATGCATTGCTAGGCGACATGGACGACTATCGTCTCCATCCCAAAGAAGACGTAGACTCAAAGAACGTCGTCTCCAAGAGAGAAGTCGTCAAGGGCGTCCTCATACAGCAAGCCCTACAGATCGGAGTCTCGATCGCCATGTTCTTGGTACAGGACTTAGCAACGTATTTTATAAACACCGTCCCAATCAAATATCTTTGATCGAAGAATTCGTTTTATTTGTTTTCAGTTCACCGGCAGTGGCGGCTCGGAGCAAGCTCGGCCGCAGCCGCCGCTCTACGTGGTGGCGTGCCAGATTCTGATCGCTGCAGTCGCCCTGGACACGCACCAGTACTTCATGCACCGCCTCATGCACACCAGCAGGTGGCTGACCAAGATCCACTCGGGCCACCACGCGCTCGTGGTGCCCTACCCCTACGGTGCTCTCTACGCACACCCGCTGGATGGGTTCGTCTTGGAGATAGCCGGGAGCGCGCTGGCCAGCCTGTTGTCGGGGATGACGCCCCGGACGACCATCTACTTCTTCACCTTCGCCACCGTCAAGACCGTCGACGACCACTGCGGCCTCGTGCTGCCGTGGAACCTCATACAGAGGGTGTTCGCCAACAACTGCGCGTACCATGACGTGCATCATCAGCTGTATGGTAACAAGTACAACTTCTCGCAGCCGTTCTTCGTGTCGTGGGACAAGATCATGGGGACGTACATGCCGTTCTCGATCCAGAGGAGGAAGGGTGGCGGGTTTGAGGTGGTGCCTCAAATCAAACAAGATTGAGATTAATTGAACAAATTGTTGAAGATTATTGTGTAATAAGTCACCAACTATTTCATACAATTTTATGGTTTTTTTTTTTTTTTTTTTTATAAATATAAACGGTGGATATATTACCAGATATTCTATAAAATAGTTCGGTGGCCGGGCCCAGACTTCCATACATGGGCTAGGGCCCAGTATTTGCAATGGAGTGATGTTTCAAGTCATGACAAAAGGGTGCCTGATATGGTTTTTTATTTTTAGAAAATACAAATAATTTTTGTTCCACTCTATTAAAAATTTTGAATTAAAAATAAAAAATTTATTTTTCTAATTTAAAATTTTGAATAAGATGACCGAAAAAATCAATAGATGCATCCATTTATCATCCCTTCATATATGTCTTTCAATATTTACGAGCTCAGAACAAAAGAGTTTGGAGCTCCATCGATGAAACTTAATAGAAAACCAAGAAACCGCTTCAAAAAGAAAAGTTCTCTTCAAAGATTTCGCTATTTTCTTTAATCAAATATATGGTTATATATACTTGATGTGGGGGTGAGTGAGAGAGAGAGAGAGAGAGTTTATAATTGTCTAATGGGGAAAGCCAAATACACCAAATTTCAACATCACCTAAATATATAACCCACTTACATCGCTAAACTAATTTTTAGCACCTCAAAACAAAAACATAATAAAAAAATGAAGTCCAAAATCAAAAGCAAGAAAGACAAATAAACAGTATATTTAAGACACTATATATAATATATGGATGTGATGAGAGTCTCTGGTGGTGATCTCATGGAGAAGCGTAAGAGTCGACAAACTTGAATCGCATGCTCATCAACTCTATAGCCCAACAATATTGACTCTACCTCCAACAGAACAACACTTGTGCAAGTACACTCAATTTAAAAAAGAAAAAAATGATTTAAAAAAATGAAAAACAACAGTTGGGGAAGATATATGATTTTAGAAAAATTATGAGAAAATCGCCCATGATACTTTGGTTATGTGCAACGTAAGCTTATAAATGCACCAGCTCGACTAGAAGAGTTTATCAACATATGACAAGTTAAAAGAGCAAAAAAAAAATCCCGATGAAAATATGACTGGAGATGATACCAAATATATAGATTATAGAATTTTAAATGAAAATATATTACTCGATAGAAAAGAATACAGAAGGATTATCAGTGTGATCGATCCGGCGTGATTCTTTTTTGGTTCATGTAGCAGATCCCAAATACTGGGAATAAAAGACTTAGTTGTTGTTGTTGTTTTATGAGGTCCCTTTCTCTTGGGTCAAAGTGAGAAATTAGTTTCTCGTATACTAGAAGTTTTACAAATCCGAGTTGGAACAAGAAATTACATATTTATAGAGATAGATTCATGTGATTCGTTTCAAATTGAACTATATCTATGATTGCCCAACCGATTTTATTATTTAAAAGTTAGGGTTTCAAGTGTGTGTGTGTCTATATATATATATATATATATATATATATATATATATATATGAGAAAAATGAAAATGAGTTGACAGCTCACGCAAGTTATCTGAACTGCAGTTCATTATCACTATCTCCAATAATTTTTTTAAAAAAATTTCTTTTGGATTATAATTTCGACCCCCTAAGATTCACTCATACCCAACTTCTTGGGTTTTAGTTTTAATTTGGTCATCCATCAAGCTAACACAAAATTAACGGTTTTCAATGAATAAAACATTTTGTATGCACTTGATGAAAGAGTAAATGAAATCCAAAATTTATGAAATTTAATCCGAAATAAGTTAAAGAGATAGAGATAGTGATTGTTAAAAAAAATTAAAGAAAAATTATTGGATCATTACAGTTTTGCCACTAGCACATGTTACTTTTACTGAGCTTACTACTCTGAAATTGGGGACACTTGTCATGCAATATTTCAATTTTCTTAGAAACTTACTACTCTGAAATTTCCACAACATTTCGCCCTGCATGATAGAGACTATTACGAAGACAATGTTTACTAGTATTAATATTAATATTTTTTTTTCTTTTCTATTAATTTATATTAAAAAAAAAAACAAGAATGTTGATTATTCTCTGGAGTATTTCTATTTGGTTTTTTATCCAATTTAAAAACTAGATAATCTTTCTTTGACTAATCCAATTTATTTTAGAGAAAATCCACAAAAGAAAAAAAAAAAGAAATTGAGAGAAAAGATGGAAAACTAAGGAATTTGTGAGGTTTATATTTTAGCAACTTTTTATTTATTTATTTTTTATTTTTGTGGCCACCATTTTGTCTCTTATCCTGTCATCCCTTCACCCTCTTCAGTCAACAGTCAAAGCATCTACTTTTCTAGAAACTCATCATCAATCAAAGACTAAACATTGAATCAAGAAGGAAAGAAAGAAACTATTCTCTCTCTTTGAAAAATAATTATTTCAATTTTTTTTTTTTTTTCTAAAAACATGAACTTAACTGCTAAGACTATCTCCTAACTGAACCAAAATCATTCTTTATTGCAGTCTCCATACTCGGTCGTTCAGAAAAATTCTCTTGTTAAATCACTATATTTCTAACCTGACGCACTCATTTACTGTAAAATCAACATGTATATTATCTTCTCTTCTCCGTGTATATATAACATAAATTTTAGGGGTATTTATTGGTTTGTTTAGTCCCCTAAATCTTCATATTTAGGATTTAGTTCCCAAATCTCTTAAATTACTACAATTTAGTCCCCTCTCTAACTTTTAACCTAATATTACCATTTTACCCCTCCTTATTCATTCTTTCTCTTCCTCCTCTCTCCTTCTCTTTTCCTCCTCTCTTTTTCCAATGAAGAAAAGAGGAGGAAGAGAAAGGAGGAATAACGAAGAAAAGGAGAAGAGAGAAGGAAGAGAGGAGGAAAAGAGAAGAGGAGAAGAGAAAGAATGAATAATGAAGGGTAAAATGGTAATATCAGGTCAAAAATTAAAGAAACTTAGGGAGATTGACTAAATTGTAGTAACTTAGGAGATTTAGGGGACTAAATCCTAAATATGAAGATTTGAAGGACTAAATCATAATATATAAATTGAGGGGGCAAACCAGTAAGTATCCCTAAATTTAAAAAAAGTAAGTGTTTAGCAAACGAGTTTCTCGTACAAAAGGTTGACAAGCGGGTCTAGCAAGGCGCTTAATTAAATAGAATCAGTACTCTCTCATACACTATAAAAGTAACTTCACATCTTCACTCATCCCCTGCTCCAATTTTGCAGGTATTATATCAATTCTAATGGATATCTTTGATTTTATTTGCCAACACATCTCCTCATCTTTAACAACATTTTTTTTTGCAGGAGGAGGATTCATTATTATTATTATTATTTTTTTGGACAATGGCCTCATCAGTCTTTTCTTCAATGGAGTTCTTGAGCATCTTTGTCCCAACGATCATGTACTGGGTGTATTCAGGTATCTATGGCTTGTTCGGAAACGTAAAGAGTTACCGGTTGCATCCGAAGGAGGACGAAGACGCCAAGAACATACCGTCGAGGAAGGAGGTCGTCAAGATCGTGCTGATACAGCAGTCGGTGCAGATCTCCATCAATCTCGTTCTATTCATGGTAAGATTCAAAGATCCTTGAGAGGCAGGGGAGGTCTACCCACCGTTTTATCTTTAAAGAGAAAAAATATTTTATTTTTATTTTTATTTTTTTTCAGTTTATTAGGAACGATTCTGGCACGGTTCAGGCGGAGCCGCCTCTGGTAGTGAGGCTCGGCCAGTTCTTCGTGGCGATGGTGGTGATGGACACGTACCAATACTTCGTGCACCGGTACCTGCACACCAACAAGTTCCTGTACAAGCACATCCACTCCAAGCACCACAACCTCGTGGTCCCGTACGCGTACGCGGCCCTCTACGCCCACCCCTTGGAGGGGTTCGTCCTGGACGTGATCGGCGGGGGGCTGGCGGCCCTCGTCTCCGGGATGACACCCTTCACGGCCATGTTCTTCTTCTCGTTCGGGACGATGAAGACCGTCGACGACCACTGCGGGTTCATGCTCCCCGGGCACCCCCTGCACCTGCTGCTCGAGAACAACAGCGCGTTCCACGACGTTCATCATCAGCTGTACGGGAACAAGTACAACTTCTCGCAGCCCTTCTTTGCGAGCTGGGACAAGATCATGGGGACGTACATGCCGTACTCTCTTGTGAAGAGGCCTGATGGTGGGCTTGAGGCTGCGCCCATCAAGCAAGACTAGAATCATGCATGCGCCCACGGTCGGTCATCAATATATAGAAATATATATTTTGTTGTGGTTGTATGAATTAGCTGCAGCCCTGCAGAAAGTTTACGGATGTGATCAAACTGTATTTTGCAGATAAACTTCTTCTCGAGCTTGCTTCTCTGTATTACTACCGATGAATAATAATAAAGTAATAAAGTATCGCATACCATATCGGACATCGATCGAGAGATGGTTTTGAGCAAATTCTGCGGGTACATTACATCCCCATATTAAATAGACTTTAACGAAACATATGATATTATATATATATAGTTGTCTTACTATGCCTATGCCTATACCAATCGAGGCTATACTGATAGTTAATATTGCATATTATTCTCTATTAGCTCTTTCTACCTTCTGTGCTCCGATCAGGTCTAGTCGGTGGCAGGAATATCTCCTAGCTAGATGGTCTCCTCCACTGTCAGGGGTGTCTCCTTGTGGTGCATCTCCATGCTAATATAACAAAGTTGTTAGTATGATTGTTGCCTTCTAGCTCTATCGATCTCTGATGTGTTCTTGTCCTATCCATAATATAACAAAGTTGTAAATATGATGATATATGCACACATACTAAATGAATTATGACGAGAAAAATGTGAATATTCCTTTCTAATCATATATTCCATAATAATGCAACAATGAACATGCCCTTGTTTTTATTCATGCAATGTGTCCATATATATATATATATATATGTGTGTGTGATTTGCTCCGACTCACTCCTCCTCTATCATTTCTCAGTTGTGCCCATATTATCAATGTGTGTATGTACAATTTATGAACAAAATGTAGAACACTTAATTTCTTCCGCTTTATGGTACAGTGTACAAATCCCTGTTCCTATCTTTCATCATTGATCTTGTGACTGACAGAAGGCCATAATATTATTCATGGGCATATACCGATATACGATCGTAGAATTCAAATCCTTTCCAATTTCAAAAAATAGTCGGTAGAGATTGTGATACAAATATAAATAATTTCATCATATCGATATTTTTAATACTAATATTTGCACTTACTCATGACATAATATATTACAATATTTTATGTTTGTGTATTATGGTTTGATCATGCACGACGTAGATCTACAAATGTGACAGTTCAATAAGTGGAGTTTATCAATACAGGATAAGTTTAAAGCGCAAAGGGATGACCGAAAAAACAAACATAGAGGTGACACGAAAAGATATGGATGTTAGAGGCATAAATGAAGACATATTGCTTTATTAAAATGAGTAAAGAGAATTAGAATCATCTATGTGATCCATTTGGCGTGATTATCTTCTAGTTCATATAGCCTATTACAAAAACTTGTGATAAAAGACTTTGTTGTTATTGTTATTATATTTGCTCCAGTAAAAACTAGTGCTTGTCATATCTGACATGTCCGATTAGAATATTCGAATACACAAGAGTATTAATGTTAATATAAAAAATAAAACCGATTTAATATATCTAAACGCATCAAAAACTATTTTGTCTTTCAAAACTATTCAAAATTAATAATATCTCTAATGTCCGTTGTTATCAAATATGGAGAGTAAATACAGTATCCAAGTAATATCCATCCATATTCGTATTTGATGCAAGAAAAAGTATATAAATAATATTGGTTATGCATCTACGATCTGTTTACATCCTAATCAAAGCCCATGAAAATATCGGGCCTCAAGGGCTTCATATAATATATTACTAATGACATTCTAAAGTTGAATTAAGGGCTCGTCATATTTTGAGAAGCTGTTATATAACTCTATGGATTAAAATGCTAATTAGATTTATAATACGAAGAAGATTTCTTAAACCCATTTAGAAACAACTCTCACTCTCTGGGTCAATGTTTTTTTCTAACAACTTTTATTCCTCACTTTAAATTTTGACAATTCAGTCGGTATGATATCATGTGTTTGATAACGACAGTAGTTAAACTCTCAAAGAGGGGGAGAAAAGAAAAAACAAAAAAGCTTTTAACATCCAAATGGATAAAAGTGTTTGTTATGGGGACAAAAAATTGCATATGACCAAAATTTCAAACATAGGAAAAGTCTAAGCGAAGAATAATAATATGTGTGTTGGTACAGATTTGTGTCTGATACGAATATGAGAGTTTTTAAAGGAGCATACTATTTTTCTTAATGAGCTCACTATTTAATGTATTTTAGATTAGAACGATCCTAAAAAATAGGCTTACTAAGAAAAAATGGGGTGCACCTTTGAAAAGTCCCGACAATATTGGGTCACACACCGTCTTTTTCGTGTCTGGCCAAAATTTAGTGGTCCAAAAAAGCTTAATTATAGTTGATGGCACGGCTATCTAACTAAATTCTCTTCCCCATGGAACCAACCTCAGTCAAATGGTCAACGAAATGACTACAGTCAGAGCCGACAAGTCAACTAACTAGTCAAAAATGTGGTACTGTCAGATCGCATCAGATATGAGCAGATAAGTTTCTTTTAGATTTCAACAGAAAAGAAAGAAAAAAATCTCATATAATTGATTAGCTTTTATTTCGTTTTGTTTTGTTAGGAGAGATAATAAATGCACACCCAAACATCTGAAGACACATCCCCATATTCTTTATGTTTTTGAAAAATTGAACGGTACGGCATTTTCTTCCAAAATACCACCTTCTTTGCGAAAACAAACTCCTTCGTATATTCCCATTTTTGATCATTTTCCGTCCACGGTCGCTAGGGATGATAACAGATGCATTCATAAGTCAATTTTTAATCCGTCATATACAAAATTTTGAATTGAAAATAAAAATTTTATTTTTTTATTTCAAAATTTATATTGAGAGTGTAGACATTTAAAAATATATATATTAAGGGATGCCACCCGCGTGGCGTACTCCCTCGGTGTTATTGATGTTATCCGATCTCGGTTACGTGGATTTGGTCCGGATTTTCAGCGAACAGTTACCCCTCGATTTCGGTGTTTCTGTTACGTAGATTTGACCCGGATTTTAAGGAAACAGTTACCCCTCGATTTATAAAAAAAAGAGGGTAGAGTCCAGAGAAAAGAGGATTTTTTTTTTCCAGAAGAAGACTGTTGGCAGTGAAAATTTCTAAGTTAAAAGGATTTTCCACAAGAGAATGCAGAGCCAATTCAATAGCCTCGCGTTTGGTTATATTAACCCTGCGTTTGAATAAAACGCGGAGATGTTTAATAGCTCCGCGTTGATTCCGCAGTCTGGCTTGTATTAGCCTCGCGTTTGAGTAAAACGCGGAGATGATCAATAGCTCCGCGTTTTGGTTATTTAGCGCCGCGTTTTGATGCGATTAAAGCTCCGCGTAAGCAGATAACCAGAATCTCAAATTGATTGAGATTATGATTCTGGGCTTATCCAAATACCCGAATCAAGTCTAATCAGAATTCCATCAAAACTAAGATATTTGATTGGAATCCTTGATGAATGATGAGTTCTATTTAGATAGAAACTCTTGCATTAACCTGGGGCTATAAATACCTTCCTGGTGAAACCCTAAGGGTCTGCTTCCTTTTCGGCATCGGAAGTCGTCTTCCTTTTCGGCATCGGAAGTCTCCTATCGATCCTTTGGCAATTCAAGTATGCGAAAGAGCCTTGAAGCCTTTGCTGATCATCTTCTGAAATCTTGGAGAATTCAAGTTACGCACAGAGCCTTGAGTTTGTGAAGATCAGAGAAAATCACCATCTTCTTTCTGGAGTTCTTGAGAAGTTCGAGTTACGCGAGAGAGCCTTGAACAAATCAAAACCAGAGAAGATCGTCTATATTCGGCCGATATCTTTAAAAGAGAAGATTTCAACGTACCGATCGTCCAAAGGAACTACTATAGATCCCATCGCCACAGATCCCACAATATTGTAAAATAGAGAGATTGAAGTATAAATCCTCTCGTTTGTTCTCTTTATATATCTTGTTCACTTCCGTTGTAATCTAAGATGTGTTCAATGGAAGGAAGCGAAGGAACTTTTGCGACGAACAAACTGGCGACCACAGTGGGAGCCGTCTCTTTCACTGATGAAGAGATTGTGGCGCAATCGGACGTTGACTTGATCGGATCCGAAGTAGACACGCTGGTCGTTGAAATCGACCAGCAGAAGTACGAGGAGTTCCTCTCCTCCGGATCAGGTGCCTTGGATGAGACACGGCACTATCGTCGCATGTACTCCAATGCCCGAGTGACGGGTAGAAAGGTATCCACCGAGAGACGGGGATCCTTGGAGACTGCGGCTATAGAGCCGGAGTTCACACAAGAAATCCTAGCCGAGGATGAGCTTCCGATTGCCGAAGAAGACTTGGGAACTGGACTGACCAGGACCCAACTCCGGAACAGGAACCGGAGAGCGAGGCGTAGAGTCCTCAAAGCCCGCCTTGGACGCGGAGCTAACTCTAGAGGACGCGAGGCTATGGTCCCTCGCAAATTGGCTCGCACTACCCGCGAGACCAATCTCTACCGCGTTAAACGCGAAAATACAACTTGCCTTAAAAGCAAGGAAAAGCCAGCGTGTGATTTTCCACGCGAGGCTGGTAATACTGGCGAGTTACGCAAGATTCCTGACACTCGCGAGTTACGCGAGTATAAAAATTATTCAAAGCCAGCGTGTGATTCTCCACGCGAGGCTATTACTGTGCCCAGCGAGAGACGCGAAGCCAGTAAGGGTTGCGCTAGACGCAGAATACCCAACACTCGCGAGTTACACGAGTATAAAAATTATTCAAAGCCAGCGTGTGATTCTCCACGCGAGGCTATTACTGTGCCTAGCGAGAGACGCGAAGCCAGTAAGGGTTGCGCTAGTCGCAGAATATCCAACACTCGCGAGTTACGCGAGTATAAAAATTATTCAAAGCCAGCATGTGATTCTCCACGCGAGGCTATTACTTTGCCTAGCGAGAGACGCGAAGCCAGTGATACTTGCAATAAACGCAAGACTTCTGACACCCACAAGGAACGGGAAGATGATTGGCAGATAGTTGTCAGTCGTAAAAATCGCTCTAAGCGCGAAGCTATGATCTGCGTTAATCGCAAAGATAAGCCAGCGCGCAAGAACTTCCCTTCACGTGGGGCTATTATTTCAGAAGCTAAACTTCCAAGGACACACCAAGCCAGCGAGAAATGCTAGGCTAGTGTGGATAAGCGCGGAGTTATTCTTCAGGCCGGCCCGCAATGTGAAACGCGAGGCTATTCCTAAGCCACGCGAGGATCGGTCCGACCCCAGAATCAGGGTTGATCAATCAAAGAAGTTTCAGTGGATTCCTAAACATTCTCAAGAGTTGAATGGACCTCTTGATTCCATGGCTAGAGGCACTGACCTCAGGGAACATCTCTCTAAGAAGAGAGGCATAGACCAACTTCAAGTTAAACATAGTTGCCATTGCCAGCAACTTGTGACAGCAGTATCAGCCGTGATGGATAACTGTGGCTGCAGCAAGAACAGGATATCTGTGTTCGACCGATTAAACGAGTCAAACCAGAATCCTGCTAAGAAGATAAGAACCACTCTCCCGAAACAAGGGAGAACTGTAACTTCCAACATGGTAGGAAAAGGGAAGAAAATTGCAGAGACGGATGATGATTCAGAATCGAGCGAAGATGAACCTCATCGTAGTACTCGACTAAGATCAGGAGCCGTCCCGCCCCGAAATTATGAGAAGCTCGCAGGGGGTTCTTACTCGCAGGGGGTTCTTACGACGAGGACAGCGATAATTCCGCTATAGCCTCGCCCCCATCCTCTATATCGTCTCGGCTACAGAAGTCAGCATCGCATATGGCAGATAACTCTGACGATATCAATCAGAGATTTGAAGCTCAAGAAAAGATGATTCGAGAGCAGCAAAAGATGATTGAAGGACTCAAAGTCATGCTATCGAGATTTGTTGAAGATAACGCCAAAAAGGGCAGAGAAACTCTGAATGAAGAAGAACAGGAAGAGAAAGCCCACTCGATGCATGAGGAAGAGGATAGATTTTTTTTCCATGATCCGCATGGCGAAAAGATAGAAAAGCTGCAGAGTCAACTCGAAGGTTTAATGCGTAAAAAGGAGTTGAAAGAAGCTGGGGTCTCTAGACCGTATCCTCATGAATGTGATATGATACCTTACCCACCAAAGTATAAGCCGCTCAAGTTAGAGCCATACGACGGGAAGGGATCGCCCAGTCAGCATATATATTACTTTTTGTCCCAAGCAGGACACTTAATGGGTAATGATCCCATCATGACCAAAGTATTTGCAAGTACTTTGCGAGGGCCTGCCTTTACTTGGTTCATGCAGTTGCCCCCAGGACTATTAATACCTGGTTAGATGTTGAGAAATTATTTCTCTCACGTTTCTTCGAGGATGACACCGAGATTACGGTTCATTCCCTCCTTGCAACTAGGCAAGGAGAACAAGAAACGGTTAAAGATTTCATAGAAAGGTTCCGGGAGAAGTCCGTACATTGTAAACACGGAATGATTCAGGAAACTCTAGTCGAGACCTGTCGACACAACCTTAAGACCAATGTGCTCCTCAAAATGGGGGCCGTAGAGTCTAAGACGTGGAGGGACCTACTCAAACAAGGAGAGCAAGCTGAAGACTTGATTCGCCGAGTCGAGGAATCCCACGGATCAAGAAACGCTGGGGGTAGTAAGCCATATACCCAAAACAACAGCAATAAGAATAAAGGGAAAGCAGTCATGTCGTCAGAAGCTGCTCCTCAGAAAATCGGTCCTCCGCCAGAGCCAAAACCTTAAGGACAGCGAGGATCAAGGCAAATCAGACCGCAACAAGAAATGAATTACACTTTCAAGGCGGAACAGACACATATCCTCTTTCACCTGCTCCAGAAGAAAGGAATGCTAAAACTTCCGGAGAATAAGAAGCCAGAAGATGCGGGTAAGACTAAAGACCCCAATTACTGTCTTTATCACCGGAATGTTGGACACCCTACCAGGGATTGTTTTTCCCTTAAGAACAAAATTCAAGCACTAATAGAGGCTGGAGTTTTGACGCTTAAGGAAGAGCAGAAGAAAGTCACTGCCAATATGGCAACCATAATGGTCGGAACCCACGAGTTTTCCGGAGGAGTGACCCCAATCCCTAAGGGTAAGATGGTCACGAAGAATCTTGATCCGCACAACAAAGCCCAAGAGGGACTTGTCCCCGTAACAACCCAAAAGGGGGAAGTTATGTGGGTTCACCCCGACTTGCTGGAAGATGAACAATGAACTACTTCAAGAAGTCAAGGGAAGAAGCGGACTGTTAATGCCATTTCTGCAGATATAAAGGAAGAATATATAGCTTCGGGAACCTTCACAGATTCTGAAGAAGAACCCGAAACTATGGCCACTCATCAAGATGGGGCAGGCCCTTCCGGTACTCGATCTGGAAAGACATATCTTAAGGACTACACTAGAGTGGATCCAAAAGATATCTATGCAGAACTCGCAAAGCCTGCGAAGCAGAAAGGACTTCGTTTCCAGAAGAATCCTACCAGAGATGAAGGAGCCAAAGAAACCCCCTTCGAGTTTGAGATAATTGCGCAGTTGGCTAATATCCCAGCACGAGTGACGCTTTACGAATTGTTGAGATTATCAAAATCAACACGTGAAGCTCTAAGAGAGGCCTTGGCAGAATTTGAGTCGTTCCTAGCTCAGATTGTCGAGCCGGCCATCGAAGAGCGGGACTTTTGTCCCCACTGTCATCAAGTGAGGAGGCAAGTCCCACAAATCATCTTCTCTCCAGAAGACATGCAGGTGAGGAATATAAAGCATAATAGGCCTTTATATTTCACTGGATATGTCGGGTCCACAAAAGTGGAACGAATTCAGATTGATCCAGGTTCTGCACTCAGCGTCGTGCCCAGTTGATTGATGCAGCTGTTGGGGATTTCCCTTCATCGCTTGACACCTACACACACTACCATCTATGGATTCAACGCTAATAATAGCCATCCTCTTGGTAAGATCCGATTGCGGTGTCAAATTGGAGACTTGAAAACGGAGGTTACATATTATGTAATTGACGCTGATACCTCCTACAATATTTTATTGGGGCGACCTTGGATCCACTCTCATTTGATAGTTCCGTCGACTCTTCACCAGTGCATGAAATATTATGATGAGGAAGGAGAGGTCAGGACACTAATTGCTGACAAGCAGCCATTCAAAGGGTTGAAAAATTACTTCACAGATGCTGCACTCTACAAGCCAGCACATGAAGCCTCCAATGACAGTCTTAGCAAGTCTCCAAAGCCCGACGACAGTGGCAATGAAGCCGACACTGAGTACGAGCTCCTTGGAGAAGATGATGGGGGTGATTACGAAATCAACCCTCACCTAGATCTTAGCTTAGGTCTTGATAATATAGTGGATGTAACAGAAAGTGAATGGGTTATTAATGAAAATGTAAAGTTAGTCTACGAGCATGCTGTAGCTACTGAGTCTGAGCCCTCTTGTACCTCCACCGAAGCGGATGGCCTGACCGAACTTGAAGTTCTGGCAGCATACCATTTGCCCCTCAGGTCTTCCCTCCTCTCTCAATTAAAAATAACCGAGGATCAAGGGCACTTCTTTGAAGTGCCTCCCCGACAGAAGTCCCAAAGGCCGATCATGTTCGGCAAAATGGCCACGTCGCCTCGACAGAGACAAAGTAGTGAAAGTGATAAACAAACATCACCTCAATTTCACTTATATGAGCAAAGGTCCCGACAGATGATGGAGAAAATGGGATATAATTTTACCCAGAAGCTGGGATTAAACTTTGGAAAAAGGCGGCGGAATCTCATACCCTCGTTTAGACCGAGAGGAAAGAGCCCTGATTATTATCAGAAGACCCGCAGGGGGTTGGGTTATGTATCTACTCCACCTTCGTCACCATTAAAAGATGAAGAGAGTTCTTCGGCCAAAGAAGAAACATCTTCACCAGATCATGATTCGAATATAAGCACCGGTGCTTGGTTTCAATCTTTGACAATCAATATGGTTTCAGTCGTGCCAGAAAGCGACGAGGAACCAATTGACGTTCAAGATGATGCTTGGGCTAGGCATATGGATACTCTCTGGGATGTCCGCTTTGAACAGCGTGACCCGCCCACAGAAGACAAATTAATACAGGTTAATATTGTAGATACCAAAAAAAAAAAATGCTAAGTGGGCACACCCGCGGGTTGCACCTGCGGGATGCAACCCGCGGGCGGGTTGCAACCCGCGGGAGTTCCCGCGGGAGGATTCCCGCGGGTGGCAACCCGCAGGGGGCGATCCCGCGGGTTGCCACCCGCGGGTTGTTTTTCGTTGTTTTCCGTTGTTTTATTTCCTATTTTATTTTTCTGATAATCCGTGATCCGCTTTTTCAGGAGAGAATTGAGCCGGATTTGGAGCTTTTTCGGTTTATAAAATACAGGAATTTAACGGGAGGGGGAGACTTTTGACTTTTGGGATTCTTGGACTTTGAGAAGATTTCGGGCGAGCTCGGAAAATTGAGAAGCGGAGCAGAGCCATCTCTTCCAGTCGGACGGTCAACGGAGGCATCAACGAGACTCCATCGCCACCTGAACCCACAAAAAAAAGGGAATAAATTAATTTTTCCGTTCTTGTAATTCCTCGGAATTTTTGTAATCTCAAATCTTCGTTGTAATCAAATAATTTTGCAATGGAATCAAAGATTCAATTTTCGGGCAAACAAGAACTGGCGACCACAGTGGGAGCCCCTCTGTTTACAACAGAGAATCTGGTGGCGCAGTCCGACCGGGTGCCGATTGGCTCAATGGTTGAGACGCTGGTCATAGAAGTTGACCAGCAAAAATATGAGGAGTTTCTTTCCTCCTCTGATTCGGAGCCTAGGCGTCATCGCCGGGTGACGATGAAAAAAGGTGAGGCGTCATCGCCCACCGGAAATCAAAAGGCGTCATCGCCTATGAAAATTTACGAGGCGTCATCGCCCGTTGAAATTTACGAGGCGTTATCGCCCGTTCCAAAGTCAAGCCAAAAGTCAAACCAGTCCCTGACCCGCTCTCAGAAGAGAAACCTGAGGCATAAGGCACCGCGGGCCCGCCTCAACAGTGCCTCTGGAAAATTGCGGTCATAAAATCCAGATCAGGAAACATCGGAAAGAAAAAATTCCAAAAATGAAAATCCGCAGGCGGAACTGCGGGTTGCACCGCACGGGGGCAACCCCGCGGTTGCAACCGCGGGTGCAAACCCTCGGGTGCAACCCCGCGGTTGCAACCGCGGGTGCAACCCCGCGGTTGCAACCGCGGGTGCAAACCCGCGGTTCCAACCGCGGGTTGCACACCGCAAGTTGCAACCCGTGGGTTGCACTCCGCAGGAAAAATCAAGGGTTGGTTCTGGTGTCTATTCGGGCACACGCGCAGTGAGCACACAGCGCACATCTAACTTTTTGGTTACTCTCTCAGGTGTACCATCCCGTTCCTCTACAAATAAATATAAGGATGTGCTCATGAACTCACCTAAGGATAGATCTTCAAATTTCTCTTCGGATGAACATATTCATGATAGAATCCTCCAGATCCCGAAGAACAAGTCAGATGCGTGCGAGGCCCGCACAACTGCGCAGGCCAGCACACACTCCAGAAGAATCCGCAGAAGGATTGGAGAACAATCTAATGCTGGAAAAGAGCTCAGCCCTGAAATATTACAAACTCTCCAGTATTATGAACCAAATTTGAGACGCAAAATACGTCAAGATGCAAATAGAGAGGAGAAGATACCTCAAGACTTGAGAGAATTCCTCAATTGGAAGAAGAACTCTGCACAGAATACTCCTCAATGCCAATGCGAACAGTTAATCTCAACTGTTCTATCAAACTGCGAGTGCCATCCGAGACGATCCGTTTTTGAGCGGATCACCGAACCTAAAAGAACACGGACGGTGAAAAAGGCATACTCTGGGACCGATCTACCTGCTGCCTCATCAAATATGGTTAATAAAGGCAAAAAGGTGGTCGGAAACAACCCTTCGGATAAGGAAATCACTCCAGGAGCAAAAGGAGTTTCTATCGAACCAGAGGGCGCACTTCTAGAAGAAGTCTCTGAAAGGCTTGAGAGAAAAGAAAAACGTCTCGAACAGCAAGAAGAGACCATAGAAGAAATGAAACAACTTTTGATTGAGTTGCTGGCTCAAACTAGGAGGAACCAATCCTCGTCGTCCATTTCTGGTCGGCAGAAAGGAAAACGACCCTTCCAAATAAATGAAGACAGCAAGGACGAGGATGAAGAAGTGCCTCCTCATTCAAGAGAGGAAGAGGAAGTGAAAGTTATCCTCAATCCTCACGCAGAGAAAATAGAGAAGATGGAGAACCAATTACAAGCTCTTCTTCATCGCAAAAAGCTACAAGAGGTGGGGGTAGTCCGTCCATATCCCATAGAATGGGAGACCGTACCCTATCCTGCAAAATATAAACCGTTGAATCTTCAATCATTCGACGGTAAAAGTTCGCCGCAGCAACACATCTTCTATTTCCTCTCACAGACAGGACATCTCATAGGGAATGATCCGACCATGACTAAGATATTTGCGAGTACTTTACGGGGGCCCGCATTTACCTGGTTCATGCAACTTCCCCAGGGAACAATTAAATCTTGGGCTGATGTAGAACGTGAGTTCCTAGCCCGATTCTTTGAAGATGATACAGAAGTCTCCATATTATCTTTGCTAGCAGCGAAGCAAGAAGAAGGCGAAACGGTCAAAACTTATGTCGAACGGTTCCGAGAACTTTCCGTTCGATGCCCACATGGCATGACGCAGGATACGCTTGTGGAAACCTACAGACATAACTTATTGACCGATATCTTAGACAAGATGGGTTCGGTCGAATCCAAGTCATGGAAGGATCTGCTTAAGCAGGGCGAACAGGCCGAAGAAATACTTCGACGTCTCGAAATGCAACAGTCTGCAACCGGAGACGGTGCAAACGAATCTCCATTCCATTTTTCTCGTTCAAAAGGGAAAGACATAACGGCAATGGCGGTAGAAAGTACACTGAAGCAGAAACCATGGCCAACTACAAGCAACACAGCAAAGTCGCCCAGACTTCAAAAGCAGTATTCATTCAAGGATGAACATACTGCTACTATGTTCAATCTGCTCACCAAACGCAAGATGCTTAAATTGCCGGAGAGCAAGAGACCTGAAGAAGTAGGGAAAACTAACGATCCGAATTACTGCCTGTACCATCGGATTGTAGGTCACCCCACAAAAAATTGTTTTATCTTAAAAGATAAAATTCAAGCATTGATTGACGCTGGAGCAGTTCAGCTCAAAGCTGAACAAAAAAGGAGTTAGAGCTAACTCCGACACATTTAATGTGTGAGGTCTAAAGGTACCACTTGGGCTCACAACAATTCCCAAAAAATGGGCTCAAGGCGGTTAATTTAAACCCCCATTTATATATATATATATATATATATATATATATATATATATATAATAAAAAAAATAAAAAAAAAGAAGAAAAAAAGAAAAAACATAAAAAAAAAAAAAAAATGAACCACCCAACGCCGACAAGGCTACGGGGAGAGAATAAATTTCTCGCCAACCCCACCATACTGGGGGTAATAAGTATGAATTGCCCAACGCCGCTAAAGCTACGGGAAGAGAATAGATTTCTCGCCAACCCCACCATACTGGGGGTAAAAAGTATGAACCACCCAACGCTGACAAGGCTACGGGGAGAGAATAAATTTCTCGCCAACCCCATCATACTGGGGGTAAAAAGTATGAATTACCCAACGCCGCTAAAGCTACGGGAAGAGAATAAATTTCTCGCCAACCCCACCATACTGGGGGTAAGAAGTATGAATTACCCAACGCTGACAAGGCTACGGGAAGAGAATAAATTTCTCGCCAACCCCACCATGTTGGGGGAAAAAAGCATGAATTACCCAACGCTGATAAGGCTACGGGAAGAGAATAAAATTCTCGCCAACCCTACCATGCTGGGGGTAAAAAGCACGAATTACCCAACGCCGACAAGGCTACGGGAAGAGAATAAAATTCTCGCCAACCCAACCATACTGGGGGTAAGAAGTATGAATTACCCAATGCTGACAAGGCTACGGGAAGAGAATAAATTTCTCGCCAACCCCACCATGTTGGGGGAAAAAAGCATGAATTACCCAACGCTGATAAGGCTACGGGAAGAGAATAAAATTCTCGCCAACCCCACCATGCTGGGGGTAAAAAGCACGAATTACCCAACGCCGACAAGGCTACGGGAAGAGAATAAATTTCTCGCCAACCCCACCATGCTGGGGGTAAAAGGCATGAATCACCCTAAGCTGCTAAGGCAAAGGGAAGAGGAAAGTTTGGCATTTAAACCCAAACGAAATCCTTGACAACTCACCATGCTGACAAAAGGGAATAAAGTTGGGCTAGCCATGCTATTCCCCTCAGCATGGTGAGTTGTCAAGGATTTCGTTTGGGCTTAAATGCCAAACTTTCCTCTTCCCTTTGCCTTAGCAGCTTAGGGTGATTCATGCCTTTTACCCTTAGCATGGTGGGGTTGGCGAGAAATTTATTCTCTTCCCGTAGCCTTGTCGGCGTTGGGTAATTCGTGCTTTTTACCCCCAGCATGGTGGGGTTGGCGAGAATTTTATTCTCTTCCCGTAGCCTTATCAGCGTTGGGTAATTCATGCTTTTTTCCCCCAACATGGTGGGGTTGGCGAGAAATTTATTCTCTTCCCGTAGCCTTGTCAGCATTGGGTAATTCATACTTCTTACCCCCAGTATGGTTGGGTTGGCGAGAATTTTATTCTCTTCCCGTAGCCTTGTCGGCGTTGGGTAATTCGTGCTTTTTACCCCCAGCATGGTAGGGTTGGCGAGAATTTTATTCTCTTCCCGTAGCCTTATCGGCGTTGGGCAATTCATACTTTTTACCCCCAGTATGATGGGGTTGGCGAGAAATTTATTCTCTCCCCGTAGCCTTGTCAGCGTTGGGTGGTTCATACTTTTTACCCCCAGTATGGTGGGGTTGGCGAGAAATCTATTCTCTTCCCGTAGCTTTAGCGGCGTTGGGCAATTCATACTTATTACCCCCAGTATGATAGGGTTGGCGAGAAATTTATTCTCTTCCCGTAGTTTTAGCGGCGTTGGGCAATTCATACTTTTTACCCCCAGTATGATGGGGTTGGCGAGAAATTTATTCTCTCCCCGTAGCCTTGTCAGCGTTGGGTGGTTCATACTTTTTACCCCCAGTATGGTGGGGTTGGCGAGAAATCTATTCTCTTCCCGTAGCTTTAGCGGCGTTGGGCAATTCATACTTATTACCCCCAGTATGGTGGGGTTGGCGAGAAATTTATTCTCTCCCCGTAGCCTTGTCGGCGTTGGGTGGTTCATTTTTTTTTTTTGATGTTTTTTCTTTTTTTCTTCTTTTTTTTTATTTTATATATATATATATATATATATATATATATATATATATATATATATATATATATATATATATATATATGGGGGTTTAAATTAACCGCCTTGAGCCCATTTTTTGGGAATTGTTGTGAGCCCAAGTGGTACTTTTAGACCTCACACATTAAATGTGTCGGAGTTAGCTCTAACTCCTTTTTTGTTCAGCTTTGAGCTGAACTGCTCCAGCGTCAATCAATGCTTGAATTTTATCTTTTAAGATAAAACAATTTTTTGTGGGGTGACCTACAATCCGATGGTACAGGCAGTAATTCAGATCGTTAGTTTTCCCTACTTCTTCAGGTCTCTTGCTCTCCGGCAATTTAAGCATCTTGCGTTTGGTGAGCAGATTGAACATAGTAGCAGTATGTTCATCCTTGAACGAATACTGCTTTTGAAGTCTGGGCGACTTTGCTGTGTTGCTTGTAGTTGGCCATGGTTTCTGCTTCAGTGTACTTTCTACCACCATTGCCGTTATGTCTTTCCCTTTTGAACGGGAAAAATGGAATGGAGATTCGTTTGCACCGTCTCCGGTTGCAGACTGTTGCATTTCGAGACGTCGAAGTATTTCTTCGGCCTGTTCGCCCTGCTTAAGCAGATCCTTCCATGACTTGGATTCGACCGAACCCATCTTGTCTAAGATATCGGTCAACAAGTTATGTCTGCAGGTTTCCACAAGCGTATCCTGCGTCATGCCATGTGGGCATCGAACGGAAAGTTCTCGGAACCGCTCGACATAAGTTTTGACCGTTTCGCCTTCATCTTGCTTCGCTGCTAGCAAAGATAATATGGAGACTTCTGTATCATCTTCAAAGAATCGGGCTAGGAACTCACGTTCTACATCAGCCCAAGATTTAATTGTTCCCTGGAGAAGTTGCATGAACCAGGTAAATGCGGGCCCCCGTAAAGTACTCGCAAATATCTTAGTCATGGTCGGATCATTCCCCATGAGATGTCCTGTCTGTGAGAGGAAATAGAAGATGTGTTGCTGCGGCGAACTTTTACCGTCGAATGATTGAAGATTCAACGGTTTATATTTTGCAGGATAGGGTACGGTCTCCCATTCTATGGGATATGGACGGACTACCCCCACCTCTTGTAGCTTTTTGCAATGAAGAAGAGCTTGTAATTGGTTCTCCATCTTCTCTATTTTCTCTGCGTGAGGATTGAGGATAACTTTCACTTCCTCTTCCTCTCTTGAATGAGGAGGCACTTCTTCATCCTCGTCCTTGCTGTCTTCATTTATTTGGAAGGATCGTTTTCCTTTCTGCCAGGTTATTTGGAAGGGTCGACGCTTCATATCCAACTTATCTGGACGATGCCAACCATTCTCCAAACTTATGAAGAAGGGAGTGTCTTTCATATGGGATGAGGCATGTCAGCAGGCATTTGATGACCTCAAGGAGTATCTTACTAAGCCTCCTGTACTAATGGCACCAGCCCCTGGGTAGCCCTTCCTTATATATGTAAGGGCCATGGATAATGCTTTAGGAGCATTACTTGCTCAATATAATGAGCACGGCCATGAACATACTCTCTACTATTTAAGTAGAACAATGATTGGGGCAGAATAGCGGTATACCCCGATTGAAAAAGAATGTTTAGCCCTAGTGTTTGCTGTTCAGAAAATGCGACACTACCTTTCGGGGCAAACAATTCATGTCATATCACGGGTTAATCCCCTGAAGATTCTGATGACAAAACCAGGATCCTTGAATGGACGATTGGCAAAATGGGCGCTCTTACTATCGCCCTATGACATACATTTTGTCCCTCAAAAGGCCATGAAGGGACAGGCAATCGCTGATTTCTTTGCAGACCATCCAATTTGGTCCCAATTAAAGCAGACATCAGAAGTCAACACAGTTACCAAAGAGCAACCTTGGCAAATATTCTTTGATGGTGCAGCGAGACGATCTGCTGCTGGAATGGGGGTTGTGCTAATATCCCCACATAAACATATATTGCCCAACGGTTATTCATTAACAGAACCGTGCACTAATAATGTAGCGGAGTACAACGCGCTTATTATCGGCTTAAAAATAGCTCTGAAACTGGGGTTGAACTATCTAGAGGCATATGGAGATTCTAAACTCATTGTCAATCAGATGACAGGTGAGTATGAAGTCAGACATGAATCCCTCATCCCCTATCATCAGCTAGCTATTGAGCTAGCAGGATATTTTGAACAATTCTACATATATCACGTATCTCGAAACGAGAACGTTTATGCAGACGCTCTTGCCGCATTAGCCGCAACTCTGGCAATCCCGCCAGGTGAAGCTAAAAGTATCACCATTGGTAGTAGAGAACTCCTCCACCCAGATGTGGTATCTCAAGCCGAAGAGGTATGCCAGATTGGCTTAAAGTTAGAACCCCGTGATTGGCGATTTTCGTTTGTGGATTATGCCTTGCATGGGATATTACCAGAAGATCCTAAGGAAGGCACCTCAATAAAGAGGAAGGCCCAAAGATTTCATTACGACCAGAAACTTCAGACTTTGTATAGAAAGTCAAGAGGTGGTCTATTGCTACGCTGCATATCGAAAGCAGAAGCAGAACAAGTGCTAAAAGAAACACATGATGGAATATGTGGAGCTCATCAGCCCGGTCCCAAACTTGGAGACCGTATAGGAAGGCTGGGGTACTACTGGCCGAGCATGGTTACGGAAGCAATGGCATACGCTAAACGATGTCATGCATGCCAAATACATGCCAATTTTATTCATCAACCCCAAGAATACTTACACAATACCGTCGCAAGCTGGCCATTTGAAGCCTGGGGAATGGACATTGTAGGGCCAATAACTCCCCCGTCATCCAGAGGACATCGGTTCATTCTTTCAATAACTGATTATTTTTCAAAATGGGCTGAAGCCGTGCCCATGAAAGAGGTGAAAAAAGCAGATGTGATCAAGTTTATCAAACATCATGTCATTTACCGCTTTGGCATCCCTCAACGGATCATTCATGATAATGGTCCGCAATTCATTAGTCAGGGATTCTCCAGATTCTGCAACAAGTTCAGAATCAAAGATATCGCTTCTACACCATATAACCCTGCGGCTAATGGGTTAGCTGAAGCTTTCAACAAGACGATTATTAAACTCCTTCGGAAGTTCGTCTTTTCTAATAAACGAGATTGTGATGAAAAGCTAGGAGAATGCCTGTGGGCTTATCGCACCACCGTTCGCACCCCGACTAAAACTACCCCGTTCTCTTTGGTTTATGGAAGTGAGGCTGTTCTGCCTCTTGAAATCCAGATACCATCATTAAGAGTGGCTTTATCCATAAAGATGACGACTGAAGAGCGCCATCAGCAAAGATTGCAAGAACTAGAGGCGTTAGATGAAAAACGTCTCAGGGCTCAACAATAAATTGAGTTGTATCAAGCCCGAATATCTCAAACGTTCAATAAAAACGTCAAACCAAGGACCTTTAAGTAAGGAGACTTGGTTCTGGCTGTTAAAAGGCCAATGGCGCTAACCCACAAGACTAAGGGTAAATTTGAACCCAAGTGGGAAGGACCGTTTGTTGTGAAGATAGTATACTCCAGTGGAGCCTATCGCTTAATGAATCAAGATGGAGACAGGATGATGATGCCGATCAATGGCAAATTTCTAAAAAAATACTATTCTTAGTACCCCTGGAAATACGCGTCTTCTCTTTTTCTTAGGCATGCGCATTGGGCGCCTCTGACCTAAACCTGGTGAGTTTGGGTCTCAAGTTTGAACCACCTCCAGTCTTTTTCTTGGGCATGCGCAATTTGGCGCCTCTGACCCAAACCTGGTGTGTTTGGTTCTCAAGTTTGAACCACCTCCAGTCTTCTTCTTAGGCATGCGCAGTTTGGCACCTCTGACCTAAACCCTGGTGTGTTTAGAGTACCCAGTTCAAGTTACGCGAGAGAGTCTTGAACCGCCTCCAGTTTGGTTCTCAAGTTTGAACCACCATCAGTCTTTTCTTGGGTATGCGCAGTTTGGCGCCTCTGACCCAAACCTGGTGTGCTTAGTTCTCAAGTTTGAACAGCCCCCAATCTTCTTTTAGGCATGTGTAATTAAGCGCCTCTGACCTAAAAAGTATGAATTGCCCAACGCCAACTAGGCAATGGGAAGAGAACTAGTTTCTCGCCAACCCATCATACTGGGGTAAAAGTATGAATTGCCCAATGCCAACTAGGCAATGGGAAGAGAACAAGTTTCTCGCCAACCCATCATGCTGGGGTAAAAGTATGAATTGCCCAACGCCAACTAGGCAATGGGAAGAGAACTAATTTCTCGCCAACCCATCATACTGGGGTAAAAGTATGAATTGCCCAACGCCAATTAGGCAATGGGAAAAGAACAAGTTTCTCGCAAACCCATCATACTGGGGTAAAAGTATGAATTGCCCAACGCCAACTAGGCAATGGGAAGAGAACAAGTTTCTCGTCAACCCATCATACTGGGGTAAAAATATGAATTGCCCAACGCCAACTAGGCAATGGGAAGAGAACTAGTTTCTCGACAACCCATCATATTGGGGTAAAAGTATGAATTGCCCAACGTCAACTAGGCAATGGGAAGAGAACAAGTTTCTCGCCAACCCATCATACTGGGGTAAAAGTATGAATTGCCCAACGTTAACTAGGCAATGGGAAGAGAACTAGTTTCTCGCCAACCCATCATACTGAGGTAAAAGTATGAATTGCCCAACGCCAACTAGGTAATGGGAAGAGAACTAGTTTCTCGCCAACCCATCATACTGGGGTAAAAGTATGAATTGCCCAACGCCAACTAGGCAATGGGAAGAGAACTAGTCTCTCGCCAACCCATAATACTGGGGTAAAAAGTATGAATTGCCCAATGTCAACTAGGCAATGGGAAGAGAACAAGTTTCTCGCCAACCCATCATGCTGGGGTAAAAGTATGAATTGCCCAACGCCAACTAGGCAATGGGAAGAGAATCAGTTTCTCGCAAACCCATCATACTGGGCTAAAAGTATGAATTGCCCAACACCGACTAGGCAATGGGAAGAGATTAAATTTCTCGCCAACCCTTTCATACTGGGGGTAAAAAAAAAAGTATGAATCGCCCAATACCGATAAAGTAAAGGGAAGAGGAAAAGTTTGGCATTTTAGCCCAAACGTAATCCTCGACAACTCACCATGTTGAGGGGAATAACATGGCTAGCCCAACTCAAACGGTAGTTGGTAAAGACTAATCAAATCCGTTAATAGCTGGGGGTTTGCTAAAAATCCCATATTAAACTTTAATTTTTACTTCGGCTCGAAAATTTGAGCATAAACGGTACCGAGATAAATCGTTTTGACGACAGTTTATTTGTTGGGCAAGCAAATTGTTCGTCGCAAAAGTTTCTTCGCTTCCTCCCATTGAATTAACTTAAATTACAATGAAAGTGAACAAGAGATAAAAAAGAACAAACGAGAGGATTTTATATTTCAATCTCTCTCTTTTACAATATTGTGGGATCTGTGGCGATGTGATCTGTCAAGCAGTTCCTTTGGACGATCGGTACGTTGAAATCTTCTCTTTTAAAGATATCGGCCGAATATAGACAATCTTCTCTGGTTTTGATTCGTTCAAGGCTCTCATGCGTAACTTGAACTTCTCAAGAACTCTAGAAAGAAGATGGTGACTTTCTCTGATCTTCACGAACTCAAGGCTCTGTGCGTAACTTGAATTCTCTAAGATTTCAGAAGATGATCAGCAAAGGCTTCAAGGCTCTCTCGCGTACTTGAATTGCCAAAGGATCGATAGGAGACTTCCGATGCCCAAAAAGAAGAAGCCCCCCTAGGGTTTCACCAGGAAGGTATTTATAGCCCCAGGTTAATGCAAGAGCTTCTATCTAAATAGAACTCGCATTCATCAAGGATTCCAATCAATCTTAGTTTTGATGGAATTCTGATTAGACTTGATTCGGGTATTTGGATAAACCCAAAATCATAATCTCAATCAATTTGAGATTCTGGTTATCTGCTTACGCGGAGCTTTAATCGCATCAAAACGCGGCGCTAAATAACCAAAAGGCGGAGCTAACGCGGAGCTATTGATCATCTTCGCGTTTTACTCAAATGCGACGCTAATACAAGCCAAACTGCGGAATCAACGCGGAGCTATTAAACATCTCCGCGTTTTATTCAAACGCAGGGTTAATGTAACCAAACGCGGGGCTATTGAATTAGCTCCGCGTTCTGTTGTGGAAAATCCTTTTAACTTAGAAATTTTCACTGCCAACAGAACCCCCTCCAAAGTTTTCAAAATGGATTAGAGTTCAGCAGATTTTGAAATACTTTGGATATCTAAACTGAAACGCGGAGTTAGAATACCAAGTCTATCTCGCGTTATGCTCACATACGCGGAGCTAATCAGCTTCACTTCGTCTTCAGTGAAATGAGTAATTACGTCATTAATTACTATAACTCCCTCTTTGTAATCTCTTCTTTTACGAATAAAGAGCAAATTACCTTCCTCTCTATCTGTTGGCTTCAATAATTTTGCTTGCTCAACAAACAGATGGTCAATAATTTTAGTAAAATAGTCTAAGGCATTTCTGCGTAACTTAGATTACTAATCCAAATGATCGGATAAGGATCATTTTAACTTAGATGGAAGCGCCTAATTGCACTATTCAAAAATCTAAGTTTTTTTCATGAAAACGCGAAGCTAAGGCACTGGTCTATCCTCGCGTTTTGTATAGCTGCGCGGAGCTAAATAACTTCGCGTTTTCCATCATCGCGCGAGGCTAATAGCTTCGCATGTTGGAGAGTAACTGACCAGTCACTTTCTCCGAAATTCGCGCCGAATTCCAAGAGGCGGTTCCTTTCATTTAAAAGAAATCTCTATTTCTTATCCTTCTCACTCTATTTGAGAATTTTCCAGAAACTTAGAGATTCAGGCGATCAGAGTTCAGACGACCCGATCTTCTTCAGGCCAAGTTTCTCTAGATTTTCAGTCGATTTTCTTCAGCAATGGCACCCAAAACTCGTGCTACTTCTCGAGCAGCTCCATCTTCGGCGACTGGCGCAAGCAGTGGTGGCGGCGGCCAAGGCAGTGACGCGCCAGCCCACATTTCACCCATCGGGGGTAAGAATCTTTCCCTCGAGACTCTTTAGAACATTTCTAGAGTGATTTGGCTTAAATTTAACTGATCAATCAACTCTTTTACCGGCGAGATCGCCGTACTCCTGCCGTAAGGCTTGGAGAAGAAGAAAAAGTCTCTAATTTTCTTCTTACGCGAAGTTATCGCGTCATACTCGCGTTTAAAGCGCGAGGCTATTTTAAGTAGCAGTCGCGCTGAAAATGCGAGGCTATTTTAAGTAGCAGTCGCGCTAAAAACGCGAGGCTATTTTAAGTAGCAGTCGTGCTAAAAACGCGAGGCTATTTTAAGTAGCAGTCGAGCTAAAAACGCGAGGCTATTTTAAGTAGCAGTCGCGCTAAAAACGCGAGACTATTTTAAATAGCAGTCGCGCTAAAAACGCGAGGCTATTTTAAGTAGCAGTCGCGCTAAAAACGCGAGGCTATTTCTGCGCGGTCTAATTTTTAGCTTCGCGCGGCGCTATTCTTAACTTCGCGCGTTTCTAATTTTTAGCTTTGCGCGTCCATACTTAGAGAAATTTTCTGCCCTAGAGAAACTTCTCTCATTCTGCTTTCTTTTTGCAGTAGGATATTCGATGGAATCTCTTCCCCACAAGAACTACTTCGGCTTTGCTGGGGGTTCTGATCCCTCAGGCCAATTCCGTTTCACTATCATCCTGCCCTCATACAAGCCAGACCCGAAGGAACGCAAGGAGAAGCTGATCAAGTACCACCCCACTACTGCGCGAGAAATCATAACTGACGCGGATTTTGAAGATGTGAACAGAAAGGCGATGGAGAAACCCGCCTTCCTCTTTGGAGACCAGATGGATCAATCAGATGAGATCCTTTCTGAAGGGGAACGTGTTTGGCTATATAACTCAGGCGAAATATTGATGTTTTTGCCTAGAATGGATCGTAGCTATCCTCTGGTCTATCTTCAGAGGCTAGCGACGCCTCGAGAATTAAGGTGGGGACTGACTCAAGAGCAAGATGGCGTCCCAACAGGCAAATTTGGTGCAAAAGGGGTTTACCAAGATGGTTTCCCCAGATGCATTACTGGCTTGCTTCCAGGCCGATTTGGCAAGGAGCTTCCAGTGGGAGAAGTCCCATCTCGTGCCCGAACTTTCTTAAGTGAGTTCTTGGCGAAGGATGGTCAGTACCCGGCTAGCGACTTCAGGATGCCTGGCTGGGTTCATTCTTCTAACAATATGTGGTGGGCACGCCTTGTTCAGTACATGCTGGATTCCCACGAGCCCATTTTAAAGGATATTGGCTTGTATAAAGCCATCAGGAATGTCCAATTCGGGTTTCCCCAGAGTGCTTATCACTTTTACTGCCTTTTGGAGATGTATAACCCTGAAACCTGTACTTTCTTTACTCCAGTGGGTAAGCTAGGGTTCGCTCTCCACGAGCTGCTTGAGGTTTCTGGGCTCTCGATGGGCGAAGTCCCTTACGAGGAGTATATCCCTACCACCGATGAGTTGAACATGCTATTGGCGAGGGACGAGCGCATCCATGCCACATACTTGGAGATGATGTGCCATTATCATATTTGCGCTGACTTGACGGGTGCGCGTAATCACGGTATTGGTCACAAGAAGTGGGCCGAATATCTCTTTGCCAACTTAAATTTTAAGGATAGCTCGGCCATTATCCATGGTCATCCACCCATCTATGGCTCAGAGATTGATCACCGTATTGCTAAGGGCCGCCATCTATTATATTATACTACTGAATCCAATGAGAATGGATACGGTCCTGGTACTTCATTTAAGAGCTATCACTATCAAGCCCAGTTTTCGATCTCCAACAGAGGTCTCATTGTCGGATTTCTGATGCTGTGCCTCAAAAGATGCGTCGTGCCGTCATTGCCCAAGGAAGCGATTGCAGTGACCGTGGTATATCCAGCGGTTCTTCTTGCATACGGCCGACCCCTTGGACTCCTTCCCGCCATGGTATGCAATTTGCAATACGAACTGAGGGTGCTCTGTCGTGATTTCCTCCCTACTATTAAAGTCAAGGGGAAAGGAAAGGGCAAGTCGAAGGAGACTGCCCAGCCGAAAACTCCAAACCCTAGGGTGGAGATGCCCTACACCTATTTGATGGCGTGGCTTGTCTTGCACTGTCCCTCTTTAATGAGTGCACCAAAGCGTCGTTCGGGCGAAACGTGCTTCCTTGTAGAACTGTATGAACGTTCTTCCTTGAGGCAGAATTATATGTCCCAGATTCGGAAGACTCTACGTAGCTTTCAGAATTACGAGATCTTCCGGTGTTTTCCTGACTTTCCCGACGGAGGATATGGGACAAGGCTGAAAGATGCCGTGGGAGCAGATAAGTTCACTACTTTATCTGCAGGAGCGTTCTGGTGGCTTCTCAACATCCGTCCCGGACACTTGGTGTATCGTCAAGATCTCCAGTGTCAGATTGAGCCATATACTCTGAGTCGCTTTGCTCGCCAGTTTGGATATTCTCAACTTTATGTGGGCAATCCAAATAAAGATCTCGCTTACGAGTGGAATTTATACGAAGGCGCTCGTGGCTGGTTCCATTTTGCGGCTGGTGGGACCGAGGCTGAATTCTCCTTGCCCCAGAAGGTGCCAGAATTGGCCATGACTCTCAGCTCCTGCAATTGGTTCAACATTGCGAATGCTGACGTGCCCGGCTTCTCTCTCAATCGCAGTTGTTGCAAAGAGATTGAAGCCCTCTATATTAGCCGCTAGGGTGCTTCTAGGGTAAGGATAAAAGGAATGGAAGAATTCCTTGGCGCTGCGGCTGAGCCTTCGGATGTCAGCGAATCAGACGATGATGCCGGTGATGATAACGACAATACTGGTGCTGGTGGAGTTCCTCAGCCTGTTGTCAATCGTTCTCTGAGTCCAACTCTCAAACGCCGCTGCACTTTAAAGAAAAGGCCGGGTAAGAAGCAAAAACTGGCACAGGAAACTTTGATAGTCCCCCAAGAAGTGGCTATCAAACTTGCTTCCAACTTATTAGCTTCAGCTGTACCCCCAGCGTTGGCAAGGGAGGATGAACCTACTAAAGCTCCAAGTGTTGCTGAGATTTCAGCTCCTTCGGCTATAGAGCCTGTGGCAGAACCCGGGGCGCAACTAACGAGTAGCGAGACGGGTACATTGCTAGAAACGACAATGGCTCCCCCTTCAAGTCCGACAACTGGACTTGTATCGCCTGGTATGGCCTTTAGCATTTTATCTTTTGCCCGTTATTATTTTAACGTAACACTGCTTTTCTGGTCTTCTGAAATGCAGGTGATCAACTTCTCTCGCCAATGCACTCGACTACCCAAGTAGAGTCTGACGATAGAATGGACCATTCCGGCTCCGTTGGTGGTGTGGGTAGCTCTGCTGGTGAGTTTGTGGCTGATTATTCCACACCGGTTCCTGCCTCTGTTTCCTCTTCAATTCCCCCAATTGACGAACTGGGGAGCGATGAGAGAACAGAAGTCATTATCGCATCTGCTGCTAATGAGGCTACACCTTCTCCTAGCATGTCGTCTCCAATGCCAGTCTGTTCCACTGAGACATTTCCCACAGTCGTTGGCGTGCCCTCTCAGTCAGCGATTTTAACATCATCTGTTGTCGTAGCTGCTGAGATACCTGCAACTCTTCCGACTTCAAGCCTTCCAGCAGGGGAGGAGAATAATTTGAAATTCTCGTTCGAAGATGCTTCTCCCACCGGAGGAGTTTCAGGCGAAGTGATCCCATCTTCTCTTCCTGTTGGTGGGGGTACCCAAGTGATCTGTACTGACGGTACTTCGTCTGGGGTCTCCAGCTCTTCCAGATCTGCACTGGCTCTATTGGTCCCTCAGATCATGAATTTAATGCAGGGACGGGCTTCTTCTTCTCCAATTCCAGCAACTACTGCTTCCTTATTCACGACACCTCTTTTGGCATTACCTACTTTGCCTACCGATACTGCAAATCCTCTTGAAAGACTTTTCGGCTTCACTGTGGAGGATTTTATGCATTTGTTAAGAAGATGTGTCGAGATGGTTCTTACTGGCCACGATTTCTTCAACTTCGCACGTCCACTGTTACTCCGCTATTTAGGAAATATCGAAGAATTTGGTGGACAAGATCGAGCAGCTCCATACCGGGCCCGCCTTGCAGCCTTAGAAGAGCAGGTGACCACTCTACACACACTCCGTCAGGCGGATGTGGAGGCGATCACTGAGATAGAGCTGGCGCGGCTTCGGGCAGAATCCTTATCTCAAAGAAATATTTTAAGGCAGCAGGAGGAGAGATGGTCTCAGGAGCTGACAGAGCTCAAGGCCAGTCGGGAATCCGTTCTTGGCGACCTGCAGAGGGTAAACTTTGGAATTGAGAAAAGTCAGGCGGCCATCTCTAAAGCCCAGGAGACGATTACGAGAGTTCGGGCCACCTTGATAGAAAATGAACTCCGATTAGGAAAATCTGTCAAGAAGCGGGAGATGTTGCTTGTCCAGCGGGAGCAGATTCAGCAAGAAGAGATGGCCAGGAATCGTGCCATAGAAGAATCTCGTCAACAACAACTTACAATAAGTGATGATGAGTTGCGTAGGCAAGCTCAGCAAACCGTGGAGGCTTCTCATCGTAGAAATTTAGACGAGACAATAAACCAATTGAGACTCCTGGGAGGCCAATAGTTTCATCTCTCTTTACGCTTTTATCTTCCTTGTAATAAGAACTTCGTAAACAGGAGAGAGATAACCTTACGATGTTTCTTTGAAATTCTTTTTGTATCTTCACCTTTTTAATAAAGATGATTCTTTTGACTCTTTTATTTGCCGGCTTCAAAACAGATTTGCTTGCCCAACAAATAACCTGTCGTCAAAACGATTTATCTCGGTATCGTTTATGCTCAATTTCTCGAGCCGAAGTAAAAATTAAAGTTTAATATGGGATTTTTAGCAAACCCCCAGCTATTAACGGATTTGATCAGCCTTTACCAACTACCGTTTGAGTTGGGCTAGCCATGTTATTCCTCTCAACATGGTGAATTGTCGAGGACTACGTTTGGGCTTAAATGCCAAACTTTTCCTCTTCCCTTTACTTTATCGGTATTGGGCGATTCATACTTTTACCCCAGCATGATGGGTTAGCGAGAAACTTGTTCTCTTCCCATTGCCTAGTTGGCGTTGGACAATTCATACTTTTACCCCAGCATGATGGGTTGGCGAGAAACTTGTTCTCTTCCCATTGCCTAGTTGGCATTGGGCAATTCATACTTTTACCCCAGTATGATGGGTTAGTGAGAAACTTGTTCTTTTCCCATTGCCTAGTTGGCGTTGGGCAATTCATACTTTTACCCCAGCATGATGGGTTGGCGAGAAACTCGTTCTCTTCCTATTGCCTAGTTGGCGTTGGGCAATTCATACTTTTACCCCAGCGTGATGGGTTGGCGAGAAATTTGTTCTCTTCCCATTGCCTAGTTGGCGTTGGGCAATTCATACTTTTACCCTAGCATGATGGGTTGGCGAGAAACTCGTTCTCTTCCCATTGCCTAGTTGGCGTTGGGCAATTCATACTTTTACCCCAGCATGATGGGCTGGCGAGAAACTCGTTCTCTTCCCATTGCCTAGTTGGCGTTGGGCAATTCATATCTTTTAGGTCAGAGGCGCTTAATTACACATGCCTAAAAGAAAGATTGGGGGCTGTTCAAACTTGAGAACGGAGCGCACCAGGTTTGGGTCAGAGGCGCGAAACTGCGCATGCCCAAGAAAAAACTGATGGTGGTTCAAACTTGAGAACCAAACTGGAGGCGGTTCAAGGCTCTCTCGCGTAACTCGAACTGGGTACTCCAAACACACCAGGTTTAGGTCAGAGGCGCACAATGCACATGCCTAGAAAAAGACTGGAGGTGGTTCAAACTTGAGAACCAAACGCACCAGGTTTAGGTCAGAGGCGCACAATGCGCATGCCTAGAAAAAGACTGGAGGTGGTTCAAACTTGAGAACCAAACGCACCAGGTTTAGGTCAGAGGTGCACAATGCGCATGCCTAGAAAAAGACTGGAGGTGGTTCAAACTTGAGAACCAAACGCACCAGGTTTAGGTCAGAGGCGCACAATGCGCATGCCTAGAAAAAGACTGGAGGTGGTTCAAACTTGAGAACCAAACACACCAGGTTTAGGTCAGAGACGCACAATGCGCATGCCTAGAAAAAGACTGAAGGTGGTTCAAACTTGAGAACCAAACGCACCAGGTTTAGGTCAGAGGCGCACAATGCGCATGCCTAGAAAAAGACTGGAGGTGGTTCAAACTTGAGAACCAAACACACCAGGTTTTAGGTCAGAGGCGCACAATGCGCATGCCTAAGTAAAGAAGATGCGTTTCTCCAGGGTTACTAAGAATAGTATTTCTTTAGAAATTTGCCATTGATTGGCATCATCATCCTGTCGCCGTCTTGATTCATTAAGCGATAGGCTCCACTGGAGTATATTGTCTCCACAACGAACGGTCCTTCCCACTTGGGTTCAAATTTACCCTTAGTCTTGTGGGTTAGCACCATTGGCCTTTTAACAGCCAGAACCAAGTCTCCTTGTTTAAAGGTCCTTGGTTTGACGTTCTTATTGAACGTTTGAGATATTCGGGCTTGATACAACTCAATTTTTTGTTGAGCCCTGAGACGCTTTTCATCTAACGCCTCTAGTTCTTACAATCTTTGCTGATGGCGCTCTTCTGTCGTCCTCTTTGTGGCTAAAGCCACTCTTAATGAAGGAATCTGGACTTCGAGAGGCAAGACGGCCTCGCTTCCATAGACCAAAGAGAACGGGGTAGCTTTAGTCGGGGTGCGAACGGTGGTGCGATAAGCCCACAGGTATTCTCCTAGCTTTTCATCCCAATCTCGTTTATTGGAAGAGACGAACTTCCGAAGGAGTTTAATAATCGTCTTGTTGAAGGCTTCGGCCAATCCATTAGCTGCGGGGTTATATGGCGTTGAAGCAATATCTTTGATTCTGAACTTGTTGCAAAATATGGAGAATCCCTGACTAATGAATTGCGGATCATTATCATGAATGATCCGTCGAGGGACGCCAAATCGGTAAATGACATGATGCTTGACGAACTTGATCACATCTGTCGTTTTCACCTCTTTCATAGGCACGGCTTCGGCCCATTTTGAAAAATGATCGGTTATTGCAAGAATAAACCGATATCCTCTGGATGACGGGGGAGTTATTGGCCCTACAATGTCCATTCCCCAGGCTTCAAATGGCCAGCTTGCGACGGTATTGTGCAAGTATTCTTGGGGTTGATGAATAAAATTGGCATGTATTTGGCATGCATGACATCGTTTAGCGTATGCCATTGCTTCCGTAATCATGCTCGGCCAGTAATACCCCAGCCTTCTTATACGGTCTCCAAGTTTGGGACCGGGCTGATGAGCTCCACATATTCCATCATGTGTTTCTTTCAGCACTTGTTCTGCTTCTGCTTTTGATATGCAGCGTAGTAATAGACCACTTCTTGACTTTCTATACAAAGTCTGAAGTTTATGGTCATAATAAAATCTTTAGGCCTTCTTCTTTATTGAGGTGGCTTCCTTAGGATCTTCTGGTAATATCCCATGCAAGGCATAATCTACAAACGAAAATCGCCAATCACGGGGTTCTAACTTTAAGCCAGTCTGGCATACCTCTTCGGCTTGAGATACCACATCTGGGTGGAGGAGTTCTCTACTACCAATGGTGATGCTTTTAGCTTCACCTGGCGGGATTGCCAGCGTTGCGGCTAATGCGGCAAGAGCATCTGCATAAATGTTCTCATTTCGAGATATGTGGTATATGTAGAATTGTTCAAAACATCCTGCTAGCTCAATAGCTAGCTGATGATAGGGAATGAGGGCTTCATGTCTGACTTCATACTCACCTGTCATCTGACTGACAATGAGCTTAGAATCTCCATATGCCTCTAGATGGTTCACCCCCAGTTGCAGAGCTATTTTTAAGCCTATAATGAGCGCGTTGTACTCCGCTACATTATTAGTGCACGGTTCTGTTAATGAGTAACCGTTAGGCAATATATATTTATGTGGAGATACTAGCACAACCCCCACTCCAGCAGCAGATCGTCTCGCGGCACCATCAAAGAATATTTGCCAAGGTTGCTCTTTGGTAACTGTGTTGACTTCTGATGTCTGCTTTAATTGGGACCAAATTGGATGGTCTGCAAGGAAATCAGCGATTGCCTGTCCCTTCATGGCCTTTTGAGGGACAAAATGTGTCATAGGGCGATAGTAAGAGCGCCCATTTTGCCAATCGGCCATTCAAGGATCCTGGTTTTGTCATCAGAATCTTCAGGGGATTAACCCGTGATATGACATGAATTGTTTGCCCCGAAAGGTAGTGTCGCATTTTCTGAACAGCAAACACTAGGGCTAAACATTCTTTTTCAATCGGGGCATACCGCTATTCTGCCACAATCATTGTTCTACTTAAATAGTAGAGAGCATGTTCATGGCCGTGCTCATTATATTGAGCAAGTAATGCTCCTAAAGCATTATCCATGGCCCTTACATATATAAGGAAGGGCTACCCAGGGGCTGGTGCCATTAGTACAGGAGGCTTAGTAAGATACTCCTTGAGGTCATCAAATGCCTGCTGACATGCCTCATCCCATATGAAAGACACTCCCTTCTTCATAAGTTTGGAGAATGGTTGGCATCGTCCAGATAAGTTGGATATGAAGCGTCGAATATAGGCGAGCTTTCCCTGTAATCCCCTTAATTCCTTAAGATTGCGGGGAGGCGGCATTTCGCTATTCGCTTTTACCTTTTCGCTATTCGCTATTTCGCTATCCACTATATTATCAAGACCTAAGCTAAGATCTAGGTGAGGGTTGATTTCGTAATCACCCCCATCATCTTCTCCAAGGAGCTCGTACTCGGTGTCGGCTTCATTGCCACTGTCGTCGGGCTTTGGAGACTTGCTAAGACTGTCATTGGAGGCTTCATGTGCTGGCTTGTAGAGTGCAGCGTCTATGAAGTAATTTTCCAACCCTTTGAATGGCTGCTTGTCAGCAATTAGTGTCCGGACCTCTCCTTCCTCATCGCAATATTTCATGCATTGGTGAAGAGTCGACGGAACTATCATATGAGAGTGGATCCAAGGTCGCCCCAATAAAATATTGTAGGAGGTATCAGCGTCAATTACATAGCATGTAACCTCCGTTTTCAAGTCTCCAATTTGACACCGCAATCGAATCTTACCAAGAGGATGGCTATTATTAGCGTTGAATCCATAGATGGTAGTGTGTGTAGGTGTCAAGCGATGAAGGAAAATCCCCAACAGCTGCATCAATCTACTGGGCACGACGCTGAGTGCAGAACCTGAATCAATCTGAATTCGGTCCACTTTTGTGGACCCGACATATCCAGTGAAATATAAATGCCTATTATGCTTTATATTCCTCACCTGCATGTCTTCTTGAGAGAAGATGATTTGTGGGACTTGCCTCCTCACTTGATGACAATGGGGGCAAGAGTCCCGCTCTTCGATGGCCGGCTCGACAATCTGAGCTAGGAACGACTCAGAGTCTGCCAAGGCCTCTCTTAGAGCTTCACGTGTTGATTTTGATAATCTCAACAATTCGTAAAGCGTTACTTGCGCTGGGATGTTAGCCAACTGCGCAATTATGTCAAATTCGAAGGGAGTTTCTTTGGCTCCTTCATCTCTGGTAGGATTCTTCTGAAAACGAAGTCCTTTCCGCTTCGCAGGCTTTGCGAGTTCTGCATAGATATCTTTTGGATCCACTCTAGTGTAGTCCTTAAGATATGTCTTTCCAGATCGAGTACCGGAAGGGCCTGCCCCATCTTGATGGGTGGCCATAGTTTCGGGTTCTTCTTCAGAATCTGTGAAGGCCCCCGAACCTATATATTCTTCTTTTATATCTGCAGAGATGACATTGACAGCCCGTTTCTTCTCTGGACCTCTTGAAGTAGTCCATTGTTCATCTTCCAGCAAATCAGGGTGAACCCACATAACTTCCCCTCTTTGGGTTGTTATGGGGACAAGTCCTTCTTGGGCTTTGTTGTAAGGATCAAGATTCTTTGTAACTGCCTTACCCTTAGGGATTGGGGTCACTCCTGCGGGAAACTCGTGGGTTCCAACCACTATGGTTGCCATATTGGCAGTGACCTTCTTCTGCTCTTCCTTAAGCGTCAGAACCCCAGCTTCTATTAGTGCTTGGATCCTGTTCTTAAGGGGAAAACAATCCAGGGTGGGGTGTCCAACATTCCGGTGATAGAGACAGTAGTTGGGATCTTTTGTCTTACCAACGTCTTCTAGCTTCTTATTCTCCGGAAGTTTTAGCATTCCCTTCTTTTGGAGCAGGTGAAAGAGGACTGGTGTCTGTTCAGATTTGAAAGTGTAATTCCTTTCTTGCTGCGGTCTAATTTGCCTTGATCCCCGCTGACCTTGAGATTTCGGCTCTGGCGGAGGACTGGTTTTCTGAGGAGCAGTTTCTGATGACATTACTGCTTTCCCTTTATTCTTGTTACTGTTGTTTTGGGTATATGATTTACTACCCCCAGCACTTCTTGGCCCGCGGAACTCTTCAACTTGGCGAATCAAGTCTTCAGCTTGCTCTCCTTGTTTAAGCAGGTCCCTTCACGTCTTAGACTCTACGGCCCCCATTTTGAGGAGCACATTGGTCTTAAAATTGTGTCGACATGTCTCGACTAGAGTTTCCTGGATCATTCCGTGTTTACAATGTACGGACTTCTCCCGGAACCTTTCTATGAAATCTTTAACCGTTTCTTGTTCTCCTTGCCTAGTTGCAAGAAGGGAATGAACTGTAATCTCGGTGTCATCCTCGAAGAAACGTGAGAGAAATAATTTCTCAACATCTAACCAGGTATTAATAGTACCTGGGGGCAACTGCATGAACCAGGTGAAGGCAGGCCCTCGCAAAGTACTTACAAATACTTTGGTCATGATAGGATCATTACCCATTAAGTATCCTGCTTGGAACAAAAAGTAATATATATGCTGGCTGGGTGATCCTTTTCCGTCGTATGGCTCTAATTTGAGCGGCTTATACTTCGGTGGGTAAGGTATCATGTCCCATTCAGGAGGATATGGTCTTGAGACCCCTGCTTCTTTTAACTCCTTCTTACGCATTAAAACTTCGAGTTGATTATGTAACTTTTCAAGCTTTTCTTCATGCGGATCATGGAAAGAAAATCTATCTTCTTCCTCATACATCGAGTGGGCTTTCTCCTCCTGTTCTTCTTCATTTGGAGTCTTCTTGCCCTGTTTAGCATTATCTTCAACAACTTTTAAAAGTAGCATCTTAAGGTCTTCAATCGTTTTCTGTTGCTCTCGAATCATTCTTTCTTGAGCCTCAAATCTCTGATTGATATCACCAGATTTATCTGCCATGTGCGATGCTGACTTCTGTAGCCGAGACGATATAGAGGATGGGGGCGAGGCTATAGCGGAATTATCGCTGTTCTCGTCGTAAGAACCCCCTGCGAGCTTCTTATAATTTCGGGGCGGGACGGCTCCTGATCTTAGTCGAGTAATACGATGAAGTTCATCATCGCTCGATTCTGAATCATCATCCGTCTCTGCAATTTTCTTCCCTTTTCCTACTATGTTGGAAGTTACAGCTCTCCCTTGTTTCAGGGGAGTGGTTCTTGTCTTCTTGGCAGGATTCTGGTTTGACTCATTTAATCGGTCGAACACAGATATCATGTTCTTGCTGTAGCCACAGTTATTCATCACGGCTGATACTGCTGTCATAAGTTGCTGGCAATGGCAACTATGTTCAACTTGAAGTTGGTCTATGCCTCTTTTTTTAGAGAGATGCTCCCTGAGGTCAGCGTTTCTAGTCATGGAATCAAGAGGTCCACTCAACTCTTGAGAGTGTTTAGGAATCCACTGAAGCTTCTTTGTTTGATCAACCCTGACTCTGGGGTCGGACCGATCCTCGCGTGGCTTAGGAATAGCCTCGCGTTTCACATCGCGGGCCTGAAGAATAGCTCCGCGCTTATCCACACTAGCCTCGCGTTTCTCGCTGGCTTGGTGTGTCCTTGGAAGTTTAGCTTCTGGAATAATAGCCCCGCGTGAAGGGAAGTTCTTGCACTCTGGCTTATCTTCGCGATTAACGCAGATCATAGCTTCGCACTTAGCGCAGTTTTTACGACTGACAACTATCTGCCAATCATCCTCACATCCTTGTGGGTGTCAGAAGTCTTGCGTTTATTGCAAGTATCACTGGCTTCGCGTCTCTCGCTAGGCACAGTAATAGCCTCGCGTGGAGAATCACACGCTGGCTTTGAATAATTTTTATACTCACGTAACTCGCGAGTGTTGGGTATTCTGCGACTAGCGCAACCCTTACTGGCTTCGTGTCTCTCGCTAGGCACAGTAATAGCCTCGCGTGGAGAATCACACGCTGGCTTTGAATAATTTTTATACTCGCGTAACTCGCGAGTGTTGGGTAGTCTGCGACTAGCGCAACCCTTACTGGCTTCGCGTCTCTCGCTAGGCACAGTAATAGCCTCGCGTGGAGAATCACACGCTGGCTTTGAATAATTTTTATACTCGCGTAACTCGCGAGTATCAGGAATCTTGCGTAACTCGCCAGTATTACCAGCCTCGCGTGAAAAATCACACGCTGGCTTTTTCTTGCTTTTAAGGCAAGTTGTATCTTCGCGTTTAACGCGGTAGAGATTGGTCTCGCGGGTAGCGCGAGCCAATTTGTGAGGGACCATAGCCTCGCGTCCTCTAGAGTTAGCTCCGCGTCCAAGGCGGGCTTTGAGGGCTCTACGCCTCGCCCTCCGGTTCCTGTTCCGGAGTTGGGTCCTGGTCAGTCCAGTTCCCATGTCTTCTTCGGCAATCGGAAGCTCTTCCTCGGTTAGGATTTCTTGTGTGAACTCCGGCGCTATAACCGTAGTCTCTAAGGATCCCCGTCTCTCGGTGGATACCTTTCTACCCGTCACTCGGGCATTGGAGTACATACGGCGATAGTGCCGTGTCTCATCCAAGTCACCTGATCCGGAGGAGAGGAACTCCTCGTACTTCTGCTGGTCGATTTCAACGACCAGCGTGTCTACTTCGGATCCGATCAAGTCAACGTCCGATTGCGCCACAATCTCTTCATCAGTGAAAGAGATGGCTCCCACTGTGGTCGCCAGTTTATTCGTCGCAAAAGTTTCTTCGCTTCCTCCCATTGAATTAACTTAAATTACAATGAAAGTGAACAAGAGATAAAAAAGAACAAACGAGAGGATTTTATATTTCAATCTCTCTCTTTTACAGTATTGTGGGATCTGTGGCGATGGGATCTGTCAAGCAGTTCCTTTGGACGATCGGTACATTGAAATCTTCTCTTTTAAAGATATCGGCCGAATATAGACGATCTTCTCTGGTTTTGATTCGTTCAGGGCTCTCACGCGTAACTTGAACTTCTCAAGAACTCCAGAAAGAAGATGGTGACTTTCTCTGATCTTCACGAACTCAAGGCTCTGTACGTAACTTGAATTCTCCAAGATTTCAGAAGATGATCAGCAAAGGCTTCAAGGCTCTCTCGCGTACTTGAATTGCCAAAGGATCGATAGGAGACTTCCGATGCCCAAAAAGAAGAAGCCCCCCTAGGATTTCACCAGGAAGGTATTTATAGCCCCAGGTTAATGCAAGAGTTTCTATCTAAATAGAACTCTGATTTGATGGAATTCTGATGGAATTCTGATTAGACTTGATTCGGGTATTTGGATAAACCCAAAATCATAATCTCAATCAATTTGAGATTCTGGTTATCTGCTTACGCGGAGCTTTAATCGCATCAAAACGCGGCGCTAAATAACCAAAACGCGGAGCTAACGCGGAGCTATTGATCATCTCCGCGTTTTACTCAAACGCGAGGCTAATACAAGCCAAACTGCGGAATCAACGCGGAGCTATTAAACATCTCCGCGTTTTATTCAAACGCAGGGTTAATGTAACCAAACGCAGGGCTATTGAATTAGCTCCGCGTTCTGTTGTGGAAAATCCTTTTAACTTAGAAATTTTCACTGCCAACACAAATCTGTTTTGAAGCCGGCAAATAAAAGAGTCAAAAGAATCATCTTTATTAAAAATGTGAAGATACAAAAAGAATTTCAAAAAAACATCGTAAGGTTATCTCTCTCCTGTTTACGAAGTTCTTATTACAAGGAAAATAAAAGCGTAAAGAGAGATGAAACTATTGGCCTCCCAGGAGTCTCAATTGGTTTATTGTCTCGTCCAAATTTCTACGATGAGAAACCTCCACGGTTTGCTGAGCTTGCCTACGCAACTCATCATCACTTATTGTAAGTTGTTGCTGACGAGATTCTTCTATGGCACGATTCCTGGCCATCTCTTCTTGCTGAATCTGCTCCTGCTGGACAAGCAACATCTCCCGCTTCTTGACATATTCTCCTAATCGGAGTTCATTTTCTATCAAGGTGGCCCGAGCTCTGGCAATCGTCTCCTGGGCTTTAGAGATGGCCGCCTGACTTTCCTCAATTCCAAAGTTTACCCTCTGCAGGTCGCCAAGAACGGATTCCCGACTGGCCTGGAGCTCTGTCAGCTCCTGAGACCATCTCTCCTCCTGCTGCCTTAAAATATTTCTTCGAGATAAGGATTCTGCCCGAAGCCGCGCCAGCTCTATCTCAGTGATCGCCTCCACATCCGCCTGACGGAGTGTGTGTAGCGTGGTCACCTGCTCCTCTAAGGCTGCAAGGCGGGCCCGGTATGGAGCTGCTCGATCTTGTCCACCGAATTCTTCAATATTTCCTAAATAGCGGAGTAACAGTGGATGTGCGAAGTTGAAGAAATCGTGGCCAGCAAGAACCATCTCGACACATCTTCTTAACAAATGCATAAAATCCTCGACAGTGAAGCCGAAAAGTTTTTCAAGAGGATTTGCACTGTCGATAGGCAAAGTAGGTAATGCCAAGAAAGGTGTCGTAAGGAAGGGAGCAGTAGTTGCTGGAATTGGAAAAGAAGAAGCCCGTCCCTGCATTAAATTCATAATATGGGGGACCAGTAGAGCCAGTGCAGATCTGGAAGAGCTGGAGACCCCTGACGAAGTACCGTCAGTACAGATCGCTTGGGTACCCCCACCAACAGGAAGAGAAGATGGGATCACTTCGCCTGAAGCTCCTCCGGTGGGAGAAGCATCTTCGAACGAGAATTTCAAATTATTCTCCTCCCCTGCTGGAAGGCTTGAAGTTACAGGTATCTCAGCAGCCACGACAACAGACGACGTTAAAATCGCTGACTGAGAGGGCACGCTAACGACTGTGGGAAATGTCTCAGTGGAATAGACTGGCGTTGGAGATGGCATGCTAGGAGAAGGTGTAGCCTCATTAGCAGCAGCTGCGATAATAATCTCAGTTCTCTCGTCACTTTCCAATTCGTCAATTGGGGGAATTGAAGAGGAAATAGAGGTAGGAGCCGGTGTGGAATAATCAGCCGCAAACTCACCGGCAGAGCTACCCACACCACCAACGGAGCCGGAATGGTCCATTCTATCGTCAGACTCTACTTGGGTAGTCGAGTGCATTGGCGAGAGAAGTTGATCACCTGCATTTCAGAAGACTAGAAAAGCAGTGTTACGTTAAAATAATAACGGGCAAAAGATAAAATGCTAAAGGCCATACCAGGCGATACAAGTCCAGTTGTCGGACTTGAAGGGGGAGCCATTGTCGTTTCCAGCAATGTACCCGTCTCGCTACCCGTTAGTTGCGCCCCAGGTTCTGCCACAGGCTCTACGGCCGAAGGAGCCGAAACCTCAGCAACACTTGGAGGTTTAGCAGGTTCATCCTCCCTTACCAACGCTGGGGGTACAGCTGAAGCCAACAAGTCGGAAGCAAGTTTGATAGCCACTTCTTGGGGGGCTATCAAAGTTTCCTGTGCCAGTTTTTGCTTCTTACCTGGCCTTTTCTTTAAAGTGCCGCGGCGTTTGAGAGTTGGACTCAGGGAACGACTGACAACAGGCTGAGGAACTCCACCAGTACCAGTATTGTCGTCATCATCACCGGCATCATCGTCTGATTCGCTGACATCCGAAGGCTCAGCCGCAGCGCCAAGGAATTCTTCTATTCCTTTTATCCTTACCCTAGAAGCACCATGGCGGCTAATATAGAGGGCTTCAATCTCTTTGCAACAACTGCGATTGAGAGAGAAGCTGGGCACGTCAGCATTCGCAATATTGAACCAGTTGCAGGAGCTGAGGGTCATGGCCAATTCTGGCACCTTCTGGGGCAAGGAGAATTCAGCCTCGGTCCCGCCCGCTGCAAAATGGAACCAGCCACGAGCGCCTTCGTATAAATTCCCCTCGTGAGCAAGATCTTTATTTGGATTGCCCACATAGAGTTGAGAATATCCAAACTGGCGAGCAAAGCGACTCGGAGTATATGGCTCGATCTGACACCTGAGATCTTGACGATACACCAAGTGTCCGGGACGGATGTTGAGAAGCCACCAGAACGCTCCTGCAGATAAAGTAGTGAACTTATCTGCTCCCACGGCGTCCTTTAGCCTCATTCTATATCCTCTGCCGGGAAAGTCAGGAAAACATCGGAAGATCTCGTAATTCTGAAAGCTACGAAGAGTCTTTCGAATCTGAGACATATAATTCTGCCTCCATGAAGAACGTTCATACAGTTATACAAGGAAGTACTTTTCGCCCGAACGACGCTTTGGTGCACTCATTAAGGAGGGACAGTGCAAGACGAGCCACGCCATCATTAAGGTGTAGGGCATCTCCACCCTAGGGTTTGGAGTTTTCGGCTGGGCAGTCTCCTTCGACTTGCCCTTTCCTTTCCCCTTGACTTTGATAGTAGGGAGGAAATCACGACAGAGCACCCTCAGTCCATATTGCAAATTGCACACCATGGCGGGAAGGAGTCCAAGGGGTCGGCCGTATGCAAGAAGAACCGCTGGATATACCACGGTCATTTTAATCGCTTCCTTGGGCAATGACGGCACGACGCGTCTTTTGAGCCACAGCATCAAAAACCCGGCAATGAGACCTCTGTTGGAGATCGAAAACTGGGCTTGATAGTGATAGCTCTTGAATGAAGTACCGGGACCGTATCCATTCTCATTGGATTCCGTGGTATAAAACAAACGGTAATGGCCCCTGGCTACACGTTGGTCTATCTCTGAAATGGGGACAGGAGAATGACCATGGATAGTGGCCGAGCTATCCTTAGAATTTAGATTGGCAAAAAGGTATTCGGCCCACTTCTTGTGGCCAATACCGTGATTACGTGCACCTGTCTGGTCAGCGCAGATATGATAATGGCACATCATCTCCCAGTACGTGACATAGATGCGCTCATCCCTCGCCAATAGCATGTTTAATTCATCGGTGGTAGGGATATACTCCTCGTAAGGGATTTCGCCCATCGAGAGCCCAGAAACCTCAAACATCTCGTGGAGAGCGAATCCTAGCTCACCCACTGGAGTAAAGAAAGTACATGTTTCAGGGTTATACATCTCCAAGAGGCAGTAAAAGTGATAAGCACTCTGGGGAAACCCGAATTGGACATTCCTGATGGCTTTATACAAGCCAATATCCTTTAAAATGGGCTCGTGAGAATCCAACATGTACTGAACAAGGCGGGCCCACCACATATTGTTAGAAGAATGAACCCAGCCAGGCATCCTGAAGTCGCTAGCCGGGTACTGACCATCCTTCGCCAAGAACTCACTTAAGAAAGTTCGGGCACGAGATGGGACTTCTCCCACTGGAAGCTCCTTGCCAAATCGGCCTGAAAGCAAGCCAGTAATGCATCTGGGGAAACCATCTTGATAAACCCCTTTTGCACCAAATTTGCCTGTTGGGACGCCATCTTGCTCTTGAGTCAATCCCCACTTTAGTTCCCGAGGTATCGCCAGCCTCTGAAGAAAGACCAGAGGATAGTTACGATCCATTCTAGGCAGAAACATCAACATTTCGCCTGAGTTATATAACCAAATGTGCTCATCTTCAGAAAGGATCTCATCTGATTGATCCATCTGGTCTCCAAAGAGGAAGGCGGGTTTCTCCATCGCCTCTCTGTTCACGTTTTCAAAAGCAGCATCAGTTATCATTTCTCACGCAGTAGTGGGATGGTACTTGATCAACTTCTCCTTGCAATCCTTCGGGTCTGGCTTGTACGAGGACAGGATGGTAGTAAAACAGAATTGGCCTGAAGGATCAGAGCCCCCAGCAAAGCCGAAGTAGTTCTTGTGGGGAAGAGATTCCATCGAATACCCTACTGCACAAAGAAACACCAGAGTAAGAGAAGTTTCTCTAGGGCAGAAAATTTCTCTAAGTATGGACGCACGAAGCTAAAAATTAGAATGCGTGAAGCTAAGAATAGCGCCGCGCGAAGCTAAAAATTAGACCGCGCAGAACTTAAAATAGCCTCACGTTTCAGCGCGACTGCTACTTAAAATAGCCTCGCGTTTCAGCGCGACTGCTACTTAAAATAGCCTCGCGTTTCAGCTCGACTGCTACTTAAAATAGCCTCGCGTTTCTACGCGACTGCTACTTAAAATAGCCTCACGTTTCTACGCGACTGCTACTTAAAATAGCCTCGCGTTTCTACGCGACTGCTACTTAAAATAGCCTCGAGCTTTAAACGCGAGGATGACGCGATAACTTCACGTAAGAAGGCAGTCAGAGACTTTTCTTCTTCTCCAAGCCTTACGGCAGGAGTACGGCGATCTCGCCGGTAAAAGAGTTGATTGATCAGTTAAATTTAAGCCAAATCACTCTAGAAATATTTTAAAGAGTCTCGATGGAGAGATTCTTACCCCCGATAGGCGAAATGTGGGCTGGCGCGTCGCTGCCTTGGCCGCCGCCACCACTGCTTGCGCCAGTCACCGATGATGGAGCTGCTCGAGAAGTAGCGCGAGTCTTGGGTGCCATTGCTGAGAAAAATCGACTGAAAATCTGGAGAAACTCGGTTGAAAGAAGATTGGGTCGTCTGAACTCTGATCGCCTGAATCTCTAAGTTTCTGGAAAATTCTCAAATAGAGTGAGAAGGATAAGAAATAGAGATTTCTTTTAAAATGAAAGAAACCGCCTCTTGGAATTCGGTGCGAATTTTGGAGAAAGTGACTGGTCAGTTACTCTCCAACACGCGAAGCTATTAGCCTCGAGTGACTATGGAAATGCGAAGTTGTTTAACTCCGCGCAACTATACAAAACGCGATGATAGCCTGTGCCTTAGCTTCACGTTTTCATGGAAAAACTTAGATTTTTGACGAGTGCAATTGAGCGCTTCCATCTAAGTTAAAGTGATCCTTATCCGATCATTTTGGTATTATCAGTCTAAGTTACGCAGAAGTGCCTTAGACTATTTTACCAAAATTATTGACCATCTATTTGTTGAGCAAGCAAAATTCTTGAAGCTAACAGATAGAGAGGAAAATAATTTATCTTTATTCATGAAGCAAGAGATTACAAAGAGGGAGTTATAGCTCTCCCAAAAGTTTTTACATGATCAACTTGTCAATAACCAAACAGTAAGATTTCTCTACGGGGTGTTGAAGCTCAGTTCCCTGGTTCACATGCAAAAGATCTCCTCTGCAAATGTCAACTAGGATCTGTCATCCGAAATGAAGCACGAGAGGAAAGGAAAGTACTGCAATTCTGAACTGCAAGTGCTGCAATTCTGCACTGCAAGTGCTGCAGCTCCTTATTTACAGCCCCTTCAGGAGTTTATCTCTTGGAGCCAGAGCTTGAAACCTGCAACTATATTGTAAAGCATATGCTTCTGACTTCCTTAGAGTTACTTTTGCTGATGAAGATCGATGGACCCGCATACACTCCTCTTTAGAAAGGATTGAACTTACTGCAAAAGGAACAGAGTTTCCAAAAGAGTGAAAATGCAGAGCTAAGCTAACTCCGGGCACAGTTGAAGAAATAGCCTCGCGCTTTAAACGCAGAAGATGATGCGATAGCTTCGCGTAAGGGAGGGACAAGATTTCTTTCTGCTCTTTCCTTCTCTTTCAAATTCATCGCGACTACTGTAGATACCAAAAAAAAAAAAAAGAAAGAAAAAATCCAAATTTGCTAAGTGGGCACACACGCGGGTGCACCCGCGGGTTGCAACCCGCGGGAACCCCCGCGGGAAGCAACCCGTGGGAGCCCCCGCGCCGCGGGTTGTTTTCCGTTATTTATTTCCCGTTGATTTGTTTCCTTGGACTGATAATCCATGATCCGCTTTTTCAGGAGAGAATTGAGCCGGATTTCGAGATTCTTCGGTTTATAAAATACAGGAATTTAACGGGAAATGGGACTTTTGACTTTCTGGATTCTTGGACTTTGGGGAGATTTTGGGCGAGCTCTGGAAATTGAGAAGCGGAGCAGAGCCATCTTCTCCGGTCGGACGGTCAACGGAGGCAGCAGCAAGACTCCACCGCCACCCGAACCCACTTAAAAAAGGGAATCCACCAATATTCCCGTTCTTGTAATTCTTCGGAATTTTTGTAATCTAAATTCCTATTGTAATTCATCAATTTTTCAATGGAATCAAAGGTTCAATTTTCGGGCGTACAAGAACTGGAGACCACAGTGGGAGCTCCTCTGTTTACCACAGAGAATTTGGTGGCGCAGTCCGACCGGGTGCCGATTGGCTCAATAGTTGAGACGCTGGTCATAGAAGTTGACCAGCAAAAATATGAGGAATTTCTTTCCTCCTCTGACTCGGAGCCTAGGCGTCATCGCCGGGTGACGATGAAAAAAGGTGAGGCGTCATAGCCCACCGGAAAGGCGTCATCGCCTATGAAAACTTATGAGGCGTCATCGCCCGTTCGAACTGACAGGACGTCATCGTCTGTCAAGAACACGGCGTTATCGCCCATTCCAAAGTCAAGCCAAAAGTCAAACCTGTCCCTGACCCGCTCTCAGAAGAGAAACCTGAGGCGTAAGGCACAGCGGGCCCGCCTCAACAGTGCCTCTGGAAAATTGCGCTCAGAAAATCCAGATCAGGAAACATCGGAAAGAAAAAATTCCAAAATAAAAATTCCAAAAATAAAAATCCGCAGGCAGAAGTGCGGGTTGCACCGCACGGGGCAACCCCGAGGTTGCAACCGCGGGTGGAAACCCGCGGTTCCAACCGCGGGTTGCACCCCGCGGGGGCAACCCCGCGGTCGCAACCGCGGGTGGAAACCCGCGGTTCCAACCGTGGGTTGCACCCCGCGGGTGCAACCCCGCGGTTGCAACCGCGGGTGGAAACCCGCGGTTCCAACCGCGGGTTGCAACCGCAGGTGGAAACCCGCGGTTCCAACCGCGGGTTGCACCCCGCGGGTGCAACCCCGTGGTTGCACCCGCGGTTCCAACCGCGGGTTGCACACCGCAAGTTGCAACCCGTGGGTTGCACTCCGCAGGAAAAATCAAGGGTTGGTTCTGGTGTCTATTCGGGCACACGCGCAGTGAGCACACAGCGCACATCTAACTTTTTGGTTACTCTCTCAGGTGTACCATCCCGTTCCTCTACAAACAAATATAAGGATGTGCTCATGAACTCACCTGAGGATAGATCTTCAAATTTCTCTTCGGATGAACATATTCATGATAGAATCCTCCAGATCCCGAAGAACAAGTCAGATGCGTGCGAGGCCCGCACAACTGCGCAGGCCAGCACACACTCCAGAAGAATTCGCAAAAGGGTTGGAGAACAATCTAATGCTGGAAAGGAGCTCAGCCCCGAAATATTGCAAACTCTCCAGTATTATGAACCAAGTTTGCAACGCAAGCGGCGTCAGGTTGCAAATAGGGATAAAGAAGTATCTCAAGACTTGAGAGAATACCTCAATTGGAAGAAGAACTCTGCACAGAATACTCCTCAATGCCAATGCGAACAGTTAATCTCAACTGTTCTATCAAACTGCGAGTGCCATCCGAGACGGTCCGTTTTTGAGCGGATCACCGAATCCAAAGGAATACGGACAATAAAGAGGGTGTGCTCTGGAACCGATCTACCTGCTGCCTCATCAAATATGGTTAATAAAGGCAAAAAGGTGGTCGGAAACAACCTTTCGGATAAGGAAATTACTCCAGGATCAAAAGGAGTTTCTATCGAACCAGAGGGCGCGCTTCTAGAAGAAGTCTCTGAAAGGCTTGAGAGACAAGAAAAACGTCTCGAACAGCACGAGGAGACCATAGAAGAAATAAAACAACTTTTGATTGAGTTGCTGGCTCAAACTAGAAAGAACCAATCATCGCCGTCCATTTCTAGTCGGCAGAAAGGAAAACGGCCTGTCCAAATAAATGAAGACAGCGAAGACGAAGATGAAGAAGTGCCTCCTCATTCAAGAGAGGAAGAGGAAGTGAAAGTTATCCTCAATCCTCACGTAGAGAAAATAGAGAAGATGGAGAACCAATTACAAGCTCTTCTTCATCGCAAAAAGCTACAAGAGGTGGGGGTAGTCCGTCCATATCCCATAGAATGGGAGACCGTACCCTATCCTGCAAAATATAAACCGTTGAATCTTCAATCATTCGACGGTAAAAGTTCGCCGCAGCAACACATCTTCTATTTCCTCTCACAGACAGGACATCTCATGGGGAATGATCCAACTATGACTAGGATATTTGCGAGCACTTTACGGGGGCCCGCATTTACCTGGTTTATGCAACTTCCCCAGGGAACAATTAAATCTTGGGCTGATGTAGAACGTGAGTTCCTAGCCCGATTATTTGAAGATGATACAGAAGTCTCCATATTATCTTTGCTAGCAGCGAAGCAAGATGAAGGCGAAACGGTCAAAACTTATGTCGAGCGGTTCCGAGAACTTTCCGTTCGATGCCCACATGGCATGACGCAGGATACGCTTGTGGAGACCTGCAGACATAACTTGTTGACCGATATTTTAGACAAGATGGGTTCGGTCGAATCCAAGTCATGGAAGGATCTGCTTAAGCAGGGCGAACAGGCCGAAGAAATACTTCGACGTCTCGAAATGCAACAGTCTGCAACCGGAGAAGGTGCAAACGAATCTCCATTCCATTTTTCCCGTTCAAAAGGGAAAGACATAACGGCAATGGCGGTAGAAAGTACACCGAAGCAGAAACTATGGCCAACTACAAGCAACACAGCAAAGTCGCCCAGACTTCAAAAGCAGTATTCGTTCAAGGATGAACATACTGCTACTATGTTCAATCTGCTCACCAAACGCAAGATGCTTAAATTGCCGGAGAGCAAGAGACCTGAAAAAGTAGGGAAAACTAACGATCCGAATTACTGCCTGTACCATCGGATTGTAAGTCACCCCACAAAAAATTGTTTTATCTTAAAAGATAAAATTCAAGCGTTGATTGACGTTGGAGCAGTTCAGCTCAAAGCTGAACAAAAAAGGATTAGAGCTAACTCCGACACATTTAATGCGTGAGGTCTAAAGGTACCACTTGGGCTTACAACAAATAAAAAAAAAAAATGGGCTCAAGGCGGTTAATTTAAACCCCCGTATATATATATATATATATATATATATATATATATATATATATATATATATATATATATATATATATATATATATATATATATTTAAAAAAAAAAAATGAATCACCCAACGCCGACAAGGCTACGGGAAGAGAATAAATTTCTCGCCAACCCCACCATACTGGGGGTAATAAGTATGAACCACCCAACGCCGACAAGGCTACGGGAAGAGAATAAATTTCTCGCCAACCCCATCATACTGGGGGTAATAAGTATAAACCACCCAACGCCGACAAGGCTATGGGAAGAGAATAAATTTCTCGCCAACCCCACCATACTGGGGGTAATAAGTATGAACCACCCAACGCCGACAAGGCTACGGGAAGAGAATAAATTTCTCGCCAACCCCATCATACTGGGGGTAATAAGTATAAACCATCCAACGCCGACAAGGCTACGGGAAGAGAATAAATTTCTCGCCAACCCCACCATATTGGGGGTAAAAAGTATGAATTGCCCAACGCCGCTAAAGCTACGGGAAGAGAATAGATTTCTCGCCAACCCTATCATACTGGGGGTAATAAGTATGAACCACCCAACGCCGACAAGGCTACGGGGAGAGAATAAATTTCTCGTCAACCTCACCATACTGGGGGTAATAAGTATGAATTACCCAACGCCGACAAGGCTACGGGAAGAGAATAAAATTCTCGCCAACCCCACCATACTGGGGGTAAAAGGCATGAATCACCCTAAGCTGCTAAGGCAAAGGAAAGAGGAAAGTTTGGCATTTAAGCCCAAACGAAATCCTTGACAACTCACCATGCTGAGGGGAATAGTATGACTAGCCCAACTCAAACGGTAGTTGGTAAAGGCAAAATCAAACCCGTTGATAGCTGGGGGTTTGCTAAAAATCCCACGACAAATCTGTCACAACAGTATTCTTATCCGAATATAAGAATACATCACTGCCCTAAGCTGCTAAGGCAAAGGGAAGAGGAAAAGTTTGGCATTTAAGCCCAAACGAAATCCTTAACAACTCACCATGCTGAGGGGAATAGCATGGCTAGCCCAACTCAAACGGTAGTTGGTAAAAGCTAATCAAATCCGTTGATAACTGGGGGTTTGCTAAAAATCCTAATCAGATAAATCTCCTGTCGCGTTAAGATTTCACCTCTGACAGCAAAACTTTTCATGTCATTTTGCTCCAACAGAGCAAGCGACACTCCAAAATATTAGTCAAGTTAAAATCATACCTCTGACATCATAATTCAAAATCAAATGAGATAAGATCCGATTAAATCCCCTGTCACGTTAAGATTTCACCTCTGACAGAAAAGAAAATTCACACTTCATCAAGTCCAACATTACAACCTCTGATGAACGTGCTTTTGATATCGTTAAGTTGAAAATTACCTCTGACGAAAATCCTCTCCCTATCAAGTTAACAGTTACCTCTGATAGTCCGATTCCAAAACTAAATACGTTAACCGTCACCTCTGTTTAGTCAGCTTGTCCCTATACGACCAGATCCTCTGAATAGGTTAAGCTCCAAGACACGTTTAATGTCACCTCTGTTTTTTCCTGATCCGTCATACTAGATGTCACTGAACGGTTAGGATTAAAATAAACACGTTAATATTATACCTCTGCTTGACCTAAAATAAGCACGTTAACATTATACCTCTGCTTGTCCTCTAATGAGTACGTTAAAATCATACCTCTGCTTGTTATGGAATAAATAAATATATTAATAGTTATCTCTATCGACCAAATCTTTTAAAAGGTCTATAACCAAAATTAAAAAATCCAAAATATTTCGAAATTCAGTACGGTTCAATACAGAACTTCAAAAACTTTGGAGGGGGTTATGTAGATACCAAAAAAAAAAAAAAAAAATTCCAAATTTGCTAAGTGGGCACACCCGCGGGTGCACCCGCGGGTTGCAACCCGCGGGAACCCCCGCGGGAAGCAACCCGCGGGAGCACCCGCGGGAAGCAACCCGCGGGAGCCCCCGCGGGAGCCCCCGCGCCGCGGGTTGTTTTCCGTTCTTTATTTCCCGTTGATTTGTTTCCTTGGACTGATAATCCATGATCCGCTTTTTCAGGAGAGAATTGAGCCGGATTTCGAGCTTCTTCGGTTTATAAAATACAGGAATTTAACGGAAAATGGGACTTTTGACTTTCTGGATTCTTGGACTTTGGGGAGATTTTGGGCGAGCTCTGGAAATTGAGAAGCGGAGCAGAGCCATCTTCTCCGGTCGGACGGTCAACGGAGGCAGCAGTAAGACTCCACCGCCACCCGAACCCACTTAAAAAAGGGAATCCACCAATATTCTCGTTCTTGTAATTCTTCGAAATTTTTGTAATCTAAATTCCTATTGTAATTCATCAATTTTTCAATGGAATCAAAGGTTCAATTTTCGGGCGTACAACTGCTAATCAAAGATAGCCTCGCAATTCATAGCGACTGCTAATCAAAGATAACCTCGCAATTCATCGCGACTGCTAATCAAAGATAGCCTCGCAATTCATAGCGACTGCTAATCAAAGATAGCCTCACAATTCATAGCGACTGCTAATCAAAGATAGCCTCGCAATTCATAGCGACTGCTAATCAAGGATAGCCTCGCAATTCATCGCGACTGCTAATCAAGGATAGCCTCGCAATTCATCGCGACTGCTAATCAAAGATAGCCTCGCGGATTCATTGAGACTACTAGTAAAGCTCCGCGTTTCAAACGCAGGGACGACACAATAAAACGGCGATCTCGCCGACAAGATAAGCAATCGTCCAGAATAAACCAAGCCAAAATATCTCAGAATGGTTCTTAGAAAACCAAGAGATGAGGTTTTTACCTTCGGAAAACGCTGCATAGACTGGTTCGCTGTTGCGTTTACCTTCACGGCTGCTGCCATTAATACCGGCCAACTTGCGAAAAGCCAAACTCCTCTGGAGAGACATCCTAATGATGAAAATCTATGGAGAATTGAACGAAGATCAGTTGAAGATCATTCGTGAGTCACTCGAGTTCTCAGAAATTCTTCGGATGAGATGAAGAAGAAGATGAGCCGGAAGCTCTATTTAAACAGAATTTCCGTCGCTTGGTATTCGGCGTGGAAACTCGGGGTAATTAATGACGTAATTACTCATTTCACTGAAGACGAAGTGAAGCTGATTAGCTCCGCGTAAGTGAGCATAACGCGAGATAGACTTGGTATTCTAACTCCGCGTTTCAGTTTGAAGATCCAAAGTATTTCAAAATCTACTAAGTTCGAAGCCATTTTGAAAACTTTGGAGGGGATTCTGTTGGCAGTGAAAATTTCTAAGTTAAAAGAATTTTCCACAACAGAACGCGGAGCCAATTCAATAGCCCCGCGTTTGGTTATATTAACCTTGCGTTTGAATAAAACGCGGAGATGTTTAATAGCTCCGCGTTGATTCCGCAGTCTGGCTTGTATTAGCCTCGCGTTTGAGTAAAACGCGGAGATGATCAATAGCTCCGCGTTTTGGTTATTTAGCGCCGCGTTTTGATGCGATTAAAGCTCCGCGTAAGCAGATAACCAGAATCTCAAATTGATTGAGATTATGATTCTGGGCTTATCCAAATACCCGAATCAAGTCTAATCAGAATTCCATCAAAACTAAGATATTTGATTGGAATCCTTGATGAATGACGAGTTCTATTTAGATAGAAACTCTTGCATTAACCTGGGGCTATAAATACCTTCCTGGTGAAACTCTAAGGGTCTGCTTCCTTTTCGGCATCGGAAGTCATCTTCCTTTTCTGCATCGGAAGTCTTCTATCGATCCTTTGGCAATTCAAGTATGCGAAAGAGCCTTGAAGCTTTTGTTGATCATCTTCTGAAATCTTGGAGAATTCAAGTTACGCACAGAGCCTTGAGTTCGTGAAAATCAGAGAAAATCACCATCTTCTTTCTGGAGTTCTTGAGAAGTTCGAGTTACGCGAGAGAGCCTTGAACAAATCAAAACCAGAGAAGATCGTCTATATTCGGCCGATATCTTTAAAAGAGAAGATTTCAACGTACCGATCGTCCAAAGGAACTACTATAGATTCCATCGCCACAAATCCCACAATATTGTAAAAGAGAGATATTGAAGTATAAATCCTCTCGTTTGTTCTCTTTATATATCTTGTTCACTTCCGTTGTAATCTAAGATGTGTTCAATGGAAGGAAGCGAAGGAACTTTTGCGACGAACAAAAACAGAGTTTTTAGGGCTGAGAAATTCTCAAAGAGGAGAGTCCCAAACAAAGGGAAATAGGGTAACGGAAAAATCTCAAGAGCGGAGTTCCCTCCCCTTCTCCGTGGAAATCAACCGACGCGACGTTCGGATTGTCAACAGAAGTTAGGCTCCACCGCTGTCAAAACCCACAAATTAAAAGGAAAATTGAAATCAATTTTTCCCCATTTTTGTAATCTTGAATTTTTCTGTAATTTTCTTTTTATTGCTGTAATTCAAAAGTAAATTAGCAATGTAAGGAAATTTCCAATTTTCGTGCGTACAAAGAAGGCCAAAATTTGGTTCGTGGACACGTCCATTACCATCCCTAACCACCACCGCCTCCGAAACTAACCCCCTCCCCCACTTTCTCTCTCCTCTCTGCTCTCCTTGCCTTGATCAACCACCCCCTTGCCGTCCCTCCCCCTGTAGCCCTAAATCTGATCCATTTAGAACAAAGAAGAAGAAAAGAGTACACTTGTCAAAACAAATAATAGCAAGCTTGTAATTAAAAGCAATCAGAGTGGGGTGTGCCCTTAGATACCCATTCCTCAAGCATGTAAAATTCTCAGTAGCCCCTCATTTCGTAAGATAATTCCTTTAAGGTCCAATATTGGGTGCTCTTTGGAGACAAAGTCCAAACACCAAGACTAGCGGGAGTTTCTAGAGGGGCACACATTTTTTTCTTAGTGAGACCATCCTCTTTTTTGAAAAGAGACGGATTTTCCTAATGAGCACACTAAAAATTCTAAAAACTGACCTCACTTTCTTTCTCTCCACCACTTTCCTTCCTTCTCTCGCTACTTCCGTTACTTCTCTCCCCCACCTCTCCGAATACATATCCTCCGCCAGCCGGTAAGCTTCTCTCACCAGACGCAACAATCCATGTCCTCTTCTCTTTTCTTTTTTTTAATTTCGCTTGATATATTCTTCTTCCGTCGCTCGAGCACCCAATGGCCCCTCCCCACACCGGTGTTACTGCTCATCCACGCGGGCGCGTTGTATGCCCCCGAAAATTGTATCTTTGAGTCCATTGCAAAATTATTTGAATTACAACGAAATTGAGATTACAAAAAATATCGAGAAATAACAAGAACGGGAATATTAATTTATTCCCTTTTTTATGCGGGTTCGGGTGGCGATGGAGTCTTGCTACTGCCTCCGTTGACCGTCCGACTGGAAGAGATGGCTCTGCTCCGCTTTCCAATTTTCCGAGCTCGCCCGAAATCTCCCCAAAGTCCAAAGTCCTCTCTCCAATTAAATTCCTGTGTTTTATAGACCGAAGAAGCTCCAAATCCTGCTCGATTATTCCTGAAAAACCGGATCACGGAATATTAGCGAAATAAAATAGGAAATAAATAATCGGAAAAGAACGGAAAATAACCTGCAGGTTGGCACCTGCGGGAGCGCGGGTTGCAACCCGCGGGTGTCCCCACTTAGCAATTTTTTTATTTTATTTTATTTTATTTATTTTTTTTGGTATCTACACGCGTGCCGCCGGCCTCCGCGGGTGCCGCCTTCCCTCTCTTCCCTCCTGTTCTTGCTGTCCGAGAACAGTCCAAAAGGGTAAGGGACCGGCCGAAGCCAGCCCCACTTTTCTTCCTCAACGCACGCACAGCCGCGACACTGCCCAGCGCCGCTGGGCCTGCTGCCGCCGACGTCAAGCCCCTACTTTGTCCGGCCTGAACGTAGCGATGAAGACCCCCTTGCTCTTCTCTCTTGTTGCTTGTCTTTTGAGCTTGGATCTTTGGTGTTGAAGTTGGGTTGTCTAGCCCGAATCAATATTTGGAGTTTGCAGTGAAAAACGAGCACACTTTTGATCAATGTTTGGAGTTTGCGGTGAAAAACGAGCACACTTTTGATCAATGTTTGGAACTTGCGGTGAAAAACAAGCACATTTTTTATCTCGCTGTCACCATTACCCAATCATCTCCGTCACAACCGCTCCATCGATGCAACCAAAACTCCTTAGACCGAAAAAAGAAAAACTCTTAGGCTCAATGCAAACAAAAAGAAAAACTCAAAATTAGGATTTTGCTGGGGTTTAATGCGGTCTTAGTGGCGGAGGAGAGCAGGAGCTGCGGCAGCGAAAGAGTAATGCAGTGGAGAAGATGAGAGAGAAATAATAGAGAGGGTTAAGATACAGATATTTTTGTCTTAAGATTTAAATAACAAAATTATAAATAAAATAAACTTTTAAGTAGGCTAACTGTCAAAAAAGGTGTGCTCCTTTGGAAATTCCCAGACTAGCTTCATCTACCCGTTTCCTGTATGCCAGACTAAATCACTCATCCCGGTAAAATGGAAGACGGTAAATTATAGAATAATGCTAGAGCCAGCAACCGTTCTCTCGTGATCCACCAGAACTCTCAAATTTATGAGAAAATATTTGGAATCCACCGATCGTGTAGATCATAATAATATCTTACTCGGCTTTGAACTAGTTTTAATATCAGATCAACCTTTATATCAACTCTGTCTTCCAATGTTGACGTCTTCTCAAAAATTAAAAATTAAAAAAAATAAAAAATAAATAAATAAATTGAAGGGGATCACGACTTCTGCAACAATTTGAAAATTACTAAGCTAGTACTAGTCGGTAGAGATAAAAAAAAATAAAAATTGCACAATCATAATTGATAGGACAATAGGGGAGGTAGCTGAGTTGACACTAATACTTTCGATGGCTTTGTGAATAGAGGTAATCAGTTAAGTGTGACAGAGCGCCGATGATGACAGAGTCGTTGGCTCATGACTGACAGCTGCTCGTTGAGTTGTTATGGGAAGGGAAGAAAATAAGCAGATTCATAAGTCAATTCTCAACTTACCATATTCAAAATTTTTATTTTTAATTTAAAATTTTGAATAGAACTGATCAAAAACTGTTTATTGAATTCAATCATTCTCATCCCAAATTATATGTGTAGTCGTGCTCTTCAAGACTTTTTTTATTCCTAGTTGCTCTTCTTTCTCTTGATTTTTTCCATCCATCACATTAACACGAGAAAAAGAAGAATCAATCTTGAAAAAGAGTTTGTCCATTTATAACGGCAAATATTCTTGGTGATTTTTGCAATTCAAAAGCAAATTTTACACCATCTTCAAGGTTTACAAACTATTAGACTTGATCTTAGTAATGTCGCCTTGGTAATACAACTAAACAACCTTCTAATTTGATGAGGGCAAAGTTTTTCGAGGAATATATGCATAATATTATGTTTTATATTCTTATTCATGTATTAAACGGTCACATGAACTTATGCATAAATAAAAATTATGTAAATCTGTAGCCTTTTCCATCACAAAACGATAAGGGTTGTGCTACAAAGTCTAATTCATTGACTCTTGATGGGTCTCGCCTCGAGGCCGCCCTCCTTCCTCTTCTCCAGAGAGTACGGCATGTAAGTCCCAAAGATCTTGTCCCACACGACGAAGAACGGCTGCGAGAAGTTGTACTTGTTGCCATAGAGCTGGTGGTGGATGTCATGGTACGCGCTGTTATTGTCGAACAGCATGTTCAGTGGGTTCCCCGGGAGCCAGAGCCCGCAGTGGTCGTTGATGCTCTTGCAGGTCGCGAACGAGAAGAAGAAGATGCTCGTCCGGGGGGTCATTCCCGAGATCAGGAACGCAAGGGCACCCGCTGTCGTGTCGAGGAGGAGGCCCTCCAACGGGTGGTTGTAGAGGGCACCGTAGGCGTAGGGGACGATGAGGCGGTGGTGCTGGGAGTGGATGTGCTTGTACAAGAACTTGTTCATGTGCATGTACCGGTGCGTGAAGTACTGCCATGCGTCCACCACGAACATGGCCACCACGAACTGTAGGGCGACCACCGGGAATGGCGGCTGGGGCTTGGCTTCCGCTGATCCATCCTCAAGCACCTTGCAGAATAAATCGTACGCATCTCAATTTCCTGACTGATATCTCAAGTAGCTAGATAGTAGTTGGATGTGTGTATGTATATACTTACGGTGAATATGAGGAGGGAGATTGCGACTTGCATGGCCTGCTGGAGGAGGACGCCCTTGACGACGGTCCACTTGGAGACAATGTTCTTCTTGTCCTCGTCGGCCTTTGGGTGGAGGCGGTAGTCGTCGAGGGAGCTGAAGAGGTAGTAGATGCCGGAGTAGACCCAGTAGACACCGATGGGCACGAAAGTGCTGAGCAACTCATCCGACATCTCCAACGCCATCTTGATCTTTGGTCGATTGAAGAAGAGGAAGAAGAAGAAGAAGCTCAAGCACTTGAATTTTGTTGGTTAGTTGCCTTGCCTTTGTGAGACTGAACTGCTTATTGATATATATGCAACAATTTGTATTGGAGTCGCTTGCTGCATGTAGTCTACAAAGGGGGGCTACAGAGCTTAGGTTTGAATATTTCTTTGGTGCATGTTGTTTAATTTTCAAAGGATGTGACTGTAATAAACATAGTCAATGAAAATTTTATTTTATTTTATTTTATTTTATTTTATTCTTTCCGTTCCTCTTTGTTTCATTTTTCCTTCTATGTTGTTTTTCTTTTTTTGAATAACAAATTAAGAAGAAAACAACTAGTGACTAAAAAAAAAAAAGAATCAAAAACAAAAATTACTTGCCTATAGCATTTTCATAGCAGAAGCCACTTCCAACCACTATATTATAATACAAAATAATTTTTATCAAATTTTACTATAATTTTAGAGTTTTGATATAGTACCGAAAATTTCAAAATAGTACCACAACAACCAGACTAGAACTGTCCCACATCATCTTGACTTACCACCTAACTGCAGCCAAACAAGACCTCAAAAACAATTCATCATCAAATTTCTCTCATCTCGCTATCCCTTGAATCGGTAATCAAATTGAACCAAAGAAAAAAAAAAAATCTTCCATACTCTTTTTTTGACGATAAAATGGCAGGATATTTCCCTCCGCGTTCCATTAAAGAGAAAATAAAATCTCCCATACATACTCTTATGGAGTGCTTGCGTTTGACAATTCATATGTGCATGCTTATATCATCCCTTGCGTGGACATTTCATGTTAGAAACAACCAAGTTCCCTAAAATCTGTAATTTTGCAAAACTTGCATAGAAGTCTTTAGTCTTGGTCCACAGTTTTGAATCTTGAATCGATCAAACCTTCAACCTTCATCTTTAGGGCACACTATAAAAGCAGAGGGTAGCCTTCCAAACTTTCTCAAGCATTCAAAAAAAACCCTAGAGAAGGCAGCTGACAGAGGTTAAGCAAAACTTCGAGAAGTTTGAATTTTGATTCCAATGGCAATTGAGCTCTCCGATGATGTGCTGAGCACCTTTGTGCCCATTGTTGTGTACTGGGTGTTTTCGGGCATATACGGCCTCCTCGGCTACATGGAGGGCTCCCGTCTTCACACCAAGATCGAAGAAGACGAGAAGAACATCGCATCGAAAGGGCGAGTCCTCAAGGGGGTGCTCCTACAGCAGCTCGTTCAGGTCATCGTCGTCTTCTCTCTCTTAAAGGTACATGATCTCCCCTCGCATGCACTCCAAATGTCTCTTGTTACACTTCAAACATGTACTGAACATGAATAATATGACTAGCTCATCGGCGACGACAGCGGGGTACCGCCACCACAACCGTCCCTCCTCGTAATGGCGTGGCAGTTCCTGGTCGCGATGGTGGTGCTCGACTCATGGCAGTACTTTGGGCACCGGTACATGCACGTCAACAAGTTCCTGTACAAGCACATCCACTCGGTCCACCACGCCCTGGTCGCCCCCTACGCCTACGGGGCCCTGTACAACAACCCCATCGAGGGTCTCTTCCTCGACACCATCGGAGGGTCCATGGCCTTCCTCCTCTCGGGGATGACTCCCCGGACGAGCATCTACTTCTTCACCTTCGCCACGATCAAGACCGTCGACGTCCACTGCGCGCTGTGGCTGCCGTGGAACCCTCTTCAGTTCTTGTTCGACAACAACTGCGCGTACCATGATGTGCACCACCAGCTCAAGGGGAACAAGTACAACTACGCGCAGCCGTTCTTCATCTCCTGGGACAAGATCTTCGGTACCCACATGCCGTACAACGTCGTCGAGCGGCAGGGCGGAGGGTTTGAGGTTCAGCTGGCCAAGAAGCAAAAATGATTGGCGATCAGTACTCAAAGCGTAGCTCAGTAATAATAAGTTCGTTACAACCTCAACAATAAAAAAAAAAAAAAAAAGTAATAATAAGCTCGTGTATATGAATATTTTGTGACTTGATTTTGATTCTTTTTGCAGCTCAATGTGGGTGAAATAAGCCCTTGGTGTTCATGTACATGATATGATTATGTATAAGAAAATCTAATTGAAGGGAAGAAAAATGTTTAAGAAAATCTAATTATGTTTAATTTACTCTAGTTAGTGTAGATTTCTTTTTTCTTTTCTTTTCTTTTTTTTTTTTTTTTTTTTTTTTTTGATACAGTTTTTCTTGGTTTGGTTCTAGTATGTGGCTTATATATGAATAGAGTAACGAAATAACTAATCAAATAAGCATGTTTTTAAGACTTTTCATGAAAATTTTCCGCCAACTCTCAATTTTAGGATAATTTTCATTTGATGAAATTTGAGATGGAAATTTAAGAATATTTTATTATATATAAATAGCTAAACATTTATTAGGATAAAATCAAATAAAAAGCTTGGTTATAAAAATAAAAAAAAAATCTCTCCACAACACTCAACAACTCAAATTAATAGAATAAAACTAACAGCTCTTAATATTTGGATACGAGAGATTATATCTAATTTGTTAGGTTTTATTATATGTAAACATCTTTGTGAACAAACGATTTTGAAAATAGTTAAAATAATAACATATATAGTGTTTTTTTTTTTGGCTAGTCAATAACATATATAATTGCAAGAAGGCGGCTGAGAAGGGTACATTGTATGTACAAATAAGAGACGCATCTAATACCAAATGTAAGACACTAATTCGTTGGTCCACAGAAAGCAATTTCATTCCCTATAAGCTTCATAGGTACGAAGGGGAGCGATGAGGTAGCCCCCTTACTTTTGACTTTTCAACCCGATGCAAAGTAGTGGGATTAACCATTAATATAGCATAGTTTTCTGAAATCGAAAGAGATTTTGACTTTTCAATGAGACAGAGGAAGTGACAACTAGTTGGACCAGCCCTGTCGATCCTCTCCCACAGAGGAAGCAGAAGTAGGATTAACCATTAATATAGCACATTTTTCTGAAATCAAAAGAGCTTTTGACTTTTCAATGAGACAGAGGAAGTGTCAACTAGCTGGACCAGCCCTGTAGATTCTCACCTACAGAGGAAGCAGATATAGAATTAACCATTAACATAGCAGAGTTTTCTGAAATCGAAATAGGTTTTGAATTTTCAATGAGACAGAGGAAGTGACAGCTAGCTGGACCAGCCCTGTCAATCTTCACCCGCAGAGGGAGCAGAATTAGGATTAACTATTAACATAGTAGAGTTTTCTGAAATCGAAAGAGGTTTTGACTTTTCACTGAGACAGAGGAAGTGACAACTAGCTGGACCAGCCCTGTCGATTCTCATCCGCAGAGGAAGCAGAAATAGGATTAACCATTAACATAGCAGAGTTTTCTGAAATCAAAAGAGGTTTTGACTTTTCAATGAGACAGAGGAAGTGACAGCTAGCTGGACCAGCCCTTTCGATCCTCTCCCGCAGAGAAAGCAGAATTAGGATTAACCATTAACATAACAAAGTTTTCTGAAATCGAAAGAGGTTTTAAATTTTCAATGAAACCGAGGAAGTGACAACTAGCTAGACCAGCCCTTTCGATCCTCTCCCACAAAGGAATCAGAATTAGGATTAGCCATTAACATAGCAAAGTTTTTTGAAATCGAAAGAGGTTTTGACTTTTCTATGAGACATAGGAAGTGATAGCTAGCTGGACCAGCCTTTTCGATCCTCTCCCGCAGAGGAAGCAGTTAACCATTAATATAGCAGATTTTTCTTAAATCGAGAGAGGTTTTGACTTTTTAATGAGACAAAGGAAGTGATAGCTAGCTGGACCAGCCCTTTAGATCCTCTCCCGCAGAGGAAGCAGTTAACCATTAATATAGCAGAGATTTTCTGAAATCAAAAGAGGAGAAGCACCGTGTGAAAGATGCATAATCCCCTCATCCCCTTGTTTTGTTGCCTTCTAGCCCCTACAACACTGACTGCAAAGCCCTTCAATAAGCTTTAATGTCTCCCAAAGAAATATCTGCTCAAGTCAGATAGCCTTTGGTCGGAATAGAGGAATAAGACAACAAGCACTTAAATAAATAAAACATGATAAAACTATAAACTGAGTAAGTGAAAAATATATTTATATTCTAAAGTGTCAATAAACTGTACAATGACTATCCTTTTATAGGTGAAGGAGGCAAACGTAAAAGGCAAAGACAAGAGAATATATAATTTGATGATAATTACATAAAATCCTTAATCATCATAATCAGCCTAATTAGGGATATTTGACAAATATACTAATTTAGTAAGATATTCTGGGATATGTTAATAAATTAGAAAATTTGTCAAATATACTAATTTAGGAAAATATTCTAAATTAGTGGGATATACTAATAAAACACACGGATAAAAACTAGCAAAACAACAAGGTATCCGAAGGGATACAAACACAAACAACCAGAGGTTATACATACATCCGAAACGAATCTAATTGAGCTATTTTTATTCTTAAAAGAAGAGATTTGATATGTGTGATTCTATCTCTCATCGCAATGTTCACAAGTCAATTAGAGAAATTTTCCTTCTAAACTATCTTTATTCAGCATAATTCACGCACATATTATCTTTATTCAAGTGTATAATTAGATACAGAGTTGTGCAAAGTAGCAATCCCATAGCATGACAGCGACTCCCTGGATCATTTTAAAAGGAGCTGATAATACTTGTTGCTCTCTCAACTGTTGAATTTTATCTATTATTATTAATCAAAAAATATTCTTTAGATTTTTTAAATTTTTTTAGGTAATTACCTTCAAGCATGCATGCGGAGTTTGAAAAGTACACGGTCCACGTGTTGACATTTTGGTGGAACTTGCCTCATGGCCGGGGGTTTAGGCTTAGTTTAATTTATTTAATTTGAAGATTATTACATACACATGGATTAGTTAGTTCGTGTAATATTTATCAAAATTTTCGTCCACTGATCTCTAAAATAATTATAATTCATGTTCCAGTCAAAAAATCCTACCATAATTTACATGCAACTTCAATTAATTAACTCTTTTTTGTTCAAACAATCCGCTTGATTAATTTTAAATATGGTTAATTAGTTAGACTTTTAATTCATGACTTAGCTTGCAGGTTGCGGGCTAATGAAGGTTTATTAATTCATACATGTTGATTAGTCGTGTAATATTAGTCAAAATTATCATCCGCTGATATAAATTACTCAGTTATAACTATTATTCACACCATTTGCGTATCAAACATTCTTGTTTATAATATATCATTGATTAGAATAGATTGATGAATTTTATGCCAAATATATATACAATAATACGAGTCGATCCAGGAAATTTTATAAAAATAAGTAGATTTGTTCTTACGTAGTCTCATAGTTGAAAATTGGAACAATTGATCATTTTATTATGAATATTTTGTTATAGCTCAAATGATCGTATATATTTAAATTTTATAATTATTAAACTTTTTTTTACACACTACTTAAGTAGAAAAACGCCTCCCCGAGTTTGTACGTTTCCTATTACTTTAAATTTAAATTCTTTGTATAGTGTATTGGATGTCGGTATTATTTTTATTATTATTATTAGAGGTATTTACAGATCTGTCATCTTTATAAATTATAATTTAGTCCCTCAAATCTTTATATTTAGGATTTAGTCCCCAAATCCTCTAAGTTACTATAATTTAGTTCCCCAATTTATATTTTGGACCAATTTTTTCGTTTTACCCATGATTTCCTTCACTTAATTCTCTCTTCCCCTCTCTTCTTAGTTCTTATTGGGTTCCGCTTTTTTCTTCTCTTCTCTCTCTATTCATTTATTGGGTTCTCCCTCTCTATATTGAGAGCAAATGTATTATTCTCCACGAAATGTATTAAATCTAGAAATGAATTTATCCAATATAGAGAGTGAGAACCCAATAAATAAATTTATATTGAGACTTAAAGGTTTAATACATTTAGTGGAGAATAATATATTTGGTCTCAATATAGAGAGGGAGAACTCAATAAATAAACAGAGAGAGAAAAGAAGAATAAGAGGAGAATCCAATAAGAACTAAGAAGAGAGGGAGAAGAGAAAAGGAGAATTAAGTGAAGGAAATAAAAGGTGAAACGGAAAAATCAGGACAAAATATAAACTGGGAGACTAAATTGTAGTAATTTAAAAGATTTGGGAGACTAAATCCTAAATATGAAGATTTAGGGGACTAAATTATAATTTATATAGATGTAACGGACAAATCTGTTAATACCTCTTATTATTATGTATATGTATGTGAATATATATTTTGTTAGTATTATATATTCAGAAAAAAAAAATATAAAGTTATTAATCTCGATAAGCGAACTAAAAAAATAAAAGTATGAGTCACTACTATTTATTTTCTCCAGTAGAATAATAAGTGGAGTCTAACTGTGAGATCTGTCCTATCCTTTCCAATGATTTGGAATTCAAACTTCATAAGTTTCAAAGTAGATTTTTCTATTTTTCTAAATATTATATATTATTGTTGCTATTATCATCTCTATTACAAATATTCTAAATATTATATTTTACCGTGAGATTGGTTATTGTCATATTAAATTATAAAGAACTGGCAAGACAATGAGGTAGCGTATGCATATCTACTAATACTATTCAAAACATCAAAATTCTTCACTTTGAAATGAACATAAATGGCAATAACAAATTAAAATCAAATTAAAATGCGTGCCATGCCAGCTACCACTAACGTGTGATCTTGATTAGTTGCGAGCAGCCATTGTTGTTGCTTACTATTCTCCCATGAGTCTTTTAAAATTTTCGTCCACCAAGTCACCCAAGAGTGACTTTAGAACTAAGCTAGATAGCCGTCATTTTTTCCAGTGGCTCCTAAGTCCAAATCACTCGGTCAATAACTCATTTTCATGATCACATCACTACGAATTTTCATGATTACATCATAACAACTTTCATAATGTACAACTACTTTTATAATGTATATGTTGCGATGTGATCATGAAAATGAGTTTTATTGTTTGGACTCGGGAAGTATCCGACGTAGACGAATATACATTATCAATAGAAGTTATTGCTGGGATCTTGTTATTATTTCCATCGTATCAAATACTGTTCCAACTACTTTTATAATGTATATTTTTATGTTATTGATGGATACTTCTTTGGTCCAAACAATAAAAGAACTTATTTTTATGATTGCATCACAACAAACGAATATACATTATGAAAGTAGTTAGGACAGCGTTTGATACGGCGCAATTATATATATATATAAATGCACGGACTTGATCGTTAGTTTGGCGCATCAATAAGTTTGACTACGACTCGATTTTCTTTTGGACTGTTCTTTGAAGACGAATTGTTAGATCTTTAGACAACATGTATTTGTTAAAGTGATAACGAAACGTTCAATTTTGAATTGATTCTACTTTGTTTTTATTGACTTGACTATGGTTATCAAATTCTAAAGTTAATCCATAGCAACGGAGTTAACCTGCTGCCACATTTTTTTCTAATTGACTTAATCATAGGGATGGGATTGAATGAGTCCACTGATTAATTTTTTACCGAATCTATAAATTTTTAAATTAGAAAAGTAAAACTTTTATTTTTAATTGAAAATTTGAAAGAGGGCAAGTCAAAAGTATGTATATGAATGAACGTGTATATTCTTATTCCTAATAATAGTTGGTTGTTAAATTAATCTAAAATTCTAAACCCTAGTGTCAACTTTTAACAACATTTGCGGTTAGTGTTGTTTAAATCAAGCTTCGAATTTCAAATCACACACATACACATGCAAAACAAATGGCAAAGCTTATTTTTAAAGAGTCTTAGATAAGAAGAAAATGAGATAGTCATGTCGACCATTTTTTAAAGATGACAACAAGAAATGAAAATTATATTTATATTTTTCCTGCAATTTTGCAGGAAAAGCTGCAAAAACTTCCTTCCACCTGCGACTCGAAGTAAAGGGGTTGTGATTACACATGGATCAGGATGTGCAAGCAATTGAAAAGATGAATATAGTGAAAAAGAGGTTATGTTCTAATGGGTGTAGACACGCCACCAATTCACGTAAATCCTCCCGTATTCTTCTTGTCACTCGTTTTTTTCTTTTGATTGCGATTTAATTTATTATTTATAACAACTATTCTATTCTGAAGGCTCAAATTTCAAATATACAGTGACTTGTAAGTCAAGTCTCTACCAAAATTCGCACATGTACATATATTGCCATCAGCATTCAAACTGAGCACACAGTGCAGTCAAGTATTGATGCTCGTGTAGTCAAATAAAGCTCAAGCAATTGACAATTCATTGGCCTTTTCCAAGGAGAAATATTGGATTTTTGATGTAGGATTGTATCATTTTGACCTTTCCAATCGCTTTAATTTCTTCTATAGAACATGCTATTTTGTTGTCTACAGGTACGTACCTTCTTCGAAGTTAAGATCCAAATTTTTTTTTTTTTGTTGTTGTTGTTGTTTACAGGTACGTACCTTCTTCCCCAGTTATTCTTTATTTTTTTCCCTTTATCTCTAACATGTTACCTTCTTTCCTACGTATTCTTTAATTTTTTTCCCTTTATCTCTAACATGTTCCATATTCTCTCAATCTGCTTTTTATTTCTTTTTTAAGAGAAATCTTATTGTTTTTGTCTCTTTATTTTTATCATAGCACAAAGATCAATTTTTAAATATCTATTCTCCATATGATTTTTTTTACAATGGTCAAAATATATTTTATCATAAGTATTCTACGAAATATATTTCCTCTACAAGATAAGTAATAAAAAAAATTCATAACATTTTTATTTTAAGGACATATTCTTATTATTCCATATTCGTCGATTTTTTTTATTTTCTACTTATTTAATATCTCTTTATTTTATGTCTTGTCTTTCTTAAAATCTATAGAGGTAGAAAAGAATTTCAAAATAAAAAATTAATAACTCTCGTATATGCAATGACAAATAATTTTTAGAGATTTATTATAATAAAACAATCTAACTATCATTATCAACAAAAAAAATCCCTAAATCTGTTCCTCTTTTATATAATAATAAGAAAAGGTAAGATTTTTTTATTTTAGCATATCTTTCTTTGTTATTTTATTTTTTATTTTTTAATATTTTAAATCTCATCATGTACATTTGAATTTTTAACAACAAATAATTTTTTAAAAAAATCTGAAGAAAGAAATTATAGAATACAAAAATTTCAATAATTCTATGAATTTAAGGGGGAAAAAATCATGGCGTTTTCCCTATTTTATTACAGGGAGAATGGTTAAATATGATTAAGAAATTTAACAATTTCATTAATTTAATCCAAAAAATACTATATTTACATTAAAAAATAAATAAATAAGTTCTCCTATAAACTCTCCAACAACTTTTGTTAAAAAAAATTACTAAATCTTACATTAGTTCCTCTTTAAAGTAATCTTTAGAAAGAAATTTATATGGTAACATATCTTTCTTTGTTTATTGCATTTTAGATATATTAAACTATTTTAGGGACTCTACATTTAAAATTTAGTATTCTTTTGAACTTTATACTTTAAATTAGAAAATATTTCAATATTACTAAACATATCCATAAGAAATATAATGATATTTTTTAATAAAAACAATTAGTATAAAGGAGCAAAATCAGATGGGTTCATTCAAATTTTCTAGAATTTTGAATTTATTGTATTTGTAAAACTAAAGAAAAAAAAATAAACTTAACTACTATCTCTAAAATTAAAAATAGCACATGACATAATTGCATCTACCATGTTCTTCTCTAACCACCTATTCCATATTTCAATTTTTTTATAATTGCATCAACCATATGAATATTCTCCTTTTCAATTTCTATCTTGCTAAACAAAGAGGAGAGAGAGAGAACTTCCGATTAAGAAAATAGAAAACATCCCAAAAAATTATAAAATTAGGATGGGACTTCCCCAATTTCAATTTTTTTTCAAATTTATACGAAATATAAATTCCAAAACATACATGCTCAACAACTACTAGCCTCAGAAAAAGGAAAAATTTTAAAATAAAAAAAATATATAACTACCACATAGAAAATAGGAAACTACCACTATGAAAGGACATGAATGGGGAGGATTATTTTTCAAAAATTAAATATATGGTTTATAAAAGAAAAATTATAAAAAGTTAGATTTATTCTAAGTTTTAGATGATGAAAGATTACTCCTAAGTTTTAGATACTGAAAGATTGTAGATAATTAGAAAGCAATTAATAAATAATTCATTAACATAAGAGACAGAGAGTTTGTATGGGAGTTATTTTACTTATTCCTAAGATTACACAAGTCATATTCCTTCATTTTAATAACTAAAACTAAATTATAATATTAATAAATTATAACTCAACATGTTTACTTCAGCATAAGTCTCAAAAAAAAAAAAAAAAAAAAAAAAAAAAAAAAAAAACTATTGAATCCTACAATTTTACGCATCCTCAACAGCCAAATGATTCTAAATCATTTACAAAAGCTAGCTAAATAGAACATAAGATGTCAATTTATTTTAACTTTTCATATATTTTAATTAGTGTTTGTAACATTTTATTGTTTATATATATATATATATATATATATATATATATATATATATATATATATATATATATATATATATATATATATATATATATATATACAGAGAGAGAGAGAGAGAAATGGAAATGAGCTGACAGCTCACACAAGTTACTTGAGTTGCAGTTTATTTACACTATCTCCAATAATCTTTTTTTTAAAAATTCTTTTGGATTATGATCTTGACCCCTTAGGGTTCACTCATACCCAATTTCTTGGGTTTAGTTTTGATTTGATCCTCCATCAAGTTAACACAAAATTAACGGTTTTAAATAAATAAAATATTTTATATATACTTGATGAAAGGGTAAATGAACTCTAAAATTTATGAAATTTAATCCGAAAGAAGTTAAGGAGATAGAGAACATAATTGTAAAAAAAATTAAAGAAAAATCATTGGATCATTATAATTTTGTCGCTAACTCACATAACTTTTCCTGAGCTGGCGGCTCACCTACAGTAATCTCATATATATATATATATATATATATATATATATATATATATATATATATATATATATATATATATATATATATATATATATATATATATATATATATATATATATAAACAATACACAAGTTAATTTTAAATTCAAATTTCTGATTTTGATCTATATATGACCAATATATACTTTCATAACTTTGTTTTAATAAATATAACAAAACTTTAAATATTCTTTATGTATTTGTTCAATACAAAAGTAATGACCAAAATTATGAGTGATAAATGTTAAAAAAACTTTAAAGTCAAATTAACAAAAATAAATTGACATCTATAGAAGTTATATGCAACTCTATTTTCAACCTATCAATGTTCTCTAAAAGAAGGAGAAGCATTCAAAATTAACTTAAACTTTATTTATTTATAGTTTTCTAAAAATAATCTTTTTATAAGCAAAAGGGAAAGAAAAATCCAATTTAAAAAAACAAGAAAAATTCAAGATGGGGTTTTTGTAATTTCGGAGAATTTACAAATTTATATAAACACAAATCCCAAAATATACAATGTGCCTTATAAATACTACCTTAGAAAAAAGTAAAAAAAAAAAAAATAGATAACAAGAACTCCACCTTCTCCATAATAAATACATTCTAATATTACCAAGCGTTGCACATGTTTCCTACTATTGAAAATTTATAATTTCTTAGGCATATAAAATATAAACTTCCCAAAATTCACTAATAAACATAAACAACACATCACTTTTCCAAAAATTTATATCATTTTGTAAAAATTGATAGATAACTTTTTGAAAGCATTGTATTAATTTGGTTTACACATTTTTAATGTTGTATGCGATATCATATTTTTATGGAATAAAATAATATACTTATTTTCTTTTTCTCTCTCCAATAATTACTTGCAAATAATATATGCATAATAATATTTTTTTGCTATAGTTATCGTAGTGGTTATGAATTGATATACCTCTGTTTAATCAAGAACTCCAACCTCCCCAAAATAAATGCGTTCAAATTTTACCAAGCATTGCACGGATTTCTCACTTGTTTAGTTCTAAGGTTTCCATTGATAAACAATAGAAATTTTTCTGAAAGAGATGCTTATCTTAAATATAATTTATCGATGCAGAAAAAATAATCAATCGCAAGAATTTGAGATATTAAAAAAATAAAAATACACAAAAAAAAAACTCAATAATGCCTTGGTGGTTATATGTTGCAATAATGTAGAAAACAGAAATAATAAATTACATTTTCACGAACTCAACTAATTAAAAAAAAATTGACTTAAAACGCCAGAGTAATACTCTTCGCATTCCATTAATATGATATAACAAAACATAATGCATAGCCTAAAAATATTACTCTTCGCATTCCATTAATATGATATAACAAAAAATAATGCATAGCCCAAAAATCAAAGAGGGGCCACAAGAGTTCAAACTTCAAAACCCGCTAATAGTATATACAAGGAAGTTAGAAAATATTTGAAAATTTCTGATCGCCATCAAGAGAATCACTTTCCATCTAGAAATTTAATTTACGATTTCATCATTTTTTTTTGGGCTGAATGAACAATGAGCTGCACTTGATGCTCAAGATCACAGGCGGGCACAAATATATATATATATTTTTTCTCTTTTGAGTTATTCACATGAAATACTATATTAATTTCTCGTAGACATAATCTAACGATGATCAATCTAACGTGGCTTCTCTTTGGCCGGCCGCGCCTCCAGCCCGCCGCCGTCCCTCTCCGCCAGCGTGTACGGCATGTGGGTCCCCAAGATCTTGTCCCACGTGATGAAGAATGGCTGCGAGAAGTTGTACTTGTTTCCGTACAGCTGATGGTGCACGTCGTGGTACGCGGTGTTGTTCCAAAAGAAGACATGGAACAGGTTGAAGGGGAGCCACAGCCCGCAGTGGTCGTCGATCCCTTTGATCGTGGAGAAGGAGAAGAAGAAGATGGAGGTGCGGGGGCTCATGCCGGTGACCACGAACGCGAGGGCTCCGCCGAGGGTGTCGAGGAGGAAGCCCTCCACCGGGTGGTTGTACTGGCTCCCGAACGCGTACGGGACCACCAGGCGGTGGTGCCACGAGTGGATGTGCTTGTACAAGAACTTGTTCAGGTGCATGTACCGGTGCCAGAAGTACTGCCACGAGTCGATGATGAACATCCCGACGAAGAACTGGCTAGCGATGACTATGGCGGATGGCGTCTGTTCGGCTCCGCTCGCTGCATCCTTCTTCTCTCCTCCCGTGAACTGTTAGAATATAAAATAATAACCCTCAGCAATCAATCTATCAAAATATAAGTGAGTAGTCTGGATCATCACTATCCTCTTTTGTTCTATTCAATCGGCTCGTTAGTGAGAGACTAACTCTATGCATATGCTAAGGCTACCGTGGCTCGTTAATAGTTGATTGAAGGAGCACATGGGACCTTGGCCTACTGTTTATGACAAAAAAAAAAAGAAAAAAGATGCTTGTAATGGTTACATACCTTGAAGACGATGAAAGCCACCAGTGCTTGGATGAACTGCTGGGAGAGGACGGCAATGGCGACATTGCGCTTGGAGACGAGGTTCTTGACGTCCTCGTCGCGTCGAGAGTGGAGGCGGTACTTGTCAAGAGAGCCGAGCATCATGTAGAAGCCAGAGTAGACCCAGTAGACCACAATGGGCACTACAATGGCCAAGACCTCATCGGAGGGAAAGCAGCAGTACTCCATTGATTTTTTGTTGTTGATTTTTTTGATGAATTGAAGAAGAAGAGCACTTTTTTGGCGGATGGTTTGGCTTTGGTGGGAGAGAGAGAGGTAAGTTTATATAGAGGATGAGAGATAGATTAAGTTCTTGTTTTTGTATTTTATATTGCATGTGGTCGAAGATTTTTCAGAACAATGCTACAGAGTTAGATAGGTTGACCATCTTTTAAGTTGTTAGTTTTTCCCTTGAATATGTATGTGAAGAAAAGTCTGATTCTTTTGGTTACAAGATAAAGTTTATGTGTAGTTGCTGGTAACTCTATTTGCATCAGGGGATTAGGTATAAGATTGGCCTCTAAAAAACTACACCAAATTACATCACCTAATACTAATTTTTCTTCGTTTAACCAAATCCTTCAACAAATCCCCTTTTTTTTTTTTTTGTTTTTGGCTCACACGACTCATTGATGGCTAAAGAGAAGAGTAAAGAATTGCTTGTTTAAGCTAGTTTAGTCTCCTTACATCAATTCAACACCTAAAGCTCTTTTTTATCAATGTACCTTGTATTCTCCTCTACATCTTGAGAAGTATTATACGATACTAAAATTTATACTATACAAGGTAAATTGCACTCTGAGTTTGATTCGGATCCTAACGATAGGATTGAGCTTATGTCTCATTAACCCGGAAGAATGTATATTACATGATCGAGATTTTTGAATCTGTTGGGGAGAAACTTCGGGCCCAACAGGATGGAAGCATGTGATAGCATCTAAATACAAATCTGAGAATCTATCTAATCTAAAAACTTAAACTGATACGAAACTGATAGGTAAAGGTCCAAACTTTGTTGGATGGACCGTGAGAAACCAGATCTAAAGTTATTTGCGTCACCCGACTACTTCGGGCTTCACACCGACTTTATTCCCTCTCAGGCCACAACTTGGATTCTTGACCCGACGACAATTTGGCCCCGTGGAAAACCCCAGAAACATCGGGCCCAATCGGATGGATAATGTTTTTTTTTGGGGGGGGGCACAATATCCAAATTAGTCTCTCATCTCTTACAAATATTGAAGAGGGATGATACGATATTACTAGAAATAAGGTTCATTAGTTAATATGTGTATAGTGCTAAAATGAAATTCTTAAAAAATGTTAGCAAAATGCAACTATAAGTATTAGAAAGATTGTATGCGTAAATATAGTCGAATAATAATTTAGAATTATTATGTTTCGATAAATTCTAATTAATAAAATACGAAAAAGTTACTGTCACACTTTATACTCAAAATAGTGGATAATCTAGCTTTATGCACCTCAGTGTTACTCTAAATTATAAAAAAAAAAAAAAAAACTAAATAAACTTTTGAATTTATGTGTTGGAACCATTTAGCTATTAAGCACATAGGTAATGCTTTTACTCTAAACCCTTTTGATTCAACTTTGGCATACGCAAAGCTTTTGAAAGTTGAAACTTCATTGCATTGGGAGTCAACTTTAAAATTTTGAATTTTGATACAATTCCGCCCCGTCGTATTGGTTTTTATTTTAAAAAATATTATCAATATTGAAAACGGAAAAAAACAAAAATTAATGTTGAGGCCAATTGCAGTTAAGTTTGATCAGTCTATATTACATCACATATTTAGTTTCTAAAGAAAAATTATTAAATTATTAGAGGAAAGATACATTACAGTGAAAGAAACATTACAGTGGACTGAATCCAAGAGAAATGTATGAGTGAACAAGCAAAGCACGTGATATAAAGTCTTCGGTCGTGCATGGGCTACGCATACATGAATTGGTCTAAAGAGGAAAAGTATATATATATATATATATATATATATAGAGAGAGAGAGAGAGAGAGAGAGAGAGAGAGAGAGAGGAGGGGGAGGGGGGGGGGAATCAGAGGAAGGGGTCGATGGTTTTGGCGGAGGCGGAACAGTCAGAGGGTGGCCAGAGATTAAAACAAAGGAGAGAGTTTTTTTTTTGTGTAAGAAAATGGTATTTTGGAAAGAAAAAGGGGGTGTCCTCTTAGAAAATTTTTAAATTGCTGAAATGATAGTGTGCCTTTTGAGGGTCCATGGTTGTTTTGGGGGCGTGCTTTGTTTATACTTTCCCATTTATGTGGTACGACAATCTCCTTCAGGCTCACAAGCCCAAGAATTTTGGGATGGGAGCCCTTATATAGGAGGAATGAATCTTTCGGCCCACAGAACAGCCCGATAGGGCCCCAATTGGCAGTTTCTATCCAAATAAAATTATAAAACTTTTATGAGTGGACTTTAACTTGTGCTTGAACCTTTCATTTGGGCTTTAATTTATGTACTTGGACATTTCTAATATTTGTGCTGCTTATCTTCTTGCTGGAGATAAAATAAGAATCTAGTACGGAAAATCTCAATCAAAATCGAGTTATAAGGTCTTTGTTAAGGGGGAAAAAACTGATAACGTAGTACAAACATAGATAAATTTGAAAAAAAATACATATTTATAAGCTTATCGTTATACATATTACTTACTTGCTCATTACGCAATCGAATTAATTTTTTTTCTTAATATAGAAAAATTATATTTCAGAATATTACTAAGTTTATTAGAGATTTGCATTTAACTTTTTGAGATTTTAATTGAAAAATTAAATAAACAAAAAGAATGATGATCTGATAATTTGGAGATTTTAATAAAAAATTTAAAACTAGAAAGGTAATAAATCATTCTCATCTAAATTGAGAAGAAATTCTAATTTCTTCAATAGAAGAAGAGAATAGACTGGAAAATCCTAAATTTTCTCTTTAAAGAAAATAAAAGATGGTTTTTTTTTAGAGAAGGCAACGTAAAATGGAGTGGGAAAAGATAAGGTCATGTAACGCCTCCGTTTTTTTCAGCTGCTTCCCAAAACGGATGACGCTACTTATAATTTGTACTAGACAACCCAACAGTCACAGGATTTTGGAATAACCGTAACTACTGCCACAATCAGATGAATAAATAACATGTCTGAAACTGAAAAGATTATATTTATACAAAAGTTCATTACATAAAATGGCACACTACTTTAAATATAAACACAAAAGAATCAAAAGAGCAAGCAGTGCCCAGACAAAAAGAAATATAAACAAAATATACAAAGATCTCTAGAAAGTATTTCACTTGCCTACTGTCGCTCAATCTGGTCAATGAAATACGGCTCTTTAATTGGGGCTAGTTCTCCTTCTTCGCTTTCTAAACCTGGGTTCGAAACCCAAGGGATTAAACCCAGCAAGTAATACAAGGAAAATATATGTGTACTATTACAGTACTAAAGATAAAAGCATGCAAATGAATAAAATATTTTTATTGGGAATATCTCTTAATAAACAGATAAAATGCAATTAAATCGTGGTAGTGTTGAACAGTCACGTGAATAAAAATATAACAGCAAGATTATGTATGTCATTTGCAAATAACATGTAAATATCATGTAAAGATCATATCTTGTAAAGATGTCAAGTCTAAGTAAAATTTTTGTTAGCATTTGAAACTAAATAATGGATATGATAGCGCGCAGTTTCCGTATTGTACAAGTGCCCGTGCATACACGGGACCCGGCCTCAAACCCATGACGCTAAACCATGACACACCACTAGGTGTTCAAGTCAAACCCCGTACTGTGAAATAGTAACGGATATCACTCTTATAGTGACTCATGTATCAGACGATTGCTCAGTACCACCCAGTGCTGCTGCAGTAAAAGTCCTCAGCACCTCAATCAAGAAGTTGGCCAAAAAAATCCTTGTACAATACAGTTCTTATCCATCATGTAGTTTCTCCCATTCCCGTGTTCATAATGAATTATGCAAATGAAAATTTTATAATCTTTCTTTAATTATTTTTCAATTCATGATAACATTCTTGCATTTCCATGACTGTACATGACATGTAGTATCATAACAGATGATCTATAATATTAAAACACATGACTTGTAATATCAAATCACATGACATGTAAAACACATGACTTGTAATATCAAACTCATGACATGTAAAACACATGACTTGTAGCATTATAAATTAACGCATGATATATTAGTACACATGATTTGTAATATCAAGGCACATGATTTGTAGTATGATAGATATTAGTGCACAATTGTACCACAATGCATATCATCAAAAATATTACAATAATCTGGTTTCATTCTCAGTGTCAATTAATAACCCAATTTGGGAATCAAGTGAATCATATAATAATACTGCATTATTTTTAAACCCAAGGTATACATTTATTACATTTCTAGGCTCAATTATATATATAATATATTAATATGCATTTCTCTTTTAATTAAAATCTAATTTATTACTATTATTAATTTATCAATTATGTCCAATTAATCCAAACCAAGTCCAATTCAATTCTCTCAATCATTTAATCCATCAAACCGAAGCCTACTTTTTCATATCTCTATTTTAATTTATTTTTCCTTTTCTTTTCTGTCTAGCTCAAGCCCACTAAATTCTCACTTTTTTTTTTTTTCAATTCTTTTTTGTCAGGCCCAGACCTACTGTTATTATTGTTTTTATGTTTTTTTTTTTTTTCTTTCCTGGGCCACGCCCATCACGCCTAGTTTTATTTCTTTTATTTTCTTTTATTTTTTTTTTCTGCAGCCCAAGCCTATGATCTCTCTCTTTTTCTGTTTCTGTTTCTGTTTAGTTATTTTCTTTGGGCCGGGCCAGGCTAAATTTATTATTTTCTTTGCTTTTCTTTTTCTTTTTTTCCTTCTGGGCTGGGCCAGGCCTATGAACTCTTTCTCTCTATTTTTTTTTCTTCTTTTTTATCTTTTTTTTCTTGTATGCAGTGAAGGCTCAAGGTTTGGCCCATTATTCTCTTTTCTTTTCTTTTCTTTTCTTTTTTTCCTTCTTGTATGCAGTGAAGGCCACGGTTTGGCCCACTATTTTTTTTCCTTTTTTTTTTTTTTTTTTTGTACTTCTTGTATGCAGTGAAGGCCACGGTTTGGCCCATTATTTTTTTTTCCTTTTCTTTGTTTTTTTTTTTCCTTCTTGTATGCAGTGAAGGCCACGGTTTGCATGCAAAAATTATTATTTGCATGCAAACCGTATTTTGCATAATTTTGGGTACGTAAATTTTTTTTTTAAAATTAAAAATAAGTAAATATCACAATTGTTAAATTTGACCAACTAATATAGTTCAGTTCTCAATATCGGTTAATGGTTCAAAATATGAACAAAGCATTTTTACGTAAACAAATTTAAATTAAATAAATAAACGAACGAAAATAGATATAAATAAAATAATAAAATCAACGAAAATAACAGTATTACTCTGCTTGATCTCGAATATTCGGTTTGATTTTTCCTTTTCTTTCTCTTTTATTTTATTTTATTTTATTTTATTCTCCTCTCTCTTTTCTTTTCGTCTGCTCCTCTGCTGCTGGTTTGGCCGAGAGGAAAAGAGATGAGAAGTGAGGGAGAAAAGGAGAGGAAGGGTAATATGAACAAAGCATTTTTACGTAAACAAATTTAAATTAAATAAATAAACGAACGAAAATAGATATAAATAAAATAATAAAATGAACGAAAATAGCAGTATTACTCTGCTTGATCTCGAATATTCGGTTTGATTTTTCCTTTTCTTTCTCTTTTATTTTATTTTATTTTATTTTTTTCTCCTCTCTCTTTTCTTTTCGTCTGCTCCTCTGCTGCTGGTTTGGCCGAGAGGAAAAGAGATGAGAAGTGAGCGAGAAAAGGAGAGGAAGGGTGAGAGAAGAAATAATTTGAGGGTAAATTTGTAATTTAACAACTTACCTACATCCTTAATCCTCCCGGCTTGCCACACCAACCCTCCATTCACCACGTAATCCTCTTGTGAGCCACACCAACCCCTCACCAACCCCTCCATTCTACAGCTCAACGAAAATTATTTTGAGGGTGTGCAACTAGAAATTTGTTATGAAAGTATTAAAATAATTTCTAATTTATTTAATATTTTATTATTTACAGTTCCGATAAACGTTTTCCAAATACTACCAAATTTATGCAGGACATAGCGCTCGATGAAGGGAACACTACAAAATTATCCGTTTGTTGTTTCGATGTCCGGAATAAATGAATCGAAATTCCGAAATAATTAGAAGGATAATTTTAATTTTATTAAATTAACAATTTTGGAAGTATTTTTCGGCCTCGTAAGAAAAATCTCCAAAAATCCTAAATATTACAAAACTAATAATCGAGAAGACCGAATGTTATTTGGATTTGTGGATTTAAAATTACGTTAACCGAAAATTATTTCGGTGTCGAAAATTGACTTCGGTGGACTTATTCAGCAACACTGGTCTCAAGAGAGCAATACAGATAGCTCGAAATTTGGGGTATTACATTCTACCTACCTAATAAAAAATATTTCGTCCTCGAAATTTAATTGATATTTTTGATCATGAGAAAGGGTATATGTATTTTATCCTGATTTCCTTTTCAAGCTCCCAAGCTGAGCTCTTGGTGATTGTATATCCCATAAAATAAAAACTAATAATGTTACTTTATCCTTCAAGACTTCTCCCATTGGTTAATAATCCTTACATATCGCTTCTCATATGTTTGTTTCAATTCTTCTGGAACAATTATAAAATCTTTAAGTCTTTTCTCAAGTCTATTTTTGATAGATTCACTATTTTGTAGTTCTAGCTAAGCGTTTTCTTAATTATGATATATAGAATACATCATAAACGACTTCCGTTTTTTATAGGAATGATAATAGATAGTTAGAATTTCCAATTTATTTTTGAAGTTTTATTTGGGTGAAGGAATACAAAAATAAGATAAAATTTAATTAGGAATAGCTGCTACTAATTTGGAGTGCCACGCCATCCTGATTAGGTAATGTGTAAGATATATGTGATAAATATTTTTATAGAGTTTATTCCCAAGGTCCTATTACATGTTGTAATCGACTCTAGAAATAAAAATAAATCTGAACTGTTATAATATCGATGTAACAAGACTATGAATGGTAGGGACACAAGATAAGAAATAAATTCATGACTAGTTACAAAATTCAATCACATACAACGATCTTATTAAGAGACTGCAATTGCTGGCGTCATAGAATATATCTCTACAATTGCCTCGCCAACTTAATAAGACTTGTGATATATAAAAGGTTTAAAACAGGAATCATATTATGATAATATTCAGATGAAAGGTACAAAATGTCAAATGGGGAATAGTCAACAAAAGCAATGGATAAAACAATCATTTGGAAATATAAGCCTAACTTGAGTAACAAGACACAATGTCATGTTCCGCCATGATAAAATTTGTCTTCTTTAATTATAGTTTATTATTAATTTCTTATCATTTACTTTCAACTTGACTAATTCTACAAAATTCTCAGTGTTCTAAAATTTCTTTATATTTTTACACTTATTCTTCCATAGGTTGTTTTTTTTTTATAGTTCATTATCAATTTATAAATATTGTTGGAGCATTAGTTGCTGAAAACGGTATCACCAATTATTCATAGTGACTATATTTGGTTCTAATGCAGTTTTTGAAATATTTTCTGCTCAGACATTTACTTGACAGAATCCCAAATAAAGATCTATTCTCGAGAATTCTTTTCCTTCTCTCAATTGATCAAATAGATTAGTTATCATAAGTAGTGGATATTTTTTTGATTGTTACTATATTTAAACCTCTATAACACACACACAACTTTTTACTCTCATCCTTCTTTCCTATTAATAACAATGGAACTCAATAAAATATTAGATCTCACATGATTAAGATTGGCATAGTAGTTACGTCCAAACGTAACTATATTTCTCCAAAGAAATTTGTACTTAAAAATTCATTTAAAGTTCGTCTGAAATCTTGGTATGGATGAAAATTTAAACCTTAAATGCACGGCCTACAGAATTACTTTGCTTATCGAATGATATAAAAATAGAGCATAAATATGCCCTCTCCAGAAGTATCAAGAATTGCTAGAACTGGTACTATTGTTAGATTCCGTTTTAATTTCTCAAATTATTTATTACATTCATTTGTTCAGACATATTCTAACTCATTTTCTGATCTGTTTATTTAAAGTGATAAGGTCTTGTAAAGTTCTATACAAATATTCAATAATACTCAGTCATCCTAGAAAATTCCAAATCTTAGACTCCGATTTTGATCGCATGCCAATTTTTCATGGCTCCTAAGATCAGACGTATCATCTATCGGACTTACACTCATACTCGAAGAAGATCGAGTCAATATTATTCTGCAACGGACCAGATAAGAATCAATAAAAAGAATTCAAGATAGATAGCTCGAACAAATAGAAAATAATAGGATAGGCACGATACTAGATCTGATATATATTAAGGAATAAGAAACAATTATTACGAATAAGTCACAGACATATTCTTATGTGGCAGTAGTCCTATGGTCTTCCACCTAAACCTAGGCTCTAATACCACCCTGTAACGCCTCTGTTTTTTTCAGCTGCTTCCCAAAACGGAGGACGCTACTTATAATTTGTACTAGATAACCCAACAGTCACAAGATCTTGGAATAACCGTAACTACTGCCACAATCAGATGAATAAATAACATGTCTGAAACTGAAAAGATTATATTTATACAAAAGTTCATTACATAAAATGGCACACTGCTTTAAATATAAACACAAAAGAATCAAAAGAGCAAGCAGTGCCCAGACAAAAGGAAATATAACCAAAATATACAAAGATCTCTAGAAAGTATTTCACTTGCCTACTGTCGCTCGGTCTGGTCAATGAAATATGGCTCTTTAATTGGGGCTAGTTCTCCTTCTTCGTTTTCTAAACGTGGGTTCGAAACTCAGGGGATTAAACCCAGCAAGTAACACAAGGAAAATATATGTGTACTATTACAGTACTAAAGATAAAAGCATGCAAATGAATAAAATATTTTTATTGGGAATATCTCTTAATAAACAGTAAAATGCAATTAAATCATGATAGTGTTGAATAGTCACGTGAATAATGAAAAATATAACAGAAAGATTATATATGTCATTTGCAAATAACATGTAAATATCATGTAAAGATCATATCTTGTAAAGATGTCAAGTCTAAGTCAAATCTTTGTTAGCATTTGAAACTAAATAATGGATATGATAGCGCTCAGTTTCCGTATTGTACAAGTGCCCGTGCATACCCGGGACCCGGCCTCAAACCCATGGCGCTGAATCATGACACACCGCTAGGTGTTCAAGTCAAACCCCGTACTGTGAAACAGTAACAGACATCACTCTTATAGTGACTCATGTATCAGACGGTGGCTCAGTACCACCCAGTGCTGCTGCAGTAAAAATTCTCAGCACCTCAATCAAGAAATTAGCCAAAAAAATCCTTGTACAATACAGTTCTTATCCATCATGTAGTTTCTCCCATTCCCGTGTTCATAATGAATTATGCAAATGAAAATTTTATAATCTTTATTTAATTGTTTTTCAATTCATGATAATATTCTTGCATTTCTATGACTGTACATGACATGTAATATCATAACACATGATCTATAATATTAAAACACATGACTTGTAATATTAAATCACATGATATATAAAACACATGACTTGTAATATCAAACTCATGACCTGTAAAACACATGACTTGTAGCATGATAAATTAACGCATATCATCAAAAATATTACAATAATCTGGTTTCATTCTCAGTGTTAATTAATAACCCAATTTGGGAATCAAATGAATCATATAATAATACTGCATTATTTTTAAACCCAACGTATGTATTTATTACATTTCTAAGCTCAATTATATATATTAATATGTTTTTCTCTTTTAATTAAAATCTAATTTATTACTATTATCAATTTATCAATTATGTCCAAATAATCCAAGCCAAGTCCAATTCAATTCTCTCAATCATTTAATTCATCAAATCCAAGCCTACTAAATTCCCACTTTTTCATATTTTTATTTTAATTTATTTTTCCTTTTCTTTTCTGTCCAGCCTAAGCCCACTAAATTCTCACTTATTTTTTATTTTTCTTTTCTTTTCTTTTCTGTCAGGCCTAGACCTACTGTTATTATTATTTTTATGTTTTTTTTTTCTTTCCTGGCCCAAGCCCATCAACCCTAGTTTTATTTATTTTATTTTATTTTATTTTTCTGCAGCCCAAGCGCATGATCTCTCTCTTTTTTTTTCTTTTTCTTTTTCGTTATTTTCTTTGGGCCGGACCAGGCTCAATTCACTATTTTCTTTACTTTTCTTTTTCTTTTTTTTTTTTCCTTCTGGACTGGGCCAGTCCCATGAACTATTTCTCTCTATTTTTTTTCTTCTTCTTTTTTTTCTTTTTCTCTTGTATGCAGTGAAGGCTCAAGGTTTGGCCCATTATTTTTTTTTTTATTTTTTTATTTTTTTTTTCCCTTCTTGTATGCAGTGAAGGCCACGGCTTGCATGCAAAAATTATTATTTGCATGCAAACCGTATTTTGCATGATTTTGGGTACGTAAATTTCTTTTTTTTTAAAATTAAAAATAAGTAAATATCCTAATATCTATATATGTTAAATTTGACCAACTAATATAGTTCAATTCTCAATATCGGTTAATGGTTCAAAATATGAACAAAGCATTTTTACGTAAACAAATTTAAATTAAATAAATAAACGAACTAAAATAGATATAAATAAAATAATGAAATGAACGAAAGTAGCAGTATTACTTGCCTCGGCTTGATCTCGAATATTCGGTTCGAATCCTTGGTTCGGTTTTATTTTTCCTTTTCTTTCTCTTTTATTTAATTTAATTTTATTTTTTTTCTCCTCTCTCTTTTCTTTTCGTCTGCTCCTCTGCTGCTGGTTTGGCCTAGAGGAAAAGAGATGAGAAGTGAGGGAGAAAAGGAGAGGAAGGGTGAGAGAAGAAATAATTTGAGGGTAAATTTGTAATTTAACAATTTACCTACATCCTTAATCCTTCCGGCCTGCCACACCAGCCCTCCATTCACCAAGTAATCCTCCTGTCAGCCACACCAACCCCTCCATTCCACAACACAACGAAAATTATTTTGAGGGTGTGCAATTAGAAATTTGTTATGAAAGTATTAAAATAATTTCTAATTTATTTAATATTTTATTATTTACAGTTCCGATAAACGTTTTTCAAATGCTACCAAATTTATGCAGGACATAGTGCTCGATGAGGGGGAACACTACAAAATTATCCGTTTGTTGTTTCGATGTCCGGAATAAATGAATCGAAATTCCGAAATAATTAGAAGGATAATTTTAATTTTATTAAATTAACAATTTTGGAAGTATTTTTCGGCCTCGTAAGAAAAATCTCCAAAAATCCTAAATATTACAAAACTAATAATCGCGAAGACTGAAAGTCATTTGGGTTTGTGGATTTAAAGTTACGTTAACCGAAAGTTATTTCGGTTAATAAAATTGACTTCGGTGGACTTATTCAGCACAACTGGTCTCAAGAGAGCAATACAGTTAGCTCGAAATTTGGGGTATTACAGGTCACTAGAGATGTTCGGATAAGAGACAACGTCAAAAAAAAAAGTGGAAAAAAAAAAACGTAGGAGATAGTTGGAATGAGATAGTTATGTATAAAAATTCTAAACACTCTAAAACACCCCGATTTGGAGTGTTTTGAAAAACAATTCAAAATTCTGATAATATCTCCAAACACTTATCTAAAAACTCACAAACAAGAGTGTAGACACCTGGGAAAAAAAATTAGGGGGAAATTTTCCTGCGGGTGCCTCCTGCTGGAGCGATTCCGCAGGTGCCAACCCGCGGGTTGTTTTCCACCTGTTTCCGTTATTTATTTGGCTGATATCTCGTGATCCGATTTTTCAGGGAGGATTCGAGCCGGATTTCGATCTAATTCGGTTTATAAAAGACAGGAATTGAGTCCAGAGAAAGGACTTTTGGACGATTTTGGGCGAGCTCGTGAAATCAAGGAACGGAACAGAGCCATCCCCTTTCCGGTCAGACGGTCCACGGAGTGCACCAGCGAGGCTCCTTCGCCACCCGAACCCACATTAAAATGGGAATAAATTAATATTCCCGTTCTTGTTATTCCTCAATTTTCTTTTGTAATCAAATAATTTTGCAATGGAAGGAGAAATTCAATTTTTGAGCAAACAAAGAGGTTTTTAGCACACCACATCAAAATACCCCCAAAACAGTTCATAACTAATTTCCCAAGCATAGCCTTACTTTCACGTGCAAAATTCTCAAGGAATCTAGTAAGCTTTTAGTTATTTTTTTTAGAGTCACAAATGGTAGGCTTGAAGAACATTAAACAACTATGTATGTACAAGATAATTCCATAAGTTAAAAACTTTTATTTCTACTTATATAAGTTTGCACTAATCGAGTTTCTTGAGTAAATATATCAATCTTATTCTATTTATATGGAAAATCATATCCCTTAAAAAACACTTAAAAGTGTCTAAAAAATAAAATTATAATTTTCTTTCGTTTGGAACATTTCAATCAAACCATTAAATTAACTAACCGACTAGCTATATATAATCGTTAATTTTTCTTTTTTAAAAGAATTTTTTTTTTTTTAAATTTTAGAATACTTTAAAGAATTTAATCGCGAAAATGAGTGTCTATCTCAAAGAGAGTTAGGTAGTGAGACGGAACTATATATAATAGTAAGTTATAGGTTAGAAAAATCTAGCTAAATTCTTTGACTGATATATTGGAAAAAGGAAGAGAGTTTGACTACTCGAAGGCTATAATTTCAAGAACAAAATTGTCTATAAAACCAGAAAAAATTCAATTCAAATAGAACGCTCATTTCAACTCAAAGAATTGAATTCAAGCATGACTACTTGTATTTATTCGGATTCATGTCTGCACCATATGATAAATTTCCAACACTGACGATAGAAAAAATTATATTATTTCTAGAAGAAGAGACAGTTGGTTAAGAAATCTTAAGATAAAAGGATATCGAAATGTCAAAAATAAATATTGTACATTATGAGAGTCCTACCTACATCTCAATAATATGAGATGAAAAAGTTTGAAATATACAAGAGCTTAGCAAATGTTGGATTGGAATAATGGTACATATAATTATTCCTTTTCTCTGAGCTATTTACTAATAAAATGATAGCATGCAGCACGCGTATCAAAATATTAAAAAAATAATATGGTATGATTAGGAATTTATAAAGGAGCACATCATTTTTTATAGTGAGGGGATTGTCCTTCAATTTTTAGAATCAATTTGCACTCTCTTTCCACCTCAGCTTTTCTTTTTTTTTTTTACAATGACGGATGGTCGGGTTATACTGCAGCGGGCTGAAAGAGAGTCTTATAGTGATTGGGAGGAAGATCTCAAGTGGGAAGAAGAGAGAAATTTAAAGGGTTAGTAAGGGAGTTGGTGAGATAATGTAGGGAGGGCATATATTTTGCATATTTTCAGTATGCTCACTAAGAAAAATCCCATGGGATCCGTAGGAAAACTGGCGTGCTCCTCTAGAAACTCCCGTTCGATTACGCATGCAAAGACGTGTAGATGCGTCCAAGTGCAAATTTCTACTAGCCGGGGTATGCCATTCTCGAATAGTTCCCCTCCAAGCAATTTTCCAACTCTCATCCTTAGATAAGTTTTTGAGTCATATATATATCTTCAAATTTTATCTTGGTGATCTTCAAGTATCGAGTCATATATATATCTTCAAATTTTACCTTGGTGATCTTCAAGTATTGCCCTCCTTCTTCGTTAGCCATGGCGCCCTGCGAGCACTGCTACGTGTCCGACGAGATGCTCGCCATCTTCGCACCCATCGCCGCGTTCTGGGTGTCGTCGAGCTTGTACGAGCTGGTGGCGTACCTCCGCCCCGACGCGCGCCTGCATTCCAAGGAGGAGGAGGAGCAGAAGAACGTCCCGTCGAGGTGGACCGTGACCAAGCACGTCTTGTTCCAACAGGCTTATCAGATTGCGATCGTCATCCTCTACTTGAAGGTATACATACACCCCCTTGGCGCTCTCGACCCTTCCTCATCTAGTTTTTTTTTTTTTTCCTTTCCGATTGAAGCTTAGTTAGACTTACGGTCGATCGCAGATTACTGAAGGCGGCGAGGGGATCTCGAAGAAGCCGCAGCCATCGCTCCTTACGGCCGCATGGCAGTTCTTGGTGGCTATGGTCGTGCTGGACACATGGCAGTACTTGGGGCACCGATACATGCACATGAACAAGTTCCTTTACAGGCACGTCCACTCGACCCACCATGCCCTAGTGGTACCGTACGCAATTGGGGGCCTTTACAGCCACCCGCTCGACGGTCTCTTCTTAGACACCTTCGGGGGGTTGCTGGCAGCAGTCCTCTCGGGCATGACTCCGCGAACCAGCGCGCATTTCTTCTCGTTCGCGACGGTTAGGACGGTCGACATCCACTGCGGGCTGTGGCTCCCGTGGAGTCCATCCCAACTTTTGTTCGGAAACAACCCTGCGTTTCACGACACTCATCATCAGCTCAAGGGCTTCCATCACAACTTTGCGCAGCCCTTCTTTGTTGCTTGGGATAAGATTCTCGGAACACACATGCCCTTCTCGGTCGAAAAGAGGAAGGAAGGTGGATATGAGGTGCAACCTGCAGATCTCAAGGAGGGGTAGCGTGCGTAAATATAGATAGATAGATAGATAAAGAGATACGTCTGTTGTTCTTGTTAATTACTAATGCATACATTCATTCTGATGCGAGTGAGATATATTTAATTTTTTAGCCGAGTTTGGTTTCGTGTTACCTGATCAAATATTTATTCATGTCAGTTTTAATTAGTTATTTTGGTTTTAATCGGACGGGTGAGACAGTAGCAATGATCCGACGGTGGAGATACTCTTCAGAGTTTGGGTTGCCCAACACTGAAACAGTCTGAACCTGCTCTTGTGGGCCCCATGTCTTTTCGCTTACCGAATACCCAAAAATTCCCGATACCATCACACCCGGTGAGTGTAACCCCCCCTCACCCCTCATCGGATAAAGCGTCGCGTCGCATCGCATGATTCGCATCCCGATCCAGACCGTCGGTAACCGGAACGCGGAGCCCCACATCTCGAAACCCACCCTGAGCTGGGGCCCACAGAGCTACCTCAGACTATAAATAACAAAACGCTCCGACGCTGCCGCTGTGGGGGAAATTTTTCAGGCGCAGTCTCCAGAGCCTCTCTTTCTGTGGGTTTTGTTTTGGGAATTTTTTTTAGGGGGGAGAAATTAGGGTTTTGTGAGCGATGGTGGTGGCAGACAAGGGGAAGAGATCGAAGGCGGCGGCAGTCGAGGACGACTCCGATCACATAGATGAGAAGTTGGTTCTCTCCATAGAGAAGCTCCAGGAGATTCAAGATGAACTCGAGAAGGTATAATGGGGTTTTTTTTGCCCTAATTTTCGCTCGATTTATGTTTTTTTTCATGCTTCGTAAGCCAAAGTTTGGATCTTTTTGGGGTGAATTTGTGAATTGGCGAGAAAAGAGAGTTCTTTGGGCAAGGGCTCTCGTTGCTGGGGGACTAATGTGTGATGTGGCGCGGTTAATTAGACGGGACTCTTTTGTATTTTGTTGTTCATGGATTGGTAAATTGAAATGGAAGCATGCATTGTGCCTCGATGCTTCATGTGATGCGTTGGTTTGTTTTGAAATTTTCGTTCCATATTTGGCAAATTGGAAGATAATCGAATTGTTTTGCTTTTCGCGGGACAGTGGATAAGTAGTTTTCTTGTTACTAAAGATTTAATTGTTTCAAGCTTATAAAAAAGATGGGAATTGTCTACATAAATTCCGCAAGTAATTAAACCCATGTTTGGTAGTATGTATTTGAAGTTACTGGATGCATTTATAAGTTCCAGCTTCCAGCTGCATACAGCTTGTAATCCATCATTGCAGCAGCACATCACTGTCGGTTGAATATCAGCCCTAAGTTCTTAGACAATAAGTAGAGGCATTTGACTTGTGTACTTGCTAGAGATGAGATAATTCTAACTTGTTGAAGCTTTAGCATGTCCAACTAGCAATTCCACATGCAGCTCAAAGTGCACGGAACAACAACAATAGCAACTAAGCTTTTTATCCCAAGTACTTGGGGTAGGCTACGTGAACCAAAAGAGAATCGCACTGGATTGATCACATTGATAATCCTTCTCCATTCATTCCTATTAAGTAATATGTCCTCATTTAAACTTCTAGAATCCATATCTTTTCGTATCACCTCCATCCATATTTTCTTCGGTTTTTCCTTCGCTTTTTTAACTTATCCTACGTTGATAAACTCCCTTCATCGAACAGGTGTATTTGTAGGTCTACTTTGCACATGACAAAACCACCGTAAGCGATTTTCTTGCATCTTCTCTTCGATGGGGGGCTACACTTATTTTAGTACGAATATTTTCAATTCTCACTTTATTTCTCCTAGTGTTGCCGCATATCTAACGAAGCATGCACATTTCTGTTACTCTTATCTTCTGTGAATGGCGTTTCCTTATAACCCAGCATTCCGTACCATATAATAAAATTAGCCTAATAGCAATCCCATAAAAAAAAAATTTCAGCCATAACGGAATATTATGGTCGCATAAAACTCGAATTGCACTCCTCCATTTCAGTCGACCAGGCTATATCATATAGTTGACATCACTATCGATCTCTCCATCAGTTTGAATAATAGAGCCCAAATACCTAAATTGACTACTCATTTGTATCTCTTGCCCATCTAGTGTCACAATACTTTGTTTTGAACCTACTCAATCTAAAATCTTTATATTCTAATGTGTGCCTCTATAACTCTAACTTGACGTTTACTTCTGCTCTTGTCTCATCAACTAAGATAATATCACCGGTCAATAGCGTACACCAAGATATGTCATTCTGAATAGTTTTAGTAAGCTCATCCATTACTATAGTAAATAAGAATGGGCTCATTGCAGATTCTTGATGTAATCCAATTGTGATTGAAAAATTACTTGTAAAACTATCACATGTTCTGACATTGGTCACTACTCTATCATATGTGTCCTTAATTATGTTAATATACTCAAAGTGCACGGAACCAAAGAGATAAAAATAAAAGGTAAGGGACAATAAAGGACGGTTAAATTCCTTCGACTTTCCTCCTCTTGAACCGGGATACTTTTTGCTTCATTGTAACATGTTTTTAAGAAACAAATAAGCTCTGGACGCTGCATATCAAAATACCCAAACAAAATGGTTTCAAGTGAACAATCAATCAAGTCCTTCACACTTTATTAATTCTTCAATAATGCTTTTGAAATGTAGGAAAATTGGTCTTTATCAAATTAAGGGCACTCTTAGAACTAGATGTATCCTTATCCTATTAACTGTTTTGATTTTGGTATGGACTTGTCTAGGTGTGGCCCACTTAATGAATTGGAATGCCGGTTAACTCATATGAAAGATTTGGGAATCTAATGAAACTTTAATTACTAAATGAGAGATTGACTGAGACAGGGTAATGGATATTTTCTTTTTATGATTGGAAGAGTTACACTTTGCAGGGCAATGGATAATTATAAAGAATCAAAGTTACAAAGTTTTTTTAGGAAACTAAGCAGTTTTGTCTTCCGTGCTAATGTGTACCATCTATCATGTTTGCACTTATTATCATGCCTTTTAAATAAATTGAAATGGTTCTGTCATTCATTTTACGTGGTTTGCTAAGATAGAAACTAAAGTTGAGAAGTATCAGCAAAATTAGATATCCAATTTAAAAGAATGTCCTGCCCATCTTGCTCCTCATCCCCACTCTTAAGATTTTATAACTAATGTCGGAAAACTAAGTGTGTATGCTTTATAAACCCATACTATGGTAGCATGCGATATTCTAGTATAAAACCAAAGTTTTAGAAGTTTTACTGTCAATGCATTGGTGTGTATTTATAGCAAACAAGCACCCAACGTGCATCCCTTCAATAGAAATAAAGACAAAGACGAGAAGTTAGCAAAAAGGGGTTGCTTGTCTTTGTCGGTCATCCAAAATGGAAACTCTGCTATATGTTTGCTACATCAAAGGTTGTTTTTTCCCAAGAAAACTGACCTGCTGCAATGTAGGTTAACATTGGGCTTATTATTAGCTTCATATGATATTTTAGTTCAGAGGTAACCTTTTTTTAAAAAGAAATCTACACTTCTTGAAAACCCTCGGAAGTGAGGGTTTAAAGAAATTGAATGGAGAAATAGTTACTAGATATATTTTTTCAGGATTTAGTGATGCTACTTTTCTACACTTCAATTTCCATTCTTGAACTGGAGTGGGTTTCTTTGCGAATATTTTGTTTACAAGTAAGCAAGCAATTTTTTGTAATGTGGAAAGTGACTCACTGGCCTTTTCACTTGAAAGAAGTCAGTTTCTAGTCTTTTTATTGGGACTTTTGGAGTCTGCGCAGATGAAAAAAAGTCATTTGTTGACTGTTTCTCATTTTCTGCATGGACAGTATAAGAACCTATACTACGAGATATTAAATGTAACATGTCCTGACACGTTAGTCAAGTTGGAGCATTTTGGGTTCAAAGAGAGCCTCCAGTGACCTTGTTGTATGGGTAGAGCACGATCCCAATGTATATTGGAAATGTGTAAGGCATGGAGGCTCATGTTCTAGAAAAATATAAATTTATCTGCTGAAAAGGGTGGATCATGCAAAAACAATGTCTGGAAGTCACAGTTTTTTTCCCTTCTATATTGCCATTTTGTTCTTTCCAAGTTTTTTTTTCCCTTCATCCTCTTTTTAGATGCTTATTCTCTATTGTTTTCTTTAGCCAAGGAGAGGAGAATTACCTTCTAACACTGAATTAGTAATGCATCTCCTTTAATTGTCTTTATGAAAATCTTAAGGGAGATAACCACCTCTTCTATAGGAGTTTCTAAAAGAAACTTGAGACTTTTAAATGGACCAGTGCATATCATAGCAGGTTTTTATGTGAACTTGACTTATCAATGTCGCAACCTATGAAGCAGCATCCCTATATCATCACTAAAGGAATGTGCCTCTATACACTAATAGCTTTAGCAGGTTCTTTTGTCAGCTAAATAATTAGGGCTGGAATATTACAAGCTTCAGCTTTAGCCTGTAGCAGGTTTATTAGAAACTAGACCAAGTAATGGTCTCCTTGCTAGTAAGTAGTAATAAGAGGATTAGACAAGTATATGTAGTGTCTTGTGCCTTGTTTCTCTAGTCTCCATCAGAAGTTTCTTCTATCGTAATGTTTGTTAAGTGTTGTATTCATATCTTGCGTTAGCATCCGTCATCCCAGTATGCAGGCTTGAGGTGGTAGTTTTGTGAGAGGTTAAGCAAAATCTTATGAGATAAAGATTTAGCGCCTACTATATCTCATAAGACTTGAGGTGGTATTTATACCAATATCTGTTCATGAATCGCAGCTAGTCTCTATTTGGGAAAACACAGCTGGTTCATGTTACAGAACACTATCAATGTTGGTTAAGGCCCAAAACTACTTCTGAGTTGGACGGAGTTTGATATTGTCCTCCAGTTGCTTTTAAATCAAAATAGTCCATCTCCAAGCTAGTTAGTTTTTTTTAGTGTCGTGCGAGTTCAATCGTATTTTGAATTGGAGGAGGTCAACCTTATCCCATCTAATTTAAGGCTCAGTATTGGAATCCAGGCACTAAGTTTGGAAAACCTTTGATCCGTTTATTTCTTTCTTTCTCTGGAACATTGTGTCTTCCACCATATCAGGTGAATTTGTTTGTTGTCTCTACTATTATAACTCTAAAGGACCCCAGTGTGTTGGATGCCAGATGTCCAGCAGTATAGGCCCACCTAGTTTAAATGCAAAAGGATAATGATTAATAACCAAATCTCGGCATTGTTTTATTTAGGTACTTTCAAATTTGATATTTACATAACAACTCTTAAATGCTTAAGAGAACCAGATAATGTATCCATTCATTTTGCATGCGAGCCTCTTTTAAAGTAAATTTGCAAAATTTTGACTTGGGTTTCAAGTTTTATTTATGCATGTGCTTTGCACTGCCAAATACTAGTATTCTGTTATGGTATGACATTGGTGCAGGGTAATATGACGAAAGCGTTGGAATTATTAACCGTTAGTTGTAATATAGAGGTAATATGATCTTGGAAGACCAAAAGGGGTTAGTATAGAGTTAAATAAGTATCCATCTTTCATACAAGGCAGGAAAAGGTGAAAATAGAGTTAGTTTTTAGCTTTATAAGGTAGGAAAGGGTTCAATATTGTTTAACCATGATGTGCTCTTCTACCAGCTTAATAGAAGTGCTTTCAACTGAAATATTTAGTATTTTATTCTTCTTTATTTCTCTTGGTAGTTATTCCAATTGAAAAAAGTTTTGTGTGTAGTTTGTTTTGAATCTCATGATAGGTAAAAAATAGTGAATATTATATATAAGGTTAAACGTCTACTAATTCCTTTCCTTTTGTTTCTCTGTTGTGTTATTATTCTCATTTAACATCATCGATGAAGCCTTTCTCATTCAACGATAGTAATTGTTTTGTCTATGGTTTTCCTTGTCTATAACTATAGGTTAACGAAGAAGCAAGCGACAAAGTTTTGGAGGTTGAGCAGAAATATAATGAGATTCGTAGACCTGTTTACCTTAAAAGGAATCTGCTCATCCAATCTATACCTGACTTTTGGTTAACTGCGGTTTGTATTCATGAATATGATATCTAAAATATGGATGCCTTTATTTTAGTCTTTGCACTTAATTTTATCATTAATTTTCCTGTGCCAAACTCGACAGTTTCTGAGTCATCCTGCACTGGGAGATCTTTTGACTGAGGAAGACCAAAAGGTGCGCGATAGAACGATAATAGTGCAAATCTTGTTATAGTATTATTATATAATTTTTGTGATCTCCTTGTGGTTAACTATTTTCCTTAAGTAGATTTTCAAGTACTTGGTTTCATTAGATGTGGATGATTCCAAAGATGTGAAGTCTGGCTACTCGATCTCATTTGTGAGTTTTTCTTGTTTCTATTTTTTTTGGTATGCCCTTTTCATGTTTCTATTTAATTAATTTATTTTTGAAAAAGGTATCTTGGAACGACATTTGTGTTGACTTTTTTGTTGTTGTGTTTTATTGTTCAGACCTTCTCTCCTAACCCGTACTTTGAAGACACAAAGCTTACAAAGACATTTTCGTTCGCTGATGATGGAACAACTAATATGACTGGTACGACAATTAAGTGGAGGGAGGGTATGGTAAGTGTTCTACCTTTTAAACATGTTGTTCTTTTAATTATATTATTATCTAATGCTTCTTCAAATTATAATCTGAAGGAGCTTGCCAATGGCGATGCACACGAAAAGAAAGGGACCAAGCGACCCTATGCTGAGGAGAGGTTGTAGTTGTGGCTTGCTTTGATATTTTAATTAGTAGTAGTTGTTGAGGCTGGGTAGTAGTGTGCATGAAATAGCTAATAGCTATGAGTGAATTGCACGTCATATGCATTTGGCTTCCACCGTACGTCACCATGTATGCCTCTTGTGCCTTGGTCATTTATGTAGTTATAAACTAAATGGAGCTTAGAATTTGCAATTAGGTAATAATTTCCTGCGGAAACACTGCATCTTTCGATTACTTTTTTTTTTTTTAATTTTTATTTTCTGCTGGGTTGTGTACTTAAGATTTTTGACTAGTTTTGGTTGACTAGACCAGAGCAATAGGAATTTGATTGTATATCCCCTTTCCTTGACCTCCTGAGCAGTCTTCTTTTATCATCAAACTCAAGAGTCACTCTTTTGTTTGAGAAGGAATAAAAACTGATTAGCTACTTATATGATAGGTTATTTATACCTTACTGGTAAGGTTGTGGTTGATTAGTAGATTGTTGAAGGTAGTAACTACAGTTTATAATGGATATGCAAAGAATAATGGCTTGATATAGAAAGTTATGGTATGGAGCAAACAAAGAAGCTGACAAGAAGTGTGGACGAGCCGTGATTGGCTAACAAATACGACTTGGTTATTGAGCAAGTCCAACTTTCAAGCATTCAGTGAATCAGGAGCAAAACTTTATGTTATGTTTATTTTCCTTGTAAAAGTTACTGATAAGTCAGACATGGCAATGGGTTGGTTTTGGTTTTGATCCTACAAGATCTGGTTGGGGATCCACTAAAAATTGTAGGATCCAGTGGGGATGCAAAAACATTTAGAAATCTATGATTCACTTCATGGTCCAAACACAATAATTTAACAGATTCGGGTATAGAATTATCCATTGTCTGATTCTTTTTCATACAAATCTTAATTTCTTTTAATAATCAAACATAAATTACAATGATCCTTGCTTCTGAGTGTTATTTTATTTTTGTATGTAGTAATACTAGTAATATTTAAATTTGAACAACAAACCTTAAATAATGTTTAAGAATAGCATAGATGATTTATAGCTAGCAAACTAGTCTGTATAAATATTTATCGGGTTATCAGGAATGGATCTAGAAAGATTCATACAATCCGATAAGGAATTGAATCTGTTCTGGATTCATACGTACTCACTAAGTGATCTGATAGGGTGTTTGGCTCCAAAGTCCAAACCTGAGAAATCGGGTCAGATTCGGATCGTTCATCTCTTCCATTGCCATCCACAATAAGTATTTAAAGATAAATATGTTACGGGGCAATATAGTTGTATGTAGGAATGCATTGGAATCGATCATACTTGGTCTAGTAAAATTTAACTTCATATTGGTATCTCAAGGCATATACAACCAGAGAACTTTATTAGCATACACCTGGTTATTTATTTTTATTAGTTTATCCCTGTTCAAGAGGCTACCTTGTCGAGGCCACTCTAAGTACTTGGGTCAACACTAAGCAGTTATTGTCTCTATAGCAATGTTATGTCCCATTGACCTTTTTAGTTAAATGTCTAACATCATTCAGTGCTTGAGTCAACTTTACAGTGCATTATCAACTTGGTTATCGGTTTCATTTTGTGATGATGTCAAAATCCTTGTTTTTAACCATTTGATGTCCTCGTAGTTTTCTCTCTCGTTATTTTGGTGACATGAGCTTACAATCTTTCATGCTAATATCTACCAACTTTTAGGTTGACTTGTTATAATAGTATATGTTCTTGTTTCTTCATTATGTTTCTTCTTTTGTGACCCTATCATTCTTACAATAACCGAACAAATTTCATTCCATCTTTGTAATGTTGATACTTATTTAACTTTTTTTTCGTTCTTCATGTTTTCCTCTTGTTAATGCAGTTTCTTTAGCTGGTTCGGTGAAACACAACCTAAAAACATGTCGGAAGTAATAACTGATGAGGTAATCTTTATAAAACTGAATTTGGAGCGGCCGCTAAGTCTTGCGTGATTTACAATGTAATTATTTTTGTGCTTTTACTAATCTTCCCATTGATGGTTTTGTAAGTGTTTTTCAATAGTCTTGTAAACAATTCTCTTCGTTTTTTTTTTCCCCATTAATTTGTCCCTCATTTTTTGTTAAAAATATTTCCCCGGCAATGATGCAGGTGGCTGATATAATCAAGGAAGATCTGTGGCCAAATCCTTTGAAATACTTCAACAACGTGAGTTTATTGCTCAAATAATTATACACCATTTTCACATTTTCTTTGAAGAAAAATTATAATGCATTTTTTTGTGTTTAATGTGCAGGAGGCTGATGAGGAGGACGACTTTGATGCAGATGACGATGACGACGAGGTAGATTATCCTAAGCCTTGCATATGTCGTTGATACTAGTATTAGTATTGTAAAGCAATAGTGTTAGCGTACCTTGGCAAATTTCCATTTTTTTTTTTCTCTCTGTAACGTGATATGTAATCTTCTATTATTTTGTTGTGCATGTCATGTTCAACGTTACAATTTTTATTTCTAGAACCCTGAGACATTCTTAATAACAAAATTTATCATCGAACTAGAGTTTGTAAATTAATAATAAAGGCTAGATATCCAATAATAATCTTTTAATGATCGTGTTTTCCTTTTCCTATTGTTAGAATGCATCAGAAGACGAGGATGACGAGGAAGATGAAGAATGATGATCAGCTAATTTATGTTTTTAGGTCGTCGCAGTTCTAATGGGTTCTTTTTTTTTTTCGCACTTCTGGTCTGTGGCACCCATGGATAATGAAAAGAGCTGTTGCAAGTTTTGTATCCAACAAGTTTTAGTTGAGTACAGTAGAAGATGATATTTTTTTCTCCGTTTTGTTATTTGTTTATATTGGACAGTGAACGAGTGTTTCTGTCGCCTCTCGTATATTTTTCTGAAAACAACAACAACAAGTACTAAGCCTTTTATCCAAAGTATTTGGATCCAAAGTATTTGGGTCGGCTACATGAACCAAAAAAACAATCATGCCGGATCGATCACTTTGATATTCCTTCTCCATTCATTTCTATCAAGTAATATCTCCTTATTTAAACCTTTAGACTCCATATCTTTGCATATCACCTCCATCCATATTTTCTTCGGTCTTTCCTTCGTTCTTTTAACTTGTCCTACATTGATAAACTCTCTTCTTCGAATTGGTAAACTTGTAGCCTTACGTTGCATATGACCAAACCATCGTAAGCGATTTTCTCGCATTTTCTCATCGATGGGAGCTACACCTATTTTAGCACGAATATCTTCATTTCTCACTCTATCTCTCCTAATGTTGCCGCACATCCAACGAAGCATGCGCATCTATGCTACACTTATCTTCTGTAAATGACGTTTCTTTATAACCCAACATTCCGTGCCATATAATAAAGTTGGCCTAATAGCAGTCCTATAAAATTTTCCTTTCAATCTTAACGGAATGTTACGGTCGCATAAAACTCCCGTTATCATCTCCATTTTAACCAGCCAGCTTGTATTTTATGGTTAACATCATTATCGATCTCTCCATCATTCTGAATAATAGAACCAAAATATCTAAACTGACTGCTCATTTGTATTTCTTACCTATCTAGTTTTACAGCATTATAGTGTATGGTCCGTCGTTTACTAAATTTACACTCTATATACTCTGTTTTAGATCTACTCAATCTAAAAGCTCTAGATTCTAATGTATGCCTCTATAATTCTAACTTGGCAGTTACCCCTTCTCTTGTTTCATCAACTAATACAATATCATCAGCAAATAGCATACACCAAGGTATCTTATCCTGAATGGTTTTAGTAAGCTCATCCATCACTATAGCAAATAAAAATGGGCTCAATGCAGATCCTTAATGTAATCCAATTGTGATAGAAAAATCACTAGTTAAACCACCACATGTTCTGACATTGGCCACTACTCCATCATACATGTCCTTAATTATGTCGATATACTTGATGGGAACTTTTTTCTTCATCAGTGTCCACCAAAGTATCTCTCGTGGAACTTTATCATAGGTTTTCTCTAAGTCAATAAATACCATATGCAAATCTCTATTTCTCTCTCGGAATCACTCTATAAGTTGACGAAGTAAATGAATAGTTTCTGTCGTCGATCGCCCCGGCATAAATCCAAACTGGTTCTCCGATGTTTTAACAGTTTGTCGCAATCTATGTTCAATTATCCTTTCCCAAAACTTCATAGTATGACACATGAGTTTTATTCCCCGATAGTTAGAACAACTTTGAATGTCGCCTTTATTCTTATACAGAGGTACTAGGGTACTCTTCTTCCATTTATTTGGTATTTTCTTAGTTTGCCAAATCTTGTTAAAAAGATCTGTTAGCCATCTCACACCAATCCCTCATAAATATTTCCATATCTCTATAGGAATCTCATCTGGACCAACAACTTTTCTTGATTTCATCCTGTTCAAAACCTCTTTTACTTCAGACTCCTTGATTCTGCGCATAAAATTACGATTCATATCCTCACATTGAATATTAAGATCTCCCAAATCTTGAGTAAAACTACCATTATATAATCTATCAAAATAATTTTTCCATCTTTAATCTCTTCGTCTATAACTAGAACCGGCTGATCCTCATGTTTAATACACTTTACAGTACATAAGTCTTTAGACTTTCTCTCTCTTATTCGAGCAATTCTATATATATCATTTTCTGCCTCTTTATTATCTAGCTTCTTGTACACTTGTTTATATAATTTAGTTTTTGCATCCCGAACAACTTTCTTAGCCTCTTTCTTTGCTAGTTTATACTTCTCAAAACTTATTCCATTATTATTTTTATTATTATTCTTCAAATCTCTATAAAGGTCTCGCTTGATCTTAATAACATTTTTTACCTCTTCATTCCACCATGATGTATCTTTGCATGGTGGAGCACCGCCCCTCGACTCACCGAATATATCTTTAGTTATCCTTTTAATGCAGTTAGCCATTTTGTTCCATGTTATATTAGGATCATCATGATCCCTCCAATCTGCTTCTTGTACTATTCTATCTACAAAATTTTTTTAATTACCTTCTAATCGCCACCACTTAATATTAGGATCTAATTTATACTTAATTTTTCTAAGTTTCTGTCTAATCTGATATCTAAAACTAAGAGTCTATATTAGGTAACTACACTCTCACCTGGCACTACCTTACAATCGATACAACTAGCTCTATCTACCCTCCTAGTTAAAAAGAAACCTATTTTGTTTGCATTCGATCCACTTTTAAAAGTAACTAAGTGAGAAACTCTCTTTTTAAACCAAGTATTCGCTAAAATTAAATCATAAGACAAAACAAAATTTAAAATTGAGTTACCTGGTTCATTTATTTCTCCAAAACCAAATCCTCCATGTACACTATCAAAACCATTACAACTAGTTCCTACATACCCATTGAGATCACCACCAATAAATAGTTTTTCTCTAGCGGGTATTGCTTATACTATCTCATTTAGATCCTCCCAAAATTAATATTTACTGGATTCATCAAGTTCTACTTGTGGTGTATAGGCGCTAATGACATTAAAAATCTCTCCATTTAAAATAAGTTTAACTAATAAAATTCTATCACCCTTCCTCCTAACCTCCACTACATCCCAAAGTAATTACTTATCTATGATCACACCTACCCCATTACGGTTTCTATCTCTATCCGTATACCAAAGTTTATAACACCAAGGCTCTATGACTTTAGATTTCTCACCTACCTACTTAGTCTCCTGCACGCACAAAATACTAACATTCTTTTTAATCATAATATCAACTAACTCTACAAATCTACCTGTAAGAGAACCTATATTTCATGATGCCAACCAAAATTTATGTTTATGAGCTAACTTTTTTACCCCTACCCGCTCATTAAGATGTGGGAACCCTCTTATATTTGACACCACATCCGGACGCCGACGTGGCACGTCGCTTCTGGACGACGACCTAACAACCCTCACACATTTTTCACTACACCCGGGCTCCGATATAGCGCGTCGCTCAGTAGATAACGCCCCAACGAAATTCATATTTTGGCTCATTTCATAATATGTGACAATATTTTACGTTGGCTGTCACTGGCCTACCACAACCCTCCTCATTTATCCTGGTTTGGGACAGGCAGCGCATAACACTGGCGGAGTTTATATTTTTCTGAAAGATTTGCGAAATTACAGCATATTTATAGAAATTTCACGATTCTGATAAGATTTGATTATGTAAAGCCCCTTTTCATCGGCGGATGAGTATTACAACATGTTTATGCATAAATGAGAGGAGGAATGGTGAAGGGGGCAAAAAGGATTCATGTGGTCTACACGTGACTGGTGACGATTACATATTAATCTTAATTAGAAAAAAAAAAATACATATAAGTTGTATGAAATGTTATCCTTGTATAGAGTTTAGATTAGGACATTTTACTAATTATTAGCGAAGGGAGAAACTTGTGAACAACGAGTAAGAGGCTTGCAAATGAGTAGGTGGGAGATTTATTTTACTAATTACTAGCGACGGGAGAAGCTTGGGAACAAAGAGTAACAGTCAATGTTTTTATATAATATTTCCTTATCAGTGCTAATAACAAATCCGTTGTCGTCTAGTCCGGTTAGGATATCTGGCTTTCACCCAGACGACCCGGGTTCAAATCCCGGCAACGGAAATTTTTATATTTTATTCTGAAGAACCGGGTTTTTTTTTTTCCACACTTGATCATTTCTCTGCTTCATAATTTAAAAATTTTATTTATACTCTTTCGATAGTTGAGAGAATTTAGAAATTTTATCAACTTTTTACGAGAGTTTCCACAGGAGCACACCATTTTGCCCAGTGAGCTCACTTTTTAAGTATTATCCGAATTAAAAATATACTAGAGAGTGGGCGCATTAGGACAAAGTGATGTGCTCCAATGGAAACTCCGCATTTTACTCAGATTGTTAAATAAGCTACTATAAGTTTAGATTATGCCCGACCCGACCCAATTTCTCACTCTCTCTCTCTGAGGAGAAGCAACATGCCGTCCCTAATCCAAAACCCTCGCCTCCTCCTCCTCTCCCACTTCCCGCCAAAATCCCTCCGCCGCCGACTCTCCACCGTCGCCTCCGCTGCCTCCGACCAAACCCTAACCCCAGCCCCACCGGCCTCCTCCATCCTCTCCGTCCGCGACACCCTCTTCTCCCGCCAGACCACCGCCGCCGACGTCGCCTCCGACGCTCTTTCCCGCCTCCACCGCACTGAGCCCCTACTCAGGTCCTTCATCCGCGTGGCGGATTCCGAAGCCCTGAGGGCCGCCGAGGACCTCGACCGGCGGATCGAGGGCGGGGAGGAGGTGGGCCCGCTGGCGGGGGTGGTGGTGGGGGTTAAGGACAACATTTGTACTAAAGACTTGCCGTCCACCGGCGGATCGAGGATTTTGCGGGGGTACAGGCCGGCGTTCGACGCCACGGCGGTGAGGAGGCTAAGGGAGAAGGGGGCTATCGTTGTTGGGAAGACCAATCTGGATGAGTTCGGGATGGGGAGCACCACCGAAGGGTCAGGGTTTCAGGTACGGGGATTCGAAATCTGTTGCTGTTTTATTTATAACTTAAAGATGGGATTTTGTAATGGGAATTGTAGAAAAGTTGGGACTTTAGAGAGTGAGAAGTGCAAAAAATGCTGCAAGATGGTGCTTTTTTGATGAAATAATAAGAAAGTTGTAATTTAAGCTAGAATTGAGAGCTGTATTTCTTTGATTTGCTTTGTCTGATTGTAATTTACAATTTAGAGAAAGAAATTGGAAATTAATTGAGGATTTTAGATCAGTTTGGGATGGGGATGTCCAGGTCTGATATTAAAAAATTTCACAAAAATACTGCTAGATGCTACTGTTCAACGACATATCAGTGAAGCTGTAAATTTTTTTGCTGTAAGAAGAATATAGATAGTAGCTTGTTTCATTAACACTTTATTAATGGAATGCAGAGGGATTATCCTAGTACTTGGGATGAGTGTGGAGAAGGATCATTCAATGATCGACTGGACATGATTCTATTGTGGCTCATGTAGCCTACCCAAGCACTCGGGATAAAAGGCTTAGTTCTTGTTGTTGCTAGGGGATTACCAACGTCTATGCTAAAAAAGAAATAGAAGAAGAATACCGGATAACAATTTAAGCTAGAATAAGGACAAGCATAACTGAAGGACTGGGGTTTTAGTTATGGAAATTTAAGGTAGTTGTTCATAATTTTATGGTGTTTCCTTGATTTGGTTTATCCGATTATAATTTACAATTTAAACAAAGAAATTGGACGGACACACAGTACTTTGTAATGATAAGTATGAAGAACTTGTTAGATAAAGCTAGGGCCCAATGCTCAGTTTTAAATTTTAACAGGGTTTGGTTTAGAAGACGTATCTGGATGATTTTGGTATAGGGAGCATAACTGAGTCCTGAGCTTCAGACACTGCGTTTGATGTGATTAAGTAATTTAAGTGTTTCTACTTGTTGTGGTATTGGCCTATGCTTTGCTTATTTTATGCAATTAAAATGAGTTGGTTAAAGCAATAACAAATGCTTGTATATGATACTTTGGAGAGGTTGCCATTTTAAACAGAGAGAAGAACCAAGTTTGTATTTAATCCATAATGGGATTGAGAGACTTGTGTTAGGTAGATTTTGCTCATGTTTAGTAATGGGAGTACCCTGAGGGGTTCTCATTGTGGAATTTTGAATGCTCGTTGTCAATTTTCATTTGATATCATCTTTTGTTTTGTGTTTGAAATGAGTAGATTGAGGGAAAGGTGTAACTTTGATCAATATCGACATCAACAAAGCCTTTCTCCCAAAATTTTGAGGTTGACTACATAAATCTCTCTTCCGTTCAGTCCTGTAAAGGGCCATCACCATGGTTTGATGTTTGAAAATTTTGTTACTGCTTCATTTCATTAATTCAGCTCTTGTTTAGAATCTAGAACATGGTGTATTAAGTAGTACTTTACGTAGAAACTGTGAACAGGTTGATATTTGCATAATGGGGATATATGCCAAATGCGTATTTCTGGTCGAGACTGGGGTTTGTTCAAAAAAGACCAAAGAGGGGTGGTTGTTGGGAAAATGAATGTGGATACAGTTTTTTTAATTGATAATTTATTGTTGTTGTTACTTCTGGCTTTACTTTTGTCTTAGAAAATGAAGTTAAAGTGTCTAGTTTCAAGAAAATGGCTAGACCTCTGGAGTGATTAAAAAAAAAGAAAAAATCTTGCTTTTAAATTTGTATCCATAATGCCAACAACTAGGATGTTCATAAGATTTGATTACTGGCTAAAATGACCTTGTGGCACTGGCAGAAGATATTCTGAGTAGAATGTCAAATAAGCCTTTACAATAAATATTGTTGGTCCTTAAATATAATATTTATTTTGGGTGAAACTAACATATTTTACTTGTGAATCGATAAGAAGAGGTGCATGTGGAACTGTGGGAGTATGTTTTGGTGTAGTGCTATTTGCTAGAAATTGTAAATTGTGATATATACTGTCTGGTGGAGAGTTTAACTTTTTGTCGTTTTCTTGTTAACATATTCTCATTATCTGTAACATCATATTGTTTATTATTAATCCCATAGTCATCTTTCTATGAGCTTTAAGTTAGTATATATTTAGTAGAAGAAAGAAAAAAAATTAAACTTATTTTTCATTCATTTATTAGGTTACTGCAAATCCTTGGGACATATCTCGAGTCCCTGGAGGATCATCAGGGGGGTCAGCTGCCGCAGTCTCTGCTAGGCAGTGTATAGTATCTCTGGGTAGTGATACTGGGGGCAGTGTGAGGCAACCGGCTTCATTCTGTGGTGTTGTTGGAATGAAACCAACCTATGGCCGCGTCTCACGATATGGGCTCATGGCATATGCATCATCATTGGATGTTATTGGTTGCTTTGGTTCATCAGTCATTGATACTGCAATTCTTTTAAGTGCAATTTCTGGTCATGACAAATTAGATGCGACAAGCAGCAAGAATGTAAGTCACGTTTAGTTTATTACGCATGCTGCTTTGTGTTGAACAGAAGGCTCTCATCACATTCATCATTCTGTTACTAAATGTTTTTTATTTTTGTTACAAATATGAACAGGTTTAGCTATGATGATCATGCTATCACTAGTTTTGTTAAGTGAACATATAAAGTTTTTTGTCACTTGAGGCCTCATCTTATACTTTCAAGGACAATTACTCAAAGCTCAAAATATTTTTCTTGGATTCTTGTTTTGCTGGAAATTTCTATCGTTTTGTTTAGTAGTTCCATAAGAAATGCCCACTCTCTACTTAATCAAATGCTTTTAGGGCTTTAATTGATATCTCTGACTCCATCCTAGTTTCTCCAAACTAAAGGTAAATAAATAAATAATAACAATAAAATACAAAAGAATAATCATGGATTCTTTTTATGTTCAAGTTAAATACCTTGATGACCAAATAAAATAACATCTATCGTCTTGAGGAACTGTCTAATATACTGAATGAATAAGGCACTCTTTGTCGGTCCTGGCTTTAATTAGAACCAACTAATGACTTGAAAAGCTATTCACATTTTCAACATGCTGTACCATCCTTCAGTGATATAATACATGCCATTTGTTTCTATAAACACCTTAGTTTATCCTAAATTTTCAGACTTCCACCAACTTATTCCATGAGTATCATACAAGTAAACTCATGAATGGTTTTCAATGATTTGGGGTTTTATCAAAATGTTTTCTTGAATAGACCCAATTCTTTGTATATTTATTTTGTTAATGATGCATATTATGCTTTGTTCGCATGCATTAAAATAAGGAAACAACACTTCCCTCCTTATTAGTTAGGGGTACACTTGCATATTGTTAATAAAAATTTAGAAGTACGTAATATGTATTTGTATAGCATGTCACTTATAATATTTTTGGGTCCATGGCTATTGTACTTATCTTTTCCACTGTCTATGGCTTGATAAGTAACACTCACCTGGTTTCAGCATCACTAGATCTAAAATCATACTTGCCATTTTGTCTTTGTGCAATGATTCAAATTGTAGAATACTCAGAAGTATTAGGTTTTTTTTTTTATTGCGTTAATTGATGATCCCTTAGCAGCTGCCAATACAAGTAATGTTTGGAAACAAAAGCTGTGAACTTTTCTTGGTATAATAAGTTAAAAGAGTTATCTTTCGTATAGAAGTGTAGGGATTTTTATGTTTGTAGGAACACATTAAGTGAATGACGTCTAATCTGGATGCAGTTCTGCCCTTCCAATGTGCTGTTTTGTGCTGCATATTGCTATATGACAATTTTGAAGTGATTTTGATTCAGCCTACTTATATATGTAAACATTTTCTCTTCTGCTGTTGCAAAATGTTATATTGTCCTCCTTGTGGCAAATTCTATTTCAGAAACCCAATAAAAGGCAAATTCAGGACCTTGTGAGCCAGGACTGCCATTTTAACTGGATTCTGACTTTGTAAAAGAAGTACTGAGGATTTAACTTTTGAGCAGAGAGGAATCTCTTAGAATTGTAGCTTTCGTGTTCCTTTTCAGGTGGTTCCGAACTATGCAGATGATTTGGTCTCAAGAAACTGTATGGAATCTAAACCTCTGGAGGGACTAAGGGTCGGGGTGATCCAAGAAACACTCGGAGAAGGAGTTGACAGTGGTGTAGTGCAGGCGATCCAATCTGCTGCTTTACACTTGGATCAGCTAGGAGCTAGAGTTTCTGAGGTTTCTTATTCTCTCCATTGTTTCAACTGCCAAACTATCTCCCTGAATTTTTTCTCGTCATGGTTTTGTTATGCCAATTCATTGGTTGTAAAATGTAATCTGCTAAGAGGTTTATATTTCTTTTAATGAGGTGTAGGTATCAATGCCTTCATTTTCTCTTGGTTTGCCAGCCTACTATATATTAGCTGCTTCTGAAGCATCTTCGAACTTATCACGCTACGACGGTGTAAGGTGATAGGTTAGATTCCTAGTTTCATTAATCAAGTTTAATTTATGATTAATATATCTGTTGATAACGTATTTTCTTATTCCAGTATTAGGTGGAGATTTACTCTTTATATCTTTTGGTTATTTATTAATGTTTTACTTCGGTATCCCAGGTATGGGAACCAGGTTGCAGGTGATGATCTGAACTCTTTATATGGAGATTCTCGATCCAATGGATTTGGTGCCGAGGTGCATAATTTCATGTTTTTTCTCAACCTGAGGAGCCGTGTATACTCTCATAATGCTGAAGTTCTGGCATTTTGTAGCATAATCCAAAGTCATTCGTGTTTGTAGTTGGCAGATGGTTTTATTGTTGATTAACTTGCTCTTGCCATACTCTTTTTCAGGTTAAGATGAGAATTTTGATGGGAACATATGCATTATCTGCTGGTTATTATGATGCATATTACAAGCGTGCTCAGCAGGTAGGCTTAATCAGTGAATTAGATTTTTTTAATTATTTTTTTTATTTCATTAAATCCCATAAGTTGGAGAGAGGAAAGGAAGGAGGATCTCCACCCCACCCCCAGCCCCCAGCCCCCGATATGTTCCTGGTCAAACGAGGGAGGTTTATTCTGCTGGTCCCCCTTCTATCATAATTCTGCAGAGTAGAGAGTCGATACTTGAATAACGATTGTTATAGTCTTATAGGTGAGAACGGTGGTCCAGAAAAGTTTCAAGGATGCATTGGATGAGAATGACATCCTTATTTCACCTGCAGCACCTTCAGCAGCTTATAAGATTGGTATGCTCTCTAGAAATTGCAACTTAACACATACACCTTTTCACTTTCACTTAGGCATGTCATATGTTTGCAGGAGAGAAGACCAATGATCCATTGGCTATGTATGCAGGCGATATCATGACTGTATGATTCTTGCTTGCTTATTTTTGTTAAGAATTTAAAGTGTAATTTTTTTTTCTTTTTCTGTAGATATAAAAGTTTTAGCCAATTGAAGGTATCTAAGTGAAGAGTTGCAGGAAGTAGCTCTCTAGTTAAACCATTAGGTTTTAGGTAAATTAAAAAGTTTGTAGAGGTTAAAGGTAAAACTACGATATGAGAATATCATATATCACTTAATGGGTTATACAATTATCATTTACAGCATGTCGATGTCAGGGTCCAGGGTTAAAACAAGGTAGTTTCATGTTTTCTATATCTTGTACTTAGGAATTCATTATTTTAAAATCTCAAAAGCCACTCTACAATAAATATCATCTGTTTATGCTTGTTTATCATTTTCGTTTCAGCTTTATTTTCTTGTAGCAAGGAAAATCCATTAGCTTAATCTTTATATGTTTGGTTCTGGCTTTTCTCACCAAGTGTGAGTGCTTTTCCTTGTGCCATGTCTTTCTAGATTGATTAGAAATGACTTTGACTAGCAACAAAACTTCTTTCTGATTGAAGCTATTCCTTGTATGAGTATCTTTTTCCTGTCAAATATTACTAGGTGAAGTATTCTTCTCCTGCCAATATTATGGGCTCACCTTTTATGCTCGACTAAACCTGGAGTCTAGGATAGCAAGAGCTGATTCTAGATGTGCATCTACACATAGAGCATCTATGAGAGGAAAAGCTATAGGCTGTGCAGTGCATCATTTGAATTCGTATGGGGCGAGGTTAAATAGAATTTTAGGGGTAAATTTTGTTTATTGTACTCAAGCTATCAGGATATAGTGGATATTTTCTTCCTGAAGAATGACTTGGTTGTTGATTTCCGGTTTTAAGAAATTTCTTATTGTGTGATATATTTTTTTTATTATAGAAATTATGAATTAGTTGACACCTCATTTGGGATCTATCAACGTGACTCCAGAACATTTGCATTACAATAACATTAAAGCTTCTTTCGGAACTGATGACAGACCCTATAAATTAGCACTCATTTTGTCAATTGTAATATTTCCTTCTTGTACCCAAGTTTGAGAGTGACTGTAAACCTTGCTAATGTTTATCTGTATTTTTATCTCTCGACAGGTAAATGTCAACTTGGCTGGGCTTCCTGCTCTGGTTGTGCCATGTGGGTTTGTTGAAGGTGGATCTGCTGGACTTCCCGTCGGCCTTCAGATGATAGGTTCTGCCTTCAGTGAGGTAAGAGAGATCATAACGAAGTTCTTATGTAATCCAACTTTTACCTTTCTTAGTTTAGGAATATGGATGATACAAGACATTGCGTGCTATGGTCTGAACTTTTTGTGCTTGGATCTCATATCCAGTTGCCAGATGTAGGCGTATTAAGCTTATGAGTTTGTGTTTGGATATGTCCACATCAAAACTGATAGAACAACCAATGAACTAGAAATGTCATGGGAGATGCATCTATAATTTTCGATTGGAATAGATGTAGACCTCTGGCTAAGTCCTTCAATTACTCAACCTGAGGTTTGAACCTAGGTCTCCTGTCTCAGGGTTTCTAGCCATATTCTGTGTTTTAGCACATATTGTGTTAGGAATTCATGCATGATTATAGTCCCACTTAAGAAAGAGCAAGAAAGTAAGTGTGATGGATTTAAGTAGAATATCGGGACCAATATCTTATAGCTCAACTTTTTTAGTTGAATTGAGGCTTAGCCTTGTGTTTAAGGTTCATCTTATTCTCCAAAATGGTCTGTGTTCTCCCCAACAGTGGCATCAGAGTTCAGGTTGTGGCCAAGGAGTGGAGCTCAATAATGAAGCTTGAAGAGTTGGGGTTGGCTTTAGGGCTGTTTTTCCATAGATTGTGAATATTTGTGGATGATAGTGCCTGAATAGTGGAGATTTGTGGATGTTGGTTCTCACCCACGGTCACTGGGTTAATCCAAGGTCAAGATTGTCTCAGAATGGTTAGATGATGCTTTATTGCCAGGCCCAAGGCCCATTATTTTCCTAAATGATTGAGGTATACTCATAAATGAATGGAGGGCTTGTTATGAATTCATGTGTAAGTATAGTCTCATATCGGAAAGAACAGTGATGCATTTAGATAGAAAATTGGAGCTAAAACCCAACAGCTTAAGTTTTTGGTTGAATTGGTCTTAGCCTCGTGTTTAAGGCCTATCTTACCCCACAAAGGAATAATATTGTTGGTTACTTAAGCTCAAATTAACTATAGTGCAACTATCTTCTATTGACTTCAGAGTGAAGCCACAAATTCTGGCTACTTATAAACTTTATATTTGTTAAATGGTGAAGGAAGTTATTATGCTGGGTGGATCTACCCAAAATTTATCTTACCCCACTTTGTTTCAGAAATGTTGCTCAATTTACGTATAAAAGCTGTGGCGAAATTGTCAGAAAATTACACACACTATGATAATCACTTCCAGGATTGGGTGGAGTCACATGCCAATATTGAAACTGATCACACTTTCATTCGTGTACCTATGTTTAATAAGAATGACACTACTCTGTTGTCAGTTCCCAACTAGGTGACTGAACTACTTATTTTACTGTGCCATTTACAGGCAAAGCTTCTGAGAGTTGGTCATATCTTTGAGCAGACACTCCAAAATTTCAGATTCGTTCCACTACTCCTTTCAGAAAGTTAGACAACATGCTTCATCAGATGAGAAAATTTAGCATTCTGGCAATGATCAGGGCTACGCAGGCTTGGGTCTTGAGCTGAGGACCGCATCTATCAATTTTCAATTGGAATAGATGCAGACCTCTGGTTAAGTCCTTCAATTACTCAACCTGAGGTTTGAAACTAGGTCTCCTGTCTTAGGGTTTCTAGCCACAATCTGTGTTTTAACACATATTGTGTTAGGAATTCACATGTGATTATATTTCCATGTCAACAAGAAAGTGTGATGGATTTAAATAGAATTTTAGGGTCATTATCGTATAGCTTAACTTCTTGAGTTTAATTGAGCCTTAGCCTTGTGTTTAAAAACTCATTTTACTCCCCAAAATGGCCTGTGTTCTCCCCAAAAGTTGCCATCGGAGGCTAGGTTGTGGCCAAGAAGGAGTGAAGTTCGGTATGAAGCCTGAAGAGTTGGGGTTGGTTTTAGGTTTGGTTTTCCACATATTGTGAATATTTATGGACGGATATCACATGAATAGTGGAGATTCGTGGATGTTGGTAGTCCAAGGTCGAGATTGCCTATGGATGGTTAGATGGTGCTTTATTGCTAGGCCCAAGGGCCCATGATTTCTCTAAATGATTGAGTTATACTCACAAATGAATAAAGGGGTTATTATGAATTCATGTATGAGTATAGACTCATATCGAAAAGGACATGGAAGAGTGATACATTTAAATAGAAAATTGGAACTAATACCTAATAACTTAAGTTTTTGGTTGAATTGGTTCTCTGTCTTTTGGTTAACGCCCATCTTACTCCCCTAAGGAGTATATGGTTAACTTAGTATGCATTAGCTTTACTGCAACCATCTTCCATTGACTTCAGAGTGAAGCCACAAATTCTGGCTACTTCTAAACTTTATATTTGTCAAATGGTGATGGAAGTTATTATATGGGTGGATCTACCCAAAATTTTTCTTACGCTCCTTGTTTCATAAATGTTGCTCAATTTACATATAAAATCCGTGGCGAAATTGTCAGAAAAATACACACACTATGATAATCATTTCGGGATTGGCTGGAGCCGCGTGCCAATATTGAAGCTGATCACACTTTCATTCGTGTACCTATGTTTAGTAAGAATGACACTACTCACTGTTCTCAGTTCCCAATTAGGTGACTGAACTACTTGTTTTACTGTGCCATTTACAGGCAAAGCTTCTGAGAGTTGGTCATATCTTCGAGCAGACACTCCAAAATTTCAGATTCGTTCCACCAGTCTTTTCAGAAAGTTAGACAACATGCTTCATTTTGGATCAGATGAGAAAATTTAGCATTCTGGCGATGATCAGCGCTACTCGGGCTTGGGTCTTGAGTTGAGGACTGCATTGAACTGTCATTGATTCTTCAAACAGCCGATGTTTGTAATTTACTCACATTGTTTATCAGTCTTTTTTCCTTGTAAGAAAGAAATAGAAGAATAAAATCGTAAGTTTTGTAGAGTCTGCAATATTTTCATGTGTATCCTGACATGCATTGATGTTACCATTATTGTTGTTTCTAATGCACGGTTTCTAAATTTATCGGGTATGATCCACATTTTCGGGTCTTGATATTTTGGATCCATAACCGACCCATTCATCTAATTCTCAAACAGAGCTCTACTTCTCGAGTATAATCCTAAAGAAGTTTGAATTTTCTTATTTATTCAGTACTTCAATATTCTTATACTATTAATGGAACTTGTACAGAAGTAGGATTTTAACAGGGCAAACAAATTCGTGGTCGGGTCAATCCTTTATAAACCCGACGCGGTCCCACTCACACGTGCGGCGACCGTCCTTTTCGCAAGCAAGGGTTCGTTAAATAATACCGTGTTCGGGTCACCAACCCCACGAATCCGGTCCTTTTTCCATCGGGAATTCTATAACGGTGAAAGTCTCTTATGGCCACCAGCGGTGACCGTATCCCACTTCCGATATTGCTTACGATCCAATAATTTTGCCGGCAAAAAAAACTGTAGAAATAACTCCATGGCCGTAAGGTAAAAATAAAAAATAAAAAAAGCGGCCAAAAAAGGGAAAAAGGGCAAAAAATCGAAGCACATTAAAAATTTTGATTTATTTCAAATTCTCGGCAGTTCTCCGTCGATCGCCGCCTCTCAGGGATCCGAAAAAGGTAATCTTTTTGTCATATTATGAGAATTTATTTAAGGAATTTCTCGACGCGGATTGATCTTTGTTTTCTTGATTTTATCTCTATTAGGGTTTTGAATCTGTAAACGTTGAAGAGTTAATTTGATTTATTATGGATGGGGCGACGATTACGAGGAAAAAGATCCCGTCTTTATTGGATCTCTGCGTCCAAACGGCGATCGACAACCTCCGGTACATCGGCGACGTCGGCGAGGTCGACACGCATCTCTTGGAGCGAATTCTTCCCCATTGCACCGTCGATCAACTGACCCACATTGAGAATTCGACCGAAGTAGGTCAAAAATCAAATCTTTTTTGATAAAATAGAAACGCTTTATTGGTGATTGTTGTGATAGTTTGATTAAATTTGTTGTGGTTTTGTTTTTGATCAGGGGAGGGATCTTAGCTCGGTCACTGACGACCTGTGGAAGAGATTCTACGTGAAGCAGTTTGGGCAGGAAAGTGCTGACCTTGTCATCAGCAGGATGAGGCAGAAGAAGGTCGTATTTAAATGGCAGCAGCTCTACGAGGTATCCTATTGTCGATTTTTTCGATATATATATAATCTATGTTTGTTGAATGTTAATTAGGGTTTGTGTGTTTCTGTAGGCGAAGATGAAGGAGAGGGAACAATTTCAGAATAAATCGGCGCAGAGGCTCAAGCAGCGATATCAAGAGGACCAAGAAAGTGAGTTTCTCTTCATCTCATTGCTTGGTTGGAGAGCGAATAGTTTCAATAAATCGTAGGTGCATAAGATTACACATAATATTACATCAAACTCTTGTTATGTTTTGTTTATTAAGGGAACCCATCTTTGATTAAGAATCCAATGGCCATAGGTGTGCCTTACTCCTGTTATTCTCTTTTGTATTCTAGATTGTCTTTTCCTAATTTCGTTCTTTTGAGTTTTTTCGTTTATAGTTATTATAATCCTCCAATTTGAGAGGCTCAAAGTGTTGGCAAAATCTTGAAGTGATGCCTTAGAATATGGGGTATGTAGATATACTGATACGGAAAGTTAGGATGCAAGATAGTGTTCATGGTAATTATTATTGGTTTTTGAGTCATGTTCTAGGTTTCATGGTAATTGTAGTTCAAATATTTGGAAGGACACGCCTCAGAGATAATCTAGAAAGTAGCTCATGACGTAGACTGTGATCATTTTTCGGGATTTAGGATCTATCATGCATCGTGGTGGTGATATGTTCATATTGTTATCATCGAAATGGGATTGTTGAAAGAGAGAAGTACTTTGGGAATATCATTTGATCGTAGAATACTCATGAAATTGAAGGGGAAAAATCTTTGTGACTGCTCTGACAAGCAATGTGTTGAGATTTGTGCGCAATGATTAGACAGTAAATAATAGAGAGAAGAGAGAGAAATCAATACAGAGATTTCATGTAGTTCGACAATTTGCCTACATCCACGGGGCGACGGCTCAATTTTCACTATATGAAAAATAGGGTTACAACACACACACACACATATATATGCAAAGCCTATTGATGTACAGACGGAATTACAATATTACCTTGTCCCGTACCGTAGGAAGCGTAGCCCCTCGCACCCCCAACCTATATGCGACTGCTCACAAGACCGGTTGTTTCTTCGCTCTGGGAGCCCTACCAGGTCTCCTCCGCTGTGAAACAATCCGGCTCTCTTCCAGGATTAAGAACCAACTCCAACACAATGTTTTATGGGTTAGGAGCTCAAAATGTCAAGCAATCTCCTACAAACATGTGCAATAATTTATGAATGAGAATACTTAGATGGATAAAGTGGCGAACATGGACTGAATTGGAACGAAGTGCAAGCGTAAGGAGTTGAAGGTAACTCTAATCGAGAAGAGAATCAGAGAACCAATTGAATTAAATGCATGCATTGCACATTTCAGTATGTTACTTTGGAAAGGCATCCTGATTGTCAGTTAGCCTGAACGTACATGAATAGAGGAGTTAGAAGAGACATGAAAATTTAACTGAGGAGATGGCCATTCTCATAGCTGAATGGGATAGAAGTATTTATTTAGCTGACTCCAAAAGTTGGGCTAAAGGCTTTGTTGTTGCTTTGTCATAGCATATACAAGATACACCAAGAAATTATATAAAGTTCAATAAGCTTTTCTTATAGTGTAAAGGAGCAATACGTTTCTAATATATGATACTAGTTGGAGTTCCACCAAAATTCATGGCCTCAATGCCCAACGAGTACGAAATTTTGCTCCAAAGCGCATGTTATACTTCTGTAAATTATGCCAATCTCTCTGGATATCTTTTTATGAAAATATTCTGCTCAGCTAACTATTCCCCCTCCCCAACAGAGAAACAAAGTCGGCGAGTAAAATATACCAAGTTGGCTCCGCCATCAAGCTGTAAAAGAAGCTGGTCCTCAGGTTTGCCTTCATCTTTATGTTCATCATCCATAAAATTTGCTCATTGCATACTTAACCTTCTTAAATCAACTTACAGTGAATGTTTAATCTTACAACGATTTCTGCAGGAAGTAGTTCTTACAATGTTTCCAATTTGAAGAGTAGCATTCTGAAGAAGGCAAAGATAGAATGTCTCAAAAGGTAATTGCCAAAGCACGCGTGAAATTTTACAATTGTCGCCGGCGTAAGGTCTTTTACAGTTTTATGATTTCTGATAAATCGACTTCCTTCTTTATTTCCCCAACAGCCACGAGGCGAAAATCCACGCAACTATAAGAAAGAATGCTATACAGAGACAGAGCTACCCACCCCAGAGGTATATTACATGTTCTCTTCACCAACAGTAGATGTTTCCTTGTGCTGCTTTCTTCCAATTCATGCCATTTATGCAACTTGTTTGCAGTATCTCTCGTTCAACGAAGCCAAGCAATTTTCTTAGGACGAGTTCAGCATCCGGCTCCAAGCTAGCAAAGCCCCAAGGAAGAGGATAGTAATGGCGAAGCAAGCTCTGTTCTTGAGATTGGCTGCAAAGGATGCAACTCTCAGTTGATATCTCAAATGAGCTGCTGGGGATAGAGATTTGTCTGTAGTTTGCCTATCCTATGTCGTTTCTAGTTGATAAGATGCAACGATATTATTATTTCTTCAGCATATATAGTGCACACCTTTTCTTTCATTTCTTTGTGATCATCTTTCTGGTTGCTTAGAATATATTATGCTAGCTAGCTAGCTCCTGTTCACAGTTATCAGAACCCAGAGATACAGCATGTCAGCATTCAACAGACGAAAATAGCAATATTTTTCATTGCAAATATCAACCATCAAGAGATTTCAATGAATCTGCTGCTATTAAAATGATTTCTAGTACTAATAGTTTCACATTTCACAAAACACAACCAACTGAAATATGAGCGAGTTTCACAAGTTCATGTCACCTGAGGAGAAAATATGGATCAAAACCATCCCATACCAAGCAATCTCGACATTCTTCTGCCAGCGATGAAACCCCGTCATGCGATCGAATCACTAGAAAATACAGGTTAGATATCAAAGGATTTCTAAGAAACGGTCCGATGATCTCTCTAAGTTCAGCAAACTCCGTCGAATAATCCTTGTTATCAATAGACTGGTCCTGTGTTAGTGCATAAATGCCGAGCAAACTTGCATACAGCGAAGTAAAGGCATCCTTGTGATTGCCTATGCCTCCGATCCAGTCCGCTGCCTTCTCAGACTCAATACAGCTCTTGGCAAACGTCTTCAGTTGCTGTACGAATCTAAGCCTCCATGTCTGCAAGAAGATCTCGATACCTCTCTTATTAGTTGAAGCCTCAGGAATCAGGAGCTTCTCTAGGTGACAGCAGCAAATTTGGCATATGAGTAGCTTTTCTTCGTGGTGGTTGTCAATCTCCTTGTCGAATATCCTTCGAACAAGGTCTCCATGAGAACTTGCGGAACCAGCAACGTGCACAACATAGCGACACAAGTAATTCAAGTACTCGATCCAGTGGCCGAAGGTTGCTGACAGAAAGACAAAGCTCGATTGGATCACCTGATCGACCTGGCTTGGTACAGTGTTAGTGCATGGGTTTCCCTCCGATCTTTTGGACTCTACGTACTTCTGAACGTCGTTGGAAAGTTTTTGTCTGAGCTCAAAATCCTCGTCCTCCAAGAGCTGTATGTATGTGAACCACAAGTCTAGTATTCTACCAGCATAGAAATGTACTACCGATGGGAAATCTAACTCTGAAGATTCAATCTCCTCAATATCAACAATATGTACTTCTTCTGATGGGTTGTCAGATACAAGTGGAGCAATCGATGAAGCTTCCTGAAGCAGCCCGGATGCTACTAGCGCTGCAGCTGCTGCTTTCCTCATGTTCACGGGCTCAGATGGTAAGCTATGCTGCTTAACTAGCACGACAAAGGAACCTATACAGCGAAGAGCTTCAGCCAGTCCCTTCTGGTCCGCAAACCCTGCTTTTATCCTTGGCGGACTAACGAGAATTGATCTCCGGAGCAGAGCAACAAATTGCTTCACACTAATGGCCATGCAGCATATAAGAATTTCTCGGGTCTTTGAGCGCGTTACCATGCTGTTCAGATGAACCAACCTCTTCCAAAAGCTGAGTACAGATTCAAGATCAACCTCAGCATCCATGGTCTCAAATCTCGTAACATGCCAAGAGAAAATAATCTTCAAAACGTAGTAAATGCATTTCGGGTTCTCCTCCACGGCTAGTTGTGACATCATCATCGACTGGAGTTGGGTTTCAGCCAACTCGGGAATCACTCCCCCGTCGTCATGACACTTCATACATTTCACGAGCTGGAAGAGTTTCTTCAGTGCTGCAACTCTAACTTCATATGTTGCGTCCGAAATGCAAGACATGATCCTTTCATGAAGTACAGAAGCCGATATATCAGTTTCAGTCATCTTAGAGAGACGGGCATTACCTGGAGTGGATCCGGGGACCTGGAACTCTACGTCAGATGTTTCTAAATCCTCTGCAAATAGGCAACCAAGATATGAGGCCGCTGCTTGCCTCCGTAGTTCGACTATAGTTGGATCATGCGGAACCATCCCAAACAATCCTTGGGTGTCAAGGCACTCGGAAGCTAACTTCAGCAAAAGGTTTTGAATGGGAGTTGCATGGTGGCTTACAGCTAATGTTTTTGCAATACCAAGCATCTCATCTAAAACCCTTAAATATGAGCAATTTAGGGTAGGGCAAGGACATGACCTTGTGCTGCCAATCCACGAACAGTTGGAGAGAATCGAGATCAGTTCACCGACAATTTGATCTTTCTTGTAGGTATCAGTCAGGACTCTGCAGTTGTTATCAAGAAGTGAAGACAACTGCAACAGAATTCCATGAATCGAGTTGAAAGAAAGAGATTGAGTTGCTGCAGCTGTGTCACCGTTACTCATAGTAACTGATGTTCGAGATCTTCCATGAGGCAGACCATGAGCCACACCGATAAGGACATCATGCAGTTTTTCATTAGATACCAAGCCAACTAGAGCCCTTGATGCAAGCACACGAACTCGAAGGTTACTCTGGGTTGCACATCTCCGAATGAAAGGCATGAGTATAAATGGATCCAAAGCATCATCAGTGCCGCTGCTGATGAGAGAAGGCTTCAGCCTGGATAAAAGGATGAGGATCGGGTACAGGCTAGGGTGAATAGCTTTTGCAATGTTTGATTCTACATGGCCAGAGGTTCCATCGCTGAGTAGTTCGGTGGCAATCTTTAATTCACTGAACAGGAAAGGAAGCAGAGCTGGATACCTTTGAAAAAGGAAATATGTTATCGTCAGATCTTAATGGCGAAAAATATAGGATGCACTGAAAAGTATACAGTAGTCTAAGATGCGATACAAAGCTAGCCTTATGGGATGTCATATAGTTAGTAAACATAAAAGACATCCTCCGGCAATGGGTTCCCTCATACTTGCTAATTGTAATAGTGAAATATATGCGTAGTCAAGCCTATTCAACATTATAAACAATGAAAGACAACAAAACAAAAAACCTGTATATAGATATATACAAGAGAGAGTGTGTCAATAACCACATGTTGGCATATTCAAAATAATATAGGTAACAGATAAATGTTCTATTTGCGATATACATCATTGGAAAAAAAAAACATATCTTATTTGACTGTTTGGCAATCTCTAGTGCAGTTGCACTTGAATGAATGTTATTTCTGTAGCAAATACATCATATGTCCACTTTCAATTCTTAGTCTCAAAGATTTTGAAGAGTTGCTCCTTGCTTGCATGATTTTAAATAGGATTAGTTTTATCGCCTGCTCAGTGGATTAAGGATGAATAGGAAGCCAAACACCATAACCCCCAGTCCCACCTCACCCCTCGCTCCTCCTCCTCCTCCTCCTACTCCTTTTCTTAACCGAGAACCCAACATAAACTCAAAGGTTATGATACCAAATTGGAAGCCAGTCATAACCTTGCAGTCCCCAACCCTTGTCGACGTTGTCGTGATAGAAAAAAGGCGTAAATAATGATAGAAATTATAAGGATAAAAAGGATTCCAATTCTGCCTAAAAGTCCCTAGTCAAGACCACCACTTAAAAAGCATAGCATACACGCTCTGATGAAACATGATATCATATGTTAGATCTTTTATGTATGCTAGTGATTACCTCATTTATCACATAATTTTTCATTCTTCATATTTGTTTCAATTCCGTTTTGTTTAATATTGTTTGTTTTTCCTTTTTTCTTTTTGCGTGTTGTGTGTGTGTGTTTTGTTTTTTTTTTTTGGGTTTTGGGGTCTTTTTTTTTTTTTTTTTTTGGGGGGGGTGGGGGGTGGGGGGGTGTATTTGCTTTTTTATTTGTTTGTTTGTTTGTTATGCTTGGGAAATTATTTTTGAAGTGTTTTGGATTGATGTGGAAAGAAGTGTTCATAAGAATACTTATGAGTTTTTGAATAAGTGTTTTCAGGTGTTCTTAGAACACCATGAAACTTCGGGATAGGTGTTTTTCAAAATACTCCAAATCGGGGTGCTTTAATGTTCAGAACTTTTAATCTAAAAATATTCCATCTCTTTTCCTTATTCCAACCCTCTCCTGTATTTTTTACTTCTCCAAATTGGGGTATAATATGTCTTCTACATGTTTATTGAACACATAAAAACCCACGAGAAACTAAACTTCCATGTGTATGTTTGAACACCCAAAACCCATGGTGACACAGAATAGAAGGAAAATTAGGGGTTGTGGTGAAGATTTAGGGATGAAATTAGGGATTTGGAAATAAAATTAGGATTTAATAAGATTCAGTTCTCACGTCCAGGTGAGTTACATGACCACTCTTACACGAATCACTCGAGAAAATATTTGGAGAAGAAGCAATTCATCTTCTCTCAATAATTTAAAAATATTTCTCTCATCAAATTGAACTCTTACAAGAAATATATAAAAACTTCTTATATGCCCCACAAATGCAAACAAAATAAAGTCAACTATCACATAATCTAAATAAATCTGTTAAAATCCTAACTAAATCTCTAATCAAATCTTGACCTTTGCTTGTCTCCATCATATGATCAGAACACCTAAAACACATACCACCAGAACATTACCAAAAATACACTTCAAAAAGACCTTAAAACACTTTGCCTTTGACAGCCAACCTCAACCTTAGTTGATATATTCAAGCGATCAGTCCAAACATTTCTGCCACAAAGATTTTTTTTGCTTTTTTTTTTTTTTTGTTTTTACATCATTCTTTGAAAGGTGCAAAACTTCATTTTATGACTATTATAAATTTAAATGCCACAAAGGATTCCAGGAACAGGTGTCTCAAAATAGAAACTCCAACAGCTTCTATTATTAAAAAAAAAAAAAAAGAACGAGCGAAAGTTTACCTGTGGAAGAATTCTAGGCCAGTCAATGCACGCCTTGCTGATTCACGCTTCTGAACATTGAGAAATCCAATCATCCGACGGACTAATGCAGTATATGCAAGACAGGCACTGTTACGCACTTCCCAATAAGGAGATGAGAATGAGCGTACTGCAATAATGATGGCCTCAGCACAAAAACCTGATGTATCAGTTGCCAAGTTTGCGTCATTGAAAGCAGCTCTAAGTACATTGAATGCATGAACTGTGGGTATTACCCCCTCATCTCGGATCTTCGAGACCCCTACATTTGCTTGCACTTCCTGCATTGAGGTTCCTAATTTGATAGAGTTGTTATGGAGCACTTCACTCTCATGGTTACCACCTTCACAGACATTAAGGAGAGACATGTTAGCGACACCTATCAACCATCTCAATGCCTTGGGAAGTAATTTTTTTGGTGTTCCATCTGGCTCTGAAAGGAAAAGAGCAATGAAAGCAGCAGGTATTCCAGCACTTCTTCTCAGTAAGTCATCCACTGTTTGCCCCTTGGCAACGGTTCTTTCCATCAGGTGTTCCATCCATGATTCGGTCATCTTGCAAAGCCTGTGAAAGTATAGAGAATCCTTTCATTAAAATTTCAAAGAACATTACTTAGGGTGGCTCATCACAACATCATGCCAACATAAGGATTAATTGATTACTACTACCATTTTTGGTTTTACATTTCTTAGGCTACACTTTACTGCATAATGAATAAATAACATTTTGCCTTTTCAACTACACCAAAAATAGCGAATTATATTGGTTGATGATCTGACTATTTCTAGTATTATAAATATTACGCACTGGTCTTGACCGGTATTAACTAAAATATGATACTGGTCTACAGCGTACGCAGGATCCTTCCATATAGCTATGCAATAAAATAAACATGATGTACTTAGGATTGCTCATACATTTTATAGAGATGGAAGCGATAACTTCAGAAAGTCAAAAAGCAATTAAAATAACTTGGTTTCGTTTAATGTATCCACTTCTACATAAATAGACTCATGTCTCCATTAGCCTTCTATCTTCTATCATAAAGAAAATGATATGTACCATCAAGAAAGATTGAAAAATTTTATGTCAACGAATCTATGAATTACTTCTAAAGGTTTCTGTGCATACAATAAACTGTACTTTTCATTTCATATAACAGAAAGCACATCATTTACTGGCAATCAATATGATAACTGATATTTAGTCACCAGATTCATAATATATTATGTGATGCACTTTCATCAATGGAAAAGGCGTTAAGTGCCAATGATCAGAAAGCAATGCAATTATTTTGAGGCTATGCTATAATTAGATGAAACAAGAAAACACCAAAACTAGCAACAGAAAAGCACACCTTGGGTCATTTGAGCAAAGAAGACGATTGCATAGAGCAGTAAAGCCGGCCCTTGTCTTATCAATTGCACCATTATGCTTCATTTTCAGTAGAACTTGTAAGAAGTGGTTCCCTATAGTCTCCAATTGTTGCAAATCAAGCATTGGATCAGGCTCAATTGTTATTTCCTTTCCATCAGCAGTGCAAGCCTCAGATGAATCGGAAGGGATGCTGCTCGGCAATGGAATTTTTCTAATGATGGTCCCTAAGAGAAGACTAATCTGAAACAAAACAGCTCCATAATAAGCTATTGCAAGCATTCAAATTTCAAAGTTGCAAAATTTCTTTTTCTACATTTTTATATATTTCAATTTAAAATTCTCTTCCTCTTAGTGTTTAAATTTAAATATAGGTCCATGTATGTATGGTTATAAAAAGGCTTGTCCTTCAAAAAAAAACTAAATTGAGAGGGGCATAGAAAAAACAGAGAAATCTCAACATGACAACAGATAAGAAAAGAAAGTTTTACCTCTTTCATAGCAAGCCAGCAGCCGACCATGACAGCCTGTTCCCTTGGCCTTGCATCATCCTCTGTATCAGCAGGTTCTGCTAAGGATTCAGGTGCAGCCATCTCCAATGGCTCATCTGTGAGAAAATCACCATCATCGGCACCATCATCCATGTCACATGGTATAGATAATGCATCTGCTGAGACCACCCAGAGGGCCAACGATGTCACTTGCATAATTAGCTGTAGAATCTTCTCTAGTATACATCTCATCTCAGAGTTGCTTGACAAGACCACCTCAGAGTTCCAGTCCAACTCCTCAAATGTGTAACGAAGTGTAAGCAACACTCCATGAACAAAACTATTCCTGCATGCTTCCGAAAGATCCGTTTCACCCTCTTCCACGACATCTTGGAGCCATTCGATAAGTGCCGATATATACTCTACGACAGGATACCTAGATTTAATCGTTTGTATCTCCCCATTTAAAGATTCAGATTCAGAGTTGAGACAAATGAAATTATCAGAAACTCCAACTATCCACTGTAGCTCCAGCACATACTTTCTGAATATGAGCCGAAAGGCCAGTGCACCGGCATCGCTCTCTCTAACACGTGGACTACAAACCAACTTCTTTGCCCACTTAATCAATTCTTTTACGGAGTTGCAGGAAGAAATTCCAGGAAGTGGGGTTGGAAATGATAAAAGAATGCGGAAGGAGTTTTCTCTTAGCCTATCCCAGCTATCAATTATAGATCCAACCAAGCACAATGTTGACTCCGGTGAAGTAAACCCTTCGCTATATGGACAGAGAGAATGTTTCCCTTGATCAATACTGGTAGGCCATACGTCCACCATTATAAGAATAAGCTCCATGGCCATGGTTTTCCTCTCATATGGTGCAGAAGGATAACACGAGCAAAGAAGAAAGCAACTAAGCCACTTCATGAAACAGAAAAGGTCTTCTGCTCTCTGTACCGCCTCATTTGTCACACCATTACTGACCTCATTGCTATCAATAGAAGCAATTGGCTGCCACGTACCTTGTTTCACTTGTCTCTCCAATGCTGTCCGGACACGAGAGAAGAACTTTCTAAATAAGCTTGTCCATTTCATCTGAAAGGCAGTTGAACAACATCGCATGTTTAAGGGCACTGCCTCCTTCAACAAGCTGAGCTCCAAAGATGACGGGAGACTGGCTGTCTTCGGGTTCAAAAAAAGAGATTCAGCAGCAAGTATTCGTAGACTTTCATCGGCATGTGTCAGTGCCAAGATGAACCACTCAACAGGCACTCTAACATTGATCCCCTTCACGCATACAAGAGCAGCTTGATCAGAACTTTTCTGTTGCACTGATGAACCGTGGTCTAAATCAATATCCCCCTCAAGTAAAGCAAGCGTTCGTGAAACCTTAAGCAAAGAAACCAGTGCAGCTACACACTGATCAATCTTTAGATCGGCAGTGAAGTTATTTTCTTCTGTGCTAGTTCCAACAGAGATGACTGCAAGCATATGGAATATGCTATCAGAATCAACCTCAAGAACTGCTGGAAGAGCATATGTGCTCAAGTTTGATCGGAGTTTTGAATGGCCAGATACGAGTCCATGCAATATAGGCGGCAAGCAAAGACCTCTAAACGTATCATACCCTTTCTCAACACCATCATGGCTCCAACATTCATCACGCAGGCACTCAAGAAAGCACTTCAAGAATGACGTTGCTGCACAACATACATCATCATCTACATAAGCATAGGCTGTCTCAGATAGGAGGGTAGGATTCAAATCAAGAACAGACTTTGCACCCAACCGTCTGGTGACAGAAGCTAAAGGCACATACCTCCCCTTGCAACGTGGCCCCAAGCGAAGAAGATCTGCCACAATCTTGAACTGGAATGATTTAGTTCTCTCACTATCTTCCCCTAATGGAAGAGATGCCTCAATATCCAAAAGAAGATCCAAGATGAGATGTACTTGCTTCACTGTCTGACTTAACGTGTCGTCAAGATTATTCCAAATGATTTTCAGTATCCGGCTCAACATATCTTCAGGAAGAGGATAATAATTTACAGAGAAATCTGTAAGATTTTCTAGTATCGATGTTTTAATCTGTTGCAAACAAATCTGAGTCACTGTAAGTGCATGGAAATTGAAATGGCTATCAGCAGGATTCTCACAGTACTTGCAGAGCTCCGGAAGAATGCCATTGTATAATGTAGCCCAAACACACCCATTGCTTGGATCAACAAAAGAAGTGTTGAGCACAGTTCTCGGAATAGCTGTTAGAATCCCTCTAAGCATGCAAAGCCGGCTCAAAATAGAGAAATTTTTAATTTCCAAGTGCAGATCGCCATTAGGCATCACCTTCTTCATACCTGCATCTCCAACTTCTCCATCACCATAACAAATATCAAAGAACCCTCTCGAAATAAAAGAAGAGAGCTCTTCACGGCTCATGCAAGCCTGAATCGCAGCACAGAAGCTCACGCCGGCAGCAACCAAGCAGTCTCTAGAAAAGGCTGACGACTTCAACACATTCAGTATCGTTCCAACAACACTCTCCAAAGTGTTTCCACCCCCTTCCGACCCCACAAACTTGGCGGGATACCTCTGCAACAAGTAGTACAAACACGACATCGCCTCCTGGCACTGCTCCATCACAACTGGCGATGGCCGGGACCCTCCGCATTCTATATCCGAAATCACACCCGCCAATCCGAAACTAACATCATTAGCCACCAAAACCGAGCACTTCTCCACCGTCTCATTCAAAAATCCTAACTTGGGAAATCCCATCAAGGACAAAGCCGCCCGCGACACCAAAAACCTCTTCTTCCCCTTCCTGCTCAAATCTCCATACTCCTCGCATAGAGATTCAAAGCACCCGCTAATCAAAGGAAGGAACTTCCTGTTCTTGGTAAGCGGAGAAATGAGAGTCCTATGAAGGGGCAACGAATTCTCAAGGAACAAAACCTCCATATAGAGTTTAGTAGCAAGAGAAACAATGTCAGCAGTGACTTCTTGGGCCGAAAGCAATCGGGCGAAGGCCAAAGAGAGAGATTTCACCGCGGTGATTTGGGAGTAAGTGGAGTTCAATGAAGTCAGTTCTTTCAACTGGGGGAAGAATTCGAAGGAGGAGGAGGAGATCTCCGAAGGGATTAGGCCTAGGGTTTCGACGAAGGATTTGGGGAAGACGACGGAACTGTAAGTGTATCGGTGTCTGTGTTGCAAAGCTCGCCACTTCGCTGACATTTTTGTATCGAATTACGCCCAAAAATTCCAAAAAATAAAAATGAAATCTTTGTCTATGTAAGTTGTGAAAAGCTTCAAACTTTAGGTGAAAATTTACGAATAGAAATGAAACTGAAGTCAAATTTCAAGTGGGAGTGTTGAGATTTCACCTTTAGAGATGATTAGGGTTAAAAAAAAAAATTCCTCCTTTTTGAATTCTCCCCACTTTCCTCGGTCTGAGACGGAAAGAGTACGAGAAGAGATGAGAGGGCAAAAATTGAGAGAGGAGGGAGAGAAAGAGGGAGAAGTTTATATAAATTAGGGTTTAGGGAAATTCTAATTGAGCACTACAGTGGGTAAATAAGCCCACCTGCTTAGTGAGTCTGCTAAGTGAGCCCACACTCTCTGTTTATTAGTCCAAACTATTTGTGGCTTTCTTTTCCACAAAAAGCTTACTGCCATGGCTGCACTGCACCCTTCTCTCTCTACCCTGCTGGTCTCAATTTTTGTGCGGCAGCAGTGATCAAATTTCTTTTTAGTACTATTATTCGAATGATTTTTACACTATTTGAATAGTTATATCTGACCGATTATTTCACTGTCCAAGTATTAACAACTAAAACAGCTAGAAAAAAAAATCAAAAGTAACTTAGTTTAAAAAATGACAAATTTATAATTATTTAAGGGAATTATATTTGAGCACATCACTTTGCTCATAGATAGATCCTAAAATTTCAAAAAATTACAAATTTATTATTTTTTGTTGTGATCTTATATTTTGTCCTAATTAGGAATTAATAGCTGAATGATGTGAGTACTTAAAAATGTTGGCTCACCGACCAAATAGGTGTGCTCAAATAGAGTTTCCCTAATTACTTGGAAGTTTTTTTGGTGTGCTCAGCAGCGAAGTGGTGTGCTCTTTTTGAAATTCTCTAGGCTTTATAAGGGAAATTCTACTTGCGCATGTCATTTTACTCTTGGCGTCCTGATTCCTCTTTACACCAAACTATATTTTGAAATTTTGTCATTTTACTTTCTACGCCCAAAATTTTCTCCAAAAATACATTTTCTCTTTTTCTCTAACTCCTCACCCGTCCAATTCCATTTAGCAAAAAAAATATTTTGGTCGGGTATTAATACCCGACTAAGAAACATGCTGGTCGGGTATTAATACCCGACCAGCAAACGAAGTCTAAAAAAAAACTAATTAACGATAAATTTCAAACAAATATGTATAAAATCTAAAAAAAATTCAAATCGTACCTTAGATTTATTTTCTGACACCAATTGCATGTTGGAATTTTCTATTTGCATAAGAAAACTCAAATGCAAATTCCAAATTCAAATTTCACTTATCATGGTCAAATCGAAGAATTTAAAATTCTTCTAATCTTTTCAAGAACGTTAATGTAAAAAATTTTAAGAGTTCAAGAAATCAAATCGATAATTTTGTAGGAGATGTGTTTTTATTAAATACCAAAAAAAATCATTTAGCGTTTTAGAGAGGAAATAGAGGAGGAAGACGGTGAGTCGTAGTTTTAAATTTTAAAAAGTCTTAGTTTGGAATTTATAAGGGTAACTTAGTCTAAAAAAAATAATGACAAACTTGTAATTATTTAGAAGTTTTAAAACCGTGCGTCAACAGTAAAATGCAGTGTAGTAAAATGCAGTGTGCAAATAGAATTTCCCGCTTTATAGGGGGAGTAATCAATGTGAAAATTACTTTATTGCCCTTACTTAATTAGTAATAACTAAAGAGCAAAGAGTTATGTTTATTTAAACTAAAAACAAAACAAATAAACTTGGGGATAATTATTTCCTTTTCAGCTTAATATAAATTTTTGAATCACCTATATGAATACAGATAATTGGAATCAAGAAAATAATTTGAATTAGTTACTACACAACACAACACTCCAATGATAATCTTATAAGAACTTGATGATATTGTCTTACTTTTAAAATATATTATTTTTCCAAGAATATGTATATAAAATTGTCTGAAGCAAAATTTAGCTTAAAGGTTAGTTGAAACTTGAGTTCTCGTACATATTTATCTATGATTTTCTATTTTCTAGAAAAAAGTTTAATTTTAATTTTTAAACGTCAGATAAAATGTTAACAATAAATTTAAAAAACACACAAAAAAAAAATTAAATGGTGTTTCATAATTTTCATTTAAGTTTTGCATTTAACGTAAATTAGTTAGGGCAATTCTTTATTGTTTTCATAAAACACCCTTACTAATTATATTTGCAATTTCAATCCAGCAAAAAGTCATCTTTTTCTATTTTCATTTTTCGAATAGGAAAGTTGCCTTTTTTTCGATCTCACATGCCTCTAGATCCAAATCCCCCTCTCTTTCTCGCTCATTCTCTTACTTGAAAAACCCTAATCCTCTAGTCATCCATTGAGATCCCAAATTGTCAGCTTTTTAATTGGGGAATTTTGGATCAGAAGGAGAGTTCGTGATTGGGAGCCGTTGGTGCTATTGATTTGGGAATGGGGCTGTACAGGAGGCGCGGAGGTGGGAGGAGATTGATTCGATTCGCGAAGCGGAGATGCTCAGTGGCGACCTTCTCCATCTCTCTTCTGTCGCTCGTCTGCCTCTCTTTTTTAGCCCTAAATTCCCCGTCCGTAGGTGAGCCTCGTATCTTTTCTCTTTTTTTTTAGGTGAAATCAGTCCAATTTGTTTCCAAAAATTTGATGCATTTATCTGTAAAATGTGTAACAAAATTTCCTTTTTTGGGGGAAATTGCATTTCAATTGGGCAGTTTCTGTAATAGCAAAATTTAACTAGAGTTTCTATAACTTTTGATGAAATTAGGGAATGTTTAGTTGAAACAACAAAGATTTTGGAACCCCAGTTGCATAATTGTATGGCTTCTTGATTTTGGTGTGGGCTCAGAGGGGTTCAGTGAAATGCACCTTTTTCGGTGGACAGAGTGCGGAGCTTGTCCAGTTAGGAGATGGATTAGTTACTCAGCTTTTGCAACGTCAATGTGATGTTTCAGTTGTATTTAGGTCAAGGGGCCTGGTCTGGTGGAGTGCATGAATGCCCGCGTGATATAACCCAAAGTAGAACCCTACTAGGATGTAGGATCAGTGGAAGTTTCGAGCTGAGGATGGAAGGCTCTGAAGGACTTGGGAGCAATTCATTGTGGAAGTTCCGTTGTTATTCTTGCTTCTGTCCACATCAGCTCAAACCAAGTTTTGAGTTCAAGTCCGATTAAGATCTGTCTCCTAGGCCTTGGAAAAAGATCTAATGGACGGAAACCTTTAACTAGATTATGATTTAAAATTTTGGAATTTGTTTCATTGTCGTATGAGGGTTTATGATTTTTGAATCGGTAATATCAAAAGCGTCATATTGGTAATATCGGAAATATTAGCATTATTACTAGAAGTTTTCTAGGGTCTATATCGTTTCAGGTATCTCATATCCAACTGATATTTGAAATTTTGACCTAGTCCACAACTGAAGTGATTTATGACAGATGCAAAGTGGTGACTTGGTTTTTTTTATATTAGGTCCTTTGTTCCAACTGATATTTGAAATTTTGACCTAGTCCACAACTGAAGTGATTTATGACAGATGCAAAGTGGTGACTTGGTTTTTTATATATTAGGTCCTCTGTGGTTTTTGGTGTTATGGGCCCAAAGTGAGCTTGGTCTAGATTACAAGATTTCTGCTTAAGGAACTTGGCCTAAACACCTTCTTAGAGTTTAGCTTTGTTATGTTGGTTGAGTTCTTTAGACCCTGTGAAACCAGTGCCAATACTTTGTATGTGGGTTTTTCTAGCTCTAGATTATTATTTTTTTCCTGAAAAGAGATGTGGTTCTTCTATTTGAGAAATTTTTTAAGGCAAGACTAAATTTATGTCTTAGTTGTATCTAGATATAAGGTCCTAGACCTTTGGAGTGCACGAATGCCCATAGCACAAAGTAGAATCTAACTTGGGAATAGGATCAGCGAAATATTGAATTTGAGGATAGACTTGAGGAGCTCATTACAACAACTTTATACATATTTTTGCTTCAGTCTTATAATTTCAAACTAAGTCCCATGCTCATGGCCGAGTAAGATTTGTCCTCTAAGCTCTGGAAAAAGAAATATAGAATGAAAGCCTTTAACTAGACTAAAGTTTGTAATCATGGATTTGGTATTTGTTCTATTGGAACTAGAAATATCAAAGTATCAAAACCCATTTTTATAGATTTCAAATTTGAAAAAAGGAAATCCAGTTTTACTGGGTCTATATCATATTTTGGTATTTTAAATCTGATATGGTATTTTGCTATACATTGTCGGTGTCGGCCAGTGTTTAAAATCGTGCACTAGATCATACTGATTTCCAGTAGACATGAAGTGGTCACTCAGTATTATATGTTAGGTGCCTTGGTTTTCGGTTCTCTAGGACCAACCGAACCCTGGTCAAGATTACAAGTTCTATTTGAGGAATTTGGCCTTACACCTTCTAAGAGTTTAGCTTTGTTAGTGGTTGAGTTCTGTAGGAGCAAAAGTTCATGGAGTAATGAGAGCCAAAAGGATTTCTAGTATTGGTTTACAATACTATTTTGCTATTATGTTGTTCCATCTTTAAAGACTTTAGATAAATGATTAAGATGAATATACAAAACAGAGTACAGTTATCTTCTTATAAGCAAATAACTACCAATTATTGTGGCGAAATTGCTGGCTTTCTTCATGCCATTTTCTATTGCTTACTTTACTTTAGAGAGTATAATATTATTGTTGTACAAAATTACTGAAACAATTCGGGCTTTGTGGAGTCATGAGATGCGACACGGATGCACTTCAGTATTAGGTGAATGCGATGTCAGCTAGAATGTTAAGTTTTTTTTTTCTTTTTTTAAATATTAATTATATTTGAGAAAGGTGTCTCTGGTTAAGTTAACAGGCGCATCCTTGAATAATGAAAAATTACTTCTAAGTACTTGCCAGGAATTAGTTTGTGGTATGTCCCAATTCGGTATACCTTTTTTTTTTTTTTTTTTTTTTTTTTTTTTTTTTGACTAGTGTAAAAGATTATTTAGGACATTCCTCAACACAGTAGATGCTATATTTTCTTTAGTTGAAGCTAGCTGCCACCTAGTTCATTCTTTTTTACTATTGCTTTTTTGGACAGGTTTACATAATGTGCAGGATAATCAAGGAACTTCAGCGATAGAGATTGTGAAAAGCAAGTGGAGATATGCTCAAGATCACTTAGCTAGCAATATATATAGCTCAAGCAAAGTTAAAAATTCTAACATTGGCATTGACAAAGGCTTGCACAGTTCAACAACTTTCACTGAGCTGAACCTGCATTACAACAATGAAAGGAATGCTTCAGATGGTAGAACTGATGGTAACACTTCCGTTATGACGATTGTGGACCAAAATAAATGGCAAAAGGGCCTCTCTAAGCTGTCAAAATCTAAATCTCGCAAGCGTCGTAAGTTTCCCCTCTTTCCTTTGAACTTCTATTTTATGCGAAGTTGTCTTCCTATTTATTTTCTTTTCTTTTGAATCACATTATAAACTTTTTGTAACTTTCACAAGGCCAAAAACAAAGTTTGTCATCATCTGGCACTGCTAAAATTTTATTTGTCTGTCATTTTCCCTTCACTCTATTTTTGGATAACATTTTTCTTTCTATTCGATGTAAACCAATCGATGCTACTATAAAGTTTAGGGAAATTTTGTTTAGGCTTCTCATTTGATTCTGATTATGGAGGAAACCTCTTTGACCAAATTAATTATTACATAAATCCCTTATATCTAAAAAAATTTAGTTTAGGCCCATGATACCTTTCTTAAGACTAAAGCATTATTCTAAATACCTGTTGTTATGAACGATATATTGCCCAATATATTCTTTCGAGGGTCTGCCAATACGAAACAAAAATAGGATATTGGTTCATATTCCTGATATATCATCCGATATCCGACTTTTTGATATGAAAATCCCCCATTCAATATGAACTCGTTATCCGATATTTAGAATGTTGGACCAAAATACCCCTTAAGCTAACTCAAACTTATTGTTTTGTTTTGAGATTTAAAGTGAATTAAAATAAAGTTAAAAATATTTTACTAAAATTAATAATTAAAATTTTTGAAAATAAGTACAATAAATTTATAAGTCGCATAACATTTTCAATCATTAAAATTTTGTTATAAACAATTTTGTATGCAAATTAACAACCAAATTTTGTTACATTTAAAGTAAATAAAAAAGTGAAGATTGTCTCTCTAAAATGTATAAAAAATATATAAAGACACAAATAAGGTTTAAACCTCTTTTTTTTTTTTAAATCAGGATATTTGCTCTTTGCTTCCTAAAAGGGAATAGGGGTCTAGATCAAATAAATATATATCTCGAGGGCTTATCCAATATATCTTGAGGGTTTTCCCAATAATTAATTTGCTTCAGGTTTTACTCCAAAATCAATGTTAAATGAGGGTCTATCCTGAAGTTAAAGTTCTTTCGGCTTTTTTATGATCCTTTTTTTTTTTTACTTGCATGATTCACATTGATGTAGAATTTCCATTAGGGGAAAACAACATTGCATCTGCAATGCAGTGTCTTGTATTTCTAATACCATATCAAGATTAGATTTCTTTTGTGCTCAACATGGCTTATACAAAGGTGCCAAGTCACTCATGTTTCACTTTGCCAGAACGGAGACATTTCATCTACAACTCGACATTTTGTATTTATTTTATTAGATTTTTGTTGCTCACAGACGAACTTTCTAAGCGTTCCAACTTGATCAGCTAATATCTGTGTGTATGGACTATGAAGACATTTACGCTCATTTATTGTTTGTACAAGAAGTGCCTTTTCTTAGGATCCTCTACTTCTTGTTATATCGTAAGCTTGCAGGTGTTGCAGAACTCAATTCATATTTTACTAGTCATTCACACAATAGTTAGAGAGAAGCTTAATGCAACAATGTGGTTGGAGGTTACATTTGAGTGGTGGAGGAGGCCTTTCTGCAGCAATCATTTCTTTTCTTTTCTATTACTTTTTTTGGGATGGTTGTTTCCGGTGGGGGGGTTGCCGAGGCTGCACATGTCTGGCTTTCCAGTGATCCCCTCAATGCTCAGAGTCTCGTGCAGTAGCGACCTTTTCTTTGTTAGCTCTGTAGTTTTCCTATGTAAGTAAAATACATATATCTCCAATGTGCCACACATAATTTTCTATATATATTAGCATAGTACCTGTGCTATGCTCAGTTTAAATGTACATTAAATATAAAAATGTTAATAAAATATCTGAATAAATAATATCATACATAATTTATTGATTTAATTTAGTTCCTGTAAGATTAAACAAAAGAAAGATAAAAAAATTGATTAAATTTATTCAGTTTGTTTCTCATGAATTTATACATTTCTTAGAATTGTTTAATTATTTTCAATTAGTTACAAATGTTGTATTTTTCTTTACATAACCATGTCAAAATAATTTCAGTTTGCTTTACATGAAATTTGTGCATCTTTTTTGAGCACATTCAATTTGAGTTATGCATAAATCAGTAGCAGATAGGGATGCAAAACAAATATAAATAATATGATCCTTATTCGATTATGTATCCGTATATTGGTTAATATGAATAGCCCTATCGGCTCCGTTTAAAAAAATGATACAAATCTAGACAGTACTAACTGAATCCTACATATCTAAATAGCAAACAAAACATAGGATTATATGTGACAATGTATAGACCTTTATAGAATAAAGTTGATTTAATATTTCATAAAGAATTAAGAAGCAATTTTTTGGTGGTATAGACAGTTATTAGAAATGGGTACTATTTTTCCTTTGAAACTATTGTGAAGATTAATAATATCCACCAAGTATATGGATCCTATTTAAATCCAAATTTGATTTATGAAAAATTAATAATATTATCAAAATATCTGGATATTAACTATAATATCCAAGCAATATCCATATTCGTTTAGCTGGAAGAAGAAACAAATACGAATTTGGTAATACCAATATCCATTTCGTATTTGCTCAGTTTACATCTCTAGTAATAGAACAATGCAGATCATTGTTATCAATTCCCATGGGAAAGAATCCTTGAAATTACCGTAAGAAGAACAATGCTAAACACTCGAATTGTTTGAAAATTTTCATATATAAATAAAATTCATTAAAAAAAATTGGACACACAATGCCCGTGAAATTTTGCATAGAGTTTGAAATCTTACTACTAAATATTCTTGGTAAGTTAAGCATACTAACGAAAATTTTATCAATAAGTTTTATAATTTGAAGAATAAACTTATCTTATACTCTAGTTGCAGTTCATAAGATAGCTTTCCTTATAAAAAGGAAATTCAAGGACGATAAGGTGGCATGACGTATTGCAAGATAGGATAACAATTTTCTCTAAAATATTTAAGATACCTTCACAGCAACACGTGACAAAAGAGGAGGTTGAGATTTATAAATAATATATTATATATCCCTGCCCTCTAATAAATAACCCACCTTCTATGTGTTATTATCCTTCCAGTAATGGCTCTATTTTATGCTAATGCCTCCCAAAAAAGGAAAAAAGAAGAAAAAGCAAACTAATCATCTAAGTAATCATGCTTCTCACCAATGTAATATCTCACACATCCAGCTTATGACCAACACTTATGCAAATTTGGTTGACTAATGTCATGCTCAGTAAAAATTAACTCATAAAATTAGTCATTACCATCCTCATTCTTCGAAATAATGTTACTGGTTCAGCTCGACGAGAGATAATCAATGACAACCTAAACCTGACCGTGCAATCCAGCCGCACAAAGAATCATCCTGAACATAAATATTCTAATATTAATTCCTATAATCAAAAACAAAATAAATAATACAACTAAAAAACCGCATACCTTACTGTTTCAATCATGTTTATCTAATTTGGTTGAGCAATCCTCTTCTCATGCTAGTTTTGCCATTCTACATAATTGAGGGGGATCTATTAAAAAAAATTCTTTGATTGATGGAGAGAAAGTTGGGAATAGTTCAAGATATAAATAGGGAGAAAGGATTAAAATTAAATTTATTCAATTTTATTCAATTAAGGACTTTATTAATTTGAATCCCTATCAATTAAAGATTCACAATTGGACTCCAATTATATGAGAGTCTTAGAAGCAATAAAGTGCCGCAACATTGTGAAAGTAGGGCTCATAAATTGCTCTAATTTCATGAAAAAACACCAAAAATACATCCTTTCTCAAATTTACCCATCAACATATAATATGATTTGGTAAACTAACCACTAATCATATAGTATATAGTGTACCTTTCTCTGTCAATTATATATCTCTGATTTGGTGAAAGCTTCTCTCCTGATAAATGAGGTGGCGCAATATGGTGCAAGATATAGCTCCAAAGATCCTCTAAATTCTATATAAAAAAAAACCACTAAAAAAAAGTAGCGGCTTGAAATTTAGCTACCAATATATATAATATTTATGAGGTTAATGGGTATCATATGACACTAGAAGAAAATTTCTTCTTATATTTGCTAAAACTCATCTTTTTCTACCTCTTATTTTGGTTGGGCTTCACCATTCATCTTCATCCTCTATGCTCCCCATACACGAATAATCATAGACATATCATAAATTTTGACTATTCAAATGAGTACAAATTTAACATTTTTTCGTAAAAATAACTTCTTATATCGACTGATGGATAGAGAAATGAACACTTGCCCTAAGTTTTTTAGTACAAGTTTATCCTAGGAGATGAATATTAATATGGTGGGATATGTTCGTAATAAAAGGTAAGACAAGGTGGAGTTTTAGCTGTAATTGGAGGAAATTTCTTCCGGTGTTATCAAATACCCAATATTCAAGCTCTGTATCTTTACCTTCCATATATACATACACATATAGTAAGCATAAGCTAGAATTTCATTCTAGCTAAGGTGAGTGTTACAGCAAAATTCTAACAATTCTTTACTTTTTTTCTTCCATCGAACTCTACCAGTCGATATCTGTCTCTTTGGATTCTCTTATACTAAGAATTATGGATTATATAGTTGATTTGGCCATCAATTGTTATATACAAAAAATGTAAAATTTGTTGAAAACTGTTATCACATACTTGATCGTAAACCAAATCTAATTATGTTTTCATGATTTTTGGTATGAGCAAATCCAAAGGAATGGAGATTAACATGATAGGTTTCATTGGGAGAGAAAAGTGTGGGATGGTTAGATTTGTTGTCACTCTGTTTAAAGTGACATTTTAGCTCCCGTTTACTCATATATATATATATATATATAATAAATATAATACAAAGAATAATGAAAATAAGCTGATAGCTCGTGAAGTTATTTGCATTGTAGTCCATTTCCACTTATCTCCCATAATTTTTTCTTAAAATATTTTTTTAGAGTATAATCTCAACCCCTAGTATACACTCATACCTAATTTCTTGGGTTTTAGTTTTGATTTGGTTTTCCATCAAGTAAATACAAAATTAACAGTTTTAAGTGAATTTAACATATTGTATACGCTTGATGGGAGAAAAAATAAACTCCAAAATTCATGAAATTTGATCCAAAAGAAGTTAAGGAGGTGGAGATCATGATTCCAAAATGATAAGAAAATAATAATTTGATCATTACTTTTTTGCTGATTGCGCACACAACTTATTTGAGTTGGTAACCATTTATAGTAATCTTACACACATGCACATGCACCCGTGCAAATAGGGGCTAGAGTGAACTATAACTAAGTTAGCTAGTATGTCGGTGCATGCACACACACACACACACGAGCAAATAGGGGCTAGAGTGAACACACACACGAGCAAATGGGGGCTAGAATGAACTCTAGCTAAGTTAGCTAGTATGTCCGCATGCACACACTCGGGCAAATAGGGGCCAGAGTGGACTCTAGTTAAGTTATCTAGTATGGCCACGCACACGTACACACACATACATGAGCAAATTGGGGTGGAGTGAGCTCTAGCTAAGTTAGCTAGTATGTCCGCAAAAATGTCATCTTCCCACATCTTTTTTCTTTAATCAGACCCATCATATTGATCTCCACCTCTTGGAATTCGCACGTACCACATGAGTAAATAGGGGCTAGAGTGAACTTTAGCTAAGTTAGCTAGTATGTCCACAAAAATGTCATCTTGTCACATCTTTTTTCTTCAATCATACCCATCCTATTGATTTCCACCTCTTGGAATTTGCATGTACCAAAGTTCATTGAAATGTAATAAGAATTGACGTTTGATCAAGATAGTAAAAATTAACAGTTTTCCAAAAATATAAACAATGGAGATCAATATAGGACCTTATTGAAGTGAAAATGGCGAAAACACGAGTTAGAGTGTCACTCTAGCCCCATTCATTCTCTTTCTATATACATTGTGTTCACTCATTATGGCAACAATATGAACTTGCTGACATGATTTTTGGCTTTAGTAAAAGCTCTTTGTTGTATGTTGCTATTATCTGCATATGCAATATTTGAGAATATAAATTTTGGTAAAGCATTTAGTTTGGTTTTGTAATTTTGGCGTTACTGCTCAAACTCCTAGTTTAGTTTCGCAAGATTTAAAACATGCCATGCTGAATTGTATTGTTGGTTTGCCTTTTTTGCACTTGATAACAATCACAATTTGCTAAGCCTCTAGTGAAACTTGTAAACCTGTCGTAGAATTCATAAGAACTTGCGATGACCCTTCTTTCGAACAAGCCTGCTGATCGATAGAGTTCTTACTATGCCTTCTTGATGTCTCTTCGCTTGTCAGCAAAAAAAAAAAAGAAAAGAAAAAACTATAATGAAACTACGATCATATTGTTACCTATTCTATTCTTAAAAATTAAACATCAAAATTGATATTAAGAGAACTTACCATTTGGGATGACCCAATTGGGAAGGTTGAGAATTCAAACCCTCTCCCCCCCAAACCCCAAAAATTTAAATTAGGTGACGGTCTTGTGTGATCTGTAAATCATTATGACGATGGTGATAATATGATATTTTAATTACCTAACCTAATCTAAAGTTTATTTAAAAAGAAGAAACTATCTAATCTAGAAAGAAAACAAAAGGACCAGAGAGAATTTAGAAGGCCTCCGAAAAGAAGTTGAAGAGGAAGAATGATTTGCTGTGGAACTCCGGAATGTATAAGACTACTCTAAAACATTGTCATCAATCTTTTTTGTGCCCTCTCTAACTTTTGCCATTAGAGAGGGAGAAAAAGGAGAGGAGATCAGGGTTTCAGAAGCATGGCAGAAGTTAGAGTGGGCATAGAGGAGCTTGCCTACAATGATTTGGGGCAGCCATTATGTGTTTCAACATTTCCGCGACAGATCGGTCTTCCTCTTTGACTTCTTTTGAAGGGCTTCTAAACTCTTCCTCATCGTTTTCTTGCTAGATTAGATAGTTTTTTCTTTTTTCCTCATAACTTTAGATTAGGTTAGTAATTAAAAATCATATCATCACCATTATAATCATGATTTATACATTACGCAAAACTGCCATCTAGTTCTAATCTTTATGGGTAGGGGGATTGGATTATCAATCTCCCTGGTTGGGTCATCTTATCTGGTAAGTTTTCTTTATCTCAATTTTCATGTTTAATTAGGATTAAAATAGGGATTGCATGATTATAGTTAATCATAGTATTTTTTTTTTTTTTGGTTTTCATTGACAGGGGAAGGGAAGAGACGTCTAGAAGTATAGCAAAGACTGCGTTGACAAGCATGTTTGTTCAGGAGGGGGGCATTGCACTCTCCCGCATTACTTTATGATTTTCCTCCAGGTTTCGTAAGAGGCTTTGCAGGTGGTGATTATGATCAAGTGCCAAAAAGACAAACCATGTATCAACAACTTACTGTTGAAACATGGGCAATGCTTATTGTGATCTATGATGAAAGGTCAGTGGGTAGAGTTGAATCACTTTGGCATTGGTGATTGGTTTTAAGAGAAAGGCTTAACTGTGCTACCCAAACTTATTCAATCCCATATCTTCGTATGCACAAAAATAGAAAATGCAGGTAATGGTTTAGTAATCATGTTAATGAATAACTAGTAAAAGAGGTTCAGAACTGAATATTAAATTGGTCTGGGTACGACTCATGTTGCTATGCAACTTAAGTTTTCCTAGCATCAAATGATGGCATGAATAAGTTTATAAACCACAATTTTTAATATTCAATCCATATAGGAAGGTTAGCTTATAAAATTTTATAGTAAAAGTGCTCTAGTTTTAATAAATATTACATCTGCAGTAAGGGAAAAGAAGAAGATTTCACTCGCATGTAGAGGAATGTATAGAAAATAGAGTCAATTGGGCCATTACAAAAGCCAGCAAACCAGGAGGATTCAAGCTTTTCTTCTTCTGTTGGGGTGTTAGAGGGCGCCAGTTCAAGGTCTTCTTCCTTGCCTGAATTACATTTTTATCTTCAATCAAATATGTAAATGTTTTAATTCTGTGGAAAAAGCTAATATTTTTATCATATTAATTTTTGTACCTTTGAAATTATTCTCTAATCTAGTAAATTTTCTTCTTCTTCTTTTATATATATATATATATATATATATATATATATATATATATATATATATATATATATATATATATATATTCTTATTCTCATATTTTTGTATGTCAACCTTTCAGATGTTCCGTGTGAGGTTGACTTTAAACAGACAGTTGATGATTTCGTGGAGCCTGAGAGCTATATGAACTATACAAAGTTTTCACTGAATTATGTTGTTGAAGAGGAGAAACCTAATGAAAATTTTGTGTTTGAACCTCAATTTGGTGGACATCAGACTCTTGAAGAAAGAGAAAACTCATATTATGCTAGAGATCAAACTCTTCATTGTGGCTTTGTCAAAGGACCGGAGGGATATCCTAGCTCTGGCTTTGATCTGAATGAGAGAGACAAGGAATACATGGCTACTTGCAAAGTGGCAGTGTCATCTTGCATTTTTGGGAGTTCGGACTTTTTGAGGAGACCAACAAGCAGGATGGTAAGGAATTACTCAATCTTCTCATTTACCATAAGTTATATATATGCTTGTGCACTATCCTGAGCCACATGTTACTGAAATTGTATGCAAATGCTGTATGTTTCTCCATGGCATAAACTCTATGGTATTGCTTTTGTGAGGGTATAAATATAGCTTCATAATTTTACTTGTATTCAGCTTGTAAAGATGTATCAGTTTAAAATAATATGTGATCTTCGGCCAGTCTTCTTCCATCTATAATGAATGTTACCAGCTTGTAATTGTCGCAGATGAGACCATATTCAAAGAACAATGTTTGCTTCGTGATGTTCCTGGACGAGCTAACAATGAAAAAACTTTCTTCAGAAGGACTTGTTGCTGATGATAAGGGAAACATTGGTTTGTGGAGAATTGTTTTAGTGAGGAATTTGCCATATATGGATATGCGAAGAACTGGCAAAGTGCCAAAATTTTTGTCACACAGACTTTTTCCTTCTGCTAGGTAATGCAATTATCCGGGAATCCTGTTCAACCATTGTATTGTATGGGATTAGTCGCTTATCTTACTTTTTCACTGAGGAAATCTCCTTTTCATGTTTTGACAATGTATTTAAGAGGTACCTTTTCTTGTAATGACCGTTTGGGTATACCAATGAACCTTTTAATTTGATGGTCCGTACCATCGTTCTGATTATTACAGGTATTCCATTTGGATTGATAGCAAATTGAGACTAAACGCCGACCCCGTGCTGATAATTGAAAAGTTTTTATGGCGAACAAGATCAGAATATGCTATCTCTAACCATTATGATCGTCACTGTGTCTGGGAGGAAGTTCTCCAAAACAAACGCTTGAACAAATTCAATCATACTGCTATTGATGAACAGTTTCAGTTCTATCAGTCTGATGGTCTTATCAAGTTCAACGAATCCGACGAGAATACTCCTCTTCCAAGCTGTGAGTCGTTTTCATGCTTTTCATTGTACAAATATTACTTACAATTGCCTGAACTCGGTCTTTCTGCGTTTGTTTTGCAGATGTACCTGAAGGTTCATTTATTGTGCGTGCTCACACACCCATGTCGAACTTGTTTTCATGTCTTTGGTTCAATGAGGTGAATTGGTTCACTTCACGTGATCAGTTGAGCTTTGCATACACTTTCTTGAAGTTAAGAAGAATGAATCCGGGAAAAAAGTTCTTTCTAAACATGTTTAAGGTATATACATTAATAGTTTAAGGTATATACGTTAATATATAAGAATTTCCCATAATATCTTAGATAAAGTCCATCTAACTTTGATGTCTTCCTGTGCAAGTATTACCTATATATTATTTCGTGCTTATATCTTCTCAAGACTTATGTTAGTGGTTCCTATATACAGAAACTGTAGCTGTTTGGTAATACTAGTTTTAGTTCTAAAAAGGTGCCAAGTTAGCTTTTTCCAAAATCATGAGTCTCCTAAGGTGATGTATCCACATATTGTTTTCTATATATACACATTGGCTGCTGCCTATGCATTCCACTTGTTGGAGTATACAGTAACATAAACAATATGAAGGATTCTGTGGGTGACACACCACTAATTGAAAAAACTAAACAAGGACCTCCTTTACTTACATGTGAAAAGTAAAAGCCTTGAGTAGTGGTCTTCCATGGCCATGGAGGTAAAGGAAAGCACCAAAGCAACAATCAGAAAGACCAAGGTTTTAAATATCTACCGATACCAATTTATATTGCATATGTTTTATCGGATTTTGAGATACCTAATACACATTATATTGTATATCTGATATTCCTGATATCACTGATTTGTACATCTGGTAAAACTGATTTTGATGCCATAAATTATCCATAGATACTATTACCGGTTCCAATCTTTTAAACCTTGAGAAATACCTTAGGCATGTTTAGAAACTATACAGGTTAAAGAATAAAAAAAAAAGCATGGTAATATTGCCTCAACCTCAACCTCAACATATCTGCTGTTAAATATTTTGGTTATTTGATAATGTACTTTTCACTTCCTAGAGTATTGAGATGAAGTCTTTTTGCAATTTTTTTTTTCCTATAATAACCCATCATGCCATTAATAATCATCATATGCTTATCCATATTATCATTTATCGAATATTGTAATATGTTCTTGTTTTGGGGAAGTCTTCAGTTGTTTGTGGTTGTGCAGAAGTGTGGAGCATGTATTTAGGTTTACTAGTCAATCCAACCTAAATTAGCTAGTAGCATACTATTCGTATATAACTAAATCTAACTTATATATCCCATCCTATGAAATGGACATCATTCTCATTCTCTAGAGCTGATATTTTAATGGTAGAAGACTTGAAAGATGATAATGTGACATATGTTATGGTTTCCCGTGAATAAAATAATCTTAGAAGTGTTCAAGTTTTGAACTTTTGATCAATGTTTAAAATAGCGATAACGGTAACGTAACGTTTTGCCTTTGTTAGGTTATGTCGCAAATAGCGTAACGCATAACGTAGGTTATGCAATTTTCTATTTATTTAATAAAAATAAATATAAAACCATATAAAATAATTTTAATAAATTGAAAAATAATTTTAAAATATCTAAAAATATATAAAATTATTTTGTAATACATAATCTATTCAAATGTTATATTAAGTTTTACAATAATTTTCATATATTTTCATAAATTATATTAAATCTGCAACCGTAATTCCAATCATCATTTAAATAAAAAAGCAAGATTCCATTTTTTTATTTCGATTCTAATTATTATCATTGTTGTAATTTATATTTTGTAATATTCAGTTTATCTTATTTATGATTGTTGATTTCAGTTCAATTAAAAATTCAATAAAATCAACAAGTAAAATATTTTAGCAACCGGACGAAAAATACAGGTGGATAAAAAAACAAACTTAAATTATCAAGTTAGAAATTCCAAAAGCAATCAAACAACCCAACAATTAATTAAGAAAATTACAGCAATTCGCTAATAATCAAAATAATAATCAACAACAATATATAAATTACTAAAAAAAATAATTGTAAATAACGTAGCATAACGTAATTTAACATAACATTATGTAATATAACGTAAAATAACGTAAAAAACGTACTGTTACGGTACACTGAGTTATTTCCAGTTGTTACGTAGCGTTGGGATTCCGTTAGGTTACGTAACGCAAATAACGGGTTTCATAACGCGTTATTTTCAACAATGCTTTTGATTAGATGTTCTTTGATGAATGACCACCTGAAATTTCATTAATTTAAACGAATTTCATAGAAACGTTTCTTGAGAGTGTGGAAACTTCATAATTCAGATTCTTTTCGTGGCAGTTGATCTCTTAAAGTATCACCATTTCCTGCAGCATTCATGACTTGTTTATGAATTTTTTTGAGCTAACAGTTGTATACAGATAATGATGTTAAGTATATGATACAAACTGACTGGTTGAAATGGAGGAGTGCAACGGAAGTTTTATGTGACCGTAATATTCTGTTAAGACTGAAGGAAAAATTTTATAGGACTACTATTAGGCCAGCTTTATTATATGACACGAAATATTGAGTTTTAAAGAAATGTCTTTCACAGAAAATAAGTGTAACAAAGATGCGCATGCTCCGCTGGATATGCGGCAACACTAGGAAAGATAAATTGAGAAATGAAGATATTCATGCTAAACTAGGTGTAGTTCCTATTGATGAGAAGATGCGAGAAAATCGCTTACAATGGTTTGATCATGTATAATGTAGGTCTAAAAATACATCAGTTCAACGAGGGGAGTTTATGAATGTAGTATAAGTTAAAAAAACAAAGGGAAGACTGAAGAAAACATGGATGGAGGTGATACAAAAAGATAGGGATTCTGGAGGTCTAAATGAGGGGATATTACTTGATATAAATGAATGGAGAAGGACTATCAACATGATCGATCTAGTGTGATTCTTTTTTGGTTCATGTAGCCTACCCCAAGTACTTGGGATAAAAGGCTTAGTTGTTGTTGTTGTTGTTGTATACAAAAGTAACCAATCTAACTGGTTGGTCGTGTGACCAATTTTATCAAAAATTTGCCCTTGGACATTTAATCTATTATCATGCGTAAAAATAAAGTAAAAGGTTTCCTTTTTACAAACAAGCTTTTAAATATTTATTTTATTATTAATCTTTTTTCTGGGGGAATTTTTGGATGCTTGATTTTGATATCCATTTTTTTGGGCAAGCTGGGCAAATGTAACAGTTCCACAAAACAAATTTTATTCTTCGTTATCTCAATGAGCCATAGCTTGAAAAGAAGTTAACAATTAGATTGAATTACAGGATATGGAATATTTTTATTTTTAATTTGTTTTTTTGGAGGAAACAAGAACTTGATTTCAATGCTCATGATACAGGACTGTGAGCGGAGAGCGCTTGCGAAATTGTTCCATCACAGGGTAGAAGATCAACAACACTCGCCTCCCGCTATCCGATAGCCAATGTTTTTTTTCTTCACAAATGGCTCAACTTACTGGTTGCATAAGGCTCTCTAATCGGCACTTGGTCAGTGTACCAATCAAAATCTCGTCAATGGTGAAAAGATGTTCTCCATGACTTAATTTCTCGGATTTTGATTTGTTTGTGCAGTGAAATGGAGGGAAGCCAAATCAAAAACTCTACGATGGCGATGCTCAAGCGGCACCTTCAAATAACCATTCAGAGATCAATTGTATAATGAAATTTTCCATGTAATATTCTTCTCCCCAATGAAACAGGCTTGTTTCTCAACTCTTTTTGTTTTGGAATCAAAATTGTAAACCAGCGAGAGTATTCTTCTGTTATTTTGCTACGTACATACAGTTCTCAATATCCCTGTTTCCTAATTTTGTATTAATTTTTATTATGCTTGAATAGAATTTGTATTTACTGTGGATCTACCAGTAGTTCTATCTTTTTGGCAAGTGCGGCAGGTTCTTAACTTGTCAAGCTATGATGAATTCATGGTGGTTTTATTTTATGGTTGAATTATATTTATTTTCTTGATTGAATTGCCATATCTGTGGAGAGAATTCGAATCCGTGGCATGAGTATGTGGGCCTGATCGGGTGGGTGTGCCCGTAGATGTCTGGGGTGTGCCTATAGAATATCTCGAAAGACAAACGGAGGTTGCTATGTCATTAGGCTTTTTTAAATAGGCTGATGAGCCTAGCGCGGCCCAACTGTCCGTAATAACCTTGTCACTCTGCAACCAGGCCCATTTTTGAGTAATGGAGGCCTGCTGCTGGAGAAGCCTCGCCTGCTTCCGGTCGCCGCCGGCCAAATCCCTCTCCCTCCTCAAGGCCGCCTCCGCCGCCTCGACTCGCACTGCCATGTCCGGTACGATCGCATCCCAGAAAGCAACAAACAACTATTTTTTTTTTTCTTATTAATTTCTTTAGGGTAGGCTCACGTTAGTTCCATCCAGCACTCTTAGCCTAACCTGCGCCTTGCTCAGGTGGCGGCGATACGTGGCGGCGGCGGCAGAGGAGAGCGTACGATGGGCTGCTGCTGGACGCCGGCGGCACTCTGCTCCAGCTGGCGAGCCCGGTCGAAGAAACCTATGCCGCCATCGGCAAGAAATATGGTAACTTCTTCTTCTTTCTTTTAAAAGAAGTAATAAAAAAACAAATCTTTTTATTTTTTAATCCAATGAGTTAGGAATAATTTCTTTTTTTTTTTTTTGTAATATTAGGATTAAGTGTGAGAGAGAGTGAAATAAAGCAAGGATTCAAGAGGGCCTTCTCAGCCCCCTGGCCCAAGCAGCTCCGTTATCAGGTTAGTATCATACTTTCTTATTATTGTCGATTAAAGTTTAGTTTTTTTTTTTCCCCTTAAAATAAGAGCAAAATTTGATCGAGTTCGGGTGACAGGGTGATGGAAGGGAGTTCTGGAGGCTTGTTGTTTCGGAGGCAACAGGATGTGCACGAGATGACTATTTTGAAGAAGTGTACGAGGTGAGTTCTTCTGATCAGTAGATAGAACTAATTCTAATTGTAAATTTTGATTGCACATATTGTGAAACATGCAAAAATGAAATGGATACAGCGCATGTATCAGTGAGCAACCTGCTGAAATCTTCACGTTGTAACTTAGAGTGTGTAATAAAGTGTGAATCCTAGTTTGTACCTTGTAATGTGCTGGTTATTTTGAAAAATATGAAGGATAGTTAAACATAAAAATGTGTATGGACCATCTCAAATATTGCATTTGTGAATATGATGAAGGATACGTGCTGACCAGCAATGGCAAGCGTACGATATGGACTTGTGTTAGTAAATTTAGGTGGATGAATATATGCTTGATTATGAACTTTTTCAAGATGAACTTTTGGCTATTGAATCTACAAATATTTAGTCTGGCATGAGCATAAGAGTTGAAACAAAGGTTTAAAATCTTGGAATTGACATCTGCTGATAGTTTATGGTATCAAAAATCGGCAATATCTATATATATCATATCAACAATATCGGCCAAATATCAACACTATTGGCCATATTGCTACCAATATTATAATATCTTATTGAATTTCTCAAAATCTGATACTATTTGCGAGATATATCTGAATTGGCTAGTATTTAAAGCCTTGGTTAAAACAAATACCCGGACGCCCTCTTCTGTATGCTAATCTTGTATGAAGATTTTTTTTAAAGCTAAAAACATCTTATATTTGTTTTTCTTTGCCTTCCATTCTTTAAACTAAGCATTCTTCTCCATTTGAATAAACCCTAACACTTTTCACCAGCCAAACATTTCCATACCTTGTACAATTTTTTCTCTGTCTTGCTATTCTGTGAAGCCAAATGGTTTCTCTACTTCGCTATTATAATCTGTTACTCTCTAATTGTTCCAGTGATTTACTTTTTCATATTTCAAGAATTATAAAGGTATCTTTTTTCTTGTGTTAATTGTTCCTCCACCTTTTTTACCCACTAAGTTTCTGTTTTGTTTTTTTTTTTTTTTTATGGTAGATTTCATACATTGTCAAAGTCATTGCTCCCTTTTTTCCTCCTTTCGTGTCTGATGCTGTATTTCTGTTGAGCTTATGGACCTCTAACACAGTTTATTGAGTTCCATTTTTTTTTTTATATCCTTCACCAGCACTTTGCTCATGGTGATGCATGGCACCTACCAGTTGGAGCCCATGAAACATTGTCTCTTCTGAAAGAAGCTGGAGGTTATATAGTTGCCAAGTATTCTTTACCATTAGGAACTTGCATCAGTGTTTTTTCTTTTAAGTCACTAACTGTTTGGTAGCTAATGCAGTTAAGCTGGCAGTTGTTTCTAACTTTGACAATCGCTTGCGTAAGCTACTGAGAGACCTCAATGTTGCTCATTTGTAAGTGGTTGTGACTTTTTCATTTACCTTTCTGGTCATGAAAAGATGTAATCATGCTCAGTTGTTATTTTTGAAAGATTACAGAAAAAAAACATATATTCTTTTAGTACTAATTAAATTGGTCTTCTTACCATATTGTCTTTCAATTTTTGGAAGATTGATAGCTGGGATGCTTGTTCTTGAGAATCTTAGCTTGCCTTTGACTATTATGGTATTCTAGCTTTGCAGTCATAGGGACTTTCTAATGCAGTAGCTTTATATTTGTTCCCTTGTCCATGATATTTATAACATTAAGGTTGCAGTATTTTGACCCATTGATCATCTTAGATACTTAAATAAGTCCCATGTTCTCGCCAACATGTATTGCACATCGAGACCTGCACCACACTTTTCCTTCATGTATCAAACACTCTAGAGCCTTGTTGGAATTGAAAAAACCAAAAAATTGTGTGTCAGATCCGAGTTAGTTTTTCTTTAACGATTGTGTTGGACATTTCAGAATCTTGTGTCACTTAACTGACATATAAAAAGGATCCTTTCCATGAGGTCGTAAGAAGAATACCAAGTTAATGAAATTAAACACCTTGCCACCATATCAAGCCTTTTTTCTTTCTGACGTAACAAATGAGAGACTTTATAGACGTGTACTATATATGGTATTGGATTGGACCTTCATTTTTTTTATAATGATTTGGTTACTTGATCAGAAGCTATGATTCAATTGTCGTGATTTTATTTTTTATATTTTTCTCTCTGCTTCAAACAATACATGTCCTTTTCACTATATTTTTTTATGTAAACACGTTTACACCAACATTTCAACACGCACCCTACTCCCCACCCAACCACCACCACAACACCGTGCGTAACCCCATAGCTGTCTGTGCCCCGTGACCATGTCCCTGCTTCCCCAGCCATCTTTCTCTTGTGTGCATCCATATGCATGCATGTCTCTTCTGCCCAAGAAATTCACTGTGCTTATCTTTATGATGGTCCATCAGAAGACACAAGATCATTACTCTCTCTACCTACCATTCTTTGCTCCATATAATCTTGATTTTTATGAACACGAAACGCCCGCTTCAGAGGAACTTGTGCAATTAGGTGGAGAGGCCACAGTTCCATAGCCTGTTTCACATATTTTAGATAATTTTTGACTCAGTTAATGAGATATGTAACCTGTTATCCGAAATCGTGGAAGAAAAAGGAGAAACTATAACTTTCAAGCCCCTGCGGCCTATTTATTTATATTTGTCCTGTAATTGATTATTTTATGCACTTCATGTTTTTATCTAGAATGCTTTTATTGTGGGTATTACTAGGTTTGACGCCATTATCATATCCTCAGAGGTCGGGTACGAAAAGCCAGCTGCAGAGATCTTCAATTCTGCTTTAGGTATGGATTTGAGCAATTAATTCACAGTTTTTGTGAAAGAGATTTCTTTAGAAACATACAGATTGTTACGTTCCTGATAGCCGCCGCATGGGCTTATAGTCACCATGTTTTCATTCCATTGTATCTGGATGCTCTATTTCTCTAATCTATACCTGCATTTGGGATTGCTTAACGTTTATAGATCAAATTGGTGTGGAGGCCGGGAGAGCAGTACATATCGGAGATGATGAGAAGGCAGATAGGGGCGGTGCCAACGCAATGGGAGTCGACTGTTGGTCAGTGAATCAAATGTTCATGTGCTTGCCATGCCCCCGTATCTTGAATTACATAGTTGCAATAAAATCATTGGTGATGCGTAATGTCATAATCACTTGTGATATTTCCGAACATCTACAGGCTGTGGGGATCTGATGTGAAGACATTTGCTGAGATCTATGATCGAATTCTCAGCGCAGATCAGTAGCATCGAAAGTAAGATGCTGTTGCAGTCGTTTTGACGAGTTTAAGGTGAGAGGTTACAAGTTATGGATGCATGAAAACAAATACATGCAAACTTTGTTGTTTGAAGAACATATTTCTACTGCTTTTGACATGCATATCCCGTTATTTGTTGGAGCACAACAATTTGAAATCAATCTCTTAACTATTTGACTATCAGCCCGACGAAGAAGAAAGAGTCGTAGGGATCTATGATCACTAACCCTCCTCTCGATGTCATTGCATAGAACTTACCGTTGCAATACACAATCCCGCTGGGCATGTAGAGGCCATGGCTGGTGAGGCAAGTTGCGCTCCTCCCCCACTGCTTGTTGATCCTGCCTAAGCGAACACCCAACACGTCGCTGATGGCAATTTGACAGTCAGGGTCAGTCGGGTGCGACGATAGTGTTATTGTATCTGGCCCAAAAATCATCTCTTTGTCGTAGGGGAGTACTGCTCTCTGGTGCTGCGGGGACGACGGAGCGATTGCGATTGCGGTGGTGGACATCACGCCATTCTACGCACATAGAACGGAAGCAGAGGTGGTCGAGTACGGGCAGCCTGTGCATGACCAGCACGAGGATGGATTCATGGAGTTGTGCCCACGGCCTCAACGCGCTCGCCTTCGTGCTGTGGCTCTGCATTGCGCTGTGTTGTGCAATTTCGGGAGAAAGAAGTTCTGCAGCAATGCTGATCAAATAGAGAGACTAGTTCCCCTAAAGTTAGAATCAGAATTGGATTTCAAGTAAGTTTTCTTAGTTGAGGAGTTCTATATTTGAAGTGAGTATTGGGATACTTAAAGTCCAGTAGCTATTGAGTTCTAATGGGATTTGAATTTGATAGTTTTGTAAACTGTAGTTAAAGAGAAAACAGTTGAGCAGGGGCAGACTGGTGAGAAGATATGCTATTAGACGAGTTTTGTTATATGATACGGAATATGCTAGGTGACAAAGAGACGTCATTCGCACAAGATAAGTATCACATATTTCTTTGGACGTACAAGATAAGTATCACATATTTCTTTGGACGTATGGTAATACTGAGACAGATAAAGTGAGAAATTCTTGCTACGGTGTGAGAAATTCTTGCTACGGTGGAGTAATCCTATGGAAGATAAGATGTTCCATAGAGAAGATGTTAGGAAATCGTTTACAGTCATGCGTGGCGGCGTAAATCTATAGATGCTCTGATTTGATGAGTCGGAGGTTATGATAATTTAAGGATAATACAATTAGACACTTGATCAAATTAATCAGCATCCAACAATTACAAGGGAAAAAAAAAAATCCTAACTATAAATCTAACTACGAAACAATCTAAAAAACACTAAATTCTTTAACATTTCTAGCTTCAATCTAGACTTGGAATCAGCCAAAGCAAGCGGCAATTGAGTTCCGTCCCAACATCATCACTGCAGTATGCAATGGCTCCATCAGGCAACTCAACCTCCATCCACCGCCATCGCTTCCGCTTGCTGCCTGGCGAGAACGTCAGCTTCGGCCGCACAATGTACATCCGGTCCCCTCGCCCGTCGCTGCCAGACGCCGCCACTGAGACCGACCCGCCCTCGCCCACGAAGAAAACTCTCCCTCCCAAGCTCCACACCCTCACCCACACCCTGCAGCCCACCTCCAGGTTCGCCCTGAACACCGCCACCTCCATGTCCGGCTCGTACTCCTCGGTCGCCCCCATGCTCTGGTTCGAGTCCCAAACCGAGACCAGAAAGATCTCCCCTTCGGACTCCACCATAGCGCTCAGCGCCCCCGGCATCAAACGCCAGGAGTGCTGCATGCAGTCCATCTCCACCTCCTCAACCTGGCCGCTCCCGGCGTAGTCCAGGACTAGAAGCCCGTAGGTAAACGTTAACCCGTAGAGTTTGCTGCCGCTGGCGACAATGTTGATGACACGGTCCCTACGGCCTGTACGGTCGAGCTCACTGCAGGGGTGGATCCAGCCATCCTCTCTTTCTTCAGGCTCAGGAAGGTGTTTGTACGTCCACTCTCGATCTCCGGGCCTGCAGAGTGCGAACCCTTGGCCGTGCGGCAGCGCCACCAGGCAGCTGGGGTCGGTGGGGGCGGACGACAGCACCATGTGATACTGCTTGGACCAGGAGGTCTCTAACGGAGGCAGCAAGACTTTCTTGCCCGTGATCGGATTGAGGAGGAGGGTATCGTACAGCAGGCCTTGTCGTCTAGTCTCGGTGAGCAGCAGCCACCCGGCCGAGGATGACTGGTAGGTGGCATGCGACCGCTGCGATGGCTTGAGATGGAGGGGGATGGTTCGGGGCTTCTCATCGTGGAAGAGGCTGTAGCATTCAGAGGCGGCGGGGTTGACTAGCCAGGGGACGGGGGGCCGACGGAAGTAGCTACCATCTTGTTGGTGCTTGCCGTCGCTCATGGTGACTGATTCCATGGTGTGTTCAAGTGCAGAGCTCTGGATCAGTATTTATAGATTGATGGTGGGATGTTTTTGAGTCCTAGTAGGTTGAGGAACTCCTTGAAGTAGTAAGAATCTGTTCGATGTTGAAACTCATGGCATCCTGATTGTAATAGAATTAGAATTCTGATCATTAACTCGATAAGTTCCTGAGGTTAATCAATAAGAAAAAAAAAAAAAACGAAAAGAAAAGAAAATTATATTATTGTTTGCACAAGTAATTGAAAGGACTGAAATGCAAAGGTTTTTGTGGGCAGTTGGACTATTTTGTAAAAGGCATATGCAACTGGATTATAGAGTTAGAGTTGTTGTTGCATTAGAATTTAATAAATATACGGGTGCAGATGATAGATTTTGTAACCGGAAGACAATCAAAGTCCATCTCCTTCTTCAATCTTTTTCTGTTTGATGGCCAGCAGCAGAGGGTAGAGGCAGAGCAAGCAGATCAAACAATAAAAGCTCAATCTCTGTAACTCTGAACGAACCAGAACAAATAACAGTAAAATACAGAAAAAGTAAGGTTGCTCGATCCTGAACGAAGATGGAACAAAACTTTGACTAAGAAAAGGACCAGAGTCCGGTCGGCATTATTCTCATGTCAAGCACTATCAGCATGCAGGCTAGTTCCATAAAGTATAACCCTTCTATTATTCACAGACGTAGAAAATGGATCATCCAACTCTTTCAGGCTACAATAAGATGGCATACATCATGAGATTTAAACAAGAACATACATCTCCGGAGGCCAAATACCCCGATGCAACTGTCGTCTTCCCTCTCCGCGCACATTATCTGCACAATGTAAAACATCTGGGTCACAGGAAGCAATGTGGTTGAATTATCATCTTTCCTAGGAACCCACTCTTCCAAATGTCTTCGTCGTGGATGCCCGTTTAGTCTGAAAAGTGACTCGAGACCAACTTCCGATTGTGGTGGCATCTTATGGAGCAAGAGGCAGGATTCCCGTCTGAAATGGAAAATGAAAAGAAAACCATGAGTAATTAAAGGCAGTTCTCCAGTGACCGATAGTGGACATCAAATGGTTTTGAGTATCATTCAGAACAAAGATGGAGGAGACAGGAAGAAAATAGTCAAAAGAAATGTTCTTCTTCATCATCCAAACTTGAATCATAGATTTAACCGAAACTAGCATCTCTGGGTGACTTCGCCACAAAACCTAAACGACTTTAATTGGTAAGTGGTAGGAAAACCTACCGCCTTGGTCATATAGTCTACATTCATGCAAGTGCAACCAATGAACAACCAAGCAATACTCCCCAGTATAGTTTGCTAAAGAAAACAAATCTCCAATTGCACAATATAAGCCAACATGTTATATTGCTCCATAGCACTATAGAGCACGTAAAAAAAAGAAAAGAGAAAAAAAAAAAAAAAAAAGAGAAAAAAGAAAAAGAAAAAGTAATTAATACACCACCAAAAGCATCAAGAGCCAAGGAGCATAGAAATCTTGTGCTTGTGCCATGGGTTCAAGCCTAAAGGATTAGTCAAGATGGGTCAAGGAATAACATTTTTGGGAGAGAATATAAAATTAATAGAAATTTGAATCATTTTTGTGCTAAATCAAGGGCCACGATGAAATGACCTTCGCAACAATTAATTACAGTTGCGAGAGGATATATAAGATCTTATTGCCAAATTATGCTTCTCTGAGAGATGAATATAGATCAAGACTCCCGGTGCCAGGTGCCAGAAGGAAACGAGAGAGGAGTGAGACATAAATATATCTCATGTCCTGCTATTTCAAACACTTTAGGATACATACTCAGACACTTGACACAGGTCCTGTAGGACACTCGAAAACACTTGACACATGTCCTCAGTGCAACTAATGCTGGGGAAAAGCCCTGTACATAAAGGGCTCACCATTTCACTAGGGGATGCTGGTGAGTGAACTATTTCATCATTGTAAGGACTCCTTTGATTGTAAAATGTGTTTCAACATTATACTTGTATCAGGACAGCGAGAAAAGAGTGTGTGATTGATCGTGACTCCATGCTGTCATGGTGAGATGAGATCTCTTACGCTCTATCCACGTATACAAGCTGGATATAAGCCAAATTTATCTGAACCACATCTATTGTAGATCACTTATATTTCTTCTTCTATCTTTAGGTTTAATTATGTATGTGCTCATTAGCCAAAGAAAGTTGGGGTCCTGGGGGTCATGCCTCGAAACGATTCCTGAAACCCCAACCATGGTGACTACAAACAGTAGAATTCACATGAGCTTCAACTTGTAATTTCTTATAACCTTCATCTTATCATCCTCATATTCTCGTTGGGCTTCCATAGGAAGTATCTTATATTTCCTTGAAGAGTTAAAAGTCTATGTTTCAATCTTTCCTCTTGAATCTTCATCTACCCCTATCAGTTACAAATCATATTTTCATATATCTATATTTTTAGATCAGAAGTGCCAATTGTATCGTCATTTTAATTGTTTTATTATATAGTGCTTGCAATTTCTAGATCAAGCTTTAAGGAGATCGTAATTTAATTGTGTTCTTGTGTTGTAAGGGAACACCACCGTTCTTGATCTTGGTTTTAGTCCTAGAAAAGTTTTAATATTAGGAATCTGGGCCTTAATGGTGGGGCGTATTCAATATCGAACAATAGATCTTGAACAATATGTCGGGGATATGGCTCATTATCATATTATGTGTTCATATCAAACACTAATACAAGCACATCAAATGCGAAGTATGTAACACTAATACCTTAGAAGTGATTGTAGTGTCCTAAATCTCCTCTATCTAACCGAAATGATGAAGGACACATGTAAGGGCACGCGCGCACGCGCGCGCACACACACACACACATACACATACACATACATACATACATACATACATACATATATACATATATATACAAGCACGACACAATGAAATAAATCATGAAACAGATTCAATAAAGGTTAAAAACAAAAGTGAAGGGGATAAAACAACCGTGTGAGCAGATTTAGTACACAACAACAGCAGTGACAATCACAACAGTAAAAGTAATGATACCAACAATGGAAAGCACCAAAAGGGAAGACGGAAGAAGAAAGAAAACAGAACCTTAAAGAAAGAATGTTGAAGCCCTGAATGATACTTCCAGAAACTCTTCAATGTGAACACTGAATGTTTGAACTCTCCATGGTGTGAGAAGGATTATGCATATGAAATTTTGGCATACAGGTCGAAGAAGATGATTGACGCAAGGAAGATGTGAGTAAATTTTTGCTTAAACATGAGTAGAAGGTTTGGGTATGAAAATTTAGCCTAAGCCCATTTGTAAGTTAAAAACTTAAATGAAACAAAATTACACCATATAGACCAATGTGAATACTGATAATGACCCTTTTTCTCATCCTATCGTCATGTTAGCCACACATAAAGGTTACTGGAGGATATATCGATTGTATCGTCCAATATTTAAAACAGTGAGTCCTATAAGCTTCAAGAAGAAGCAACACAAACGAAATACTGTATTTAGGGTTAAAAATTTGTGGAATTCTTGTGACGTCTAGCTTAGGCCCATGAAAGCATTAAAATAGAAAGTGGCTAAAATCCAAGAGGGGACTTGTAGCAGAGGACTACCCTTGACGTGTAAGGGAATCACTGCACATCCTCATGCCTCCTATTCTCTTATTTAATTTCAAGTTATCATTTGCTTATGCTATTTAATATTCTTACTAGATTAACTCAAAGTTGGTAAAGATTTAATTTTTACTAGATTTCAACACTGTTTTCAACTCCGTCCGCCTCTAGTGCCAACCTCATTTACAAACATCTCCTTGTGCTCAGGTTGGGTGTGGTTGAACCATATATATTGTTGTATTACCATCTTCCATGGTTTGTTTCAGACAAGGTTTATATACTGGCCTACACTGATATGTATAACTAACATCATAACAACAACAACAACAACAACTAAGCCTTTTATCCCAAGTATTTGGGGTAGGCTACATGAACCAAAAAAGAATCATGCCGGATCGATCACTTTGATATTCCTTTTCCATTCATTTCTATCAAGTAATATCTCTTTATTTAAACCTCTAGACTCTATATCTTTGTGTATCATCTCCATCCATATTTTCTTCGGTCTTCTCTTCGTTCTTTAAATTTTTCCTATATTGATAAACTCCCATTTTCGAACTGATGCACTTGTAGGCCTACGTTGCACATGACCAAACCATCGTAAGCGATTTTCTCGCATATTCTCATCAATGAGAGCTACACCTAACTTAGCACGAATATCTTCATTTTTCACTTTATCTCTTCTAATATTGCCGCACATCCAACGGAGCATGCGCATTTCTGCTACACTTATCTTCTGTGAATGATGTTTTTTTATAGCCCGATATTCCGTGCTATATAATAAAGTGGGCCTAATGGCAGTCCTATAAAATTTTCCTTTCAATCTTAACGGAATGTTACAATCACATAAAACTCCCGTTGCTCTCCTCCATTTCAACCAGCCAGCTTATGGTTAACATCATTATCGATCTCTCCATCATTCTGAATAATAGAACCCAAATATTTAAACTGACTGCTCATTTGTATCTCTTACATATCCAGTTTTACAGCATTATAGTTTATGGTCCGTCGTTTATTAAATTTACATTCCATATACTCTGTTTTAGATCTACTCAAACTAAAACCTCTAGATTCTAATGCATTCCTCCATAACTCTAACTTGGCATTTACCCCTGCTCTTGTCTCATCAACTAAGACAATATCATCAGCAAATAGCATATACCAATATATCTCATCCTGAATGGTTTTAGTAAGCTCATCCATCACTATAACAAATAAGAATGGGCTTAATGCAGATTCTTAATGCAATCCAATTGTGATAGAAAAATTACATGTTAATCCACCACATGTTCTGATATTGGCAACTACTCTATCATACATGTCCTTAATTATATCGATATACTTGATGGAAACTCTTTTCTTCATCAGTGTCCACCAAAGTATCTCTCGTGGAACTTTATCATAGGCTTTCTCTAAGTCAATAAATACCATATGCAAATCTCTATCTCTCTCTCGAAATCGCTCTATAAATTGACGAAGTAAATGAATAGTTTCTGTCGTCGATCGCCCCGGCATAAATTCAAACTGGTTCTCCGATATTTTAACAGTTTGTCGCAATTTATATTCAATTAACCTTTCCCAAAGCTTCATAGTGTGACACATGAGTTTTATTCTACGATAATTAGAACAACTCTGAATGTCGCTCTTGTTCTTATACAGATGTATTAGGATACTCTTCCTCCATTCATTTGGAATTTTCTTAATTTGCCAAATCTTGTTAAAAAGATCTGTTAACCACCTCACATCAATCCCTCCTAAATATCTCCATACCTCTATAGGAATCTCATCTGGACCAACAGCTTTTCTTAATTTCATCCTCTTCAAATCCTCTTTTACTTCAGATTCTTTGATTCTGCGCATAAAACTACAATTCATATCCTCACATTGAATAATAAGATCTCCCAAATTTTAAGTAAAACTACTATTATATAATCTATAAAAATAATTTTTCCATCTTTCTTTAATCTCTTCGTCTTGAATTAGAACCGTTTGATTCTCATCTTTAATACACTTTACAGTACATAAGTCTTTAGACTCTCTCTCTCTTATTCGAGCAATTCTATATATATCATTTTCTGCCTCTTTATTATCTAACTTCTCGTACACTTGTTTATATAATTTAGTTTTTGTATCCCGAAAAGTTTTCTTAGCCTCCTTCTTTACTAGTTTATACTTTTCAAAATTTATTTCATTATTATTATAATTATTCTTCAAATCTCTATAAAAGTCCCGCTTAATCTTAATAGCATTTTTTATCTCTTCATTCCACCATGATGTATCCTTACATGGTGGAGCAATTTTATCATAGGCTTTCTCTAAGTCAATAAATACCATATGTAAATCTCTATCTCTCTCTCGAAATCGCTCTATAAATTGACGAAGTAAATGAATAGTTTCTGTCGTCGATCGCCCCGGCATAAATCCAAACTGGTTCTCCGATATTTTAACAGTTTGTCGCAATTTATATTCAATTAACCTTTCCCAAAGCTTCATAGTGTGACACATGAGTTTTATTCCACGATAATTAGAACAACTCTGAATGCCGCTCTTGTTCTTATACAGATGTATTAGGATACTCTTCCTCCATTCATTTGGAATTTTCTTAATTTGCCAAATCTTGTTAAAAAGATCTGTTAACCACCTCACATCAATCCCTCCTAAGTATCTCCATACCTCTATAGGAATCTCATCTGGACCAACAACTTTTCTTAATTTCATCCTCTTCAAATCCTCTTTTACTTCAGATTCTTTGATTCTGCGCATAAAACTACAATTCATATCCTCACATTGAATAATAAGATCTCCCAAATTTTAAGTAAAACTACTATTATATAATCTATAAAAATAATTTTTCCATCTTTCTTTAATCTCTTCGTCTCGAATTAGAACCGTTTGATTCTCATTTTTAATACACTTTACAGTACATAAGTCTTTAGACTCTCTCTCTCTTATTCGAGCAATTCTATATATATCATTTTCTGCCTCTTTATTATCTAACTTCTCGTACACTTGTTTATATAATTTAGTTTTTGCATCCCGAAAAGTTTTCTTAGCCTCCTTCTTTACTAGTTTATACTTTTCAAAATTTATTTCATTATTATTATAATTATTCTTCAAATCTCTATAAAAGTCCCACTTGATCTTAATAGCATTTTTTATCTCTTCATTCCACCATGATGTATCCTTACATGGTGGAGCACCGCCTCTCGACTAATCGAATATATATTTAGCTATCATTTTAATGCAGCTAGCCATTTTGTTTCATGTTACATTAGTATCATCATGGTCACTCCAATCTACTTCTTGTACTACTTTATCTACAAAACTTTTTGATTACCTTCTAATCGCCACCACTTAATCTTAGGATCTAATTTACACTTAATTTTTTTAAGTTTCTATCTAATCTTAATATCTAAAACTAAGAGTCTATATTAGGTAACTACACTCTCACCTGGCACTAACTTACAATCGATACAACTAGCTCTATCTACCCTCCTAGTTAAAAAGAAATTTATTTGGTTTGCATTCGATCCACTTTTAAAAGTAACTAAGTGAGAAACTCTCTTTTTAAACCAAGTATTCGCTAAAATTAAATCATAAGATAAAACAAAATCTAGAATTGAGTTACCTACTTCATTTCTTTCTCCAAAACCAAATCCTCCATGTACACTATCAAACCCATTACGAATAGTTCGTACATGCTCATTGAGATCACCACCAATAAATAGTTTTTCTCTAACGGGTATTTCTTGTACTATCTCATCTAGATCCTCCCAAAATTGATGTTTACTGGATTCATCAAGTCCTTCTTATGGTGCATAGATGCTAGTGACATTAAAAATCTCGCCATTTAAAATAAGTTTAACTAAAGATTTTAATTTTAGGTATCCGATATAATATAAGGCCTTATGACATTGGTACTACTATTATCAATATTGCTGATATACTATAAATACTTTTGATATTGTTGATATGATATGCTCAATATTGTCAATTTCTAATAATATAAACATTGACGGATACTGATATTGATTATGAGATAAAACCTTGGTTTTGGAATCTTGAGTGCTAGATACTTGATTAAAGATGGAGGATCATGCTTCTGATGATTCTCAAAACTGCTGACCATAGTTATAGCATGATAAATAGTGAACCATTGTACTTGCTAAGGTATTCTTGGTTATTGCTTTAACAGGGTAGATAGCCGTGACAGAATACATAATTTTTGCACAAAGACTATTGTTGTTGAGAGATAAAAAGATCACATAATATTTTTTGTTATCATTTTTACTGGCATTGAAATTGATTTCAATAGTCTTAGAATAATTCGTAAACATTGTGAGTGCATGTAGGAATTGTGCAACTTAGATCAGGTTGGTTCAGTTCCAAACAAAGGTTCCTGATCCCTAATTAGGTCAAAATTTGATGACCCAGAACCAATCTGTGCAGTATCTACTCTTGTACAGGTTAGATTCTCGAACGACAGTTATAAAAAAGAATCAATTTGTACCTGGTACTGGAACTAAAAGTCTGATTGTAAACAAGTATAGTAGTTATTGATGACATGGAGGCAATTAGATACAAACATATATATTCCAGAATAGAAGCAGAAGATTCTATAATTCATAAATTTTGAACGCACACAAAGAGCCAACCCAAGAAGCCAAATGACACTTAAGCATTAACTTCCATATAGTATGACACACAGTACATGTATAATAGTTCAGTTATCAGGTTGGGCCAGTTTACCGGATACATCAACGAAGACCCAAACAGAACTTGCAGATTAGGAAAAAGGGAAACCATATCATATGCAACCCGTATGAATATTTAACTATAGCTCAAACATTCAGTTCTCAGGTAGGCTGGCTTGCCCGATGCACCTAGTGTATAGAATATAATTTCAGTAGAAACGGAAACTAAAAGTTATCTAGAGTTTTCATCAAAATGAGGACTATCTGAAATCAAGCATATCTTACCCAGTAAATAGCAACAAGCTTTAATGATTCAAACGAAGATATGAAAAGATAACCATCTTACCTGGTGCATTTGGCCTCCAAGGCCCCATCTCAGTGGAGTCCTGACCGATCTAGGCAAGATAGCGGTACAATTTCCTGTCCGCCTTATCCCTTTCTAAGAATTCTCGTTCAATCAAAGATTCAATCCTTTTCTTTATCACGACTGGATTAGGCATAAACCTTGCCTGCAACTGCTTTGTGACTTCTGCTACAATGTTGTTATGATCTAATACCCTCCGAGATTTCATAATCCTCACAATGGCAGCCTCAATTTGAGGCTTTCTATCCTCCTCCACTCTCTGACGAGTCTCTTGCTTTTCAGGTTCAGATTCCTTCTGAGCCGCTACTGTACCAATCTTCACCTTAATTAACTTACTCGTGAACTTGTCATTGAAGTAGAAGGCATCATCCTCTGCAATGTCTTTGCTCATTGGCTCCTTTCGGAGCACATTCTTACCTTTAACACAAGCAAGAGATTGAAGGCACCGTTTCAGATCAAAAGCTGGAATCTCTGTGGCCTGTTCAATTTCTTTGTAGCTCAACCGATCAGATGAATTGAATAGCATTAAAATGCACATCTGGTAGGTGGAAACATTCAGCTCGTGCTTCTGGCCCTTTCCAAAGGTTGCTTTGACATCGGCTGTACCCATATTGGTTTGCCAAGTCAATCTCCGTCCAGTGTGCGTCCCAAGATAATATGATTTAAACCTCTCACATATCCCAAGGATTTCAGCCGGAAGGTTACATGCCGGACTTGGCTGAGTGGGCCACGACCCAGTCGTAAGAACTTGTACAGCCAAAGTAGGGCTATCTGCAATCTCTGAAGAGAGGCTAGCATAGAACCCTTGCATAGTATCTTGAGAGGTCTTCAAATCTGTGAACATGCCTTCCAATTTTGAAGTAAACTGATATCCACACTCTGTCTTCAGCTTTACTATAAGACTTCTCTCAGCATCATCAGAAACAGTTTTACCTGAAAGAAGCCGTTTTGCCAAGTGCTGCTTGTAATATTTCTCAAATACATCCTTCTCTTGTAAGTACCTAAACAACATCATCACTTTGTCAAGGACAATCTCTACATCCTCTTCACTCACCCCTTTCAGGTCTTTACGAAGTTTATCATCAACATATAAGGAAATGAATTCAGGAGATCTATTGTTGAGATTGATAAAGTATTCAAATGAGGAGTTTAAAGCATTCTGGAAAGTCTTGTCATTATTGAACGACGTGTTGATGATTTGATCATATTTATCTTTCTGATCTAGAAGCCGCTGAACAAAGTCCACAGGATCCTTCAATCTCTCTGGGTCAGTCACGAGCTGCTTCCCAGTTTCACGAAGGTGAGACGTCATCACATCTCTGATTGTTGAGAGACCATCCGGAACTCGACGGAACAAACTGTACATTCTGCTCAGATCTTCAAATTTGTCATCGATAAGCATATTCACTAGGCCAGAGTTATCCATGTGGACCAATCTCTGCAAGTGGTTCGTGATCATCTCTCTCTCCACCACATCTGTTAATTTAGCTTCGCTTTTGGGGTCTAGGTAGTGTGAGACCCTCTCAATCTCTTCATTAAGCCTTTTTTCAGCTCTGCGGAGATACTGACCACAATCACAGCACTCAATGAATTCTTGAGACTCGACCCTGTAAAAACTGGCAGAGATCTCTAAGAAAGGCTTCTCAAACTCTTCCTGATACACAGAAGAACCCAAATCCATCAACATCTTAGTTATGTTCCTCATTAATCCTCGGTTTATAACTTCACCCATTCGCTCATCCTGTATAAGTTCAAGGAGAGTGACAAGCAACCTGCTCTGGATCTGGCTTGAATGAATAACATGATCCCTCCATAAATTGAGGCCCAGCTCATGAACAGGTACCTTGTGAGTAGCAGGAACAAACGTCCTATCCATGTACATCAGAATGTCTCGAATCATCTGAAGTGCTTTATTGTGATCACCCCATTTGCAGTTCAGCTCTTCCAAGAACAAACCACCCTTAGCTGACTCTATGGATTTTGCTATTTCTATTAAGTGCCACACCATAGTTGTTATGAGTCCAGAATATAACTTCTCACCATACTTGTGAAGCACCATGTTATAGGCATTCCTGCATTTGTTAAATAATAATAGTAAGTAAAACTAAGAACCAAGTATACAAAAATAGGTTATAATGAAGTTAGCACATAATCCCACTGATACACTGCTAGAAGCATAAAATATCTAACTCATGTTGGACGCTCCATAAAGCCGGATTGGTTTGGCAATGACCTAAAATTCTTGTTCAATGTAACTTTGCTCTTAAGTATTAGATTTGGTTATGGCATTCTGTGATTCACAAAGTTGGAATGATTTTGCAAGAACCTATGACTCTTGTTGGACATACTTTGTACCTTAAGCATTTACAACAACAACAACGAAGCCTTTTATCCCAAGTACTTGGGGTAGGCTACATGAACCAAAAAAGAATCACACCGGATCGATCACATTGATCCGATATAGCGCATCACTCAGGAGGGAATGTCCAACGAAATTCATTTTTTGGTTCATATCATAATATGTAACAATCTTTTACGCTGGCTGTTACGGGCCTACCACAAGGCTCCTCCTTTATTCTGGCTTGGGGCAGGCAGTGAAAGAATAAATCTTTAAGTATATCACTGGTGGAGTTAAGAAAATATAATCAATGAACATCAGAATGAAGTTTTTCATATTCGCTTAAAATGAATGCAAGTTATACCTTAAAGAGACACATACCATAAAGGCTAATTAAAGGTATTTGTAATCCACTAAAAAGGGTTTGTTAAAACCAGCACAAAGGTAAAACCCTAGTGCTGGGAGAGAGTGGTTTAAAGAGACTCTATATCAGCTTCTTTCCCAGTAAATTAGGATACAAAAAATTCATTCCAACAGATTGGACCAACCAATAATGCAAGGAATACAGACTATACATTATTTTGGTTTCTTGTAACAACATTACAGTCATGCAGTGGAAAACATTTTAATGGCAAGCTAGAGATACAAGATCTGCTTGTCTACTGACATGCAAAGACGGGGTAAAACTTTCAAGCAGAAGCAGAGGAGACCCTGCCACATCATCAAGTTCTCTCCCAGTGAGGAATTGTGACAATCATTGCCGATGCTCATCTTGCCTCTTCTTGTTTTGAGTAGAAAAGTTATGCGATCATAAATGTAACCAAACAAATAGTTTCAAGTAGAAAAGTTATGCGATGTTACATGTAAACAAACAAAAAGGACAAGTCCTTGAGAGCTGGACTGTTCAAAGCAATATAAAGGGGTTCCAATTTCAACCATCATAGTGATAATAGCATGTCAGCCCAGCAGCAACTGAGTCAGTGAGCTGATGAAAGAAACAACCAAATAAGAGATGTTCTAGAAAGTAAAGAGATGTTCTTGAAATTATAATACAAGAACAATGATCACACTATTGACAACTATTTCTTAAGTAAAGATATGTTCTTGAAAATAAAAAGATATGTTCTTGAGAATAACAAAAGTTGCTTATTGGCTAAACTGAATTGTGTACAGACTTTAGTTACATAATGTATTTTAAAGCTGTGAATGGAAAGCCCAGAAGGCTCAAGTATGCAGATTATTGACTCAGCCAATTTCTGCACCAGTCCCTAGACTACAGACATGACCCACTCTATGAGAATCAAAAATCAAAACTTCACCCATACCAGCCTGACTGCCTCTATCAGGCTGTGCACAGCATGTCAACTTTACATCATACTAGAACACGAACTCAAAACCTGCATCCCAGGTATTCTTTTATTCCTTTTCAAGTCCAATCCATCTTAAAATAACCCTCACCTGGGGAACACGTCTAAATATAATGATACAAGCTTGTCAGTCCTCTTTGTGCACAACACAAAGAAAATATTATTTCACACTTATATATTCAAGTAACCACTGCATATTGCCTTTTTTCAATTGAGATCTCTGACTAGTATATATTTTCAGGATTGTTATCAGGTCTCTTTGTTCAGCTTGTCAATCGTACACCTAACCCACAATTGAATCACTTCTTTTGTTACCTGTAGTACGCCACCCCCAGCCTCTCCTCTCCCCTTCTCTGTTCCAACAGCAGCTTTTGTTCCCTTCGAAGCAAATGACGTCCAAACAATCTCCTTATGGCACATGACTTTTTAGCCCCCTCTCAAAGTATTTTCTCTATGATTTGCCATCTGATAATGTGCACTTCTCTTATATAACTCATCTCCTATATAACAAAAAAATGACCAAGAAGATCATTCACATTACTTGCTCCATTTTACATAGAAATTCTTTAGCATCATATATGTTGATATTGGCAAGACTATGGCTATGCATCAAAGACAATTCTTGTAAAAGCAATGGTACTGCATGACATGACACTTCATGAGCACACCTTAAACTTTTACACCAATTTGGCACAATTTTGATATGCAAGCACATAGATTTTCAGTTTCTATGTGTGAGTATCATGTTTTGCCCCCTATGTGTATGCTTTACGTTTTGTTCAGAGCCAATCTTTGAAAGCTTACCACCAGACCCACAATCTAGTATGAACTCTGAAAGACTTTCTCCCTTCCAAGGTAAGGCAGGTCAATAATTGATGTCCCAACATAAGAAGGCTACAGAACTATGACTCCATTGTTCAACTTTCGCAGATTAGCAACTCTTAATAAGAATATAAACTTCAACATTCAAATACTCGTACCAAAGTAGTAGAGGCAATTATCCAGATAGTTGAACCATAACCTGCAAGCTTCGTCAGATGTCACAAGACTCAACTATTTGGGCATCAGTATCCCAAGACCAAAGCATGTCGCTCGAGCTGCAATACTGAGAGCACTATGCTCCAGCGGTCCTCAATTTGCAAATGGGAAGATCTACAAAATGTAGATAATATACAATCCACCAATTATAATAGAAACAAGATTACGTACAAGAGAGCTAACAAGTTGTGGCAGATGGCTAAACTCAAAAGACAGAAATAGACATTAGTCCATAAACACATCGATACTCCCACCATCCATAAATCCCTCACACGTGAGAGAAACAGACACCCCATGACAACAAAACAACCGATCAGTCCAAAAAACACAACATCATAAATTTAAGCTATGCATGACACAAAATCTGAGCAGTAAAAATCATCACCATCTACACCTTAAAAATAGGGTCAGCTAAGTACAGGGGAGCATGAAAGGTTCAACACAATTTTACAACCAGTTGTCAACCAAATATCACCTCAACATTAATTATTATCTAATATCTATTCTCCTAGACTAGGAAGAAAGCTTATTAAATCTAGACATCTTAAAAACAAAATCCATAAAACTTTACTGTTCCTGCACATGTACCAAAACTTTACAAAAACGAAGCATTAAAATAGGATGTTCACCCTCCCAATCATATGCATACACAAGAGAAGGTGACACACCATGAAAACTCATAGCATATGGCTGACAGAGTACAGCACAAAATTTATAAAAACAACTCAAAAGATGTGACACATGGCATCTAGACATTTGAATGACAAAATCCATATGGTTCAACCTTTCCAATACATGCATCACACCTCATAATGAAGCATAGAAACAGCATGTTTAAAAGAAACCTTTCGGTGTATAAAGCCAAAATCTAGACCACTTGTGTGACAATTTTCAAAAACTTAAGCACCAAAGTGTAGAATATCCAATAACACATATGTTAACAAACTGTTCGTTAGGCGATTATGATGCTCCTGCAAACTAGGCTCAATAGCCAGTATCGTCATATACTCAGTTTGGGTTGGGGTTTGAAGGTTGCGAACCAAGATACCCCTTAAAAGTCCGCTCTAGACAAGTTTAATGACTATGCTATCCAATGTACTTCTGTGTTAGACAATTTCAGAACAATATCTTGATTGATTCTATCCTTTCCAAAATGGCCCAAACTGACAGATAGGAGAGAATTAAATCTTGATAGTTGTGTTCTTTTTTTTTTTTTTAACAAAAAATTGGGAAAAGGTTTTTGACTGTAAGATACACTCAGACAGTGAAAAATGTACGTTAAATTGTACCTTCGGTAGGAAATTATACATCAACGTTACTTTGTCTCTCCTTTGAAAAGACAATAAATTGCAACAATGTTTACTAGTTTTTTTTTCTATATTCCCTGTATACAAATAAATTAAGCGCAAGTCTCAGAAAGGAAAATCATAAAGCATGAGTCTATATCGATATAAACAGAGGGGAGAGAGAAGGGGAAAGACTGATTGCAAGAAAGAGACAGAGAGATAATGCCTGAGATCTGGAGGACTTCTCAATCAAGAAAAGGACTTTTACTATTCAAGCAAGGAGAAATAATGTAGCTACTTTGAGTTGCAAGGCAAGTTAAAACACTCTTGCAGCTTAAACAATCGACACGGGCTGTAGATTCAGCTAAGGAAACAAGTATACAACAAATACATGTGTACGTTTCCAAATTTAAGGAGGGCTTATCCTCCACATGGAGTACAGATATCACACATAAGAGAACATTGTCAAATGATAAATTTGTCGCTCAAACTCTTTGGCTACCGCAAGAACATTGTTAGGCATCACCGTGCATTGGCAAAGGAGCAAACATCATTCGCAACTCAAAAATAAAAATAAGCAACGTTACATTGAGATGACCATCTCAGGAAAAGCACAAGAGGGAGGAAAGCAAGGGTTTGAACTCGAAACTATATATCAGGTAGAGTAATGGATTTGACAGAGGACAAGAGAGGGAGGAGAGGGGAGAGGTGGTAGCTGCTTCTCCCCTTGAATTCCAAAAATCGCTTTACACCCAAAGTTCCTTGTTCCTATCATTGCATATCCTCCTCAAACTTTAGTTCCTAAACTAAATAGCTATTGATATACAGCCTATGAGATGGGTTTACATATCCATATTGTATAACAAAGTTTAGCTAAACCAGCAAACCATTCCTAAATGCAATATCTCCTAAAAGCACTGCAAGTAACTACCCATCACAAACATGAGGGCACGATCCCCTCATTTTAATGATTTATAGATGACGTGAAGCAGCGTAATGCTTGAGCTGCTATTGAGGAATTCCTAGGGCCACATAGGAAGGAGCTAGACCTTTGATGAAGCAGTAGAAACGGATGCAATCGTTACCAAATTAATAGGAAAGAATAAACAAAAAATTTGAAGCCAATTCATAGCTTATTAAACATTCCATACACAAGTAGGACACTTCTATTCAGGAAAAAGAACATTGTTTTATACTTTTAGGAATTTTTCCAACGCTTTCACGAGACATAAATCAATTGGCATAAAAAAAAAAATTAAAAAAATTAAAAAACTATATTTTTTTAAACATCTTTCCAAAAAAAAAAAAAAAAAAAAAAAAAGATTTTGATAATTTAGTTAGCAGACAAACCTTTAAAAAAATACCTTAGGGGATCACCAACCTTAATACTAAATACAAAGCAACTATTAAATGAAGATATTTAAATAAGTATTATATATATTCTTTAAAAGAATCATATACTTATTTTCTGCTCGTTTTTGAAATTTCTGTATTAGATTGAAGAGTTCGCTGAATTTCAAATTCAATACATGAGCAACCAAAAAAAAAAAAAACTACCTTTGTTGATCATAACCTAACCAAGAGACCTATCCACATAAAAGAACCACCAAAATCAAAAAAATAATAATAATAATAATTCCCCAATCATCTATCAATATTTTTAGATCATTAATCAACAGAAAGCATCAAAAAAAAAATCTTAAAAAAAAATAAATAAAGGGAAAAGAGAAGAAATCTCGACCTGTAGAGCTCCTCGAAGCTAAGGCCGCTGGCGTTATGGTTGTAAATCTCGTGGATGGCGTGCTCGAGGATCTTCCACGTCTTGTCTGCGTACTTGGGATCCACCTCCACTCGGTGCTTGAACGCCTCGATCTTGAAGTTCCTCTTCTTCTGCGCGCTCATCTTCCCGCAAATTTCTAGGTTTCGAATTCGATGATGGATTTAGCGAGAGAGAGAGAGAGAGAGAGAGGAGAGATTGTAAGGAGGGAAATGAAAAAAAAAAAAAAGATTGGGAGGAAAATGAATTCATCGCTCTCCCCCTCTTTTTATTTATTTAGTTATTATGTTCGTTTCTTGTTGGTTGGGTTAATTAGTTGACGCATGGGTTTGGCTCTGGACCGTCTGGCTGGATCAGTTATCAATTATGTAATGATTAGGTGCAGGCCCGGCCCAAATTTGAGGCCTCGCGATGGCCTTTCGGCTTAATAACGGCAGTAATAATATAATTGGTTCCATTTACCAAACTTGATCTAACATTCGGAAATAAAATAAAAAAATAAATAAAAATCTATTGACCCTGGATTGATAATTTAGGTACAATAATTTCGGGTCAACATCTAGAATACCAAGAAACTTTCGCTCAAGATTTTTAGAAAGTTTCTTGCATTGGCAGCAAACTGCCAATAAGTATTCCTAATTTTGCAAAGAAATCATAATTTCACCCTTTTATCTTCATCTACTACTCCTCATAACATCTAGGATAAAAAATCACAAGTTCTAACAAAAACTTACTCACTTTTTACATACTGGATTGAAAGACAAACACATCAATATAAGTCTTAAAACTTTTACCTCCTCTTTCTAACTTTAATCACCCTTTTCTAATGAAGATTCTCATTAGATAACCTTGCAAAAAGAAATATATGAGTTTGACTGGCAGAAAAGGAAAGTACTAGTTCCCTTGCGGACAAGACAAAAATTGCTACAGTCTCAGATAGAGTTGGTCAATGTTAAATATTCGAATGAAAAGTGACAATGGACTCAAATATTCTCACCGTCGAAGAAAAATTAACGGATATTCTTCAAGTTGGCATCATTTGACAAGCAGTCAAAATAAGTTGGCCTTTGTCGCAGTCATTTGCACAGTGAGACTATTTTCACAACTCACACCATTCCCTAATTCCACAGACAAAGCTATTAATTTAACGTAAACGAAGATATTAACAACAAATAGAAATTCAGTCTGAAACTTCAACTATCAAGCAGAGTGCAACTTTTTATACACATTCCTGAGTATCAAATTGGACATCAAGTATATGCCGTAATAAACTGATATAGTCTCAAGGAAATGCATATTTCTGTCATTCAGTTGAGTAGTCAGATATCTTGGCGTAATCTTGTGAGGTATCTTCTGTTAAATTGTTACATATATGATTTACATTGAGAATACAAAGATCATTATGAGAATAAAATCCAAGTTTGACAGGGTTACAATATTTCTACATCAACAAGGATTAATATTGACTCGTCCATTGAGTGGAAGTGCCAGGGGATTTGTATCCCTCCATGAGCCAAATATCCGGTATTGTTGTCTGGGTAAGTATACACAATATGTTAAGACAGATAAACGAATATGTAAGATAGAATGTAAAAGGAAGCCAGCATTGATAATAAAGCAGATGAATAAAAGTATACATAGGTTTTGATTATAATAGTTTTCAGCACGAACTGGGTAAATATTCGTACAAAGTTATTTTCAAATATTCTATCTTCATTCTCGGTGCTTCCCAGGGTGCTTATCCTTCCGTATAGTAGTTTTCCTCTCTTTGATGTATGCCTATGGAGTACAGACCACACCCAATATTTGCTTTCATTTTTTTTCTTTTTCCCTTTTGTTATGCTAATTAAGAGGAAACTATCACGAACAATGACAACCACGATAGAAAACTACCTCTTTATCACAGTCCTATTTCCTTTCAATTTTAATTTACAAGTAAATCCCATATGTTAGCCAGAGCATTTTGTATCATGTTGGTCTTTATTCTGTTTACCTCCATCAACTACTCTTATTTATGCTTTAAAAAGATCATTTTTTAAAAAACTATAAATATGCAGGGTACAGGGAAACCTCCAGTAGAAACAAAATGCATATATGACGTTTATAGAAAAAAATATTTAGAGCAAAGAACTATGAAGTATCAACTACTCAATTACAAAATCAAGTCTATATCAAACGTCCTGAGTATCAAGACACGAAACTACAAAATCAAATTGATAGCTATCATTTATGATAAAAATTCAGTCTCCATGAGAATAAATTGCCGTTTGAGGTTAAGTTTGGTGACTCTGCTAATATTGTGCTTAAAGTTTTAATATTTTCACTGCATGCCTCAAGCTAGAGTCAAGGAGGAGGGTTGTGGTGGGCCTATGACAGCCACCATAAAATATTGTCACATAGTATGATATGAGTTAAAAATTAAACTTCATTGGGGCATTACCCTATTGAACGATGTGCTATATCAGACCTCCGGTGTAGTGAAAAGTGTGCAAGGATTACTAAGTCGTCTCCCTAAAGTGAAGTGCCATGTCGGTGCCGGCATGTGTTTCAAATGCGAGGGGGTTGCCATATCTTAACGAGCACGTGCGGATAAAAAAATTAGCTCATAAATACATAATTCGGTTAGCCACATAAAACATAGATTCCCTTATGAGGAGAATAGTTGAGTTAGTTGATGCTATATTTAGAAGAAGAATTAATATTTTGTACGTGCAGGATACCCAGTGAGAAAGCTAAAGTTATAGAGACTTAGAATTATAAACTGGTATACAAGCAGAGATAGACATTATAATAGTAGGTATGATCATAGATAAACAGTTACTTGGAGAAATAGTGGAGGTTAGGAGGAAAAGTAATAAAATTTTATTAATTAAATTTATTTTATATAGGGAGATCCTTAATATCTTTAGTGCCTATACATCAAGTAGGGCTTCATGAATCTAGTAAGCGTCAATTTTTGGAGAATCTATATGAGATGATAGAGGGAATACTCATTTGAGAAAAACTCTTTATTGATTGATGGTGACTACAATGGCCATGCAGAAACAAGTCGTAATGGGTTTGATAGTTTACATAGAGAATTTGGTTTTGGAGAAAAAAATGAAGTAAATAACTCAATTCTAGATTTTGCATTGTCCTATAATTTGATTTTACCAAATACTTCATTTAAAAGAGAGTTCACCTGATTACTTTTAGAAGTTGATTGAGTGCGAGCCAAATAAATTTCTTTTTAACTAGAAGGATAGATAGAACTAGCTGCATCAATTGTAAGGTAGTTACATAATTTACAATAAAACACCAAGGTCTTTAATAATTACCGCTGGAAGGATTGCAATTTCTCTACATCAAGAAGGATTCAGTTATGTGAGCAACCAAGATGAAACTTATGTGCCTTCATTCTTCCATTCAGTGCAAGTGCAAGGACGTCGTACTCCTCCACAAACCAGATCTCAGATACAGTTGCCTGGATGGGTAAGCATCATATGTTAAATCATACAGCTCATATGAATAAAGAAGCTAAAACAAGATGGATTGTAATCAATAAAAAAGGCCAAATTGACAATCCAACAGATACGTTAAAATAGCTACTAGTACCATTAAAGTATACCTAGTTTTTCAATTTGTCAATGGCTAGAGAAAATAGTTATATAAGTTAATCTTAAATATTCCAACTTCATCCAAGTAGTACGTATCAGGACTCGTTTGCATGTCATCCTGGTTTCAGAATATACTCTTTCAACCACCAGGATTCCCATAGAGCAGAAATTTCAAGTAATCTTTCCTCCTTTTTCATAAATCAGACTTACCAATGTGATCCATGTTTTATCCCCGCATCCTTGTTTTACGATCCCAAGTTATTGATCCACAAATAATGTCAGATGACTCTTATCTATTGATTTAGTAGATTGGTGCTAGGAACCTGATTTTACTCTACTATGATCTTCATAAATATGTTTATGTTTTCTTCACCAAATGTCAAGCTTTCGATCTGCATTTCCCATAAATAAATTTCCTCAACACGATGAATAATAGTTTAATTGTTTAAAAAAAAAAAAAAAAAAACAGTATGACCCCTGGAGCGATTAAAAAACAACTCCAATGGATGCAAATGAGAACTTAAACTCGAGCAAATATAACGTGCATCTGCAGTAAGCCATTGATTACCTCAAAACCATGAAGCTTATCATTAACCTGTGCAACCAGTCCATGAAAGAATTGAAGTTGATCAATTTCTTTCTTCATCACCTATAAAAGACGGTATGCAAAAATAATGGTTAGGTAAAAATAATGTCAGATGAGGAGTGAACATACGACATGTTGGTCTTTAAGGTCCATCACATTCTAAAGTTCAAACAAACTCAGGTGAACCTGTTTCTACCACAGACAAGTGATAATATGTTCCAACTTCCAACTCAACATGATATCTTCCAGTACTTTCAATTAAACAGCGCTCAAAAATAGACCTCAAGACACTCTAAGCAAGTCATTACCTCAGCAGGTGCTTTAGGATGTCCCAAAAGCCTTGCAAATGAAGTATGAAGCAACACAGGATCATACTGTTTACAGCAAAACAAACAAATTAGATAATGATGCCATCAAGAAAGAAGTGCACATTCTAATATAACTTACATAGGTATAGCCTTTTATTTTTTATATGGAAGGCAGCATAGTAATCATAGAATACTGATGCTTTTTGGCAGGTTGGGAAAATCTATGAACTTGGGGAACCACATTTCTACTTTATATTCCAAAAGTTCCTATTTTAACCTAGTTTGTACCTAAAAGTCCCAAAGAGAGTTGACCATACGTTTTACTCCATATATTTATTTTTTAGTCCTTATGCCATTCTTTTGAGACAAAACTATACAAAGAAAGATCTAATATTTCTTTTTTTATTTTTGAGGAAAAAAAAACTAAATTTCTCTCATTATTTATTTAAAACACTGAAAATTTTAAAATTTTAAATTGGATTAAAAGAAATCGCTCCTTTTGTTAGTCACTCCTACCTTGGAAAGAAATAGTAAAACAAATTTTTTAATGAAGAACCACTCCTTTTGTCAAAGTTTCTTCTTTCAGAAAGAAACCCTAACAGGATCAGTAACCATGCAATATATTTGATGACTATGTAATATAAGTGATAACTACGAAACAAGCTTGATAAATGTGTAATGATAACCATGTAATATGCTCGACAACTGTATGCTTGCCAACTGTGTAATACAAGTCATCATTGTATAATGAACGTTACAACAGTGCAATATAAGTGATAATTTAGTATTGTATGAGACAATTGTAATACAAGTGGTAACCATGAAGTATATGATGATAACTGTTTCTTAAACAGGCGGCGAACATACTTGACAATCATGTAAATATTTAGTTAAAAACATATGTGAATTGCAAACTTATGGTAACTGCATAGTATTTACCATATGTGATAATCATGTAATACCAAGGACAATAATGTAAAACCAATAGTAATGTAACATCTTTTACGATTGTATAACAAATAAATAAAAAAATGTTATAAGAACTTATATGATAGAGATGGGGGAGGGTTCTAAAAAAATAGTCAAAGTAGTCAGAAATATAATATTTAAGTTACAAGGATAACATTTTCAAAAAATATGGAATGATACTTTTGAAAAGGTATAAAAAACACATTTCATTGATTTTGGAATAAAAGGTATGATCAACTCTCTTTGTGACATTTAGCTACAAGCTAGGACAAAATTAGAGACTATTAAATAACTCCCCCTATATTTTAATAGACCATATTAATAGCAAGAAGGAATTGTTAAATGGTAATCAATGTTCGTACCAACTGCTTGTCAGGTGCTCTTGGAAGGGCATTCTTCAATTTTGCACGGATCATTACAGGATCTGTACCTGAGATCACCTGGATTACAAACTAATATTAGAATCGGATAGCAAGTTTAAGCAGACAAGACAATTTCTAAAAAAATAAATCAGTAATTGAGGATACATGCACTTGTGCAAGTTCTTCAATGATTGAAAGTCAACAACATTGATGACACAACATGACACTCAAAAATTTAAGTTTAACAAAACGTAATTTCATCCATTTTACAACAGTAACAATGTTATTTTCTAAAAAGTAAAGAACTTTATCTAGTCTAACCCATAGGACTCAAGATGAAGATTAAATCACCAAGTTTAGCAGCGCAAGTGAATAGCTTTCTCTGCTAAATTGAACTTCAAAGTCTATATGAAACAAGATATTCAGCAAAGAAGAGAAACTTAGAGATCAAATAACAGTAGCTGGGATTGGGATCAGATCACCACAGGAACTCATCAATTAAGAAGGAGAACAGAAGACTTAATTATCCATATGTGATCAGACTTTATGCATGTTTGACAAGGAACAAAACCAAATCCCACTGGGCTCGTTATGATCCGATAAGAAGGAACTCTTAGTTGGCCAAGCTCTACCTAGTACCTTATGCCATAGACTAGAATGCAACTTCTTGGGCTCGAATTATGTTTCTTGATTAAAAAAAACAAAAAAAAAACAACAAGCATATGGAATCCAAGAAGGATGGAAGGGCTGAATAAAAGAAGCTTAACAAGTTGAATACATATATTTTAGAGTCTTTAATTTTTGGGCTTCTTGCATTTTAAACTGATGTGGTAGGAACTAAGTATTAGATATAGAGATAAATAATGGATGGCTCGTAATAGTTGAAAATTCATACTCTAGTGGTAGACTTATACCCAGCTCCACAAGAAAGATTTATCTTCCAAAAAGTTTAGTTCTCTAGCATGGCAACTGTCACCATCTGAGTTCACAAATGTGTCGATCCTCCAAACTCCAGCCATGGCCACCTCAACCTCTGTTATATCTGAACACCCAAACCTTGTCGTTTTGTTGACTCTACTTGTTCAAATTTTGTTTTTGGGCTCTAGATATCCATCTATGGGCTTAAACAAGCGCGACGAGCATGGTACAATGAACTCAAGAGGAGACTTATCAATATCAATTTTCAGCGGTCACGATCAGATTCTTCCTTATTTATTTATGTCATTGATGGTCATATTATAAATTTTTGAACTACGTAGATGACCTTCTAATTAATGGCAGCGACTCTTGGCCCACTAAGTGTGCGGTTTTCAATCAAAAACTTGGGATTACTGCATTTCCAGCTTGACATGAAAGTTATTCCCACTGCACAAGGAATGTTTCTTAGCCAGCAACAATACGATCGAACCTTGTTGGCTTGAGTTCACATGGAAGGCCACAACAAGGTAAAAAAGTCTCAAAAATACAAGTACTGTTCTTAAGCTTAATGGTATTGATCCGACAAGTATTACAGAGTATAAACAGGTAATAGGTGCTCTTCAAGATTTGTCTCTCACTTGCCCAGATATTGCCTTTGCAATAAATAAGTTAGTGCAATTTATGCATTAGACATTATCTATTTACTGGACAGCGGCAAAATGAATATTGTGCTATCTGCCTATCTCAATTATGCAGCATGCTCTTGATCTCACTCGCCTAACAAGTCTTCAAATCCTAGCATTTTTTTAATGTCGTCTGAGCTAGCAACTTTGATGATGTTCAAGGAATATTAGAAGCTTGAATGAGATACTATCATACTAAATCATCGGTGAAGCACACAAGAAGATTTAGAGAATGTCTCATTATGACCAGCTAAATGGAAAGAGTCACCAGCCTCGACATCTTTTTCAGTGTTCTAGAATATGGTCTATGCGGCTACACATGTGTATATGGTGGGTTTTCGCAATCGGTATATTTATTAAGGTATTATTTGGAAAAAATTACACTAACCGCATAAAGCAGTTATGAGGCCACATAACTTTTATGCACCAGAAAGTGCAGAGTACTTATTACGCAATGTTATCAGAAGTCTGAATTATTTTACCCCGATACTTAACCAACTAAACTCACACACGCACGCGCACGCGCACGCACACATGTGTATGCATGTCTATGTATGTGTGTGTAAATTAACGAGTATTAGCAAAAATCAAACTCCGCCAGTGCTACGCACTGCCTGTCCCAAACCGGGATAAAGGAGGATTGTAGTAGGCTAGTGACAGCCAACGTAAAACATTATTACATATTATGATATGAACCAAAATATGAATTTCTTTGGGACGTTCCGTACTGAGCGACGCGCTACATCGGAACCCGAGTGTAGTAAAAAATGTGTGAGGGTTGCTAAGTCGTCGCCCAGAAGTGACGCGCCATGTCAGCGCCCAGATGTGGTGTCAAATATAAGAGGGTTCCCACATTTTAATGAGTGGGTGGGAGTAAAAAAGTTAGCTCATAAACATAAATTTCGGTTGGCATCATGAAATATAGATTTCCTTACAGGTAAATTAGCAGAATTAGTTGATGTTATAATTAGAAAGAGGTTAATATTTTGTGCGTGCAGGAGACTAAGTAGGTAGGTGAGAAAACTAAAGTCATAGAGCCTTGGGGTTATAAACTTTGGTATACTGATAGAGATAGAAATCGTAATGGGGTAGGTGTGATTATAGATAAGTAATAAATTGGGGATGTAGTAGAAATTAAGAGGAAGAGTGATAGAATTTTATTAGTTAAACTTATTTTAGATGGAGAGATTTTTAATGTCATTAGCGCCTATACACCACAAGTAGGACTTGATGAATCCAGTAAACATCAATTTTGGGAGAACCTAAATGAGATAGTATAAGAAATACCCGCTAGAGAAAAACTATTTATTGGTGGTGATCTCAATGGGCATGTAGAAACTAATCGTAATGGATTTGATAGTGTACATGGAGGATTTGGTTTTGGAGAAATAAATGAAGAAGATAACTCAATTCTAAATTTTGCTTTATCTTATGATTTAATTTTAGCGAATCCTTAGTTTAAAAAGAGAGTTTCTCACTTAGTTACTTTTAAAAGTGGATCGAATGCAAACCAAATAGATTTCTTTTTAACTAGGAGGGTAGATAGAGCTAGTTGTATCGATTGTAAGGTAGTGTCAGGTGAGAGTGTAGTTAACCAACATAGACTATTAGTTTTATATATTCAGATTAGACAGAAACTTAGAAAAATTAAGTGTAAATTAGATCCTAATATTAAGTGGTGGCAATTAGAAGGTAATCAAAAAGTTTTTGTAGATAGAGTAGTACAAAAAGTAGATTGGAGGGATCATGATGATCCTAATGTAACATGAAACAAAATGGCTAGCTGCATTAAAAGAATAGCTAAAAATATATTCGGTGAGTCAAGGGGCGGTGCTCCACCATGTAAGAATATATCATGATGGAATGAAAAGGTAAAAACTGCTATTAAGATCAAGCGAGACCTTTATAGAGATTTGAAGAATAATAATAATAATAAAATAAGTTTTGAGAAGTATAAACTAGTAAAGAAGGAGGCTAAAAAAACTGTTCGGGATGCAAAAACTAAATTATATAAACAAGTGTCGAGAAGTTAGATAATAAAGATGCAGAAAGGATATATATAGAGTTGCTCGAATAAGAGAGAGAAAGTTTAAAAACTTATGTACTGCAAAGTGTATTAAAGATGAGGATCAGACGGTTCTAGTTCGAGACGAAGAGATTAAAAAAAGATGAAAAAATTATTTTGATAAATTATATAATTGTAGTTTTACTTAAGATTTGGGAGATCTTACTATTCAATGTGAGGATATGAATCGTACTTTTATGCGCAGAATCAAGGAGTCTGAAGTAAAAGAGCATTTGAAGATGATGAAATTAAGAAAAGCTGTTGGTCCAATGAGATTCCTACAGAGATATGGAGATATTTAGGAGGGATTGGTGTGAGGTGGCTAACAGATCTTTTTAACAAGATTTGAAAAATTAAGAAAATACCAAATGAATAGAAGAAGAGTACCCTAATAGCTCTGTATAAGAATAAGGGCGACATTTAGAGTTGTTCTAACTATCAGGAAATAAAACTCATGTGTCACACTATGAAGCTTTGGAAAAGGATAATTGAATATAGATTGCGACAAACTATTAAAATATCGAAGAACCAGTTTGGATTTATGCCGGGGCGATCGACGACAGAAACTATTCATTTACTTCAACTTATAGAGCGATTTCGAGAGAGAAATAGAGATTTGCATATGGTATTTATTGACTTAGAGAAAGCCTATGATAAAGTTCCACGAGAGATACTTTGGTGGACACTGATGAAGAAAAGAGTTTCCATCCAGTATATCGACATAATTAAGGACATGTATGATGGAGTAGTGGCCAATATCAGAACATGTAGTGGTTTAACAAGTGATTTTTCTATCACAATTGGATTGCATCAAAAATCTGCATTGAGTCCATTCTTATTTGCTACAGTGATGAATGAGCTTAATAAAGCCATTCAGGATGAGATACCTTAGTGTATGTTATTTGCTGATGATATTTTCTTAGTTGATGAGACAAGAGCAGGGGTAAATGTCAAGTTAGAGTTATGGAGGAATGCATTAGAATCTAGAAGTTTTAGTTTGAGTAGATCTAAAACAAAGTATATGGAATGTAAATTTAATAAACGACGGACCATAAACTATAATGCTGTAAAACTGGATAGGCAAGAGATACAAATGAGCAGTCAGTTTAAATATTTGGGTTCTATTATTCAAAATGATGGAGAGATCGATAATGATATTAACAATAGGATACAAGCTGGCTGGTTGAAATGAAAGAGGGCAACGGGAGTTTTATGCGACCGTAACATTCCGTTAAGATTGAAAGGAAAATTTTATAGAACTGCTATTAGGCCAACTTTATTATATGGCACGGAATGTTAGGCTATAAAGAAACGTCATTCACAGAAGAAAAGTGTAGTAGAGATGCGCATGCTCCGTTGGATGTGCAGCAACACTAGGAGAGATAAAGTGAGAAATGAAGATATTCGTGCTAAGCTAGGTGTAACTCTCATTGATGAGAAGATGCGTGAAAATCGCTTACGATGGTTTGATCATATGCAACGAAGGCCTACAAGTGCACCAGTTCGAAGAAGGCAGTTTATCAATATAAGACAAGTTAAAACAATGAAAAGAAAGAAAATATGGATGGAGGTGATATGCAAAGATATGGAGGGTATAGGTTTAAATAAGGAGATATTACTTCATAGAAACGAATGGAGAAGGAATATCAAAGTAATCGATCCGGCATGTTTCTTTTTTGGGGCATTTACTGGTTTGTCCCTCAAATCTTTATATATTATGATTTAGTCCCCCAAATCTTCATATTTATGATTTAGTCCCCCAAATCTCCTAAGTTACTACAATTTAATCACTCTCCCTAACTTCCTTTAATTTTTGACATGATATTACCATTTTATCCCTCCTTCTCCTTTCTCTTCCTCCTCTCTTCTCCTTTTCTTCATTATTCCTCCTCTCTTCTCTTTCTCTCTTCCTCCTCTCTTTTCCCAATGAAGAAAAGAGGAGGAAGAGAGAAGGAAGAGAAAGGAGGAATAATAAAGAAAAGGAGAAAAGAGGAGGAACAGATGAGGAGAAGAGAGGAGAAGAGAAAGAATGAATAAGGAGGGGTAAAATGGTAATATCAGGTCAAAAATTAAATACAGTTAGGGAGGGGGACTAAATTGTAGTAATTTAGGAGATTTGGGGGACTAAATCCTAAATATGAAGATTTTGGGGACTAAATCATAATATATAAAGATTTGAGGGACAAACCAGTAAATACCCCTTCTTTTTTTAGTTCATGTAGCCTACCCCAAATACTTGGGATAAAAAGCTTAGTTGTTGTTGTTGTTATTAGACAAAATCAAAACAAGCATCCTTGGTGGCAATGAATCTACCACCGTTGCAGCCACTTCCTTTGATCGACAACAACAATGTCGATCTCTACTCTAGGTTCACTAAAACCAATTTCAAAGGGTTAAGTTTTGGTTTGCTCTTTGGTTACATAGGTATAAAATGTTATTAATTTCGTAACTGCTTTATCCTTGGACAAATCAAAACTATATCCTATGAGATTAAGTACGAGTAATTCCAAGGGATAAAATCAATATCATGGTGGCCAATTGGGAGGTGATGGTAGTGGAATTATCACCGTCAAGAATGCAATTTTTTATCCTATAGTGGTTGACACAGAAATCTAAGGAGCCAATCAAAATCTTAACATAGGACATCAGACGATCCAAATCGTTCATCTTAATCTCCATATTCTAAATACAAAGGACTTTTATATACCATCAATTTAGAATACGGAAATTATAATTAACGATTTGAATCGTCCGCTTTGAAGTTACACATTAAGATTAGTGCCATTTTCGATATAACATAAGGACACTCCCAAAGTATACTTTTTTGTAGAGAATCTCCATAGAGAGTTACTTGTTGAGGTGGTCTAAATCTCAACAAAGATGGTCTATATGGTTGATCTGAATTATTACCGATGAATCTATGATCTCCGTCTTGTGAATAGGTAGCATTTAAGAAATCATGCGATTTAGACACTTCAACATTGTTAATCAAGTATTGCATCTGTTCTATTCATGAAAACCCGTTCATTTTGTAGAAGTACGTGTCAAACTATATTGAAAATGTATGATTTGTATACTATTACTATATATCACTATAGATATAAGATCATATTAAATAGTATGGATCATTCATCTAGACCCTCTATGTTAGGAGTTAGGACCACCTCCACAGATAACTCTTTATATGGACATCCAATACACTTTATATATGTATGTATATATATATATATATATATATATATATATATATATATATATATGAGAAAACAAGAGTATTGTCAGCATCGGAAAGCATTTTTACCCCCATGCTAGTGATCTACACCCTTTCCCGCGATCTACGTGGTCATGAGGTGTTAAGGATGAATTTCACAGTCTTGAATCTGTTTGACCATACATTAAGTGGTTACAAGATGACTATTCACATTTACATATAAAAAATTTATTGCTTGTTCAATGGGCAAACAGACTCAAACTCTGAAATTTCATCCTCAACATCATAAGACTGTACGTCACAGGAAGAGGTATATATCACTAGCACGGCGAAATTTGCTGGAAATGGGCTGCAGTGCAGATAAGTTCCTGCATTCGTAACTCACCTACCGTTTTAACAATTTCCTACATTGGCACCTTTCCTTTTCTCATATGAGAATATTGAACTATATTGTCAATGTAGGAAGCTTCCCACAATAGCAGTATAAAATACCCAGCTTTCAAAGAAATCCAAATTTATTTTAGAATTATAATCTACACCCTTAAAACTTATTTAGACCTAAAGTTCAGGGGTTTTGGAGTTTACTTGGCCTTCTGTCAAATAAATACAAGATAGTGTATTCACTGAAAACCATTAACTATGTGTCCACTAGATAGAAGGCCGAATCAAAACTAATATTTAAGAAATTGAGTATGACTGAATTCTAGAGGTAGAGATCATAATAATGGAAAAATTGAAAAAAGAGGAAAAGATGGGTTTACAGGCTGCTAGCTCAGGAAATTTCCTACATTACTCCCCCCCCAACAAAAAACCTCTATATACAGGAAGAGACTAACATACCTGTACAATCAGCAAAAAAATCTTGTTTTCTCAAAACGATTGGGTTTCCAAAGCTTCTATCATCCACACTTCCTTATGTGCTTTAGGACCCAATTTCACGAGTTATAGGATTCATCTGCCCTCCATCTAGTGGGTATACCATTTGCTATTTTCAGAAAACATACTATTAAACCCACTTGATTGAAGGACATAAGAACTCCAAACCTCACAATTTTTAATGGCATAGATGAAGATGATAGGGCTGAACTATAATTTCTAATAAGTTTAATATAAACTTTTTGTTGTTAGTGCAGAAAATTTCCTGTGCTGATAGAGCACATATCCAGGCTTCAAACTCATCTTCAACATCCTTAACATGGCATTGTTGTGGAAATCCAACCTCTCATAAATATATGGTTTGTGCATGTTGCTTTCCCTGAAGGGCACTTTATCTGTGCCCACTTGCAAACTAGATTATGGCATTGGCATTCCTCTTGTGTTGGTTAAAGCACCAGAAAATTCACTTAAGATTTAGCAATGATTCAAAGCCAATTATGACTCCACCAACATACCCCCTCCTCAATCTACTTCTTTAGCTTAAGACAATGATCATCCCATAGCTCTTAGCGAAGGTAACTAAACATTCTATAAACCAAGTTTTGTTATTCTCTCACTTGTCCCCTTGATCTTCTAGTTAACTTTGGCCTTACCTATTAAGTATGTTCCTTAGTCATATCATGATGCTATGTTGGATCCTGGAACAGAAACAACTATGGATGTTTAAATGACTACTGCATATAAAAACTGAACTTTAAAGTTGTTACTTTGCCTCCAAAAAAACAAGTTGATTGTCGTTCTTCGTTGTAGGCACTAAATAATTTTGTCCAAATGGATGGGTTGCCAAAGTTTATACAGCTATGCCCTATATGGTCGACTACTCCAATGCATTCTATATGAATTATGCTCTCTATTATAGTCAAGCAGTGGCAGTATCAATTAGATATTAAAGACGTTCTTGCATGTTGGAATGTGTGTGTGTGTGTGTGTGTGTGTGTGTGTGGGGATGTGGGTGTTGGGGGTGTGGGAGGAGGTGTGGGGTAGGTGTGGAAAGAAGGTAACCTGCCAGCAACCAAGAAGCACTCCTGTTGAAGTCAACACCACTCTATCCAAAACTATTTTAAGTGGACAGAGATCATCTGCAACAGCTTTAACAGCATTCACCTCAGCTTCAATCTCAAGAAACAGCAACCAACACATTAGCTTAAGTATTAAAAAAGTGACAAAGACTAGTAAAATAACACTACGTACCTCATTGTCAGTTGCAACGACAGGTGTCACATGATGAGAGGCATGAAACATACTGAAGTGATACAGGCTTGTATTCTGAAACCAGATGACTAACAGACAAAGACAACAGAAGATATGTTGATTATCAACACAAAAAGCAAAACATAAAGAAAATAATTATTAAAAGTATATCTAAGAGGTAAATACTTGAACTCAAATAGCTTGTAATTTTAGCCCATAATACTCTCATCAAACCTTATCTAATATTAAAGCTGGTTCAGGACTGGATGGGCAGAAATAAAATCCAAATTCATGGATCCGTAAATTCAAGAACAGGTCCCCTTTCAGACCAACTATTAACAACATAAAAGGGCACTAAAGGAGCTGAAGATCAAATAAAGCAAAGTCTTAGGAGGCCATTAGTAGTTCGAGCAGGCCAAAGACAACATGAGAAGTTAATAGAAGAAGATACAAGTCAAAGAAGTTGAATTGAGAAACAAAATGTAGTACCTCCATCAAAATAGGGGAGAAAGATTTCTTTTACAGCCTGCCTGCAACAAGTTAGAAATAAGCGTCACGTAAGAAAATGAAAAGAAAGATATGCATGATTAAAACATATTTGAGATCATCACTTAGAAAATGTACAGAAAATGCATAATCTAGATGAATTTCATCATTATTTTTTCATCCACTAGTTTGCAAGATTGTCATCTATACTAAATAGGTTTAATATCTACGTGACACCAAACAAAAATTCTAATCAAAAAAATTTGACTATTTGAAATTGAAGAGGGAACATATATAATTGTAATATGTAATCAAACTTGTAGAGCAAACAAAATAGTGTGTCAAAATATGCATGTGTCCAAGAAGTTATTCAAGAAGTGTTTGGCATATGTGCGGGGAGAGACAGAGAAGTGTCCATTTTAGACACGTTCAATACAAGTATAACCAATTTTAGAAGTGTTTTTACTACGTAGTAATCTATAAACAATGAAAAATGCCCCCATGAAGTCTTGGTTGAATAAATTGGAGGAAATTGGTCCTCCATGCATACGAATGAGCACCATAGACAGAGATAACAAGAATTTGAAGAGTGATTTTAGATTAGTATATTTAAGATGTTTATTAGTGGAGAAATGCTCCATTTAAGCATATGTACTTTCTTGCTAGGACAAACATGAAAAGTAGTTCCTCTAGTGAATGTCATGTTATCCCTTAACATCAAATCCTTATCCAATTATGTAGCATAATACAAATAGGATATTAAGATGAGTATATTAAAGAGCAGAAAGAAAATCAAGATGACAGGAGCCATAGAGATGTATAATCAAACATAACTGAAGCACATAACAGCACCTTTAAAATTTAAGATGCGATGCTAAAATGGGAATCCTTTAAGATGCTATTTTCAGATTCCCTACTTCCATGCCAAATTCACTATTGCTCCCTCTAGAGGCTTACTTGAAATAATAATAGTCAATTCATGTTGAATCGTCTAGATCTAGATTCAAGAAATCAATATAGTTTAGAAAATATTAGAACTGATAAAGAAGAGCTCTTTTAAATTCATATTTGAATTTTCAAAAATTTTTACTTAGGTTAGTATCATTGCAGGGTCAGTTTTCATAATCAACTTTCACGTACTATCTGTATATGTTCTATTTCATCTCTTCAACAAGTTTAATAATGAGCATAACGTCTCTATTGTTCCGATGGAAAGAAGAACCTATAATTAGTTTTTCTGAAAATTTTCAAACTAACAAATCACAAAACATTATCCTCAAAAAGGAAGATACCCTAAAAAGAAGAAAAAATGACAAGGTATCACTGAGAGATGTTTGTGTCTCCTTAAATATTTCCCATTAACATTCATCTTTTATTAGTGACATTAAACTTGATATTTCACTAATTAGCTCTTGTTAACAGTTACCCTTTCTTGATCTGCATGAGCAAATAATTCACTTATATAAGTTGCTAATATCATAAAATTAATATTGCAAAAAAATGAAGCAACTTACGAAATAGGGATCGAGAATTCTGGGCTCAGGTACAGCACATTCGCCCTAACCGGAGGATCCGCCGCCTAATTCAACCACAAAACATCATCAAAAACTGCAAAAAAACAAAAAAATTACCAGAAATTTTAACCTACTTTAAGCCTAGGCGTAATAGATCCATCCTTCACTACGAAAAGATCTGATAACGAGAGCGACTGCGAGGTCTCTCCTCCCTTGAGAAACGCCGCCCCCTTCTCGTCGAGATCCTTCGCCATCTTATCGTACAGCTCCGCCCTCCGATCGGCGCTGGTGACCGTCGATCCTGATGCATCAAAGGGAACGAGATCATCAAGAAGCTGAGATCGGGACACCGCCGGTGAAACAGAGGACAGAGGCGGACGAGGAGGTTACCGGAATCGAGAGGCGCCGCGGTGGAGGAGCGATCCATGGCGATGCGGAATGTGACGTAGAAGAGGATGAGAGATGAGGTCCAGATTAGAAAGGGAATTCGCCACTCGAGCAGCAGTGAGCTTCGAAATCTCGCCATTGATTTAAAAATTGCTACCAAGGCAACTTGGATGACTCCGTTGCCCTTCTTCACAAAATAAATATTTTTAAAAATGAAATTAGAGAAAAGGAACTTGGGCTGCATCTTCATCGGCTTAGATCAAGCCCAACAGCCTTTGGGCCAAACCTCAACGAAGAGAAGTTTGCGGCCCAGATTTGAAATGGACTGTTTTATGCATTCCCATTGCATAGAAAAAAATGTAAGGGCACACCCAACGGCTTTAATTACAAGTTTATTATTATTGTCTTGAAGTAGTATACTCTCTTGTTAAACTTTGTTATATAAGAGGTTAAGGAAGAGGGGAGGTGAATGAATTTTTTTTTTCTTTTTTAAAAATAAATGATGGTGAAACCCCAATGTTAATTGTGTAAGGAATCGAAAAAATTGAACCAAAATTTTTTTATTAGCTCATAAACGACATGAATATATATTAGCTTCTATATATAGTAAGCAGAAAATATGATAGTTACTTTTAGAGAGTAGTTTAATTTCAGAACCTTCCACATAAAAGAAAATGAATCTACTAGTGTGACAATATGATGCTTTTCAAATATACATTAATTTCAGACTAATATTATAAAAAATTAATCTTGTTATAAAACGATGGTAGTGATTGAAAAGGAGTACGAAAACCCTTTCAACGCATTATATTTTCATGCAAGAAATTATTTTTTTTTCTGAAAAAAATAAAAATAAATCACAAGTATATGAGAGCCGTGGATATCTCTGAAGATAATATTTGTTCGTATCCTTTTCCAATCATTGTTGTTCTGTCATTTTCATAACAATATTAACGAATATTTCATTTTCAAGCTTTTTTATGACATCGACAATGTATACATTATTAAGATTATTGTTTAATTTATTACAAATGTTGATAGGATATTATATGATTTAGTTCTTTTTATGGATACGCATGTGCAATTATTTTACACTTATTCTTTGAAATTTTAAAGGAAAAAAATATATATATGAAATTTCAAGAAGGTGATGGTACATTAATCCACAATAATGGCATACAATTCCCTACGGCTTGTTCATATCCCGCAGTCTCTCATTATAATTTGCTATCTTAAGCCTCTCGATATAGAGAAACCAAAAAGGAGGAACTTGTCACATGCGTACTAAAAATTAAGCTCACGTAATGCCATAGCATGATCCGTGTGTGTATGTGTGTGTATTATTGAACTGGCACCAACAGATAAAACAGTTAGACAGTTTGGATTCAAGCATATCTTCAGTTTTGAGTTCGAGTTCCTGTCAACCAAATGCCAGCAAATTGATTTGAGCCAGCTGTCAACCAAATGCCAGCAAATTGATTTGCTGAAGCCTGCTGAAGCCAGCTATGGATTTTTTTTGTTATCCAGATATGGAGTTTGTTTAGTTAGTTGGTGATTTGTTATTCAGTCTCTTCCACAATTAGCAGGCACAGGCTTTCTTTAGCTATCTCAATGTATATATATAACCAAGATTTCTAATGAAAAGGATGTGTTAGACAGTGTGGACGTAGGCTTCCTTTGGCCGAACCACGATACATCTCTTTGTCCCCTTTTCTATTTTTTTTTTTTTTTTCTTTTCGTTTTTCACATGGTATCAGAGCATGGTTTGAAGCGCGATGATTGATTGAGGGTCGATGGTCAGGCCGGAGATTCTGTCATTCATTGAGTTTTCATGATCCAACTCTTTCTCTGTTGATCCCACTCATTCGTCATGGGTGACTCTACGCAAGGCACCAATGCCAACAAAGAGCTCGGCAACACCGATTCACCCTACTTTCTTCATTCTTCTGACAATCCAGGAGTCTCCATTGTCACTCAAAATCTGACTGGAGAAAATTATGCGACATGGTCTCGTGCCATTCGAATGGCACTCCTTGCCAAGAACAAATATGGGTTCATCGATAGAACCATCGAGAAGCCCAGTCCTTCAGATCCCAAAGCATCTCAATGGGAGAGGTACAACAAAATGGTGTATTCCTGGATCCTCAACTCAATTCACAATGACATCGCTAATAGTGTGATGTATGCAGAGACGGCGCAGGAGGTATGGCTCGAGCTAAGTGATCGTTTTTCTCAACAAAATGCTCCTCGCATATTCCAACTTTCTCGTGCCATCGCTACTCATGAACAAGGTACATCCTCAATTGCCTCTTATTTTACTGGGCTCAAAGCACTATGGGACGAACTCTCTTCCTATAATGTCGTACAGCCATGTACCTGCGGATCTTCTAAAGAACTCATGAACATTCATCCAAGAGAGAAAGTCATGCAGTTCCTCATGGGTTTAAATGAAAGCTACAATGCAATACGCAGTCAGATTCTCTTAATGGAACCCTTACCTAATGTCAATCGTGCATACTCACTGCTACTTCAGGAAGAACGGCACCGTGACCTCCGTGTGGCTCCTCCTCCTCATGAAGCCGCAGCCCTCGCCGTCAACCACTCTGGCCCTAAAGGGAAAACACCCCTGCATTGTGATCATTGCAAGCGGGACAACCATACAATCGATCGATGCTTTCTCCTTCATGGTTTTCCACCGAAGAACAATAGTCGGCGCCATCAGGGAAAGCCCAAAGGAAATCAGTACAATACTCAACACAATGGACGTATTCTTCCCACTGCTGGATCTGCCAACAGTACAGAAGGATGCAAACAACATTCAGCCATCTCACCTGAACAGTATCAACAACTGATGACACTCTTTTCAACGGTGATGCCCACTAACTCACCTGCCTCAACCGCCACTGTCTCTGGTAATATTGCCTGTCTTACAACTTCTCCTTCTATTCATTGGGTTATTGATACTGGAGTTACTCATCATATGGCGTGTTCCAAATCCTTGTTTACCTCTCTTAAACCACAGTCCAACATATCTCCTGTGACTCTTCCCAATGGTCAGACCGCTAACATCTCTTTTACAGGAACTGTGGCGCTACCCAATGGACTTCGTCTAGATGATGTCCTTTATATTCCTTCCTTCAACCTTAATCTTCTATCTATTCCACAATTAACCAGGGCAACACCCTGTTTTGCCACATTCCACACTGATCATTGTCTTATTCAGGACCTTCAATCGAGGAAGACGATTGGTCAGGGTAAACTACATGGAGGCCTCTACATCCTTGATTCGACCCAAGTCAATGCTGTCTCAACCAGCCTCGTCCCTACTTTTGATCGTTGGCACTGGCGTTTGGGGCACCCCTCGTCCGAGCAATTAAAGTTCCTTTCCAAGATAATTCCTAGCATTTCCATTTCTACAGATTGTATTTGCAATATATGTCCCTTGGCAAAACAAACCAGGCTTCCTTTTCCTAATAGTTCTATTTCCAGTAAGCATGTTTTCAGTCTAATTCATTGTGACATTTGGGGTGGCTATCGTGTAGCCTCTTTATCGGGAGCCCATTATTTCCTAACCATTGTTGATGATTTTTCTCGTGCCACTTGGGTATTTTTAATGCGTCAAAAATCGGAAACTCAATCCATTCTGCGCAATTTCATTTCATATGTTAAGACGCAATTTAATGTCCTTGTCCAAACTCTTCGCACGGACAACGGCCAAGAATTCCTTGCCAATGACCTTCAAAATTTTCTTCACACTCATGGCATCTTTCATCAGCGTAGCTGTATTCACACCAGCCAACAAAATGGCGTAGTGGAACGAAAACATCGCCATTTACTAGATGTTGCTCGGGCCCTTCGTTTTCAAGCCCATCTACCTCTCAGTTTTTGGGGTGACTGCGTTCTTACCGCAACTTATCTCATCAATAAGATACCTACAAAACTATTGTCCGGGAAAAGTCCCCAAGAGGTTCTCCTCGGATTTGCACCATCCTATCACAACCTCCGAGTCTTTGGATGTCTTTGTTATGCCCGAAACTCTTACATATCTCATAAATTCGATGCCTGCGCACTGCCCGGGATTTTTGTTGGCTACCCTCTTGGTCAAAAAGGATATCGAATTTATGACCTTGCATCCAAGAAAATATATGTCAGTCATGATGTAGTCTTTCATGAGACAATTTTTCCTTTTAGAGACACTGAAATAGCTACATCTCCTTCTTTACCACTGCCTATCATTCATGATAATGGTCATACCGAACCCATTACACTTCAGTCCCCAACCAACATTAGCATCGACAGCAGGGTACCACCCATACCCGACCAAGTTGTCACCCACCAACCTGACATTGACTGTCCTCATTGTGATCAAACAACGCCTGACCAAGCAGTCGTCCACCAACCTGATCCTGACCCGCAAGTCAGTAATGAAACTGTTCCCATGCCTCGCCGCTTTAGTCGTATCTCGAGGCCACCTCCTTACTTGCAGGATTTTGCCAATTCTATTATGGGTACACCAGCAGCTAAAGAATCCACATCTCACCCCATTTCTTCCTACCTCAAGTACTCGCACCTTTCCTCTATACACAGGTCCTATGTTGCTGCTATCACCTCTTCCATCACCCTTGTTACTTTTGCTCAGGCCAACCAATCGCCACAATGGCGCAAAGCTATGGCACATGAACTGCAAGCTCTTGAAGCCAATAAAACTTGGCATCTCACGCCTCTACCTCCCGGAAAACATACTATTGGTTGCAAGTGGGTCTATAAAATCAAATACAAGTCTGATGGATCCATCGAATGCTACAAAGCCCGACTTGTCGCCAAGGGTTTTACCCAACTCGAAGGCCTAGATTACCATGAAACCTTCGCCCATGTTGCCAAGCTTGTTACCGTCAGATGTCTCTTAGCCATCGCCTCTATCAAACAATGGCCTCTTCACCAATTGGACGTAAATAACGCCTTCTTACATGGCGACTTACACGAAGAGGTCTACATAAAACCACCTCCTGGCCTTTCTATTGGTTCTACCAAACTTGTATGTCGGCTACAAAAGTTCCTTTACGGTTTAAAACAAGCATCCCGCAACTGGTTTTCTAAACTATCTACTGCCTTGATCTCACACGGTTTTATCCCCTCCAAGGCAGAATAATCCCTTTTTAGCAAATTCACCAAGACAGGTTGCATCCATGTTCTCGTTTATGTCGATGACATTATTGTCACTGGGGATGACCCCAATGGCATAATCGCCATCAAGCACTCCCTTCACTCCAGCTTTCATATCAAAGACCTGGGCACCCTCAAATATTTCCTCTGCATTGAGATTGCCCGTTCCTCTAAAGGCATCTTTCTCAACCAACGCAAATACGTCCTTGATTTACTCAATGATTTTGGCCTTCTTGGAGCACGACCAGTGGCTTTTCCAATGGAACAACACCTCAAACTTTCTGGCACTAACGGCACGCCCTTGGAAAATCCATCTACTTATCGTCGCTTAGTTGGACGTCTCATTTACTTAACCATCACCCGTCCTGACATTACCTACTCTGTTCACATCTTGAGTCAGTTCATGCATACACCTCTTCAACCTCACTATAATGCTGCTCTTCGCCTGCTTCGCTACCTTAAAGGTACCCCAGGTAAAGGCCTCCTCTTGCCATCCACTGGTTCACTTCATCTCACGGGCTATTGCGACTCTGATTGGGCGAGCTGCCCGATGACTCGTCGCTCTACTAGTGGTTATTTTACTATGCTCGGTTCCTGCCCTATCTCCTGGAAAACAAAGAAGCAAGTCACTGTGGCTCGTTCATCTTGTGAAGCTGAATATCGCTCCATGGCTTTGCTTTGTTGTGAATTAGTTTGGTTGAAATCCTTACTACAGGATCTCCATATCTCCCATTCGGAGCCTATCACTCTTCACTGTGACAACAAAGCCGCGCTCCATATTGCCACCAATCCTGTTTTCCATGAACGAACCAAACATATTGAATTAGACTGCCACTTTGTTCGTGACAAGATCACTGATGGGCTCATCAAACCTTCATACATGCCCACCGCAAGTCAGCTGGCCGATATATTTACCAAAGCTCTAGGCAAGGACAGGCTCCTGCTTTTACTTGGCAAGTTGGGCATGTATGATATCCATGCTCCAACTTGAAGGGGGGTATTGAGCTGGCACCAATAGATAAAACAGTTAGACAGTTTGGATCCAAGCATATCTTCAGTTTTGAGTTCGAGTTCCTGTCAACCAAATGCCAGCAAATTGATTTGTTGTTTCTGCTGAAGCCAGCTATGGATTTTTTTTGTTATCCAGATATAGAGTTTGTTTAGTTAGTTGGTGATTTGTTATTCAGTCTCTTCCACAATTGGTAGGCACAGGCTTTCTATAGCTATCTCAATGTATATATATAACCAAGATTTCTAATGAAAAGGATGTGTTAGACAGTGTGGACGTAGGCTTCCTTTGGCCGAACCATGATACATCTCTTTGTCCCCTTTTCTATTTTATTTTTTTTTTCGTTTTTCACATGTATATCTCTCTCTCTATGTGTGTGTAGCATAGTTCGTATCTATGTATATATATGTGTGTATCTCTCTCTCTATGTTTTTGTGTGTGTGTGTATATGGGATTATTATAGATGAGCTGCCAACTCAGAAAAGGTTAAGTGAGCTACTACTGTCAAAAATATAGTGATCTAATAATCTTTCTTTAATAATTAGTATTTCTACGTCCTTAACTTCTTTCAGATCAAATTTTATAAACTTTGAAGTTCATTTATCTTTTCATCAAGTGGATACAAAATGTTTCGTTAATTTAAAACTATTCATTTTTTATGTCAACTTGATGAAAGACCAAATTGAAATTAAAACCCAAGAAATTTGGTATGAGTAAATTCTAGGAGGTCAAGATCATAATCCACAAGAAAATTTTTAAATAAAATTATTAGAGATAGTAAAAATAAACTATAGCCTAGATAACTTGCATGATATAAATATGTGCGTGTGTGTATTATACACACATATATGAGAAGGTTTATGTGAATGATTTGAACAATTAGTTGTGATCTCCATATCATAAAATGGTAGTGTACAAAAAAAAAAAAAATCACCATGTATTAGATACAAAATAAACGGTTTTTCAAAAATAGACCAAATTAGACGTCTTGGTCGATGATGAAGACGTGTCTAAACCATATGTTTCTTTTATCTACCGTTTATTTAGAATATAAAGATTATAACTAATAGTATAACCCCTTTATGTTGAAATTTAAGAACGGTTTTATAGGCAACTCTCTATGAAGACGCATCAGGTTGATCATTACTCCCAGTATATATGCACACATGAAGAGTCTATAGTATTGATGCATGTGTGAGCTGGGGTTTGCTTTTGGTTCTGGGTGGCTCTTTTGATGAGAGTGATAAAAGCAAATGCTGGAGAAAAAAGAAAAGGAGAGAAAAAGTTGATGGATACATAGACATTGGCAGAAAAAATAAGCTGTCTATTGATTATAAATGATTTCATTGATTCTCCTTTATGAGCTGTGCACCCTCTAGAGATGAATCATGAGTTGTTTTCTTTGTCCTCAGGCACAACTGTTTATAAGCCACAGTGTTCATCTTTAATTATGTGTCAACAACAACCATATCATGTACCAATTCATTTTCATAAGTACTACCAAAACTATACATACATGCACTAAAAAAATATCGGAATCAGAATTAGTACCGACCAATTGTTTATGATATCAAAATCGAGAATCGAACATATCATTAGACAGTATTAAAAATACCAACAATATTAGATTGATATTATTCCATACTGTATATTGGATATTCTAAGTCCAATAATATCGTTAACGGCTGATATTTAATAATTTGATTCATACATATTAATCAAATTATGTACTATATATGTGCCTTCCAAAGTTTGATTTAATGTTGATTATACATGTATATGCTATAAATTCATGCCTCATTGCTAGGTGCATACTCTTATTAATTTATTTATTTTTTAAAATTATGAAAATTTTAAGTTTGCAATATGGAAATAAGCAATTATCTCTTCAAATTAATTCTTTCTTAGAATGTGTATTTGATGATCATACCCATGTTAATAATTTATTGAACACATAAAAATATTGTGGGACATTGTGACCATGCAATCATGCATGTCCCATAAATAACACTACTAAAAAATTTAGATTTTTTTTAATTTTTATTTTGCCATGCATGTATAAATTATTACACAAAACACCAAGAGACAGCAGTTCAGTCATCCCAAAAAGCTAAATACAAATTTAAAAACACTACTAGTAGTACCAATCTATATCACTAAGAACATGATTATGTTGGAGAAAGAGAATTTTACTAAGTTAACCACCACATTATACAAATAATTAATAGTCTCCCCATAAATTAGCTAATCCAAAAGGTTCTACTACAACTAATCTCCATCACTTAGTAAATGATTATGTTGGATCAAGTGAAGTTACCTAGGTGAATTAAATATATCCTAGTATTTATCTATGTCACTTGAGCATGATTATGTTGGTTCAAAGAGAATGTGTGAGTAAACTACTCACATTATATATTGATATACCCATTGAAAAAGCAAATGCCATGTTGTTTCCTCTCTTTATATCTTCCTAAAGTAACTAATATTATTGGCATGTGTGGCTTGAGAGCAATAGTAGTATGTTTATTTTTATTTTTATTTTTTGGGAGCACATCATACGCTGCTGATACTTGCTCATATCGTATTTTGGCTCACATCAATTCATGGACAGGGTTGTCCTTAGTCAACGGAGGTAGATGCATGTACCGTTGTCACGGGTACGTACATATCTGCATCCTCATTCCCCCAACAAGATTTCTTAGGTTGGAGAGTGTTCATGAGTCCCCCTAGTGAGCAAATTTTCCGAAAAACCGATCCAAACTGCTAAACCGGTCCGAACCGAACCGACCGGTTTGGTTAGTTCGATTTTCGGTTCGATTGAAAAACTAAAGATTTATTTAGATATCGGATCGGGTTTCGGTGACGTTAGCGCCAACTGAAACTGATCGAAAAAACCGAATTTGTATAAATATCAAATCCGTTAACCCAATTCTATAGTCTCTCTCCCCAATGCGGTTTCGGTTTTTTAAAACTGTACCGATGTACTTTTTTTTTTTAATTCTTGTGGGTTGCAGGTCCAAAAAACCGAAAACCGACCAAACCAAATCGAGCTGAATTTTCGGTTTCGGTTATTAGTGAATTTCTGTTGGTTTCAGTTTCGGATTTGAAAATTCGGTTCGGTTTTCGGTTGGGATTTACCGATGAGGGGATGATTTCGGATCTCGAGGAGTAGAGTTTCTCACCAAGCACAAAGCACCTTTTCTAAATGCTTTAAAGTTGACTACTTGTAATTTTCATTTCTTAGTACTATGTATGGACTCCTTATATGTTGGAGGCTTATTCTATTAATTTCATTTTAATAAAACACGGAGAGTTATTCATCTTAATGATCTTTAAAAAGAAGTTTTTTTTTTTGTTTTTTTTTAAATATTCCTACTAGTATTACTATTCAACATCACTTGTAATATTGGGAAGTAGAACACAGCTATATCATGACTTAGGGCATCAATATTTGTTGGAACAAAGAGTAATACTGCTTGCTAAATATTGTTGAATCTGTTTATATATTCATTTAGCTATGTCATCACTTAAACACTCACTCTATACTCTAAAACTGAGAGAGAAGAAGATATTTTAGGATTTTTATAAAAAAAAATAAAATTCAATTTAAATAATAGTGAGAATAATAAACTTTTGATTATAATCGTTAAAAATCCAGAAACTAAATTTCTACATTACATGATATCTCACTGTAATAAACTGTAATAAACCATGTTATACTATATTGCACTATTATTGACAACGTGCATGAGAGTCTATCATATCACTTCATATCAAAGAGACTAGACATGTCCCTGTTTGTAGTTGTAGCTGTTTGTTGAGAGATTGGAGGAGAGAAGAGAGAAGCAAACTACATATCATGAAATGTGAGTGCAAGGAGCAAAGGATGGGAACCAATGTGTGCATTGTGTGGTGGGTACACAAACTATAGAGAAAAGCCAAGCATTATATATAACATGTGACAGCTCTACAATGGGAACAAAACAACCGACAGGTCCTTAGCTTGTTATTACAGCCCCCCTCTCCATTTGGCCTTTCTCCATGTTCACACTGATCCCCAGCATAACTTCACTATATATTTCTTCAATCACTACATATTTTTTCAAAGATTTTATACACACACATGACAATAATGGAAATGAACTGTTCTCATGTAAGGTATCTGAACTGCGATCCATTTCCATTATTTTTAATAAAAAAATTTAAACAATTTTCTTTTGGATTATGATCTAGACCCCCTACGGTTCCATCATATTTGATTTCTTGGGTTTTAGTTTTGATTTAGTCTTCCATCAAGTAGAAACAAAATTAACGGTTTGTATGCACTTGATGAAAGACTAAATAAACTTCAAAATCTATAAAATTTGATTTTAAAGAAACTAAGGAGGTAGATATCATGATACTAAAAAAAAATGAAAACAAATAATAGGATATTGCATCTTTTCTGCTGACTTTGCAACTTACCTAGACTGGCGGCTCATATACTGTAATCCCATATATTTACACACACATAGAAGTATTACTTTACATATGTTGCCATCTCAGATAAATTATGAGCATTAGCAAGAAAAAATTAAAAATTCTATTATTGTTTTTCCAATTTTTTTAAATCATGAGTACTATACCCCTTTATATTCTTTGGGATCAAATTTTATATGTTTTGAAGTTCATTTACTCTTTCATTAAGTGAAGAAAAGATGTTTTATTTATCAAAAATTTTGTATCTATACGATGGATGGAGGACTAAATCAAAACTAAAACCCCATAAATTAGTTTTCAATGATTTGTAAGGAGGTCAAGACCATAATTTGAAAGAAAATTGTAAAAATAATTTTTAGAAATAGTAAAAATAGACTTCAACTCAGATAACTTACATGATGAATGTTAGCTCATTTTCATTGTTCTTATATATATTAATCAATCGAAAAAGTGTGTGTGTATGTAGCTCATGAGCTGGCCTACACTGTGGTGACATACCCAAATACACAATATGAACAATAATAAATTAGTAACATGAGGAGGAGCTTGCCATGACTAGTGATGAGAGTTTTGGTTGGAAACATAGAACGTGGTGAATATTGTGTGAATATATGATCAAGTTTTTTTTTTTTTTTTTTTTTTTTTTTTTTTTTTTTTTTTTTTTTTTTTTCAGTTAGCCCATGCCATGGGCCAGCTAAGCACAGACATACACTACTCACACACTCACACTACCATTGGTCAAGTTCCAATCTGAGCTCAAAGCTTGACTCAGTGTTGAACTCAACCTCAATGCAGGGGGACTGATCTTATTGTGTTGCTGCCTTGGCTGTTTGCTTCTTCGATTCTCTCTCATTTGCACTGATCAAGTCTTTACTTCTCTTGGATTGTAGCTATACTCTCTCCCTCTCCCTCCCTCTCTCTCTCTCTCTTGGAATGTAGCTATACTCTCTCTCTCTCTACTTCTCTTGGATTATAGCCATACTCTCTCTCTCTCTCTACTTCCCTTGGATTGTAGCTATACACACACACTCTCTCTCTCTAGCAAGACCAATGTGTGTGCAAATGCAAATATAATTAATAAAATAAGCATTAGAGAGAACATGAAGATCAATGCGAAGAAAAGATTGGTCTTATGCATGAAATATAGAAGAAATGGAATAAAAATACTTGTTTGAATCCAAATTAAGAGGGCTCACCCACCATACCCCAAGAGCAAAAAAAATTAAAAAAATTAAGAAAAAAGAACTCTAACAAATTAAACAACCAAATGACTAATCCTCCTCTCACTCACACTAACAAATTAAGACAAAAAAAAAAATGTCTTGATCGATCTCATTTTTTTTTTTTTTTCAATATGCATGTTTATAACTCTTTTTCCACAAAAAAAAGAAAAAAAAAAGTGAATATAGAGAAATTAAAGAACAAAGCATATCATGCATTGACTCCGAACTTACTACGAGTCATCGCTCGTGCTCATGGTGTCATGCCTCTCTCCACCACCACCACCGCTGCTCCGCCCTCCTCCTCCTCCTCCTCCATGTTGCTGATGCTGCTGAGCCTCCACCGCCGTCACGGCCGACGACCGATATGCATTCAATGCTGCCAGAATCCCCATATTGCCCTCCCCTCCGCCGCCCGACCCCAGCCCCAGCCCTTGCCCCGGCAGCAGCGCCATGGGAGCTGGAAAGTTCATGAAGTGCAACCCCGTGCTCGACACGGCCCCCGCCGCCGCCCGGAACCCCATCTGTGGAAATGTGGTCCATATCGACGATGCCGACGCCTCCCCCATCCCTCCCTGATTCCCCGCGGCAGCGGCAGAACCAACGCTGTTGTTGCTGCTCGGGCTAGGGTTAGGGTTTTGGCTGGGGTTAGGGTTAGGGTTTGTGACCATCCACAGAGTCCCTGGCATCTGTGCTCCCATGCTGTAGCCCGCCATCTGCTGCTGCTGCTGCTGCTGCTGCCCTTGGATTTGCTGCTGCTGTAGAAAGTCCTGCTCCCACCGCCGCTTGCGGAGGCTCGCTGACTCGGCGGCGGAAGCGTCGGCGGAAGAGTCCAGACCGACTGCACCGGAGTGGAAGCTGAGCAGCTGCGACGTGGGGGCGGACGACCCCGGGCCCGGGAGGAGGTGGTGGTGGTGGTAGTAGCTGGGGGCGGAGATCGAGGAGGAGGAGGAGCGGAGGGAGATGTTTAGGGAGGTGAAGTTGGCGGGGATGGTGCCGGTTCCGGTGGCGGCGATGACGGCGGGCTCCGCCTGCTGGAGCAGCCACTCGATGGTCTCGCCGTCCGACTTGTGGCCGAGCTCCCTCGTCAGCTGGAACACCCTCGCCGCGCACAGCGCCGGCATGCGGATCCGCCGCCCTCGGCCCTCGACCTTGGTGTGTCGGTCCTTGGTCGAGGACCTCTTCGGCGGCGGCTTCTTCGGGAGAAGGTCCGACGACGACGAGGACGGGCCCGCGGCGGCCAAGGAAGATGACGACGGAGAGATTGATAGAGACGACGATGGGTAAGGTGGCGGAGATGGGTCCTGCGGCTCCTTCTTCTCGAGGAGCTGCAGCGGGAAGTGCGGCCGCCTAGGTGGTCCGCCGCCGCCTCCGCCTGTGTGATCTCCTCGGTCATCCATGATTTGTTTCAATCCATCTGTTTCGGATTTTTTTGGGGTTTTCAGTCAAAATTTGTTTGCGTTTGTGGAGAGAGATTGATGGAAGCTTTTAGAGAGAGAGAGAGAGAGAGAGAGAAAAGTGTTTTTAGAGAGAGAGAGAGAGAGACAGGAGAAGGAGGATAAGCTTTAAGCAACAAATACAATGAGTGAGTAAGTAAGATGAGAGATTTTTATGATGGCATGAAAATAAGTTTTGTTTGGGGGGGTAAACGTTAACATCCTCTCCTTTTTCTTTTTCTTTTTTTTTGAAAAAAAATTTAACTTTTGTAGGGTTTTTTTTCAAAAAAATTTGACTGCAGTGAGAGCAGTCATTTGGGGGGGTTGGGGGGGCTCAGGGCGCCCACGTGCGGTGCTCTTTACTATCATTCATTCAATCCATAAAGACAGTAGTGGCCAATGGGCCTGTGGGCCGCCAGCCCCACAAGTCAAGGAGGAGGAAAAGAAAAGAGATGATCAGTGTGGGCCCCATTTCCTCTCTCGTAATCATTCATTTGCCTTTATTTTGTTTTCTCTTTCTCTTTTTTTTTCCAACTCTCTCTCTCTCTCTCTCTCTCTCTCTCTCTCGCATTAGAATTTGACCCATTTGCCTTTTCTTCCCTCTTCCCTCAACCCTGGTTGAGATCCCAAGGGCAAGGGGAGGGCTGCACCTTTAGGATAAAACCCTAGGGTTGTTTAGTTAGGGGTAGGATACCCTACATGGCTTGACCCTTCCAATTCGTTAAGCAATGGTAGTAGGTGGGTTCATGTCTTATTTAAAAATTTAAATTAAAAACATATATTACTCTTTTGGAGTACTATTTTGTTGCATAGTTGTTTTGTAATGTTAACCTTTTGTTATGGTTATGAGTTTTGGTCCTATTAAGAGGAGTTCTACAATTTTTATTTGGTATGAAATTTGAAACCAATCTCTTTCATGAGAAAGGTGAGGTGAAGCAACGAGACTACTCTCTACAGTGGTTTAAGTAAATCCGCTAACTGATCGGTAAGAATTACTGAATTACCGGACGTTGCTCAAAATCATGATTACTTATAGCTTATGATCAATAAGGCGATTCGAGTGGAGTAGCATGCATGCCTCCCTTTTCGTCTCCATTTTAATTTCTCACCAACAAACACGAGGTGGTGCTACTCGAACGGCTGCCCTCATCGCCGCCGCCGCCACCTCCTCCGATAACTGATATTTTTCCTCCTACTACTAATTTACTACCAAGAAAATATTACATTCTCTCGTGCTAATTAATTACTTATTTTCAAACACAAATTAATCATATAATGCATGTACTTATGTACTTTTCTATACATACATACTGATCTTTTTTCCAAATTAGATGAGACAAGTGAGACATGGACATAAATGTTGTTACATCAAAATGAGACTAAGGGTCCCTGATGAAATAGATACCTAACAAAACACAAGAAGGTGTACCCTTAGTCACTCTCCCCCATTAATTAATAATTCCACTTGCCAACTCCTCAAAATGTACTTTTCCTTAGTGAACAAGAAAATCATGAAAAAGATAATTTTAAATTATTTTCACTTAATCTTCATCTTTGGGCAAATTAGGGTTTGGTTGAATTGGGTAGGACCATTAGAGACATCACTTCTCTAATCAACACAATCTTGGGCTTTATAAACAATGAAACCCTAATTATCTCTACTAGTCAAATAATGGTTGACAAGATTGTTAGCATCTGGGGAGAAAAGAGAAGAAAGGAAAGAAAATTGGGTAGGATCAAAACCAAAAGAAAAGGTAATAAAAGATGATGATGGCAAGACAAGGCAATGTATTTCTTATCCCAATACAATTTTTTTTTTTTTCTTCCAATCTTGTAACTTGGGTAAGTGTGAGAATAACTCTCTCTTTAATTGGAGGGGGAAAAAAATTCATTGACGCAATCCATATCCCAAGGTATATACATATATATCTACTTGTGTGTGTGCACGTTTGTGTGTTAACTTGCATGATGACTACATTTTCAATTTATCTTCAGAGATGATCAGATGTACTCATCAGATGATTTGCAATATAAAGCTAAAGAGAGAGGATATTACTGATCAACAACAACAGCTACTGCTACTACTATTAACTCTTTTATCCCAAGTATCTGGAGTAGGCTATATGAATCAAAGGAGATTCACGTAGGATAGATCACATGAACGATCGTCCTCCACTCAATCCTATCGAGTAATATGTCTTCACTTAAACCTCTAGCATCCATATATTTTCATCCTCTAGCATCCATATCTTTTCATATCATCTCCATCCACATTTTATGTGGTCATTCCTTTGCTCTTTTAACTTGTCCTATATTGATAAACTTCGCATATTAAACTGGTGCATATATAGGTTTACATCGCAAATGACCAAACCAACATAAATGATTTTCTTGCATTTTCTCCTCAGCGGAGGCCACGTCTATCTTGGTACAAATGTCCTTATTTCTCACTTTATTTTCCATAGTATTACAGCTCTGCAATGCTTATTTTTTTGTTAATGACGTCTCTTTATAACCCAATATTTCATGTCGTATAACAAAATTAGTATGTTTTGAATTTATTGAAGGGGTTGGCCATGCATTGATTAAAATTTTCTTCGTGGATAGTGATTCTATGCTCTTGACCTCCATTGGCAATGGATGATGAGTTTGATGAGGGTCTATCTAGCCAAGGGGAACATGAGCCACAAATTGAGGGAGTGAGTGGGGGATGATAGGGGAGGAAAGAGAATAGCACTAGCTATAGGGATGTTTGGAAACTCAAACACCCAGAGATTTTGGCCAAGATAGAGGAAACCAAATATAAGAAGATTCTCCAATTGGGGTCACCAACCAATTAATCAAAGGAATAACATTGAGAATGCACTAATCATGCAGAATAATGACATGATTTGGATACTAATTAACTATTATGAGGCCCCCATTGGGTGAGAAAAATAAATAAATAGATAATGGTAGCTTCTCTCCATGACAAATGATTGAAGAAAAAAAAAAAAAAATATATATATATATATATATATATATATATATAACAAACAATGATGCACCAATTGTTTAGTAGACAAGGATGTTCAATTAAAATGATTTTTTTTTTTCCCTATGTCTAAATGTGCTAGCAAGTGAGACTTATGCGTTGGCTTACATAAGCAAAAGTATTTTGTGTAGCTCTCTAGAAATTTCTTAATAAATCTATCAGTGAGCTGTATCACTGAATTATTATGTCTTGTGATAATTAAGAATAATTAGGAGGCATTATTAGAATTATTATTATGTAAACAAGCTTTGTGTAGCATTCTGAACTGTACTTAGCATAAAAAAAGATAATTAGTAGCACTCAATTTAGATCATAATAAGATCAGTTCACCATGGAGCTAGCATTATTGCAAGCAAATAATAATAATAATAATAATAATAATAGAAAATAATTTGATGACCAAAAGGAAAACTTAAAAGTGATTTCTTGTTAATAAAACTCATTTTTCAAAGGAAAAAAAACTTTTACAATTGAACATAAAAGTTTACAGAATTTCGAGATAAAATGTTTCGTTTTAGAGATAATCGAAAGATAGTATGCTAGAAATGAAAAATAATTATTGAAAAATGTAATTAAATGTAAACGTACGCCATCAACATATAATATAGCTTTCCCTTACCAATACATACACATATTTAGTATCTAATTAACAATATTAAATATATTTATAAAGGAAGATAAAAGATGAATTTTATTAGCCAATCTCTTAGCCAATTGCTCTCATCATCATTTGCATATGCACCCAAATGGAACTTATATAACCAAAAAAAATTAAAATAAAGTGAGAATATTCCTTAACATAAGTAAGCATATATATATATATATATATATATATATATATATATATATATATATATATATATATATATATATATATATATATATATATATATATATATATATATAATATTTGTGTGAAATTTTGCAACCCACCATTTTGATTATGTGCATGACATCTCACCATGCAGGCATCATTTGACCAAACCATTAGTAGAAAGGAAAATAGATTCATACCATTATATTATTACTATTATTATTATTGTTTGGCTAATAAAAAAAAGAAAAAAAATCAACCATGATGAGAGACACTGTCACCCCCATTCAAGCACAAGCCAATGTTTGCATGACACATTCTAGTAGTAGATAACATAAAAACTATCAATTGGCCTATTTGTGATGATTCCTTGTCAAATTTAACACTCTTGCATTCTTATTAGTACATATGAATCGGTGGATGATATTCCTCTGCATTTTATTGATTAGATTTTAATGAAACAAAGAATAGCATAATCTTTTTGATATGTTCTGGAAGGTGAAGTGCATCTGAGATTGAGTTTTTCAAGACCGAGTATAAACAAAAAGATGAAAATTGTTTCTTTAGAAAAATAATAATTATAACTAATTTATTATCTTCGTATATCTACTGGCATGTGATTATTTTTAACCTTACATCGTATTAGTAATAATCTAGAGAGACCACTTCCTTAGTAGAAGGAAATTACTATACATTTACCATGCAAATTTGACAGTCCACAAACCAACCAACAAGTTTGGAGTTTTGAGCATCAAAGGCCATGACAACAACATTAAAGCCCACAGAGGCAGCCCCCTAGGGGAGCCCACGGAAGTTGGAGGGTCCCACTGCCAGCTGGCAGAGAGAGAGAGAGAGACTCTCTCTCGTCTCCCTGTCAACAGCAGCAAAAGATGGTGGGCTTGGCCTGGCACTGCCACGTCACCAGACAGTTGGAATCTTCCTGACTGGACTCCCCCCACCCTAGGGCTTACGTCACCCTCACCCCTTGCTCTCCCGCCTGCTTAATTAGAACGAGGGGGGACGTCCACGAGGGAAGCAGGCTGGGCCCCAAGACCCACCGAAACCTTACTGTTAGGACTGACGTCAGCCCATCTTCAAATTGGGAGCCCGGGTGCGGTCGCATCCTCTCTTTGGGCCCAGCCCACGTTTCCGGGATCACCATGAAATTACGAAAGTGACACCGATCAGCTGTCCAAGCGCTTCTTAATGTAGCGAAAGAGAAATTAGTGAATTATTTGACAATATCAATATTGTTAAAACTATATCGTACGCACCGATGGCTAAGTTTGCAATCGAGACTTAGATTTTTCTTTTTTTTTTTTTTTTTTTTTTCCTCCCCGAAACAATCAAGTCTAGATCTTAAGACCTACACAATAGAATTTGATATTGACATTTTCTTGGAGTTGTCCTATTTTGAGAAATTCGGGAACGGCGAGATCGGGCTTGGATTTTTGGACCACATGGGACGTAGTCATCGGTGGTAGATCCCACAAAGTTTGGGGACCATAGGGATGAGAAAGAAGCCATCAATATTCTTACATATGACCCTCATTTTAAAGAGAAAAAAGAATAGATCTCAATAAGAATTTTAAATTTAAAAATTAAAAATTTTATTTCTAATTAAAAATTTTGAATATAACCGACCAAAAACTAATTCTTGACACGTCTTATTCTTGACACGTCTTATGTAAAATAAATGGGCCCCTCTTTACTTTCCATGTGAGCGGCCCATACAGGACTTTCCACTTGGAGTAAGCCCTATACATACGGGAGGTGACCGCACTCCGGTCCCTCAAGCTAGGGTGGGCTTAAAAGCCCCCTCCATCCCATGGGAGGGAGCTAACTGTTGCGGAGCTGGAAGAAAACATGTGCCGCTCCCTCCCCCCTGCATAGCCGTATATACACAGCCCATGTAGGGCCCACCTGCCTACCACAAAAACAGCTCAAGCCCAAAAGCCCCATGGGCCCCTGCCCAGTCCCATCTCCCCAAGAGCGTAAGTAGACAGGGGCACATGTGCCGGTGTTCATCAGAGTAACTGTGGGCCCCCCAGCCCCTTCACAAAAAGGGCCAAGGCCCAAACTGCACACCTGAAGCTAAAACCAACCCCTTCTCAATTCATACATAAACACCCCCCAGCTTCAGGTGCATCCAGTTCAAAATATAATTTCACAAATAGTAAAAAAATGCTGAATAAATTCAGTCCACAATTTATTGAACTTTGAGAGAAATTGGTTCAGATAATATCAACAGAGACACTGCAAGAAAACAAGTTTGAGGGCAGATCAGGTGAAGGGATAAGATGGCAGCTGGACCACTCCAACACTCAGGTGAAGAAAATTTTGGCTGTCACTTGGCAAATAATAGACGCAGGAGGAGGAAGAGGGCAACAGTGGAGAGTAATAATAGAAGGAACAGCTCCTGAAGCCATCTTTATATCTGCATTGCTGGTTTGAATCTTCAATGAGATCTGCATAGGCCATAATAATAATAAAAAAAAAATTTAAAATCGAAAAAATAATTAATGCATAGAGAATGCAGCTCATATCTGTTCCAGATTTAAGAATTTTGATCTTTTTCACGCAGTTAATGGATAGAACTTGTGAATGATCACTAAGTTGAGACCGGGGAATGCTCGTGTGGGTACCGATATTTTCTCAGAACATGAAGGAACAAAGTACTAAGGCAGTGAATGGAGAATAGAAGATGAAGGTGGAGTTGGATTTTGATTTTAACGATGAATTCAAGGACGGAAAACCTCAATCGACACAATCAGAAGTCCTGAAATTTGCCAACAGTAAAATGTCTATCTTTGAAGAACAGATGTTAACAAGTATGTTATAGAGCTAACATCTTAGGGAAGGGGAAAATTGACACATTCTAGGATCCTAATTGTCTGTATGCAGCCATGAAGGAAAAATGCAATTGAAAAGGATGCAACTGCTATGGACCACCTATGGAGATGTTGATTGTGCAATTGAAAAGATGAGACCAAATATTCATGGGGTTTTCAGATGAAGCTAATCTGCCAAAGTTTGCAAGATCTACATTTAAATCAAGCAAAAACAAAGATGCCCAAGCCCAGCAAAGTACAGAACAATTTAAAAGTTGATATAGCACAAACCCAACAGACGTGTTGCATGGTGCTTTGCTTGTAATAGGCCTCTTTCCCAATATAGACTAGGTACACGGTTTAAATATGCAGTATGGGAAACAATTTGAAGGACATGAACAAAGAAACTCTGATGCCACACCAATATATGAAACCATGGTTTCTATTTAGATCCATAAACATAAACACATAGGTCTAGTTTCAGATGTTAGTTCCAACAATAAATCGAATAACTAGACGTTGTTTTTCACTAAAATTGTTAGCATGTAATCACTAATCACATGCGCTACACAACACATATCTGCAACATTTAAACACCTAATGGAGGTCAAAGAGGAGAGAATACTACCAGTTGATACCTATTCCATTTTTATTCTCTCAGACACCGGGAATAAATCCCAGTGGTGGACCTCAAAGCTTACGCCTCCAAGTTTTAAAACCTCAGCTACCACCAGGCATCCACATTGTGCAGCAGGTACAGCTGTTCCAGCTCCCCTTGTAGTAGCACTTCCACTCAAAGGACTGCAATAACACAGGCAAACCAGCTTTTTTACCGTCTTGAACTGAAAATAAAATTTTTCAAGAAATAGTCTAACTGAATTTTAAAAATCAGAAATATCTTAAAGCTACATTCTTTTTTTCCTGACATTGCATAAGCATAGGATGTGATAACATACAGGAACATGATCATCCTCACTGATGTGATAATTGAATCATAATTTGATGGAAATGTACTACATTAGGCAACACCATAACAAGTGATGATTTCAGCTGAACAGTCAAGAGCCTTAAGTACTATAAACATGTGGAATCAAGAGCAAAGGTTTCTAATAGAAACATCTTTACCAAGATGCGCTTAGTATAGAACACTTAAGGGCATGATAACTCAGCAAAGTCTATTATCTGCACAGTGACTATGTTCTGTTCTGTGCCTATGGAATGAGGTTGGATATCAAAAGAGGGGATACAAAACAACATGGATGTGGTAACAGAAATAGCAATAAGTTGTCATAGAAATGAAACTGTTTGTTAACCACATCACATCAGAATGAAATCCTAAAGGCATCTGATTTCTGATTTGCAGTAGAATCATGCACGTCTGGGTTCCTGAACTTTATTTTGCAAAGTCATGAGTTCTCAAAATACCATGCCTGTTACTCTTGTGCATGTGTATGTGAATGCAGGCGCATGCACGCACATCTGCTTCATGGAATCTTTTGTGTTTTTTTACTTTTTTCTTTGCCTAAAATAGGACTTCAAGAACGACAACCTGTCAAACCTCACACCAAAGCCTCTCTCACCGCCAGCTCATCTTTTGCTTTTGTTCGTCTCTATTTTTGTTTCTCTCTTCTTTTCCCTTTTCCTTTTTGTCCGTGTGTGTTTGAGAGGCACGCACATACTTTCTGCCATGTACATCCAGCATGTAAAACAGAACAAGTTTAGATAACTGAGATAAGCTGAAAGCTCAAGAGAACCCATAACAAGACCCTACTACAACAGGGACTGAATGAACTTTTAGTTATATCCACCTAGATAGCGAGTTCGATCATGATGCCAAATTACAAAATCAAAGGAGAGGATTGAGGGAACAAGGGAGATGACAATTATTATATACTGCAGTAGTTTCAATACTGTAGATACACTTCATTTAACCTCTCCTGCTAATGTTCTTAGAGGAAATAGGTTTTCCACCTATGCTTCCTAGCAAAACAGGTTGTCATTTCTTTTTCTCCACATTTACTGGGCGGTGATCATAGTCCAAATCATTTTATAACCAGATGAGAATCACCAATATTGCTTCCGCATCCAATAACAGTATGTGTAGGATGTTAACTTGACCTGTAATTCACTATCAATAATCTATAGGACCATTCTGTAGATATAGATGATAAAATAGGTGATCATTTTCCAAATCATTTTATAATAAGATGAGAATCACCAATATTGCCTCTGTGACCAATAACAGCATGTGTAGGATGTTAACTTGACCTGTAATTCACTATCGATATTCTATAGAACCATTATGTAGATATTTAATTCCCAAGGTTAACTTTTTCCATTCATTTATTGATTGCAAACAGAGTCTAGCATATTCTTCTATGTTCCAAGCCTGTTCATTCTTATCATCAGTTTCGCGTCTAAATAGCTCTTAGAAATTATCTCCACATACTAGCCTGTCGTTGAACATCAGAAATAAATAATTAATCAACTTCACATCATCTAAATCACATCTAAATCTATCATTTGTTACAGAAGCTAAATCATATAAAGCATGGACACAACATATGACATGGATGTGATACATTATGGACAATGATATATAATATGGCACAGACATGTTGACAAGCAAATCTTTACAAAGTAGGATATATGGTACACGACCACATGACTATGCACTTATGCATGTCTAATGCACATTAACTGACAACAATTAGGACATGTTTTATTAGGAGATAGAGAACAAAAATGGAAGTATCGAGATTTAAATTAGCAGAGTCTAACCAAGTAACTGAATTAAAGAAAAGAATGTGAAACCTTAATCCAGTAATACACTTCAATAAAGCATCAGATGTTGAAGGCACTTATATTCTATGTTAATAGTATCCCTCGTTCGCTGAAGGATCATTTTATACATCTTGCAGTGTCCTATACGTTATCTTTAGGAATTTTTTGAAGTCAATACACCTCCAACACATAAGTTTCTCTCTTAAAATTCAATGCACTCTGGAATGTCCGCTATTTTTCCAATACGGACAAACACAGTATCAGTGCTGCATAACTATTTTGGAATATCCTCATTTGATCACTTCATAAAATGCTAAGAGAGGTAAATGAGCTATTAAATTGATTTTGTTTATAGATATCTCGTAAAACCTTCAACTGGTGTAAACGATGGATCACTCATTAGCATGTGCTTGTCCTCTATCTGTCCTTACCTGATCATCAAAAGGTCTACACCTTTCTTGCATCAAATAGGTTCAGCTGAAGTGTAGACCTCTGAAAGGCTTAAAAAGAGATTAAATTTTATGAGAAAATGATGACATGAGTCACTTGAATCACCCTTTCATTCTGGTGCCAAATCTAAGAGTGGCTAACACAGGTTTGCCATAAAGACGGTCCTAGCATGTTGGAGCCTCCCTTTTTAGTTACATAATTGGTCTATTAAATAGCCATAGGCATGTCCAGGTCCTGGTGACAAGTGTGGCAACTAGAGTCTTGAGCCACCCAGGCACCTGCCCCGTTATTAAAGGCTGCATCAAAAGACATTTATCAGGGCTGCTTTTAACCCACTGGACAATATCCGTTCATGCAACAAAAGTGCTGATACCTGACCATCATCTGTGAAAGCCCAGAAAGGCTTAAATGGAAGGTTATATTTAAAGTCCAATAAATATTGGTACAAGCTGGCCCGAATTCTATCCTGGCGAACACCATTTTGATCAATATGGAGCACAAAACTTGAGACCAAAAGTTGAAACTTGAATGTTCGTTTAAGACTCTTCATTCTCTATTGCCTAGAATAGAAAATAGATTAGCATTAAGTGGCTCTGAGAGTAGCTAGCAATGTCAAAATGCAAAGGGGTAAGGGCAGCATAAATGCTGCGAACAGAACTAACAAGGTTATCAAAATCATGCATACAGTAGTTGATCTTCATGCATAAAGTTTGTGGGATGTTCCTTCAATGTATGTCATGGGCAAAACAAATTAATGTAATTCAGTTTTTAAGGTGTTAGGACAAATGTCATTGCAATTTCCTTATTCTTTACGCCCAGTTGAATTCTATGTGGGTATTGAGCACACACAACAAGAATTCGAAAAAGGAGATGGGTGGCTATCATTTGTATTTGAGCTACTTCCCATATTTCCCGACTCAAGTTGGAAAAGGGCATTAGTTCTGATGGTATCATCAGTAAGACTGAATAAGAAACACAAGCTTCAGCACATCCAAGTAAACATCTTATAGTGACAAATGTAGTGTATGACATCTGCAAAGGTGACTAAAGCACTTTAAGCTAACGAGACAAAAATGAAAAACTCCAGCATGTAGAACAGAATGGACTTCAAGGCAATAGTTTCTGCTGTGAAAATGAAGTACAACACGCAACAGGCAATAGTTCCCAAATGCTCATATCGAAGTGCTGTCGTGAGCTCTTCTCAGTATCAAGTCCAAAGAAACTACAACCTGAAAGTTACAAGGAGTCATTATCATCAAGTTGTAATAGTTTAAATGTCAAGGAGTAAATCAAAAGTTCATTTCAATGCTCAGTATATTTCCAAATTTATGAATTGTTAACTGTTACCACCAATAATTTTAATGTGAAGCTTAAAATTGATTTGGACACTGAATTTCAAATATTAAAAAAATTAGGCAAGCTCCACAGGAAAGAATCAAATGTAAGGGTTCATTCAATTTATAATCCATCATCAATTGCATAAATGGTAAAAGTAAATAGTATATCTACGCTGATACAAGAAAGGTAACTTGCTAGTTGCTACATTCTTAATTTTGTGCAATAAACTTTAAATTTGCATTTATATGTATCCATGATGAATATGTAGAAGATGATTATGTGGAGAATTTTGGATATCACTATGAAGTCCAGTATCTTCTTATGTAAAATCAAGAAGCATTTTTAATACACGTTCTGCCTTGTACTTGATCCGAATAATAGACAGGGGATGTGAAATATCATGATCAAGTCAAAATAAACAGGGCATATAACATAATAGAGTATTGCAGTAGAAGACAATTGTACCGGTGCACAGAAAAGCCATTATAGGTCAAAGAAATGCCAGAAACTGAGAATGAGTTTTCACCAATTGCAAATTTGACACTTCCTCCAGACAAGTTTAAACTTGAATTAACTCTGTTAAGTGTCACCCATAAGGGCTTTCTTGTTTTTTGTCATCTATTTTCAGGTCAGAAGCTTGGGAGTAAAACTAGAACTTCGGTTACCTCAAGGGTGTGGCCTCCATGGAAATCCACAAAACTTGCCTCCCCTCCAACCTTCCTAATGCAACCTCATAAAAGAATGTTTATGCGTATCAACAAAAATTTGGCCTCTTTTGGATGGAACCTCAAAATGCTTTTTATTTTTACGTTCCAAGACAAATCATGCATCTGAATCGTGAAACTTGCTTATGTTGGTAAATTGTTTCACAGATTGGAAGTGAATAGTTGAGTGGCCAACAGCGGCCAACAGCAACTTCGGAGGGCACCAAACACCAAAGCCCTCGAAGTGAAAACATTGGTTGCTGACATTTCAAGTTTCCACCTTGGGTTTAATGGAGCCAACCTAAACTTAGTTGAATTCTTCATGGTCCTTAGTTGCATAACCAAAAGATCTAAAACAACAAAACTGTATGCAAAGAAGTTCAGTCATGTGGTATAAACTGAGTAAGTTTTACAACCATAAATGTTCAATGAATGTCCACAATGGGCTAGAACTTGGAGCATAATTCGAATTTCTCATGTAGAATATTTAGGAAATTCAATCAATAGTTGTATGCACAGAGAAGGTTAAAGAGGAATGAACAATATTATTTCCTTCTTCTCTATCATGCAGAATCAACTTTCATATCCTAGACTAAATCCCAGTCGAAAAGCAGAAATGTTTCGTTGTAGAAAAAATTGGTTCCATCCATAACAGTACAAGTCATAGACACACAGAACCAGAAACAGATCTAAATTTCCACTCTTCCATGAACTCAAGAATATAAAAATCAGAGCATGTAAGAAGTGGACACCAAAAAAAAACACATATTTTCTGCGTGAAACAATTCACTCAAAAACTTCATTTAGGTTTCTAAGGTGGTGAAATATAGGACACTTCAGAATACTCCAATAAAATGTCAAATCATAATACCAAGATGACATCTTCCCACTTTGTTATCAATATTTTAAGGAAAGACATTGTGCCACAATGTTTCAGAGAAGATTAAAATCAGTTTTATCAAAATAAGGAGTTACTGGTTGTATTTTGGCATTTGAGTAGTTATCCATATTTTCCAATACACATGCAAAATATATCCATATCTGCACGTCAAAATTCCAAGGGCTCCCTGTCAGACATTTTTTCACACTTGCACCATATAACACTTGTACAAAAGGGCCGCACATAAAATTATTGATGCATTTACTTTCTTTGAAAAACAGAGGTGCAGGTTCAAATAATTCTTTTCTAGAAAATTACTGCTTGAAGGAGATGCAGTTTCACTGTAAACTACATCCCTTAACAAATGCAATGAAACAGTAAAAACTAATTGGCAGCTTAAAATAATTATGCTATGATTTTGTGCTCACCAGATAATTAATACGGGATCGTACGCAGTAACCAGCACATACCAACTTCCTTGAGATGCAAATTTGCCAGATACACCTGAAGAAAGTGTTGTAACATGTCAAGACATAATGCCCAATGACATAAAATAGAAAAAAAAATAATAATAAAGAAGATGAGAGAGGACTTACACACTGCGACAAAAGTTAAAACTGAAGAAATTAATGTACAGAAGTCATCAAATGTGCCTTAAACACTTGAACAAATAAGTTGAAAACTACACACGTGGAAGTTCACAACAACAGTTTAAATTGCAATACGCAACTCTCCTCTTATAGCATTGATAAAACTATGGCATGTACCAACTTTACTTGTAAAATTTTCCAAACCTAAAATATTTAAAAGCAATAAGCCAATAATAGTTTCCTTGACAGTTAATCTACCTCCAAAAGTCTACGGAACATAAAAGACCCATCAGTGAGCATGATTCGCAGACCTAACAGGATGTTGCACAATGTAGCTAAGAGCACAGCAGACCTTTGTACGTCAAAATATAATTTGAACTCGTTAAGTATTGAAGAAGCCAGCAACACATACATCAAAACAATTTACAATGCTTTCATCCATATCTTGTTCCCTGCCAAGGTCCAGCAGGAACAAGGCAGCACTCCCCGCTATCCTCAACATCATGTTTAAAATTCAGAAGCTTGAATCATGAGGCCCTCATCACGGCTGGGGTCTGCCAAAAGCTCCTACGAACATTGAAAAAGTTACATCTATCAAGTCCAGATAGTTGCAACTTCACTAAATATGTAAAGTATCAAGCATGAATACATGCATATCAGATCACCAGATGATCAGGGACGTGTCAGATTTCACTCACATCGTGATACCAAACAATTTCAAATGTCAGTTTGAGGAGAAAGGAACTTGAAATAGCACCTCCCAGGACAGGTGTCTCCAGGCAGCGCAGGCATGTTATCGTCCTCTTCTTTTCTTTTTCCACTCTTTATCCTATGCAAATGTACCAAGATAACAATGAGAATGAAAATGATTATAGTTTAGGGGTGGTGGTAGTCGTAGTAGTAATAATAAGAAATTGAAAAAATACACAAAATTTTCATTTCTCTAAGGTTGTGTTTGGATCTTCACTTGTAAAATTACATAATTTTGGTTGGACTTTAGAAAAAAAAATAATTCATGATATTTTTTAGGGAAGTGTTTGGTTTGGATAAACAAAAGACTATGAGAAATCTTAGATACTAGATATTTCTATTCTGAATAAAAATTTCAAATTCTCGTGATTCTCTCTCATGTGGACATGATTTTATTTCCAACCTTAACTTTATAAAAAAAAAATTAGCATAATTTTAACTTTATAATTTTAAAACCAAACACTCTGTCAATATTGATACCCTATTAACTTTTAGGGGGAAAAATGTGATTTTTCAAGTTGCAATGACTAAGTATGTTATCTTGCACTGGAAAGAAACAGTAAAGGGGAATAAAAGTGCAAAATATCAAAATGAATTTTACTAAAATTAGGGTTTCGTGATGAAATTTACTTATGATCTACAATAAGAATCAAAATCAGAGATGCTAATAAAGAATAATCAAAATCAAAGATGCTAAACTACCAGTAAGAGATAATGTATCAAAGTTTCAGAGACGAGCACCTGAGAATTTGATGCAAATTCGAGAAACGCTAAGGCAAGCGGGCTCAAAAAGATGAGGGAGCGGGAAAAAGGTTAAGAGTGAATTTATTTAAAAAAAAAAAAAACCTTTCATTCTAAAATTGTAGGCAATCGACATCGAAACATTCGGATTAAAACCCTAAGACGAGCAAAGAGAGAATGGAATCGAGGAAATAAAGAGATTAAAAAAATTAAAATTTTCGCACGCCCAAATGACGTTTCTATCAGAGACAGGTTTCGATCCTGTGACCTGTGGGTTATGGGCCCACCACGCTTCCGCTGCGCCACTCTGATTTGCTGAGAGTCTGACCAAACTCCCTATATTATATAATATTCAAATATATATATATATTCTGCAGGTTCAACCATTACGCACATGACTATGTTTGGCCCATAGTTGTAACAACGTCAACAGAGGGCCCTCTCTCATGAGGCATCGCACCATAGAGTGGGACAGTTAAACCAGATCACCAAAGTTTTGGTCTCTATGCCGACGTGGAAATCCGTCATGTGGATTTACTCCCGAAAACTCTCCTGATTTTGTATCAGCTTCAAATGCCGATATAGAATATTTCCATTCAGACCTTGTTATCGGACCTATCATCATTCCTTGCCTACATACTATATCCAGCTACCTCCTTTTGTCTTCGATCGTCGTAGTTGATCTCGTCACAATGTATGAAACAAAGTTACAGAACAAGCATATATTGCTTGTCTGAGAGAGCATGCGGTCATTCAGGAGAGTTTCTAAAGGAGCACACCATTTTTCCTACTGAGCCCATCTTATAATGAGCTCATTAGGAAAATTGGTGCGCTCCTTTAGAAACTCGCTCGTTCAGCCATCCATCGTACGTACCAAATGACTTAGTTGTGAGTCTCACCAAGTCAAATCCTTCGATGGAAACGGTGCGGTTTTGGATGCATAAGCGGATACTGTAAGACCCAACCCGGCCCAAATAAGATTCTATATCCATTTGGGAACAGATATAGATGGGGCCGTGCGCGTGCCGGGCACGCTCGCACCGTTCAATGGGACACGGGAACGTGCTGGCCACTCGCTCGCCTTTTGCGTTCTTGGTGCCTCTCGTGCCCGCAAAATTTTCTGTGGATTTTTTTCTAGAAAGTCCTAGTCGTTGTATTTACCAAATTGCCCTCGCTCATGCTTCTCATTGCATTTTTATGTTGGTGTGTGAAATTGACCCTCTAACATTTTTGCTTAGAAATCTAGAAAATACCAAGAATCTCTATTAAAACAAAGAAGAATAATATGTACAGTAAAAGAGAATTAAATATAATTATTATCGATGTTATCGTGATCAAACCTGTCTAGAAAATTCGGTCATATATTCAAAAATTTAAATTAAAAATTGAAATTGAAATTTTTTTTTTTCTTTTGAATAAGATGAACTTAGAGGGAGATTTTAGGTAATATGCTATTCAAGCTGCACCAGGTGTACAATTTCCACAAAAGGAAGGGACTTAAGTGAAAAGTACGTAGCATGCCACGTGGCCTCAGACGTCGTGGGTTACGTGCAAGAGAGCGGCGGCCACACGCCGATTCGTGGCAGCCCGCCCGCTTTGTTCACACGCCCACACTCTCTCGCCTCTCGTCGTTTTCTTCTCAAATAAATTTATCATTTTTATTTATTTATTACCCAAAAATTACCAAATTAAAGCCCTAAAATTATTAGAGATTGAAACCAAACTGAAATCCCTCGATCTCTCTTTAAGCAATCCCTTCGTCTCTTGGATTCGATTTGTAAAACTCTCGAAAGGTATGTTTTTTTAATCTCTTTGTCGTTTCAATGTTGAGGTTGAATTGAGTTAGGGTTTTTGCAAATTAGTTGTATTTGATGGGGAAATTTCCTTTTCTCGTGAAAAGATGCAATCTTTTCTGTTACTATCTGATTTTTTGGGGTATATTTTTCGCAAATTAGATGTAGTTTATAGTAGATAGAGACTTGCATTTTGATGGATATTTTTAATTATCTAATTGGGTAAGAATTTTGATTGATGCAGGATTTTTGCATGTTAAGCATGGTTTCTGAGCCTCCGCAGGCTATGGATTGCGATGCGAATGTGGTTGCTGAGCAGCCTGTTGCTGGGTGAGTTTGTGAATTATCCCTAATAGAAGTTGATTTAGTGTGTTAATTTATTTTATCGGTACTAGTCGTGTTTATAATCTATTGAAACTCGAAAAGCTCGGTTCTTTGAACTAGATTTGTCTATGTTGACCTTTTTTTATGTTCGTGACTATTCGAATTAATGATATTGTTGCGACTACAATCATTGTTTGTTAATTATCACTATCTTTTAGTTAATATGAGTCGGTGAGTTATCCCTTATAGAAGTTGATTTAGTGGGTTATTTATAGTAATTCATCTGGATGGGGTTGAAAAGAGAGTGAATTTGTTTTTAATCTATTGAATCTGGAAAGCTCGGTTCGTTGGACTAGATGTCTATAATTTGAGTTCTTTTATGTTTGTGAATTGAGGCTATTCGAATTAATTATAGTGTAATAACTATAGTTATTATTATGGTTATTTTGATGTACCTTCCATCATATCCTCATCATGTGATTTGTTTTTAAAAATTCATAGTTAATTTGGTCATCTATGTCTAGGTTTCTAAAACATGGTTTGTCGTGGGCGTGAATGCAACGGTTTCTTGTTCACCAATCTAACCAAGGCTATGATTTTTCATAATTCCATTTAATGCCGATTCCCATCTACGCAGTCCTAAATCCATTAGCTATTCCGATTTTGATATCAGCTCGTCTGTTAGTCCTCATTCTGTCCCTCTTTTATTTGCCTCATTGTCAGGCCCGGCCCTGGGCAGGTGCAGGCTGTGCACCTGCCCAGGGCCCCATGTTCTAAAGGGGCCCAATTGGTTAGTTACTGTACATATGTACAGTAACGGCTAATTACTGTACACATGTAGTAGTTTTTTTTTTTTAATTTATTTATTAAAATGGCTTGTTTTTAACCCAATGATAGACTTCATTTCAAAACAAAAACCACACTAAACCAATATCTACTCCTCTCTCCCTCTCTTTATCTCTATAAATATTTCTTGTTATTAGGTTGTCGAATGTGTTGGCTCCCAGCTACTCTGGCATTCTGCTGCTTCTGCTTGGTTCTTTTCAATGTGCTTTTGTTCTTTTTTCTTATATAATTTTGTTATATTTTTTCTCAAAAAAATATTTTCTCAAAAACATTTGTCTGGTAGTGAAAAAAGAAAAAAAAGAAAACAAATAGAGCAGTTAATACAATCACAAAGGGGAGCTATGGATAAATTTGTTAAAATAGCAAGTTCCTCTAATGAAAATTTGGATGGATTAAGTGATGATAATGTTGAAAATTCAAATGAAAATGTAAATGAACAAAATCAAAATAATGAGGATATTGATAATTTGAGTGAGTATAATGATGTACCAAATGAATCTATTATTGAAAATGTAATAGTTGATGAACAACTAACCCATTCTTTTGACATTTATGATCCTAGAAATTGGGATAATTTTGATAATAAATCAAGAGACATTTTGGTTAAAAAAGGGCCTATTAGAGAATTGAATCTTGTGTTTCCTTTAGATAACACATCTAGGCATTTTTCATATAGTTATTATAGTAGGAAGTTAAGTAATGGAGAGACTAGTGATCGGAAATGGTTGGTTTATTCTAAACATGTGGATAAAGTATATTGTTTTTGTTGTAAGTTGTTTAAATCTAATAATAATAAAACTGTATTAGTAACTAATGGATTTAGAGATTGGAGGCATCTTGGTGAAAGACTCAAAGAACATGAGAATAGTATTGAGCATATGACCAACATGGAATCTTGGAATGAACTAAGAGTAACATTAAGTAAAAATCAAACAATTGATAAAGATTTACAACAAGAAATTATGAAGGAGAAAGAGCGTTAGAGACAAGTTTTGTTAAGAATAATTTCTGTTGTGAAATGTCTTTCTAAATATAATCTGCCTTTTCGAGGATCCAATGAGAAACTTTACCAAGATGGTAATGGTAATTTTTTGGGATTAATTGAGATGATTGCAGAATTTGATGTGATAATGCAAGATAATGTTAGACGTATTCAAAATCATGAAATTCATCATTATTATCTTGGTCACAAAATTCAAAATGAGTTAATTTCTCTTTTGGCCAATGGTGTTAAAAGTTCCATCATAAGATTTATTAAAGAGGCTAAATATTTTTCTGTTATTCTTGATTGTACCCCCGATGTGAGCCATCAAGAACAAATGAGTCTACCAAATATGTCAATGTCATCAGTTGAAATTATTGAGTATGTCAAAATTGTAGATTGTTATCCTAATATTTCCATTGCTTATCGAATCTTATTGACAGTACCTGTGACTGATGCATCAGCAGATAGAAGTTTTTCAAAGTTGAAATTGCTGAAAACCTATTTGAGGTCATTAATGTCACAAGAAAGGTTGAATGATTTGGCGATTTTATGTATTGAGAAGGAAATGTTGGACAGTATTGATCTTGATACTATTATTGAGGATTTTGCATCTAGGAATGCCCGAAGGAATTGCTTTTTATGAATTATGATTAGTTTTTGTAATAACAAAACTATGTACTAAATTTTAATTTTGGTAATAAAAATATTTATTTAAAATTTTAATAAGACTTGTTAGGGCCGCTTTCTCATTTTGCCCCGGACCTCTAAAACGTTAGGACCGGGCCTGCTCATTGTCTATTCTCTCTCCATATGCAGGTGTCTCTCTAACAAAAAGAGCCAGGGAAAAGTTCCAAAGAAGATCCACAAGGCTGAAAGGGAGAAGCTGAAACGTGATCAATTGAATGAGCTCTTTCTCGAGCTCGGTAACGCACTCGGTAAATTTTCCATCAAAGATCTTATTTCTTTTTTCTAAGTAAATAATTGTTTCCTTCTGGTTTCTTACGATATAACACATTTAAAGTAAGTAGCGAGCATGTATTTGATGAGCATCTTCTGTGCTTTTTAACTGGGGCAAAATATGGCCATGTATCCAGGAAATGGGTTTAAGATAGGATTGTGATATACCGTCATTTTGTCAGCTTTGGTTATTTATTATTCGATGTTTCACCAAGTGTAGCAACCATTTATAGTTCTAGGCTTGCATGGTTTTTTGGTATTTTACTTCATCACTTGGTCAGGCTTAACCTCCAAATTTAGTAGTGTTTTAAGCCAAAACATGATAGTATCTGATTTCATGGTCGAATATTTTTGGTTTATAGACATTTCTGTGAACATTTTTTTTTTTTTTACTATGCACTGCAGCTACGTTGAGGTTAACACTGTTTATTTCCCTACAGAACCAGCTCCGCAGAATAGTGGCAAGGCCTCTATACTGACTGATGCTACTCGGATTTTGAGGGATCTTATCCTGCAAGTTGAATCTCTCAGAAAGGAAAATGTAGCTCTAGTAACAGAATCTCGCTATGTAAGTTCCTCAAGCCTAAACACGTACATTTGCTGATGGAGTCAAATCTTTGTCAATTAAGTCAAATCTTTGTCAATTATTCTGTTGCTTTTATGGGGAAAAAAATGATGTCTCATCAGAATGAATTCGTAATACATATATTCCTGTCCTTCAATACAAGGAAGTGAGATGTGAATAACTTGCTCCTGTGTCCTGACGCATGAAACAAGTTTACTAGTCTTCAAAATTTTTGAGGCATGTCACAATTCAGAATCACGTATGGTTGAGTTGAGTTGAGTTTAGGTTTCACAATCGATGATGTATGTCAGGATATTCTACTATTCTGCCGGTTTGTTTGTTGACTTTCTTTGACTTTACAATTCTATTTGACATTTTTCCTATCAACGAAAGATGGATGGTCCCATCGTAAGATGAATATGCTGTGGGGACGGGGCGTAAATGAAGTTCGTGGTTTTAAGTGTATTTCAGTAAACACCGATGGTTCTGTAGGAAAAGCTTGCCTTCTTAGAATTAGATTATACAGAACAAACTCTTAGTTGAACATAGACTAGGTCTCTAGGTCAAGCTCTTAACTTCTAAAGAAAAAGTGCGGCTCTGTCCTGAAACATAAGAACGGTGTAAAGGTAGTGGTAAGACTGGTAATGTGGGGAATAGAACTAAGGTTTTGCGACAAAATGTATTTATCAATCTACTTGCTCTTAACAAGGGAGGAAATCATCTCTATGATCTTGAAGTTGTCTGTGACACAACGGACTTGGCAACAAATAGATACTAAATCGTACCAGGTATGTAAACGTTTCAAATTGATAGCCAGGCTCGATCTTCGTTATTGAAGCATACTAGTATCCGGTAAAGCTATAGCACTGTAGAATTTTGGGTGGGAATCATCATGCTGTTTAGTGGAATGTGGATGCATTTATGGTTTGAGATATAATAATTTCATTTCGTAACTTTTTTTTCTCAAAAGAAATGTTTCATTCCAGAATGTAACGGAACAATTTTTGAAATTTTGAAGGCATTATGACTAACCTAGCGAGTAGCAGTCAGTAAGTTGTTTCACTGTGGGGTTATGTACGTTGTAGACAGACAACAGTCGCAGCAATTAGATGAGTATGGACTGTGGACTGGGGACCGATACAGTCAAGTTATTTGTTGTACTGGTATGGCTTGTTTTATCTTGAAATTGGTAGTGTTGGTGATCGGTTAGCAAATAGCAGCTAAGGAACACAAATAGACTAGTTACCAAATAGCTCCATAGCCACAGGACTTGTTATCAATTTGCATTGGCCCATCTTTCTTTGTTCTTACTACGTTCCTCGGAAGTTAATTCAATGTTCAATTATGTCATGTCTACAGAGTTTGTTCAATGAATCAACAGAGCACTTACCGTCGCCATTTATGATGTCTTCCACTAAGCTTAAGCCACTAAGCGATCTGTGTACCATAGGACAGTTGACTCACTGGTTAACTCTTTTCATTATCTGCAAGCAACAATGCAGAGATGGAAACTTCTGTTCAACCCAATGCAAAGTCGAAAGTTAACCATGTTCAACCTGGGTACTGCAACAGTAGCCCTTCTATAGTTTTGTGTTCTTCTCAGTCGAAAGTTTACCCATCATTCAATTTAAACTAGGACATGACTGTATTTCAATTCTTTCTTTTGATTTAAATGTTTTGAAGTTTGGGGCGACATAACTTCTTTGCATTTCAGGTGTTTGGGTTTCAATCATTGACAATCTCGTAACTCTTCATGCTAATATATAGGCATTGCATCTGTGAACAGGTGACGACGGAGAAAAATGAGCTCAAAGATGAGAACGTGGCCCTCGCAGCTGAGATTGCAAGACTACACGACGAGCTCCAAGAGAGACTGCACGCTGATCCCACATGGCAAAACAATGGCACAGACCAAGCTACCTGTGCGCAGCCTACAAGCACAACAATGCCTGTACCTCAGCCCCATGTTACTCCCCTCTATGTGCTTCCCTTCCACCAAGACCTCCAAAACCTGCCTGAGCCAGTGATATCCCTATCCCCGCCTCAACCTGCATCGCAAGTGAGGAGACCCCACGCCAGATACCCCACACCAACTGACTCGTGGCCGTTGCAGGTACTATCGAAGCATCAGCACAGCAGCAGCAGCAACTCCTCCAACAGCGAGAATGAAGTTTCTGAGAAAGCCTAAACTTGCTTGGTGAGGTGTACAGGAGAGAACAGGAAAAATGGCAGTTACGAAATGAGTCGGTGTTTCTCGTCATGGAATATTTGGTTGTTTGGTTGGTTGATGAGGAAGGTTGCCGATTTGTTGTTATGAACGCATTCTTTAGCTTTACATTTTTCTTTTGCTCGTAGTTTTTTGGTGCTGCTTTGACGTGAGATGAAACTGAAGCCAAGCTAGCTGTGATCTTTTTATCTGCTGATATCCGCCCAAATGGTAGTGCTCTCCATTACTGAACTTGTTGAGTAACGAAATCAGTCAGCATGCAGATATATTCCGATGAATTGTTTAACCGGCCGGATCAATGTTTTATCATAATATCATCATCCTCATGTACAGGTTCAATTTGAAAATCCAAACACAACCTCATTATTTGGATTTGGGAAGTGGTCGATAAGTTCAACTGCACAGTTCACTTGGCATAACGTACAGAACATGCAGTAGTACCCGTCATTGCAAACAAAAGCAACGTCAAACCAAGGCTCAGATGGCTCTCAAGTCTTTTTGTAGAGACTTAACATCAAGAATTTCAACTGACGAGATCCAAAGTCGAGTGTGCTGTAAGTTGATTTAAGAGGACCACTGAGATATAGAACATAGGCACAAGATTGAGAGACTATTTAAACGACACAGTGCTTAAATTTAAATTTAAGAAAGTTTCGGATTTCTCCTGCAGGAGAACAATGTGAGCAGCTAGATGCAACAATTTACACTCTCTTTCCTCTCTATTAATTGAACAGACTGGACACTGGACACTGGACGGCTTCTATAGCTCAAGTTTGCAGGGTTCTTCTACCCGTTTATTGCCTCCGTTGCAGTAGTTGCTGATGTCAAAATTAGTTACTGCATGCACGCCTCGTAGCTCAATTGCTGCTAGATCGTATGCCTCCGCTGCCTCTTCCTCCGTATCTGATTTCGCCCAAGATACATAGCTTTTGGTTAGTGTTGTCTGTGTTTCTATGCTAAGATTAGATTTAGCATGAAAGAAATTACTAGTTTGGTACTTTGACACAAATTTGTACGAAATTTATAGACCTGCAGCCAAAGATATGAACAAAATCGATCATGTAAATGATTATGTTGCTTCTTCTTCTTTTTCGCAACATGGGATGACAAGAAAAGAAAATATTACTAAACTTTTTTCTAAGGGAAATAAAAAATATTACTAAAGCATTTCAAAATTGTGGTTGTCACTTTTATGTGAAAATATTTAAGGTTCTGATTTCTATAAAACAACTATTAGTTCTCTAAGTTGTTAGTTGTTTACGCAAAAATAAAGGGCCCACACATCAAGCACTAAGCGCAAGCATGATATCTTGATTGTGCAAATCCTGAAGTAGAAAAAAACACACACACACATGCACGCACACACACATACACACACCCAAGCGCACCCGCATGCACACGCACGCATGCACGCCTGCGTGCGTGCACATGAACCCACCCACGCACCCATCCACACGCACGCAGGGGGAGAGAGAGTAAATATCTGAGTTCCATTTCTTTGACAAACAAAAGAAGAACAGCAGGAAATGCTTACCAAAGGTTCCAAGATAGATATCTTTGACATCCCTGCTCTCACCAACACGACCTATTCTAGCTTGCCATTTACCATCTTTCCGCCTTCTGGGACAAAATTTCCACCAGATAACAAGAGTTTGATCAGGCATCATGAGCAATAATGAGTTAAAGGCAGTTTATTATGAAGAAGTAAAAGATAACCACCTCGTTACTCCTCTATAAACTGAAGCTCCTCTAGAGAAACAACTGCTCTGCCTAAAAAAGAAAACATACCCACAAGCACAGATCAGTTACAGTCCCAACTGCGCAATAGACAAAATATCTAATACCATAATTGCAGGCAGGGACTGAAAGGTTCCAATCCCAGTTCTGCTCCTACAAGCTTATGCATACTGTTTGCAAGGGAGATCGTTGCACTAATAGTATTGGATACTTATCCTACGATTATTAAAGAACTAAGAATGACACGGTTCAAACTCAATTGTGATTAACCAAGCAATACCTCCTCACGTGGGCAACATACTCCTCCTGTGACATATTCTTCATTGTTTCCAAATCTTGCTCGTAATCTGAGACCTGAACCAATCGCCAAGGTGATCAGAGGTCGAGAGCATCTAGGAAGACATATGGTAGCCAATACTAGTCCATAAAAACAATAGAGTGATGCTCAGGGTAAAGCAATCTCACTGGGAAGTTCAGTTTCACACTAGGACTGGGGCCCCAGTACTTAAGAGCTGCAAGATCATGTGCCCTCGCTGCCTTCTCCTCGGAATTATAGCTGCCTGCAAAGGTGTATAAAGCAAATTTATAAACTATTGTTTGCACATGAAAACCAGTAAACAATATGAACTGAATCACAGTTGTTACCTCTTACCTAAGTACACTGTAAGGACCATCGAAGCAACAAATGAAGCACCAGATGTGACAGAATGTATTTCGGAGGAAAGAAGCAAAAGTTAGTATATAGGGATAGATTATGATGAAGGCAAAGATCAACTCATATCGTTATATATAAAAATGAACAGCATTTAGAAAACCATTGAAAGTGGATAAATGATTAAACATACAAGCATATATGATAATCTGAGAACAAAACTTACCAGATAGTTAAGAATATGCTAATATGTACATGAGACACTAATATCAGTCCATAATATAGGCCTTGAAATCCTCATGGTACTGGAAAATCTTATACAAGGAGATTGTGGATCACACGGTCACACCAAGGACATTGACGCAATTTTTTTAGTATAGAGAGATTCTCTGTCTGACAAATGAACCCAGGAGTTGAGCTGATTGATTGACGATACCAAGCAAGTCAGTGCACACTTTATAGTTTCTTAACTTCCCTCCTGTTCATTTCTAAACAGGCTTCTGAATATATATCCCCCTTGAGATATTATCCACATGAACGAAATTTCTCAACAGGATCGTAAAAGTTCCTGATATTTCCTCGGATGACTATCTCATTCAACTTTCACTAAAATTCCACGCAGACTGCCTATTTGAACTTGACACTGATATCCCTTGCTCAGTGTCTCAAGACTGTGAAGCAAAAGATAATCTACCAAAACTTGCCCGGTGAAGTGTGAGCAATAACAGCTCTCATTTTTTGTCATGACAAAGCATGAGCCCGTGTTTAATAGATGCCATGGTCAAGAAGATACTCATTGTATAAGGTTAATTACAGCGCATGTAAGCATGCTCAGACTTGGAACCCACACTCAATGTTGAAAATAACACGTTATAAAACCCGTTATATTGCGTTACGTAACCTAACGGGACCCCAACGCTACGTAACAACCGAAAATAACTCAATGCACCGTAACAGTACGTTTTTTTATGTTATTTACATTATATTACATAACGTTCCGTTAAGTTACGTTATACTACATTATTTACAATTATTTTTTTAGTAATTTCTATATTGTTGTTGATTATTATTTTGTTTATTAGCGAATTGTTGTAATTTTCTTAATTAGTTGTTGGCTTGTTTGATTACTTGTGGAATTGCTAATTTGTTAATTTGCGATTATTTCCTTGTTCACTTATTATAATTCCTCTCTGGTTGTTGAAATATCTTACTTGTTGATTTTATTGAATTTTTAACTGAACTGAAATCAACAATTATAAATAAGATAAATTGAACATTACAAAATATAAATTACAACAATACTAATAACTGGAATTGAAATCTTGTTATTTTGTTTAAATGATGACTGGAATTACGGTTGGAGACTTAATATAATTTATTAAGATAAATGTGAAAATTATTGTAAAACTTAATATAAAATTAGAATAGATTATATATTATAACATGGTTTTATATTCTTTTTTTTATATTTTAAATTTATTTTTGAATTTATAAAAATTATTTTATATAGTTTTATATTTATTTTTAATTAAATAAATAGAAAATTGCATAACTTACGTTATGCATTACGCTATATGCGACATAACCTAACAAAAACAAAACGTTACATTCTCGCTATTTTAAACATTGCCCACACTAAAACTAGTGCTTCAAAACGTTTTAGGATCACAACTAATTGGATTTGGAATTAGAAAACAAAGGTAACTTGCAGCACCTGCTGCCCAATCCAACCCCAAAAGACGGTGTGCAGTTCTGTTTTTTCCATCCAAGTAGGTCATGTAATAACCACACGAGCCTCTAAAGCCTGATTCACAAATATCATCCCTCTTATTCAACTAATAACTCAGTTATGTTAAGACACCATCACATCCCAAGTTTTCAAGATAGGGTAGTTAGCTATAAAGGAGGAGGCTACTTGGGCATTTTAGGCCATAGAGGGTCTCATTATCATCAGATAAAAGCTTTTTTGTTAGGGGATTTATATGCAGCGCCCAAAATGTACATGAGAGCTGTCAAGATTACCCTTGACAGAATTCACCACAAGACTTCTACAAATATTACTTAAAAGAATTCATCACAAAACCAGCTTTAGTATTTACTTAAATTGTATCATGTACAAAGATCTAATCCAAGACTGTAACAACAAAGTTTACATCCTAAATCTTTGCGTCAGGTATATTAACCTTTTCCAGCAACTACCGTATCTTTTCTAGATGCCTCATCCTAAGTTTGATTAGCTGTATCCCTACCTTGCATCGCTCATCAACTATGACCCTGCCAGTATTAAATTCTAGTCTCCATTGCTCCGTTACATGATAATGTAACAAAGGGCTGCAATTTATTAGACCCAAACAACCATGCAAAAGCAAGCCACTCTCGCTAGTTATTTCTGGCTACTAGATGGTACAAATTCGATGTTTTTAGCTCTACAATCATGTATAATGACACGTTCCCCTAGCTCAATGCAAAAAAGTTCTCCCATGGATAAAAGGCCAAGTCTCGCAAAGAAAAGGAAGAGAGAGACAGAGAGAGAGCGCCAACAGAGATGTTGGAGCATGTATAATGGAGGCCACTAGGTGCACAAGTTATAAGAAGAATCATAGTCAATGAAGCAATAAGAGAACTACAAGTAGGTCTAAACAAACAAGAAGCAATTAAAAGGTTATTAGATCTTAAACAACAAACAAATTGAATGTAAGAAAAAGATTCATGTAGCTAATCCCAAAAATTTGGAATAAAAGCTTTGTTTTGTTGTTTTGTTGTTGCACGCCAGCATTTTCAGCTCTAGATTCACATATTACGACATATTCCCTGGTTCCTTGAAAAAAAAAAAAAAATCTCCTTCTAGTGTTTCAGAAAAAAGGAAAAAAATTATTGGAATTCAGGTAACAGAAAGGTTTGCACATGTGCCAAATTAAGGATTACACCACATATCAGTGAACTCTAAGCAACCCATCTTGAAAGAGGAATTCCAAACTCCTTTGGCTAATCCCCTGCATCAAGAGCTCCACCAATCCAATGGATTAGACAAGCAAGTATTCAAGGACATCAGATAATGTCGATCCAAGTAAAAACTATGACACTGAGTACTGCTCAAAACCTAGGCTACCTTGAAGAAGAGAGACATGGAAAGGCCCACTCCTTCAAAAACATTACTTGGACTCTCCTAAATTGACTAAACTAGCTTCTAAGTTTTGTCACCATTTCTAAGTTTTGTCACCATCAATGGTGACTGAGAAAATAGAAAGATCAGCATATATATTAGGATAACTATATCATGGCTATATGAATACCTTGTGAGATCAAAAAAGACAGTAACTAGAGAACCAATCAATATTTAAAACATTGTGTGATTTTGTTGGGATTTGGAAAAATAAAATATTTGTTATATCTTCTAGGTGAGCGGATGGACTGCGAAGAGAATACAAAAATCTCCAACAATCATGATATATTAAGTTTACATTCTAAATTTAAATTTTAAACATGATTTTGTCTCTTGCATACATGATTAGACTTCCTATTTTGCCTTTATAATTTTCAAACCAACCACGTAATGAATAGTGAGTTTCTTAAACTCGGGTAACTTTCAAATTTGTAGGAAATTAAAAAACTATGATTTTCCAAATTAGATCATCTAAATGTAGCCTAAATAAATATAGAAATCTCTGGATTACAGTCAAGTTCAAGGAAGAAGAGCGCTTTGGTATGGCTCCATCCAGTTAAAATAGGTAGCAACTTCTTGGGATTTATTAAGATATCTCATTGTCAATGTAAGGAAAGGGTGCGCTTGCTCATCTATTATAGGTTATTTTGGAAAAGAAATTTAATCATTAACCCCCTCCTATCCCATCATAGATCAACTCTGCCAATCATTCTCCTCCAATTCGTTCATATTAAGTGTAATATCTGGTGTAGCGTAAATTATTTTCAAATTTTTTTATATAATTTATATTTTCTACTTATTTGAATCCTATTAACCCCCTCAACTTAAACCAAAGCTCTTCTCCTTCTTATAGAGGCACCCTCTTCTTGTGCTTAGTGTCAGATTTATAGGTGTCCATCTACGAGAGATGTCAATTTATTATATAAAAGACCACCCTATCTTTTCCCTACATACTTTTTGTATGTATACATATTAGCATATTCCTTTTGCTACATCCCTTTGGACTCTTTTTATAGCCCGACAGTCTAAACAACAAAGCAAACTTCTATACCTCGCATCATCTTCAAATTGCTAACTTTGCCCATCCTAATTTTACCACATGTCCTTCTTAGCACATTCATATCATTGATTTTGTTGCTTGCAATTCTAATTCAAAACCCTAAATGCCACAAACATGCAACATGGACATCACAGACACATGATATGGTTTCACAAAAGAAGTGGTTGTGCTTCACAGTAAAATTGCAGGTCATAGTACTGTTCCATTAAATCATATTCATCAAGCATATCAAACAAATGCAAAAACCAAACCACTTAATCACATGAAGCTGTATGCCCGAAATCGGAGAATTCCTTTTCATTGCGATTTTAATTTAAAATACATCAATAAAAAGAAAATTACAAGGAAATCCAAGTTACAAGAATACAAAAAAGATTGATTTCAATTTTTCTTTTTAATTTTCGTGGGGTTCTGATAGCGGTAGAATCTTACTTCTGCACTCCGTTAACGGTACGAAGGAAAACTCTTTCTTTACCAAGCTCTTGGGAAGAAAAAAAACGCTCTCTGGACTTCCGTGGATTTCTTCCTCTGTTTTCTGAGCTCCATAATCTAAACTCTTCTCTGTTTTTTTTTTAATTTTCTTCGTTTTATAGATTAAGGGCACATAACAGTTCTCTCTCCATCTCAAAAGATCGTGGGTAAGTATGAAAAGACCCACATCCGGACGCACGATGCACCTTCACTGGGTGCGCATGCAGGAGGCGCGCGCGCGCTCCTGGGCGTGTGCGTGCGAAGCCCAGGGGCGCGAGCAGTCTCGGGGGTGCGGGCCCCACCCCTTCTTTTTTCCGGCGTCTACAGAAGCTAAACGTGCCAAGTTTCCTTGAAAATTAACAACTAATGCCAAGTACTGATGAATCCAACTTATATTCTTTTACACCCTGGGCGAAAGAAATAGTTACCTACTTCAACATCAAAGTAAAGGCTATAAGATGGTCAATGAATACGAGTACCTTAAGTATCATAAACTATTATATCTCTAACTCAGTAATTGTATCTCTTCCATGTTTCATTGTCAAAAAACATGATTAGGACTACTTAATCAACCCCACATCGGGATGACAATGTACGAGTTTTGAGCATAATGCCAAGTAATATGAATTGAATAAGATTCTAAACATCAAATATCAGGTTTGTATGTATGGGAAGTTTTCATATCGAATTACAGGATGTGGATGATATAATGTGAATATGAGCCAATGTCAACCAATATGGGATTAGCATCGGCAGACTGTCCAAAATGATACGTTGGCTGCTATATTGTTGATAGTAGCTAATATTTAGAACAAACAAACTGTAAGATCCTATATTACATACCATGCTTTCCTTTTCGCTTCCTGCCTTCTACTTGGCTCGTACTGTCCCAAAGATGCGCTTCAAACTTCCCACTCCATTTCAACCTGCAATCAATCTCACAAATCATCCCAAGTTACGACCTTTATCGGAAATATCAATTAAAAAAACTCACTTTGTAACTCCACGATAAGACGACGATCTCGGCACTGCAAACTTCTTCATCGCCGCCGCGAGAAGCGTCCCCACCTTCTTCTCCCCTCCGCTCTTCTGCCCCGCCACCGCCACAGTGACACCATTGCTCCCCGCCGACTCCACTTCCAGGCTCTCGCCTTCCCTTATAGAAAGTTCTTCAGCATCAGCAGCGACTGAATCTCTTCCGGCGATCGCCGGAGACGAGCTAGACCCGTTGATTTCTCGATTCTCACCGCACTCTGATGGTCGAGGATCCCTCGGTGGACCCGTATCTTCTACTGAATCGTTCATTGATGCGAGAAAGATCTCGCCTTTCCCTCGATTTCCTCTTTCGGAAGCCTAAGTGGATCGAGCTGAGGTCAATACGAATCTCGAGATCTACGGGGAAAATTGGGGGGAAGAAATTTGTACCTTTAGCGACAGGGAATTTGGGGGAGTTGAAGAGGATCCGGGGGTGAGAGTACGGTGAGGTTACTGGCGGTGACGGGACCCGGCAAGGGAAGGCATCTCGTTGGGTTCGAGTGTTCGACCTAAACGCCTAGAGAAGGGGGGCTCAGGAGAAGAGTGCATCGAGAGTCGCGCTAGCGCGATTCTTAAAGCATGAGGTGGAAGCGGATACATGGGCCTGGCCCAAAGATTTTGACGACTGTGGACCTGGTCTAAAAAAACATGGTGGGCCCAAATTAAGTGAATGGATTCTAAACTATTTCCTCCCTCATGCGAAGGCTCGGGAACTTCTAAAGGAGCACAACTTTTTTCCTAGTGAGCCCAGATTTCCTAGTGAACCCAGTTAAATTTTAGAAGGAGATAAAATTTCTTAGTGAGCCCAGTTTAATTCCCAAAATACCCTTACCTCCTCTCTTCCTCTCCACCCTCAAATCCAGATCTCTCTCCTCTCTTCTCCTTCCAACCCGCCCCCACACCCCCCGCCCCCACATCCTCCGCCCCCACCCGGCTCCACCCGACCCACACCCTCCGCCCGCCCCCACATCCTCCGCCCCTACCCCCTCCGCCCCCACCCGCCTCCGCCCGGCACCCCCACCCTCCGCCCGCCCCCACACGCTCCGCCTCCACCTGCCGCTGCCACACCCCCACCATCCGCCTCCAGTGTCCGCTGCCACACCCCAGCCCTCAGCTACCTGATTTCTTATCGGTCTCAAATTTTTGAGCTATACTATAAGTCTCCTTTAATTTAAATTTAATTTTGTTTTATTTTGTTTATTCTTATTTGCTCTGTAACTGTCCTGAAAACTGAAAACTTCTTATTTGGTTTGATAATAATTTACATTCGGGGAATTCTAAACGAGTACATTTTTTTGTTAATTTTGTTTATTTAATATTTAGATTATAATTATGAAGAAAGTATAATATTGTAATCGTAGTTGTAAAATTTGCGAAACAAGTAGTTATTTTCTAATTGTAGATGTTAATATTAAAATTAATTAATTAATTTAGAAGTTGAAAATAAATAGATAAAATATTATATTTGTAGCAAATTATACTTTATTACTACTTATTTGCTCATAGAAAATTTATTGTTTTGATAAAAAGTATCTATAAATGAAATATCTTTGTGTTACATAGATGGATCCGGCAGAATCTTCTCGCGTTCGACCAACAGCCTCGTTAAGGAGGAAGAAAGCAGCATCTCGACCACAAATCCAACGCCCGATACGAGAGATAGAAATCGAAGTTACCGTAGATACTGAATTAAATGAAGAAACTCCTAATTGCGAAAATTAAAGCCGTGCTAACTGGTTGCACTCAGTTAGAAGAACCACCAGAAGAGCAAGTAGAGGAACAAAGACAAGATCAATCCACTCCTAATGCACCCGATACGATGTTTATGTCTCGAACCAGAAGCAGACGTCAACTCTCGAGGAAGACAAGGAGACAGTGATTAGATTATATTAGTTGTGTATTGATATGGATGATGTAAGGAACTTCAAGTGGCCAGTATAATTGTTTTTTTCAAACATTTCGAAGAATTTGTAGAATATATGGTTTTTGTTTGTAATGAACCCTATTGGTCGCTTTTTGTTTGATGAATATATACACTACGTTTGTATCATTATATCATTATATCGGTGTATCAGAAGTATCATTGTATTTGTATATCTAGAGTATCATTGTATCGGTGTATCAGTGTATCATTGTATCGATGTATCGATGTATCAGTGTATCGGTGTATCGATGTATCAGTGTATCATTGTATTGGTGTATCGATATAGTAGTGTATCATTGTATCAGCGTATCGATGATTCAGTTTATCCATATATCATTGTATCGGCGTATAAGTGTATCGGTTTATCGATGTATCAGTGCATCATTGTATCGGCGTATCGATGATTTAGTTTATCCATATATCATTGTATCGGTATATTAGTGTATCATTGTGTCGGTGTATCAGTGTGTCGGTGAATCATTGTATCTTTTTCCTTCCTTCACTATATTTTGTATTAATGTATAATTAGTTATTAATATAAGTCTTTAAAGTGACGTAATATTTGTGTGTCTGGAGTATCATTGATCGGTGTATTATTGTGTATCAGTGTATCATTGTATCTGTAAATTATTGTATCAGTGTATCATTATGTCGGTATATCAGTGTGTCGGTGTATCATTATATCTTTTTGCTTACTTTCCTATATTTCGATAATAATGTATAATTAGTTATTAATATAAGTCCTAAAAGTCACGTTAAATTGGGTAAACTAATAATATATCATTTTATTATATTAATAGAGTGAGTGAGGCAACGGCGGAGATATCAGATTGGGTCAAGCCCCTGTTCGGACTGTCAGTCCGAACGTGGGAGCTCCGTTCGAACTTACAGCCGAACGGACCAGATCCGTTCGGACTGTAAGTCCGAACGGGCTAAAAAAAATTCTGCGCGAGAGGGAAGAAGGGCAATATGGAAATTTTTTTTTGAGGGCAAATTTGATATTTATACTGAACTTTAACTGGGCTCACTAGGAAAAAACTTGTGCCCATTTAGAAGTTCCCCGAAGGCTCTGCAAAAATGGAATCCGTATCCCATAAATATCGGGTTCGGACCGGACCCGCTAACAGTTCCGAGACCAAAAAGAACCCCACATGCGGGGGAGTTTCCACACCATATTTCATAGTGCGCCCAGATTTCCTAGTGAGCCCACCTATACTTTACAAAAGGAAGGGCCTTCATAGTGAGCACACTAAATATACCCAAATTACCCTCCTCTCCCATATTTATTTTTCTTCTCCATCTTCTCTCTCATTTTCTCTCCCTCACGCTTGTGAGCTCAATCCAAACCCAAAATCCTAAATCTACTCTTCCTTTTCCTCCCACTTTCCATAATCATCTCTTTCCCCTTCTCTATCTCCTCATCCTTCCAAATCTTCCTCTCTCATTGCTAAAAGCGCTGTTGCTGATCACTTGCCGCCGCCGCAGCCGATCTCCTGCCGTCGCCGCCGCCGATCTTCAACCATTGCCGTCGCCATCCTGCCTTTGCTTTTTGGGTCAAGGTAGGTGAGATTTTCTAATATAGTATTTTTTTTTTAATTTTGGTTTTTTTTTATCAAACAATTGGAGATATTTGGATTTGGTGATCTTATTGGGTTGGAGAGGAGAAACAGAGGAGGAGACAGCCAATTTGGTGGTAGCAATTTTTTAAATTTTTTTATATGTTGATTATAATTAATAAGAAAATAAAATATTGAAGTTTTGTTGTAAAATATGCAAAATTCTATTATTTTTCCAATCGTGTACGATAATGGTAAATTTTAATATGTCTTGAAGTTTCTAACATTATTATAATGGTTGATTAAGTAGCAAAATAAGTTTTGAGTGCGTTTATACCTATATTTTAGATTCTACTGCAGCATCAAAATTAGAGAAAATATGATATTTGTACGAAATTTAACTCCGTAATTACTTACTTACACGTTTAACTGATAGCCACAATTTTTTCCTGTTATTGTTTTACAGAGATATGCATGCGCAGTAGCTCTAATTGATCCATTACTTGTGCAAGGTGAAAAGATATTCAAGAAGCGGCATGGGGTGTTATTTAGTGCTCTTGCAAAGATTAAAGCCATGCTAACTGGTTACACTCAACCAGAGGAAGAAGTAGAGGATCAAGCAGAGGAACAAGGCACTCCTGATGCATCCGATACTACGAGAACGACTTGAACTACACGTCAACGTTAACCCCCAAGGAAAACACGCAGACAGTGATTAGTTTAGATTCAAGAGGCAATGTGAATTTACATTATTGTTTGAATTTGAGTTTTGTATTTATGTGTTATTGATGAAATCTCTAGTTTGAAAGAGATAAATTCTGTGTACAAATTTGAGAGATGAATGAATTTTTTATGTTTTTTTTTGCATAATCAATTATTGGATGCAATTATATTTTGATTTCTTTATCTAATGGATTTTTATAACAAAAGAGCCTTCAAGAAACGGTTTAGAGTGTTGTTTAATATTCTTGGGAAAATTAAAGTCATATAACATGTTATACATATGTTATAGACTTTTTTGATAGACTTCTTTTGTATTTGCTTTGTTATATATATTATTATGAATTTTTGTGTTTTATGTTGTTCGAGTACTATATTTGCATAATATATATCTAATAATTTCTCTAGTTTTAAACTAATATGAATTTTTTATTTATCTTTGAATTGAAATGAAATAATGGTTAAGGAAAATTTTTTGTTGGAGTTAGTAATTTAATTAGATTATTAATAGTTGCACAAGAAAATATATTTATTTATTTGGAAAAATAAAATAAAGTAAAAAAAGATTTGTTGTTGCTAGAAATCGAACCCAAGGCGCTCGCATATGTGGTGGGAATACTCACCACTATACTACAACTTCATGGAAAAGTAAACTCAAAACAACTTATTTATAACTGTCCGTACTGAAAATCCGGACTCAAAGTTCAGACTTTGAGTTTTTTTGAGTTCATAATTTTTATAATTCACATTGTTTTTAGGGTTTTTGAATAAGCAAAGGTTTAATAAAATCAATTTTCGAATTTAATTTGTGAGATAATTTAATATAAGAGAAAATTTGATATAATAGTTATGAGTTTTAGTTTTTTGTTTTTTTTTTTTTTTTTCTTCATGTTAGCATATCTGTGGTTGAGAAGAGAAGGAGAAGAGAGATTGAAGAATGGGGCAATTTAGCCAAAAAAAGATGGCAATTTTGTAATATATATGAAATTTTTATGTGGGCGCACTAGGAAAAATGGTGTGCCCCTCTAGAAATTCCCCACACGCGGCGCTTAAACCCTCAACCCCTCAACCGTCGCTTCGTCCTCTTCCTCCCCTTCCTCCTATTCTAAGGGTTTTACAAACCCTAACCCTAACCCTACCCTTCTTTATCCCCTTCCAAATGTCGACGGCCGACAACTTCAACGGCATGAATGACCCCCGATTGAAGCCCCGGATGCTTCGATCTCTCATCCGTGATCACCTCCCCGACGAGAAGCGCCCGTTCCCCAGCTCGCTGGAGCTCGCCTCCATCCTCTCCCAGGTCAAGACCCACGGTCTCTTGTCGGAACAGGATCCGAACCCGAAGGTCCTTGATGCTTGGAGATCCGCCGTCGACGAGTGGGTCGACCGCTTGATCTCTCTCATCTCTAGTAACATGGTGAGCGATTACCCATTTTGATTTCAAAAAAGTTATTTTTTTTTACCGTCTATATTGGTAAGCGGTGAATTTGCTTACTGGAATTGGAAGAAAAGGAACAATTTTGTTAGTAATTTCTTTGTAAAGGAGCAAGGATTATCGATTTTTTTGCAGAATTTTAGTTGGTTTTGATTTCATTATGTTGATTTTATGTTAATCATCATAGTTTTTTTATCGTTGAATTTCCTAATGTTAAACTTGAGATCATTAGTAGCTTATTCCAAAAGTTTTAGTTTCAGAATTTTGGCACTCTTTTATGAGTTTTAAAACAGTGCTAGCTGTTTTAATTTTTGAAGTTTTATGATTTCAAACGAAAGAAGTCCTTTACTCTATCCTTCTTAGTAACCTCTAAATTTGCTAACTAAAATTAAAAGCAAAAAAGTTACTTAACTAAAATTAAAAGCAAAAAAGTTACTTAGTAAATTTAGATTACATTAAGTATATGTATGTTAATCATCATAGCCCTTTTAATGTGGACCTTGTAATGCCAAATTTGATATTCTTTACCTCCATTAGTAGCTTATTCTAAAAGTAGTAGTCTCAGCTGTTATAATTATTGATTTATTTTTTTCGCTCTTTTGGTCCTTCTCGTGGTCTAGCCAGATAAGTGTTGGGCGGGTATTTGTTTGCTGGGCGTGACTTGCGGAAGCTGCACATCTCAACGGTTCTTAACGTCGTATTCATTTTGGTTCCAGAAGCTTGTGCCTAATGTCCAGGTAATGCAAGGAAGGTCCTTTGATTAGAATTGGAGCCTCTATTTATGTTTTTTGTAAACCTCCAAATCATTTTGGTTTTCTTGATATTTACTAAATGAGTGACTTAATAGTTGCCTTAGTTCTATTATCTAAGAAATCATATGCATATAAAGCAACTGTTTTGGATGGAGCAGTGGTATCTTCTGTATTCAGATTGTTAAGCTGAATTAAACCATAGAACATTTATTGTTTGAATGCATTCCTACACCTACCACAAAAAAGATCCAATTCTGGGTTCACTCTAACCCTTTTAGGGAAGATGATGTGTTGAAATAAGAAAGAAGAAAGTTGCTGGGTTATATGTATCTTGATGCCCAAACAAGGTCTTCCGACTGAAAGGGCTAACATCGAGACCAACAATCTTCCGCCCAAGGTTGCACCTAGGATAGTTGTCTTATACAAAATTTATATGGAAAGAATTCCACTATCATCCGACGGAATGGGGGATGGAGAGCATGTTTAGTTTGCCTGATGTTAGTCATGGACGAAGACCCGGCCAAGGGAAGGAGTACCCTACAGTATTTATATACAAACAACTGTAGGAGCATAGACGTTTTCTCTGTGATGAAAGAAGAAAAATAGTGAAACCCTTGCAGTTGCATGCTTCCATTAGAAAAAAGATGAGAAAAACCTTGCTGAAGAAGAAAAGTTAGTATTTCATACCTAATCTTTGTAAGATAATTAATCTTCTGCTGTGATGAAAGAAATGCCAGCTAACTAGCTAAGGGGATAAAGGTAAAAAAAATCTATGTATTATGTCAGAAAAAGCTAAGGGAATAGTAGTATTTTGGATGATATAATTATGTAATATGATTCATAATGGTTCTTTGATGTATCCTTTAACAAAGTTAAGCTGCAAATGGATTAAATATTTAAGAAAACTCATTTTTATGTTCTTGCAAGTCTTATAATTTTGTATAATTTATTTATCTTTCAAATTTTAGATTATCATACATCGTATTGTTGCTTGTTCATGCTCGTTATACTGATCTTATTTTGTTATTTTCGTATAAGCAGCCCCCATCCAGCACCCATTTTGTTAAAGTGGCTTCTTGTGCTTCCCTAGCAGATCTTTTAACGAGGTTTGTGGAATTTTAGATCTCTTAATAACAGCAAACTTTTTATCACTATAAACTGGTGACTGAATTAAACAATGTACAAATAAACTAGTGCATGGCTATCTAGTACTGATGATTGAATTAGTTAGTTATAAATAGTAATATAAGATATTGACTTTATTCTATTCATTTCTTTGTCTGGGCTTTTCTTGTGTGGTGGGGGGAGTGGGGTCGAAACAAAATGCATGCGAGCTGTCCAATAAATAAATTGGCGAGAAGTTAGTGTCTTTCAGAGGTTTAATGTAATCGAGTGCTGTTGTGGTGTGCATTACTCTTTGGCATGAGTTGATAATGATAGCTTCACCTAAGGCAAGTTTTACAGCCTGGTGTGGGTTACTCTTGCATCAAGCCATCAACTCACAAGTCTCACAGCCATTACCACTGAAAGCAAGCTTTTTATTCTTTGTATTTTAGTTTCAAATATTTTTTATATATTTTTTTCTATTTTGCATATTCTTCTAGCATTTTAAGAGTCTGTGCTTTTGTAAAGACATTATCTGTCACATTTCTGTAACATTGCTGCTTCTGCTTTGTCATGAACTTATTCCTAGTTCCACTGTTTAGCTGTTGCACTATGGTTGTCCTGTACATTTCATTTTTAGTCGTGCCTGTTTTGATGGGCCCAGGTCTGGTTCATATAAAGGCTGTTGCCCCTTCTAAACTCATTTTTGTATTTATCATCTATATTAGTTATGGCTATTATAGGTCATGCTCCTTTGAAAGCTTGCAAGTTATGGTATGATGCCAACTTGGTGGACTCTTACATTGAAACAATCTCTTGACGTATGGTTTTACATTACATGCCTATGTATAGTTTTCTATTCAACCTGTTGCATTGAGCATAACATAATAATCTGGAAGGAATATATTCTTGATAATGTATGATTGTATATTGTCAATGCAGGTTGGCCACCTTTCCGAATGTAAAGAAAGAGGCAACATCACTTACCGGAAAACTTATCCAGCCAATCCTCAATTTATTAGATGAGGATGGTGCTGAATCCGTGTGGGTGAGTATTACCGGTTGTGTTACTGTTGCTTGGTTCCTCATTCCTCAGTTTCTAAGTATATGAACTCTGCTGTTTGTATGTGCAGGAAGGAGCTATCGATTTGCTGTCCACTGCCATAACCTCGTTTCCATCTTCTATTCAACGTCATTATGACAATGTGAGTTTATCTGCCACACCTCTACTTTGCGAGTGAATCTGTCTGGGTATACATGCGCAATTATGTGCTCTTGCTATTATCACGTGGTTTAAAATAAAACATATGCAAGTACTAACAACAGTGACTTCACTAGAAATCAAACTTTTCTGCCAAACCTACAAATAAAAAAAGATAGCCCAATTCAATGTCCCTACGTTATATACTCTTCTGAAGGAATCACGTGTATGGCCGTTTCCTTGTCTATAGTTTATCCTAATCAGCCTCAAAATATGAGAATCTTGCAAACTAAAACGAGATGTTAAACAATACATTAGTATAACAATCCTCAAGTAGACTCTCCAAAAAATAATTAAAATAAGTTTAGGCACATGAAGCACTCTGGGGATAAAAAATAAAAGCACAATTTGTGGCAAGATAATGCTGATGTCACAATAAAGGAAAACCATAACCCATAATTGTCTAACTAGAATCCTTTAAGAACTTGCTTGCTGAAGGAATGAAATGCTGCTGTGTCCGCAATGCTGAAATGTCTGCAGAACTGCTAGTTGGATCTATTTCTGGGATTTCTGCATTATTTTATAAATCTTGTTAGCTAGCAGAGAAACTCACTGGTAATTCACATTTTGCAGGTTGAAGCAGTTCTGGTTTCTAAAATAATGTCAGCAAAATGCAACCGAGATATGTCTAAGGTGAAATGTATTTGTTGTCTGCACATTCTTCTCTCGAGCAATAGCCTAAGTTCTGAATGGCATTTAAAAAATTCAAGTTCCATTAATGTATATCTCAATGTTGAAAATAACACGTTACGAAACCCGTTATATTGTGTTACGTAACCTAACGGAACCCCAGCGCTACGTAACAACTGAAAATAACTTAATGCAGTACGTTTTTTAATGTTATTTATGTTATATTATGTAACGTTACATTAAATTACGTTATTTACAATTATTTTTCTAGTAATTTCTATATTGTTGTTGATTATTATTCTACTTATTAGCGAATTGCTGAAATTTTCTTACTTAATTAGTTGTTGGTTTGTTTGATTGCATGTGCAATTGTTAACTTGCTAATTTGCAATTGTTTTCTTATTCGCTTGTTGTAATTCTTCTCATATCTTACTTGTTGATTCTATTGAATTTTTAGTTGAACTGAAATCAACAACTACAAATAAGATAAATTGGACATTACAAAATATAAATTACAACAATAATAATAACTGAAATTGAAATAAAAAATTGGAATCTTATTTTTTTGTTTAGATAATGACTGGAATTACGGTTACAGACTTAATATAATTTATGAAGATAATTATAAAACTTAATATAAATTTAGAATAGATTATGGATTACAAAATGGTTTTTTTTCTTTTTTAAAAAATTTTAAATTTATTTTTTAATTTTTTAAAATTATTTTATTTAGTTTTGTATTTATTTTGATTAAATAAATAAAAAATTACATAACCTACGTTATGCGTTATGCGTTACGCTATATGCGACATAACCTAACAGAGGTAAAACATTACGTTACCGTTATTGCTATTTTAAACATTGGTATATCTATTTCTTCTCTATTCTGATATTCTCATTATTCTTGTTTCCTAGAAATTTGCATGTTGTTTATCATTGCTCCCAAAGGTGAAAGGTGATGAAGACAGCTGGTCCCTATTGATGCACAAGATTCTAATATCAGTACACTTCCTTCTAACTGATGCTTTTCAAGGATTAGAAGAAGGTACGCTTTTTTACTTCTGATTAGATTACCTATGATTCTAATTCTGCATACTGATAGCTCATCAAACATGTTGCAGAAGCTAAAAGTTTTGAGATTATGAGACTATTAGTTCCGCCAGGAAAAGATCCTCCTCCCCCTTTGGGAGGCCAGTTGATGTCAGAAGAATCTAAAAAAGCAACAAACATGCATCCTGGATTGCTCATACCTCAAGTGTCGACTCTCATGCATTGTTGCTGTATGATGCTCTCTACACCCTATCCAGTTCAGGTAGAATTCATGTATAGTCTTTATTGAGCTTTATCTGGCATATTTATTTGCTGTATAATCTGGCATCTTAAGAGAATATGATCTCTGAAAATCACTAATTCACTATAAGGTCACCGTTCCGATCAACAATTTGCTAGCTCTGATTGGGAGAGTACTTCATGTTGATGGTTCTTTGCAAGGCTCAACATTAGCTTTTACCACTGCCATGCATCAAGAATTTCTCTGTGCGGAGCTTCCAGCTTTGCATTTGGACAGCTTGGATCTTTTGGTTGCCGTCATTAAAGGAGTGCGGAGGTAAGCTGCATGTTTTCTTTGTCACGTGGACGTTATGATTATGCAAATTTATTGTCTGCACGAACAGATTATTCTTCTTCTTGTGCTTATTAGATATGTTGGAATTAATTATAAGATATGTGCTCATGCTTTGAACCCTTCCACGTGGGACCTATAGTAACTCTCTCCTATGATCTTATTTCATTTCTGCACTTTTTGAACCTCTCCATCTTATAGTTCTTATTCTTTTTCTTTTCCAGATTATTACTGGCTTTAAATCCTATTTTGTACAAAATGATGTTGATTTCCACTTCCTAAACCTGACACACTTGAAGCCATTTTGCATTATGTTCAGCCTATATCCTATTTTCTTTTACCATCTTCATCAATATAGGAACTTTCACGCAGAAGTTTAAGATTCCTGAGTAACACTGACAATATTGTTATTTACCTGCAGCCAACTGTTGCCCTATGCTGCCAGCATCGCCCGACTCTTAATAGAATATTTCAGGAGAGCAACATTGCCTTCAATAAGGACCAAAGTTTATTTGATCATGCAGACGTTGCTTATATCTATGGGTGTTGGTATGCATTATCTCATTCAATTTTTTCTCGATATCACATCATTATTCCTACTTGTTTTTTTTTTTTTTTTTTTTTTTTTTTTTTTTTTTTTTATATATATATTGCTGAAAAACCTTTCTAAAGCTGAATTGATGACAAGGGATTTACTCATTTTCAAGTCATGCAACTGTCCCAGCTTAGTTATCCAAAAACAACAAATAAAGTCCTCTACTTTATTTACTTGGCGTTTACGTCTATTTTCTTGCAACATACTTAGTAATTTAGTATAAGGGTATTTAAACCAGAGAGTAATTTGATCGCAAGGCATGTGACTTAGTCATATGACCTCAGAATCTGGGGGAAAAAAAAGAATTTTATCCAGTGTCCACTCTAGATGTCGTTATAGAGCTGAAAATTCATTTTCATTGTTACCTCCAGGTTTGTAAATGAGCCAAACTTTAGTGAACGGTCTTCATTCAAGTTTGCTTTAAAAGATTAATATAATTCCATATATATTACTATATGTCTTATATAATTGTATTTAAAATATCATATACACATATATCGAGCCTATTCAAATCGAATATGAGTGAGCCTGCCCGATTCGAGTTTGGCTTGTTTATAATTTTGAGCTCAATTTTAAGCTCGCGTTTTGTTCATTTATTATTTGAACGAGGCAAAACAGATATAGATACCAGCTGAAATTGAATTGTCCACAAACCGCTAGTTCGTTTGACAGCCATGGGTTTCTATTAAAATTTCTTTACTCATCTTATGAAATGGCTCCACTTCTCAATTTTTTTGTGTGGTCTTTCTCCATTTAAACCTCTAATCACATCCATTTGTGCCTTGTGCTGGGTGGCTTTCTTTCTGTTCTCTAACTTGTTCACAGGCCTCTCTATAACCGTTTCACCATGCTGGACTTCAGTTAAATTATAAATTATGTGGTTACCCTTTCGGTGCTTACCCCATCTTATTTTTGTAAACCCAGGTTATGTTCACAGATCACTCTATGTGCCAAACACAACTGGGTTCAATTATGGACTGCATTTTAATTTTAAATCTGTGAGATCTCTTTATTTCCTGTTTGGATGTCATTGTATACTTCACTTTGGAGGAAGCAACTCGTATACAGGAGAATAGATCAATGTTCACACATATACTTGTTTACACGGTGCATATATCATGTCAGATAGGTGTGGAATCGAAGAATCCAAGTTAAGCACTAACTTTGAATCCGACTTTTGGCCTTGTATGAAATTTGCTAATTCAAACTATAGTTCCCAACTTCAGAACTCATAACGTCAACCGAAGGGTACTTCAAGTCAAAGCGTATCACTGATATTGCTGCACTGGGTTTACACAAAATTTAAAGTAGATCTAAATCTCTTTGTAACGACTCTAATGAGATTAGTTTTTACTAATTCAGAGTTGGTTTTTCAACAGGTATGGCTCTGTACCTTGCCCAAGAAGTAATTGACAATGCTTTTGCTGACCTTAAGGATTGTCCTGGGGATGGGGCATTATCATCTAATCTGTACTTGTCAAAATCAACTTGTGAAGCATCATACCAAAGTTTCCACAGAAAAAGGAAACATGTTTCTGGGACACCAATGGAGCAGCCAAATGGGGTTAATATCGGAGCTGAGGCACTGAACAGAAAAATGCAATCTCCTCTTTCTGTTAAGATAGGTGCACTAAAAGCACTAGAATCTCTCTTGACTGTGGTGCGTATAAATATACTATCAGAAGTTTTTTTCCTTGTACTCTTTTATGGTAGATGCACCTAAAGCAGTCTCAATTTATGCTCATCTAGCATCAGCAGGCTCAGATATCCCCTTATTAATAATATGGCTATAACCATGAGTATTCGAGGTGTGAATGAATCTACAAGTCCTGTTAAACATTCAAACAACTCGGAATCTTCATCAGGTTGTTTTATATTCTTATATTCTGATTTTGGAGCTTCGATGTAATTAGTTTTACACTCATTGTCATTGTTATTGAAAAAAAACTGCTAGAAGCATGAGCATATTTCACATTGATGACAAAAAAAATACCAAGGTGTGATTGTGTTTGCTACTCGGATTTAGAGATGAGAATAGGTGAGTCCAAAGCTAACTCTTGATCCATCTTATTCAAAAATTTGAAATAGGAAGATAAAAATTTTATTTTCAATTCAAATTTTTTAATAGGACGGCCAAGTACCAGCCCTTGGACCCACCGATTCTTATCCCTACTTGGAATCAATCACCCATTAGGTGATTGAGGATGTGGTTCGTAGAATCAATGGCGGATGTGCAGATGGTTAAAGTCAAAAAGTGTCCTTAGAGTTTTATGTGATCTTAGAGCATCCATGTGATTGAATGACTAATTCATTCAATAGTTACACAACAAGCAATGCTTTATGGCCCACAATGTAGGTCAACTAAAGGTAAAAGATGTACAAAATGAGTGTAACGGAAATATGATTTTTAAAGTGGATGAGTGGCAATATAGTAAAAGATTGCATTCCATTGTACAGTTAGTTGCTTTAGGGAATCACTATAGTCTATAAGACTAGAAGATAAGAAATGCTTGCATCTTCAAGAAGTTATAATAGAGTAAGGTAGTTTACATTGACTGTAAAATTTAATAGAGGAGGTAGTCCTTGACAGAGAGAACAGAAGAAAGTATATTCATGTAGTGTTACTGCAACATATATAAATTAGGGAATGTTCCCTCTGACTGAGTCATCTCATATATTTTTGTTAATTGTTGTTTGGCATGAAGTTAGTTTTAAAGCTACTGTTTTAAAGGCATAATGCTTCAGCTATTCTATTGATTTAACCCAGAGCTTTAGATTTCTTATGATCTAGAAAACATTTTCATAATGAAAGCACTTAGCATTTTGGAATATTTCGCAGGGTGGTTCTTTGAGATCAGAGTGTTGGCGATCCAATGTAGATTCCCTCCTTATAAATGTTGCAATGAATGCATGTGGTGTTGGATGGGCTAGCGAAGAAAAGTATCCCAATTTAAGGGATGAAAGACCGGTCTCTCGGGCAGATTTTCAGCTTGCAGCATTAGAAGCATTGTTGGCATCGCTTCTTTCCCCAGCACATGTTCGGCCGCCATATTTATCTGAAGGCCTTGAACTTTTCCGCAGAGGTACAACTCTTTTAACATGTTCAAGGTTCGCAACAACCATTTTGATAAAGAAACTGATTCCTGGTTTGTGCCAATTTTGTTAGATGAGTGTTATGAAAACACTCAAGAGGTTTCATGGCCTGTTGGCATCAGGCCAGGGAGTGGGACTCACTCATCTAATCAAATTGTGGTTCTTGGTGATATCGCCATCCCAATCATTTAGTTTTTCATATAAAAATCTGCTTGATCTACAATTCTGCTTTTCTTTTGTGAAGTCTGTCAGGTTAGCATTTGGAACATATATAAGATATTAACATGTTCCTGCCAAATAATTTGAAGTCCTCCCTCTCAATGGATGTTCTATTCAGTGTTTTGTCCTTAATTTCGTCTCATGCTGGGCCAGTTACATTCCGTGAGTTTTTACCCCAGAAATGGGCTCAAGTAATTCTACTTAAAGAAAAATAGAAATAGGTAAAGGATTAGCAGTGTTAATCGCTATTAATTCTGTTTGCGGCCGTCCTTGGTTATTTATCAGTAGTTATGTGGTCAAAAGACTCAAAACTGTTATTATTATCACCAATTTCTTTCTTTTCTATCTGGGGTACTGATTCTTCTCCAGTCTAAACTAACGTACAAGTCTATTAAAAGATTCCCAGAACCAGAAAATCAAAACTAAGTGATCCATCTTGTAAATTTTGTCTTTCCTATTCATCAATTGCCACATTAAATTCAAGAAATATTTGACACCTTTTGAATTATTGTAAGTACTAGGCCTTGATGTTCTTATTTATTCATAAGTTAAGCACTGGTTTTATAGATTAACTATGTATCTTATGGGTCAATTTATGTTCGGATTATCAGTTTCCAATTTTCCATGGTTGCGAGTCCCTCTTGGTTTTGTAAATTGTATATATATAAAACACATCCTAAAGCTCACATCAAAAGCATACACTGATCTGTTCATATACTCATTAAAGAACCATGTCAAACTGTATGTTGTTTCTTTGGGGGTACAGTTGATTTGATGACCCTTGCATTTACTTGCGCTCTTTTCCCCTTGTCTGTTACTATCAAGGTTTACATAAAGTTCAAGGTGTAAAGTTTTTCATTGAATGTGGAGCCTTCTTTTTCCCCTATAAAACTTTATGTAAAAATAAGGGTTAGCTAGACTATTTATTATGTTTTTATTTTTTTTGAACTAGTGCTTGATTGATCAGTTGATTTGTGTTCACAAACATCTTTTAGGGTTTTAGCTGTCCCAGTACCACTTTTTTGGCAGTACCACTCTTGTCATTTCTACTGCTGTTCTTACGCCCATTCCTGGAATACCGATAGCAGTAATGTTGGTGATATATTCGTAGAAATATGTTAAGCTCATGTACAATATCAATAGTTAAAATAATTTATAATTAACCATTTATTCCTCCTACAAAAAGACTAGTTATGATTACTTTTGAAGTTCACGAGAATAATTATAAACTGCTCTAACTTTATCTCATATCCAATATGAAACTATTCCAAGTTAGGAGCATACGTTCTCCCCCAGTTTAGCATTTGACATTCTTGTCAGAGGGGTACAGTGAGTCAGTTTAGCATTTGACATTCTTGGCAGAGGAGTAAAGTGAGTCAATAATACACTAACACTTCACTGGGCGATGTTTGATTCTTGAGATGACTCCCACAGATTCAAGAAGTCATCCATACCATAGGCGTGGCACTTTATTCCATGTACCACTTATTTCCACTTGACACTTAGTTCTGTATACTTTTGGCTGATAAAGACTCTGACACCACTTGCAATGCTTCTTGACCGGAATACGGGATAGCGAAAATGCTGGCAGTATATCCATAGGAGTATGCTAAGCCTTTTCATACAGTATCAATAACTAAAAAAGTTCATAATTAACTACGGATTCTTCACTCGAAATGGGTGCTTATGATAAGCAACTGATTCTATAACTATAATATTGGTTCTAATCATGTTTTATTTTGGATAAAAAATTAATAAGGTTACGTTGAAATCGTGGTTTGAATTATATTTATAAATAGTTTTGTATCTGGCATTGATATTTTTTTAGCATCATTTTATACATTTATTTCTTAGTAAATAATGAATGAATCTGATGGTTATACCATGCTGATGTTGTATTAGCGAATCAAGTGTGGCTATACACATGAATAGAACTTTGATAGCCCATAATTACTTAATTTTCTCTTAACATAATTTGTCGTGTCTGTTTACTCCCCAATCAATATTTGCTTGACATTGTTTTTTTTTTTCCCCCAGGGAAGCAAGAAACCGGAACGAAGGTTGCTGCATTCTGTGCTCATGCCCTCCTAGCACTGGAGATTCTCATCCATCCACGGGCACTTCCACTCGTGCATGCTCCCGTCACCGACACCTCAGCACTTGATGAGCAACTCATCCACAATCACGAAAACCTTAACGTGTCCATCAATGACCTGTATGATGACGATGATGATGACCTGTATAATAGTTGGCTCGGTGATGAACCTAGAATGGAGGATAACAATGCTGCTACTACACACATCGAGAATCAAGAGCAGCCTATGGAGGTAGCTGTCATGGAAAAGAATTCAGTAGATGAACAGGTAAGAGGCGATACAGATGCAGAAGCGAGTCAGGCAAACATGCACACTGCTGATGTAGAGATGGCATCTGCAGATAGAGACGCTAACATCGACACTCATCAAGAGCCAGCATCAGGTAACGTACCTGAAGTCGATAAGGAAGATTTGAGATTTACAAGCGGACCATCCCACAACAGCGGTCTTGGCACACCATCAAACTTGATGTCTGGCAGCAGCAAGATAGAGCCAGGCATACTTATCGGCAGTACCTCTGAAAGCGTGGGTGTATTGTTTAAGGACCGGGAGGGAACGGATTACGATTCTGACTCGTCATCCATCGGCTCGTTGCCGGAGATAGTTGCTGGGGATCCTGATTCTGATGATTAAACTGTTTTGTTGGAGGTTTTGTAATTTATGTAGTAGTGTTACAGCGAGAACTTTCAGAGTTGCAATATTGCAAGGCCAAGCCTTGTGGTGAAGTTGCTTCAATTTATCTATAGTATCTGATTAAATATCTCTTGGGGGAATATGAAATGCAAGATGAATATTGTTGTTTATTGCCCGTATCAGATGTGTATTTGGTACGATTATTCTTGAGTTCACATACTTCTACAGTCAATGGACCGTAATCTTCTGAGGTTTTATATGCTTTTTTTGTTAGTACTTGTGTCTGCACAACCTAGCTTAGCCCGCTATACTTGTAGAGCGCTAATTCTATGGGTGAGCATCGGTCAAGTCGATTTGATTTTGAGCAAAAAAAAAAAAAAGTTTGATTTTGAGGAAAAAAAAAAAAAAGGTTAATTATTCACTTAACATCGATATCTTAACGGTGTCAGTGTTTGGAGCACGTGATGTGCACGTATTATAAAAAATCTTAAATATCCCTGTTTCTCCTCCATCTTTTATCATTCTCCTAATAATCCCTCTCAGTCATCGTGCTCCTCTCTCTCGCTCCTCTCTCTCTCTGCTTCAGCAGCTGCAGCAGCAAGCTTGCTGCTCTTGCATGAGAGAGAGGGAGGGGGGAGAGAGAGACACTAGATAGAGAGAGAGAGAGAGAGGAGGGGAGGAGAGAGGGGAAGAGAGAGAGAGACACGAGAGAGAGAGAGAGAGGGGGGGAGGGGGGAGAGAGAGAGAGGGGGGGAGGGGGGAGAGAGACATGAGAGAGAGAGAGAGGGGAGGGGGGAAAGAGAGGGAGGAGGGAGAGGGAGGGGGAGAGAGAGAGAGAGGAGGAAGGGAGAGAAAGGGAGTGGTGTACTGACTTAAAAAATTGAGTGGATAAAATAAGTATACGATAAAAAAAGTGCACTTTAGTATAAAAGAAAATAATAATAACTAACTGTGTCAACTAACAGCTGTAGCGGTTTAGAGGGTTTAGAGAATTTTTTGAGAGTTTCAAATTTTAGAAGGTTTTAATTGACAAACCCCCATATTACATGAGGTCTGACTGCAATTAACCCAAAAAAAAAAAAAAAAAAACTATCGAAAACCGAATACAAAAATAAAATAATAAAAACTCATACGCTTCAGTTTTCTCAATTAGTTCCAGTGAGTCGATAGACCAACAAGTTGCAGGAGCAACACAAGTGAACAATGGTAGCTAATATCGACATTACATAAACTTTCAAGTCAAGCTGATTGATAACATTGGTAGCAAGGCTAGAAACGCACAGAGTGCAGATACTGAGTGAGCACATTGAGGTGCCTACCAACTTTAGCATCTTGTTAGAAGTCTGTACATGATGAGGGTCTTCGGGGGTGGTGATCGAACGAACTAGAGATGAGGAAGAACAGTCGATAAATTCTCTAGGTGCTCTCCTCTGTCTCCTCTATGTCGTTGTCAAGTGATCTGCTTACGAGATCCTGAGCTTCTGAAAGCGGGGATCCTCCTGCATCTGCAGCATATAGAATCTTCTGGATTGCTCGCGTCATCTGAAAGAAAACCGAAAAATAAGTAGGAGTCAATTCAATCTATGTTGGCCAAATGCACACTATAAAGAGAATAATAATGCTGATCTTGTGTCTGTTATTGAATTCAAATGAGGCACTAGTGCATTTTTTCACAGAGAAAGCAGAAAAACTATATAACGAAGTGTATGAATGATATTGATTTTCACTCTCTTAACGTGTACACACCACTTAACTGCATATCATCCAGCAATCACACCAACAATCCACCATTCCAATGTGAGTGCCACATGATGATGGATAATCAACTCGGATGGGACGGGCATAGGCAGTCAGGGGAAGAGAGGATCCTAGATAGACCTGCTTGGGTTTCTTTGTCTACTCTAAATTAGAACGAAAAAGAAGCGTGCAACTTTACCTAGGAGATGGAGGCAGCGGGAGGGTTGGTGGTTATAATGGCCCAGCAATGCGACCTTAAAACAGCCAATAGGGGTGGACCATCGCAAGAGAAGTACAAGCAACTCAACTCCCTCACAAGGCTTATGCAGGAATTTATTTCTTAGGAGTTACTGATGCTTCGATGATAGGCTTACAAATCTATATGATGTTCAGAAATATCACAAGAAAGTTGTTTTTTAGACAGCAAAACAAAGCAACAGCAACTAACAACTAAGCCTTTTATCCCAGATACTTGGGGTAGACTATATTTAAAAAAACTGAAATGGATATATTTAAGAAGATGAAAAGAAAAGAATTTCTGCAAAATGCTACTTATAAGAAAGAAAAAAAAAACTACCATAGGAAGCAAAAGTTTGAGAACAAGAGATGCAGATCTCATTTTGACTGAAAGTAAAGAAGAGTTGTCTATAGAGGAACAGTTAGTACTGTTATGATGTATTCACACATCACCTTAGCTTTTTTTCACTCAAGAAACTAACCATCAACTGACATTTAGCAATAGGAAACAAAAGCTTCAATGCAAAGAAGTACTGATCTTAAAATTCAGCAAAAACTCGTTTCTATGCCATTCTACTACTTGCCAAAAGAACCACGGGGGGTACAATTGGTCCCGAGTTGCACTAAAAGCTTTATTATTATCTAGCAGATTCGTCTATAAATAGAACTTGTGCATAAAAATGTTCATACAAATTTCACAGAAATATGGTCATATCAAGACCTTTTAAAAGGATACGCTAATTCAATATTTTTTTTTATAGAGAATTGGTATTATGCTAAACCAGTAGCATGAAGATGTCTGTATCACCATTCAATAGTTTGAGAAAATAATAAATTCACAGTGGTAGAGGAGACAGAACTGGACCATTGATATTAAATACAGTTATAAATGACAGAACTACTTACAGGTAAATACTCCACTTCAGGTCTCTGGCAAAGTATTTCCACATCACGCAACTTGGCAAAGTAGAAGTCCCTTTCTTTCTCCATGTTAATCAAAGCTAGTTTGAGATCTGCCATCTTCATAATTTGGAAACAAAATTTACATTGGTTGCTGGCACATTGCTAAAACACAAACATACAAGTATTTTGAACATTGAAGTTGCTCTGGAGTGAATATGTATAGATATTTTATAAATAAACAACTTGAGAACCAGGATACTGATGAAATCAAGATGGCTAATACTTATTAGATTTGGATATAGTAGGAGAACAGGATATAGTAGGAGAACAGGACACACTGCTATAATCTGCTTTATGTTAGCCAGAAAGTTTCAGCAGCATATGAAGCCAACATTTTTGAGTTTGAAGAAAGTATGACGAGTTTACAAGCATTAGGAGTTACAGTTCTTTCAGAAAACACAAATCTCTAGGTCAAGAAAATAGTTAAAGTAGAATTTTAGCATAAACGAGGTATTACTTCACTAGAAATTTAGCTTAAATGAGAAAATAAATGTTTAAAATGATAGTTCAGTTTATTGTTGGTAATACCTTATGATAGAGTTCTTGGATTTGGCCAGCATAAATTTCCTCATTAATAGCTGGAGAAGCTTTGCCTTGCTTGGCACCTGAATTAAGAGAATGGTACTTGTAGTACTCGGTATGAAAGTGGACATAACTATAAGGTCCAAACAGAAAAAGCAAAGTAACTGCAAGAAGAGGTACACACCATCTGTAGAACCACGATTGGGCAGACTATTAGCTTGCAATGATTTGGATAACTTGTTAGAACCCTTCCGTTCTTTCCCTCCCTTGCATCTTCTCTCCACAGGATTATAGTTTCTGAAACCAACTTCAAGCTATTATCAAAAAAACAACTTCTGAATAGATTTTCGAGTGTAAAAAGTAATGGCATACTCATTCATAATTCCATTGGTGACGGAATCACAATAGCGCTTCAGCCACTGTAGGAATTCCAAGTTGTCCAGTGGCCGTCCTTTAACTAGTTTATTGACTTCAATATGCTATAAAAGAACCCAAACAGAGAAACAAAGCATCATATTGTCAGGAAAAAAGATAAATAATCTCTGCATATGAATTACATGTTTGTTTAAGCAAAATCACTAAGCAAAGGGATAAAACTAAAAGTGCACATGTTGAGGCAGAGAAATACTACCTCATAAAGTTTTAAACTAGTGGGATTCTGTTATGTAACTTCAACCATTTAAACACATACAAGCAACAGAAAAGATGTTAACATGAGAATGACTTACCATGCAAAACATGATTGACTGGTCATGTCAATTTACTGCATTTGTTTTATAAACAACTGTTATCAATTAGTGGGTTGATTTACAAACTTGGGAATGAATTAAGAACTTAACACCTCACTCCAGGAAGGAAAAAAAAAGACAAAAATTATAGTTCAATTATACATAGGGCAGTTACAGATACAATTAGAAAGAGTCAAAAAGATCATGTACAAGGGACCTAAGCTAATATGGTATTGTATTCCTTTTGTGCACGGTGCAACCGTGCAAACAGAGAAGTACATAAAGCAAATTTCTAAAGTAAAAACATGTGAATTCAACAGAGATTTGCTTTTATCAAAGACTACCAGAAAGATTGTTAATGTTTTTTTTTCCCTTTCAAGAGACACATAAGTGCAAAATAAAGGAATACAAATAGAAGGGAAAATAAAATATAACATGCATATGCCAGGTTATTTTGTCTCACACTGCAAAGATAGTGAATCAAATATGCAATACCATTGAGCTTTCTTGAATGTATGCACTTTAAACGTCGTCACATTTCAGGTGTCAAGTTGGAATGGAGCCCTTTCAAAATACTTTTCTAGAAACCAAATTCCACACCCTTACCATATTCTGTTCCTGAACAAAGGACATAGCCAGGCAACCCACCCATTACTACTGAGCCAGGCCACAATGGTTCAATTATTGGATTATATACTGGAGCCACAAAAAATATAATGATCTGTGGCTGCTATTTCTTCTATACTTTGCATTAATTATTTATTTTCAAAATATTGATATTGATGCTAGACGAAAGATTTCTTCTACCAAGTTCCATGAAGGAATGAACCAACTTCCCGCTGTAAATACCTTTGCACTGAAGTCGGCGCTCTGTAATTTCTTATTCTTATAAGTTTTTCTTTCTTATATTGTTAAAGAATGATTCTAGGAAGCAAAAAACGAGACCCTTGATTGACCTGTATGTTTCTTCTTCTCAAACAAAGATGCTTTGTCATGAATAAAGACAATGAGAGTTGTATGTAGTATGTACTTTTCTTTACATACTCAATTGTTGCAGTGCACAAGAAATTGCATGTACTTTTTTCACATTCTTGATTGTTGCAGTGCATAAGACCTTTCCAACTCTCAAAGAAAGATAGGAAATAATAACCATTTGGAAGTCTTATGTCAGAATGTTGAAAGAGCTTATGCTGTTGAATTTTTTTTTTTTTAGTTTCTCCATATCCAGAGAAAGGAATTTGGTAGAAGGAAAAAGATATATAGGCATCTTAGGAATCTGGATATTTCTGGAACAAAAGATCACTCTGTCTGATTTTCTGGTGATAGTGTCCTCAAGAACACTACATAAACTTTTTCGTATGGTCTGTTTAGAGGAGTTTAAAAAGCTGTTGCTGATGATATAAAAAGCAGTCTCTAGCTTGCACCAACCTATTTCAATAGCACCATGAGTCAAAATCCATGTTTCTAAAGAACCTCGTCCCAAACCCCCACAACAAACCATAACCCAAACACCACAAACACCACACAAACCACACCAACAAAAAAAAATACCCACCCACAAAAAAGAAGGATTACAATCCATCAACTCTCATATATCTTCCAAACTTTATTTGAGATTCATAAAAGAATTATAGTGTCATGGAAAAGAAGTCTATCATCCTGGATGCATGCAGATGAGAAAAAAAAAAGAGAAAGCTGAAACATAAGTTTTATAAACTGCAATTGTAGTTTATGACAAAGTACAAAGAAAATGAGCCTCGAACAAGGTAAAATAATCATCAAAGCATGAAGTAATGGCATAATAATAACAGTCTCTTTCAATGCACATATACATAAAACTACCTTTTGTATCTTCAGCTTGTTGAAGACTTCTTGCAGAAGCTTGTAATTTTGAATCATGTCATATTCCGTCTTTGCATCAAAATTGACCTAAAACCCAAACGAAATTTATCTGCACCATTGATAACATGATATTCAAACTAAACATGAGGACAATAAAAAAATAAATGAGTTACCTTGTGCATTGGAACAATCCCAGGATGGACGATATCCATCATTTGGCACTGGACAGCACCAGATGCTGCCTGCATTACAGTTATTATGAGATCAACAACGAAACTACTGACTTTTCTCATGCAGTAAAAAACTATAAAGGTATTAGAAATGAATATTTTGACACTATTAAATAATATGATCCCAAGTCAAACAGTCTCAATACATATTCCCTAATAACTTCACCATTAATTGGGTGGATAACGGAAATGGGGAAAGAGATTCCTCACTAGGACATGCCTAGAGCCCTCTCAGCAGGTTATACAGACCAAAATTGGATGAGATTGAGGTTTGTTGTAAGAACTAAGAACAAGCCCACTATTGCTTGAACTATCAATAAAATTTCAAAAGCCACACTTTCCATTAGTCACGAAGATATCCATTCAATATCCAAAAAAATCATGTTGCACCCATCATTCCAACACTCGCTGATCATTTGCCTCCTACATTCCCAACTTACATCTAAGTAAAATTCAATCAAACAGCATCTCTGATTCCTTTGTCGAAAGAAAACAACTAAGAAAAGCAGCAAAAGCTACATTAATTCAAAACTGTGAAGAAGGAGCAAAGAATATAGGAGCAAGAAGCCTCTTTTATATCCAAAATGTACAAAAAATTTCTTTATGGACAACTACACTGGAACAAAATTTCAATTCTACCTTCAAAAGTCAATCGAACTCAGAGAAAGTAATGTTTCGTTCCAAAGATCAACCATTCCTTTTCTTAAAGTTTTCAATTCTACCAGCCCATCTACAATCTACCTATGATCTAGAGTACGAACACAAATCCCTATTCCCAAAGATTGCTTAGAAACAAATTCAATATTTGCACAATTTCATTCCCACACTCGCATATTGATTCTATATTTTCTACACCACATGTGCCACAAAACTAAAGCCACACTAAAATCCCAAAACTCTAATGATTGTCACCGGAAAAGCTCCAAGAGGCATAAATGATAAACAACATTCCAAAATATTAAGATTTGGTTGTAAAATGCTAACATTTTCAGACAATTTTATATTTTTAGCTAGTAATTTCTGAATTTATCAAACAGCAGAAGAGAGGCTATTCATCCCTAAAAATAAATTTAAAAATGTAGAAAATCCCCTCCCTTCACCAAACGAAACTTTTAACAAAAAGGTAAATTGACAACATTAAGTGCTAAATTTATAGAAAACATTAGCTAAATTTCTAATCTCAAGAAAAAAAAAATTTAACCAAACCACAAGTCAAATATATCGAAACCCTAGAAAAAAAAGAACTACTTTTTCAAAAAAAAAAAAAGAGGAAAATGTTGCAATCAAATCACATTGTTCCCCACTAAATTTATCCATTTCCTCTCTATCAATTCCACCAATAATCGATCGAAAAGAAAAACCCTAAATCGTACGGGAAAAAAAAAGCCATAAAATTGCGTTCACCTCCTCGATGCGCGAGAGGCTGAGCTGGAGGGTGTCATTAATCCACGAGAGGATCTCGTTCCTCCCGACGAAGTACGCGCCGTCCATCATCCCGATCGCCGCCGCCGCCGCCGCAGCCATTCTCCGATCGATCCAACGGCCCCGATCGAGCAACGCCGCACTCTCTCTCTCTCCTCTCTCTCGACGCTCGACCCGGGAGATTCTAGCTTTAAATTTGGGTTAAAATGGGGGGGGGGAGTAATTAGTAATTTACAATGGCTCTCGTCACCAGATGGTAACGTTACCGCAACCCTTTTTGCAATCTCATTGGCGTACCCACCCCGCTTCCTTGGGCCGCGGTAACGGGATCCCCTCCCCGTGCGTGGGGTCCACATTCGTCCGTTGGTTTTTCATCTGAGCTGGTAATTTTACTAATTAATCGCATTAAATTACGTTAGCCCATTTAGCCGCTACATGAACCCGCCCAGCTCGTACGGGCCCAGTCCAGCCTGCTTGGCTTCTCACGCGCCGGGCACGTGAAGGTTTGTGGCAGATCTTAGGCGTGGATTTCATTCAGAAGAGTTTTCCGCCGTTCAAATTCTCAGTTCGATTTTCGATAAAAATTTAATTTGGATAATATTTTCAAAGCATATTAATTTATATTAGGGGTATTTACAGACCTGTCCCTTATTTATAAATTATAATTTAGTCCTCAAATCTTCATATTTAGTATTTACTTTCTAAATCCTTTAAATTACTATAATTTAGTCCCTCAGTTTATATTTTTTACTACAATTTAGTCCTTCAGTTTATATTTTAACCCGATTTTTCCGTTTTACCTTTAATTTTCTTCACTTGATTCCCTTTCCTTCATCATTTCTCTTCTTAATTCTTATTGGAATCCCTCTTATTCTCCTCTTCTCTCTCTATTCATTTATTAGGTTATCCCTTTTTATATTGAAATCAAATGTATTAAATGTAGAAATGAATTTATTCAATATATAGAGGAGAACCCAATAAATGATTTTATATTGAGACTTAAAGATTTAATATATTTAGTGGAGAATAATATATTTGGTTTCAATATAGAGAGGGAGAACTCAATAAATGAATAGAGAAAGAAGAGGAAATCCAATAAGAAATAAGAAGAGAGGAGATTAAGTGAAAGAAATTAAGAGTAAAACAAAAAACTCGGGCCAAAATATAAACTGTGGACTAAATTATAGTAAGTTAAAGAATTTATGGGACTAAATTCTAAATATGAAAATGTAGAGGACTAAATTATAATTTATTAAGATGTATAGACCAGACCTGTAAATACCCCTTTATATTAATAAGCAATTAAAACATTAAATAATTTTTTTTTAATAATAATAGCCATGTTTAAATGAGATAAGTTGATATGTAATGTTATTTAAAAAAACATTAATAGTCTATCTAAGAAATTTTATAATCATAGATAAATTTAGGATCCATATCCGCATTCTACATTTAGATTGAAACGTTAAAATTGGTTTCAAATTAGGATCGAGTTAGTTTACTTTGTTTGTTAATCCTAAATTAACAGAAATAAATTACGGGCCCCCTTTAGCTTCTACAAAAAAGCCAGCCCTACTCGTTTGGGCCTAGCCCAGGGTGATGGGCTTCGCTTCGCACGTGCATATCACGTGAGCCTTTTGGGGCTATATAAATTCGACCGCTGCCCTAGGGTTTTATCTTCTTCTCCTCTCCTTTGGTGGCCGCAGTGATAGAGAGAGAGAGAGAGAGACGTCGAGGTCTTGAGAGAGTGCTGATCTCCGTGCACCGCGTCGACAATGGTGCACGTGTCTTTCTACCGCAACTGTAATCAACTCTCTCTCTTTCTTTCATCTCTTAGATTTAGCTTTCGATAAATCGTTTTCCTTTTTTATTTTTAAAATTAAATTTTGATCTACTTAGGATTTGGTTGATTATGTTGAAAGTTGGCAGCTTTTTTCATGTTTAGGTTGAAAATTTGCTCGATAAGGTATTTAAGGATTCTGATTCAAAAGTTTTTGGAGTGTTTGGACTAAAGATTTGATGCTAAGATTACTGAAATAGGATCATAAGCTGATTTTATTTTTTTTATTTACTGTTCGCTGTTGAAACCATGTCGTCAGTATAAATGGTTTGATTTCTGATTCGATAATTTGTAAGTTGCTTTTCCTAGTAATAGTAATAAGTTGACGTCATATCGGTGATCTTAGCATTGGTATGTGCTTCTAGGACTTATAGATAATGGTTTATAATTTCACTACCTTTGAAGAAAAGTTTCCCTGATAAAAATTGTTTTTTTTTTGTTTACTAAATTAATGTGCCATCAAAATTTTTCTAGTTAAAATGCGGCTTTGATAATTTTGTTTTGGTCACAATAAACTTGTGATTTATTGTCAGATGGAAATATATAAGTATTCATAATAAGTTTAAAAAATTTACTATTTAATTTTCACAGTTAATATTTGGTGATAGGCAGATGTATTGGTATTTCTATTGTTGAACTTTTTTAATTTAATTTTAAAAAAGATGTTTTCTATTCTTTGGGGAAAAAAGAAATTATTTCTTAGCTATATTTTTTTTGTTTATTTAGACGGGAAAACCTTTAAGAAGCCCCGTCGTCCCTATGAGAAGGAACGACTTGATGCTGAACTGAAGCTTGTTGGGGAGTATGGCCTTCGCTGCAAGAGGGAACTCTGGAGGGTGCAGTACGTTCTGAGTAGAATCCGTAATGCAGCGAGGCAGCTCCTCACCCTGGATGAGAGGGACCCGCGCCGTATCTTTGAGGGTGAGGCTCTTCTTCGCAGGATGCACAAGTATGGGCTTCTTGATGAGGAACAGAGCAAGCTCGATTATGTCCTTGCTCTGACTGTTGAGAACTTCTTGGAGCGCCGTCTCCAGACCCAGGTTTTCAAGTCAGGCATGGCTAAGTCGATTCACCATGCCCGAGTCCTTATTCGCCAGCGCCACATCAGGTAATGCTTGAGAATTTGGTTTATTTTGTGTAGATAGGTGTTTTTCATTCAATATCAGTTGTGAGAAGTTTGATGACTAGTATTCTTTAAGCTTGAGTTAATGTTTGTCTTTTTTATCTTTGAGTAGTATGAATGATTTAATAGCGGCCAGAATTGAACAGCCCTTTAATCTTACACCTGATCTTATTATTATGTGTAAGAAGATGCTAACAAATCCCGCATCTTAGCTGTCTATACGAGTGATGACTTGTTGAAGGTCAAATCTTCATTTGCCAAACATAAATATCTATATGTGCCATGTTTGTTTTCGAAGCTTTTTTGATGTGGAGTCTTATGGCATGTTGGGTGGCAGAACCTTTTTCTGTAATCATTCTAGTTCTAAATCCTATTGTCAAACTGATAAGGACAAAAGTGACCTAGAATATGTGATGAACTGCTTAAACTGTCTTTAATTACTTTCACTGCAGTCAGAAAATAAATTATTTTATAATTATCTTAAGGATATATTGGAGTGGATGTCTTCCAATTGTTAATTTTTTCTTTTGGATTATAATGAAGTTCGTCACAAGTAATATAAACATAAATTTACTGCACAAGTGGAGGAATAAATATAATAATAATGTTTTTCAACTGGATATAATTACAACTAAATTGCACTAAACTACCTAGACTTAATATAGTTTTGCACTAAACTACCCTAAACTTTCAAAATAACAATACGCTACTACAAACTATTCATAGTATATTGCTATTGGACTTATAGTTTGTGGTAGTTTCTTTGGAATTTAAGTTCATGGTATTTTATTTTAAAAGCTTTGAATTTCATGGTATTATATTAAAAAACCTTCAAGATAGTTTATAGTGAACTAAATAGTTCATCGTAGTTTATTGTGGCTTTAAAATTTTAAGGTAGTATAGTGCAAAACCATATAAGGTTTATGATAGTTTAGTGTAATTTAGCTTATAACCATAGCTATTTTCTGTGAATTTATAATTAAAAAATAGGTTTCCTAACTCTTAGAAGTCTTTTGAGTCTTAATGATTATCCTTTCCTTTGGTCTGGCTTGTTTTAATTAGTTTATATTTCACTGTTTTTAGTTATTATATTTAGAGTTGTATGATCTTTACAATTCTATGTCAAGTGCTGATTATTTTGGAAGAAAGGGTGAGGATACCTGTTTATTTAATTCTTATGGCCCTACCTTCTACTTCTTCCTTTAAAATATCTTCTTTATGCAACCTGTTTGTCGACTTCTTGGTTTGCTGGGCACAATGAGGAAATGAAGTTATTCTTATACAAGTTCAGTGAACAATGAGTAACACTTTGAAGTCCTTTTCATTCTGAGTGTCCAATAATTTCTTTCTTCTTTATGTTTGAAATTTATATTATAATCTATTTGTTCATGCCTATTACTCTGGGATCTCACTTATGCATAATATTTTGTTCCTTTAACCTCAATGTTTCAATTGATAATTACGTTGTTTATATATCAAGTTTCATAAATGAACGTTGCTTCAACAACCCCCCTCCCCCTTCCCCCCGTGCCGAAAAAACAACAAACCCATTCACCCACCTAAGTTATACCACTACTTTCCCTTTGCATCATGATCATCTGCTTCTCTCCTCTTCTTTGATTCAGAACTGTATACCTTGTTTTGTTTAGAGAACTGTTGGATCTGGTGCTAAATCGTTAGTTTGTGTCCTTATACAAAGGTAAGACAATGCTCTCATGGACACAACACACTGGACATAACACATTTACACGAGAGAAATCCTAAAAAATACATAGGAAATGTGTGTTGGCTGCCCAACATGGACATGGCCTTACAAAAGTGTTCGTGCTTCATGGGCAATGTTGATATATTGATTTTAAGAAATATCATGTGCATCTAACTTTAGAATACTGAAAGCTATCAAATGTTTCTGTTTATTCACTCATTGGTGGATTGTTTAGCTTTCATAAGGAACCAAAATTGATTATTACTCCAAATTTAGTCTTCTTATAGGTTACTGGTTATTGTGAATGCCCTCAGGACAGTATATTGTAGCTGTTAATTTTTGTTAATAAATGTCCTCAGTTTAATTATTTTTTACCTAATTTTTTTTTTTTTTAAATCTTGTCTTGTCCTCTATCTTATATTTTCTTTATACTCTGATATAGTTGTTCTATCCTCAATGGACTGAGGGAAGAATAAACTATTATTTCCTTGTATAATATTAATTTATCCGTTGATTATAGATTTTTTTTTTTAGTTTTATTCTTCATCCTTTTGTTTTTGCCTCTTTACACTATGGCTAGTTTGCTGAAGTAAAACTGCATTTTCCCTAAATATTTGCAATATTCTTTTGTCAAGTTCCTGCCTATTTGCCATCCATCCTCGCATATTTATCTTCAATTTGTTTTGCCGGAGTCAGATGTTTGCTTTTTAGAACAAGTAAAAGCGACCAATTTTAAGTTTAAATTTCTTTTGAATATATCGAAACTCATTGGGGACGCAAGCTCTTGATATTTGATTTATAATCCAACTCTCCAGGAGTTTTTGGTATTTCATCAGATTCTCCTAAGATGTTTTGCCTGACCTAGTTTAACTCATTGTCCAGGTATGAGATATTGATATAATGAGTTGTCACGCTTGTTCTTACATCTATTATCAAAATTACCTAATCTTTGCAAGAAAAAATTGCAGAATCATACTTTCTTTTTATTCTGAATGGTTTTTTTTTATGTTTATTGATTAAATATTTTTCTCTTATAACGGTTTTATAAACTTAGCACTGCTAATAGGCTGTTATTACTTGTTGTTTCTTCTGATAGTTCTTGCATACGGGTCATCATATGAACTCAGACATCTTCCAGTTTATTTTCTTCTTCTATATAAGTGGCTTGTATACTATATTGGTTTCTTTGATTCTCTCTTATTTACGCAAAAAGTGTTCATCCATGTGATGAGTCTTGGATTTATTTCTCACGACGGTCATCTGAAGCACAATTTATATTGTGTTTAAGCTGATGCAAACATCCTATTTCTCTGATGGTGATACTTTTGAGATGAGGTTATCAATAAAAATATTCTGTCATATATTGAAATTTATGATTTCTTTTCCCTGCCATCATGTATAAAATTTGTTTTTTTCCTGAATACTCTTATTACCCATACCCCGTAGGTCGAATATGGAGATGTACCAAAGACAATTCTAACGAGTTACGTTAACACTATACTGTGCAGGGTGGGCAGGCAGGTCGTGAACGTTCCATCTTTCCTGGTGAAGCTGGAGTCAGGAAAGCACATTGACTTTGCCCTCTCAAGCCCATTTGGTGGGGGTCGACCAGGAAGAGTGAAGCGAAAGAATCTGAATGCGGCCAACAAGAAGGAGAAGGGTGGTGACGGTGACGAGGAGGATGAGGATTAAGCGAGTGTTCTTGGGAGTAGTCAACGGTAATATTTTTAGAATAAAAGTGAACAACAACGGTAGTTTTTTATTATTGCTTTTTTATTCCGAACCAAAGCTTTTGCCATTTCGTGCTGTTAGGTTAAGATACTATCTGTCTTGGAGTATCGTTCTTGATTCAGGAATTTGAGTTCTTCGACGTTGGTTATATCATATCTTTCAGAGCATACAGCTTGCCTCTACTACGTCTTCATCTTGTTCTTTAGACATTTGAATCCGTTGTTAGAGAGCTGTCTGTGAGTGAGTTATAACCATTTGATTGATATTTTTTTCTCTCTAGGTTTTATGATATTTTTCTATATCAGTTGCTTTTACCTTCTTGCCAAGCCTAGTTCTCGGATGAGCGAGCGAGAGGAGTGTCAATGATGCTGATACTTGCATGATGCCATCTTTAAAGGAGGGGGGAAAATTTCATGGACAAAGCATTATTATTGACTGGGCTTCAAATTTTTAAAATTTGAATTTACTTCTCCAAATCTTCACATTTTGAATCTAGTCTCGCAAATTCTTGAAGTGATTATGCTACACATTCTGTGTTATTCTTAGCGGGAGTTTCCAAAAGAGCACACTAATTTTTCTAGTGAGCCTTTAGTGTATTTTTAGTCCGGAGTATCCTTAAAAAAGTGGGCTCATTAGAAAAAATGGTGTGCTCCTATGGAAACTCCCTTCTTAGCTGTCGGCGCAGAGTTGGGGAAACTGGTGCTCTGAGATTTGATTCCGTACTTTGCACCAGGAGTGATCATGTCGTGCGAGTAATTGGACCTAATTTGCTCAGCTCGCAGCAACGTAAACTTTTCTTTGTTCGTTATTACAGTGTGTGAGGGTGTAAAGTAGATGCGAGTGCAAATTCCGATGGGTGCGGTAAGAAATAAGTTTAAATTGTGAAAAGAGTAATAGTTACAAAGGCGTATGCCAAATATCAAAATATTAATATTTTCTAATGTCACCCTCTCTTTTCATCTTCAATTTATGTTCTTTTAATATTCGTAAACAAAAAACGAATTTATAAAGTCACTTTTTAAGATTACTTTTTTTGGAAAAGGAAACAAAAAAGCACAAATTATTTTTTTTTCACTAGTCAAACTCAATACATATTTTTGTTAATATTATCCAAATTGAGTTTCTATCTTTGTTAATATTATCCAAATTGAGTTTCTATGATGAGTTGAACTTAGAATCTCTCCTATAAATTGAAGATGAGGTGGTGCAGCATCGGTTTGGATTTGGTCAAAAAAATTCTATCGAAACCCATTAAAAACCGAAGCTGAATTTTCGATTCGTTCGGTTTCTCACTTTTATAGAATCTTAATATTAGTATTCAAAATAACCAAAAAAAAACAATAGCAAATGAATTGAATTCATTAATACAACATTAAATTTGTAATTCCTAAACCTCCAACACCAAATTCTAATAAAACAATCTAAAACCGTAACAACAAACCGATTCAAAGACAAAACGAAAACCCATTTGAAGAATTATTCAAACCTTCAAAAATTTCTTTTGAATAAGTGACTTGAATTCCAAACCTCAGCTCGGCGTATAGAGTGGAAAAAGCCATTTTTACTATCTAAAAATGAAGATCTATCATATACCTATATTTTTTGTGTATGAAATTTATGGTTTCCGTTTGGTGCAAATCCAATCACCTCAATTTGAGATGAAAAGCAATTCCTCATTGGTAGCAAATAGTTATCCATTAAGCGGAGGAAATAGTACTACAAGAAGCAAAGAGCTTATGTTCTCTTTCTTGAAAGAACGGATTAATAAGATCAGCTACCTAGCCAACTTTCATAATTAAATGCTGTCACTGTATGGATAGCCTTTTTTGTTTTGTGAAAAGATCTATTACTGTATAATTGATTGGTAGAGCCAAAGAGAGTGAACTACACAAGTTTACAATAACATTTGATTAAATGAAAGAGGAGGCTCCGGTGTATAGAGAGGACCTCAACGTTTATGAAATAACCATAGAAACGATGGAACCCACTATTTTTTGCTTTTATTTATTTAATATCGTTAGAATTTCTTATTTCTAGGTATTTTACCTGGAAGGATTCAAAATCGTGGTTGGGAAGGTCATAGTAGCAAAAGCCATTGGAATTTCTATTTTATATATCGGAATAATCCGTTTTGTTATTAATTAACGGGGGATAAAAGGATGACTGAAAGAAGAGAAATCAATTAGTTATTCATTCATTAAAGTTTAATTTCATTCAATGACCAGAGTTAGACGAGGATATATAGCTCAGAGACGTCGAATAAAAATTCGTTTATTTGCATCAACCTTTATAGGAGCACATTCAAGACTTACTCGAACCATTATTCAACAGAAAATGAGAGCTTTGGTTTCCTCTCATCGAGATAGGGGCAGGCAAACGAGGGACTTTCATCGTTTGTGGATCGCTCGGATAAATGCAGTGGCTCGTGAGAAAGGGGTATTCTATAGTTATAGTAGATTAATACACAATCTGTACAAGAAGCAATTATATCAAACAAGAATTGTCTTTACATGATTTCCAATAAAATTATGAAATAAAAAACACTTTAAAGTCATATATAGGAATGATTGAAACAGAATTGCATTCCCCGGAGAATGGACTCCGGGAAGATAGAATAAAAAAATAAAGATAAGATAAGTAGTAGAAATAAACGAACATCTTTCAAAAAAGATTTATTCTTTCCCTATTTGATTTGTTGTTTTTTATAACACAACAATAAAATCCGGATTTGAGGCTTTTCGAACAAAACATCAATCTGAGCTTGAATTCCGATTGAAGTTTTGAATGAATGGAAGAATATATCTATTTATTTCTGGTTCTAGGACCGGTAGTTCTAGGGATTGACTCGGCTCTCTCAAACTGTTTTTCGTTATTAAGAAAAGGTAACAAAGATAAAATACGAGCTTGTTTTATAGCAATAGTAATTAATCATTGTTGTTTCAAGGTCAATCTATTCACCCGTCTAGATAATATTTTTCCTTGTTCACTAATAAATCGACTAATTAAACTCATGTTTCTATAATCAATTCGATCCCCCGATTCCATTGGGGGAAAACGCCTACGAAAAGATCGCTTGGATTTACGAAAAGGTTGCTTGGATTTATCCATGGTTTATTCCTTATCTCTAAAATTCTATTTCTTTATTCATTTCAGATCCGACCGAAATAGGTTTTTTTTATATTATATATTTTGATATTATATATATATGTTTATGTTAAGTTCTTCCTTTTCCTGCCCCTTTAAAAGATCAAACACACGTTTGATTTATTTCTTTATTTCCCCATGAATTGTATGCTTGTGACAATATCGACAAAATTTTCTCAAATCTAATCGACTGGGTGTATTGTGCCGATTCTTTTGAGTAATATATCTAGAAATGCCTGGCGATTCTTTTTCCTTATTGACACCATTTTGGACACAACTGGTACATTCCAAAATAACTCTAACTCGGATATTTTTACCTTTAGCCATAAACCCCCTTTGCATTTTTGTTTGATCAACTTAACTCTTTTGTTTTCGACCCGAACCTAAGAAGACGAAAAGAACAAAAAAGGTGTTCGTTCGCTGTAGTCGACGTGTTAATAAACCTAAGTGACTTCAAAAACCCATTCACCGAACAAACACGCCGACTACAACGACGGTAGTTAGGAGCTCGGGCATCAAAATTAGACCAATTGAAGAACAAGAGGCTAAAGAGAATTAGGGGCTAGGGTTAGAATTTTCGTCATTTTGCTGCCGGAGCAAGCCGGTGGAGGCCAGAGGCGGAGGGGGAGACGGGATGACTGGTGAGCGGTTAGGATTAGGGTTTTCGCCATTTCACTCGAGACTCGGGAGTTGGGAGAGTAGCGAACGATTGCCCGAGAAATTCTGTTTTAGTTATTAGTTAATAGGTATTGGGTACTTAATAGGTTAATAGATAGTTTGGATTTTTTGGTCGGTTTCGGCTCAAGCGAAAGGCCAACGACACCCGATCCGAAACACCAAATAAAAGTTTGGTCGAAAACTGAAAAACTCGATCCGAAAACCAAAAAATCCGACCCTCAGATCGGTTTCGCTAGTCAGATCGATTTTTTTGGAATTCTGCTCATCCCTAATGCCACTTGAGCTAAGGCTCATTGGCAGAAGCGCAATTTGTTACGCAGCTTTCCGTTTCGTGGTTTCAAGTTGATCACTCGGTAGTCAGCCACTTTTTTCTAATTGAGCACACATATTAAACTTGAAAGTAATGATAAAGTTTGTCAATTTTTAGTAATACTAAGTAACTTTTGTCTTTCTTTCCTCCTAAGAACATCCATTCTAATTCAATAAAAATCCAAAAAATATAAATCCTAACCCAAACCTCTCTCTATTTTCTTACTTCTCTCGATCTTAATTAGAGAACTAGAGGATTTATTTATTTCTTTTCTTAAGGTATGAGTTAACCTTTTCCCCTATCTTTTGAACTAAATTTTCATCATTTAAAAAAAAAAAAAAAAAATTTACAGAACAATTGTGATTGGTAGTGGAAATCGAGTCGATGGGCTTACTCAGTAAAACATGATCTTTTTAAAAAGAGTTGGTGAGCGCCACTTTAAAAAAAGGGTGGGCTCATTTAGAATTACCCTTTGTCCCCCCAAAAACCTTTCGTACTGCTCAAGTTGACTTTCATACCCCTGCGGCTTTACATCCCCTCGCTGGGAAATTCTAAATGGGCCCATCTAAACAACTTCTGACCGCTTAGCTCACTTAGCAAAGGATGGGCTCATTTAGAAATTCCCCCAAACGCGCCATCTTCAGTGCTTTTCATAATTACATTCCTACCCTTCTAACGCTCTGGCACCATTTCTCACGTGACAGGCTTAGTGAGCAACGGCTGCCGAGGAGGAGATTGGCCTGGCCGCTCGACACGTGTCAGCTTCTAGAAGCTGAGCTATAGGGGCTTTGTAGGAAACCCAGTTTTTAGGGTCATATTTGGAATAGTTGGGAATTTCTAAATACGCACACTCAATGAGCACCATATAACAAATAGTTTTTTCATAATGCGCACCATCCATTTTACACTTTACCATTATTTTTTTCTCATCAGTTTCTCCTAGGAGCACCGCACCTTATTTCTCAAAATTCTTCCGATTCCACCTATCATTTCCGAAACTCTGAATCGAAATTGCCGCTATCTTCGCCATTCTCTCTTGGTTCTCTCGATGTTCAACGCAAACCTTTTCTAGCTCGGCTCAAAACTTTCCTGAATAGGTTAGAGAAGGAGAGAATAGGGATGGCGCTCACTAAGAAAAAGGGCCAATCTTTTTCTGTTTTTTTTTTATTTTAAAAAAGGACAAAATTGAAATTATTCTCAACGATGCCAGTAGGAAAGCGGTGCGCAGTTAGAATTTCCCGGAATAGTTCGGTGTCCATGAACATAAACTCTAGCATTCGTAAATACAGGTACATTTGCGGGGGCATTGCAGGAATTGAAGTAAATATTATTCTCGCGGCGTTGCTCGCGTGACTCTCTCTCTTTTTTTTAACCTTATCCATTTCTAACCGTCACTTTAACTAACTCGTAACCGCGAGTGAGAGAAGAAAGCAAAAGAACAGGCGCATTCAATGCCCTCAGCGTGATGGGCCCCAACGGATAGGCTCGAGGCCCTAGAAGGACAGACCGCCATGAAAATAGACAGGTTTACATGCCATTTTTATATTAAAAAATTTAAAATAAATATATATATATATATTTTTTTTCACCAATCTAATTCAAATTTCTAATTGAAGTGACTAAATATTGGATATTAAAAATTTTGTATAGAAATTAACACGCTCATACTGAGATCAATAATAGTGGGAGGTGGGTTGTGATGGACAAAACAAACTCGACCCAATTCCTAAGGAAAAAGAAAAAAAATGCACATGAGAGAATATTAAAAGGTTCAATAATAGTCTAGTACTGCATACATAAACTAGTAGCTAGCTACATATATATATATCTAATTAATTTATGTACTACACTGTGGTAGAAGGTCCAACTGCGACGACATCGAACCCGTCACCCCTCCGGTCGGGTCTAGTTGGACCGGAGGAGGCTCCGGACGATCTCGGCCTCCTCGCTGCCGTTGTCCATGGTGGACATGAGGGCCGACAGACGGTCGCTCAGGTCGTCCACCTCCCGGTGCAGGCTCTTGATGTAGTTGCACGTCTCCTTCAGTAGCTTCGATGCCGACGCCTACGTACGATGGGAACATGAACATGACATGTGACTGTGATGTTAGCTTGATATATATATATATATATATATATATATAGTCGGTCGTAAAATTTTATCTAAGTAAAAGAGTAGAGGAAAATGTCGTTGGTTACCCTGCCTGAGGAGCGGCGGCGGCGGCTGTTCTCGGGGAGGAGGGATTGTAGCTTAGATACGAGCTCGTTCATCTCCTCCTCGCCGATTCGGTTCGACATTGTTGAGAGAGATATAGAGTGAGAGAGAGAGAAGGAGAGAGATCTAGAGAGAGAGAGAAAGTGTAGAAATGTTGAAGGAAGGAGGAGAAGAGGGAAGACTTTATAGGAGAATTGAGAGAGAGAGAGAGAGAGAGAGAGAGAGAGAGAGAGAGAAGGGGTGAGGAAAGTGTTGGGGAGGGCTGAGAAAGGCAAGGTTAGAGAGAACATACATTAAGAAAGATTCATGGGCCTGCTTGTCTCCTCCAGTTTGGTTGGTGGGTCCCACTATTCACAGCCCAAGGGGAGCTCAGAGCCCATGGGCCCATATGGGTGTCCTATAAGCCTGCACCCACCAATGACCCACCCCGAAACCCAACTCTTGGCACGCTACTCGCCACGTGTCATTCAACGGTAACTTGTCTCCAGGCTCTCTCTCGCTGGAGTCTTAAAAATATGTTTTTGTATATAAACCCCTCAAAACTTATAATTTTGCATAAAATATATTTCTGTTGATATATTCTCCCAAAACTTCCATTTAAAAGAAAAATGAAAAAGAATGATAAACTATGTAAATGCCCTCATGTGTAAACTTTACAGCTTGGTAGTAATCTCTCTGAGATCATTATAAATGAACCAATTCAAACACGTAAAATATGAGAGTTTCTATTGCACGTTTCACTAACACTGTTACGTCTCGATGCCGACAATTGGCGAGGTTTTATTGAAGGAGTGGGTTCACATGGCCTTGATGTACTTTGGTATATGGGTGTGCACGATAAAATCGTGTACTACCATATACTTCAATTCAATCGTTGCATAGGTAAAGGACTTCAATTAATTATTTGATCGAAAAAGGCAAAACTTTATAGTCACTCAACAAGCAAATTGTAACAAAAAAGAGAACATATGATACTAAAATGTAGGATGTATGAATGAAGTAACCTAACTGGAACTTAATTAAAGGTTTTGAAAAATAAAATTTTGTCTCTATTCTATCGATATTATTATAAAGGGGTATTTACTGGTTTGTCCCTCAAATCTTTATATATTATGATTTAGTCCCCCAAATTTACTAAGTTACTACAATTTAATCTCCTTCTCTAAATTTCCCAAAATTTTAACCTGATATTACCATTTTACCTCTCCTTATTCATTCTTTCTCTTCCTCCTCTCTTCCTCTTCTCTTCTCCTTTTCTTCATTATTCCTCCTCTCTTCTCCTTAATTCTCTCTTCCTCCTCTCTTCTCCCAATAAAGAAAAGAGGAAGAAGAGAGAAGGAGAAGAGAGGAGGAATAATGAAGAAAAGGAGAAGAGAAGAGGAAGAGAGGAGGAGAAGAGAGGAGGAAGAGAAAGAATGAATAAGGAAAGGTAAGATGGTAATATCAGATTAAAAATTTGGGAGATTTGGAGAGGGGGACTAAATTGTAGTAACTTAGGAGATTTGCGGGACTAAATCCTAAATATGAAGATTTGGAGACGAAATCATAATATATAAAGATTTGAGGGGCAAACCAGTAAATACCTCTATTATAAATTAGGGGTATTTACTGGTTTGTCCCTCAAATATTTAAATATTATGATTTTACCCCCCAAATCTTCATATTTATAATTTTGCCCCCCAATCTCATAAGTTACAACAATTTTACCCCTCTCTCTAACTTTCCCAAACACAGTTAGTTTTTTGACTATTTTACCCTTCATTTCCTCTTTTATTTTCCTCCTCTTCTTCTTCTCTCTTTCTCCTTTCTTCTTATTTTTTTCATTATTTCTCCTCTCTTCCTCCTCTCTTCTTCTTCTCTTTTCCTCCTCTCTTCTCATTTTCTTCATTTTTTTTTTTACTCTTTCATGTTCATATTTTCCTCCTCTCTTCTTATTTTCTTCTCTTTTTTTACTTGAGATAATTGATTTGGTGAAATAGAGGAAAAATACATGACATGAAAGAGTAAAAAAATGAAGAAAATGAGAAGAGAGGAGGAAAAGAGAAGGAGAAGAGAGGAGGAAAAGAGGAGAAATAATGAAGAAAATAAGAAGAAAGGAGGAAGAGAGAAGAAGAAGAGGAGGAAAATAAAAGAGGAAATAAGGGGTAAAATGGTCAAAAAATTAACTGTGTTTGGTAAAGTTAGAGAGATGGGCAAAATTGTTGTAACTTATGAGATTTGAGGGGCAAAATTATAAATATTAAGATTTGGGGGGTAAAATCATAATATTTAAAGATTTGAGGGACAAACCAGTAAATACCCCTATAAATTAATAATACTCGTACGAGACTTGCTGATAAGTAACGAAACAGTTAAGAGATGCTGTCTTTATCATGTCTCAAGAATGAACAGTAGTCTAGTGCCTTGTCATGTTAATTGGGGACCTCACTTTGCTTAATTATTATGTTGTTTTTAAATTAATTAATCTCATTTAGCCCTACCTTAATCCGCTCATACTTTAGGGATCAAGATCTAAAAGTTTGTTATAATATGCCTTTAATGTCCCCCAACAAGTTTTTTTGGCTTTATTTAATTTAAATCCGTAATTTGCTCCGAAACCCTAACCCTTACTCGAGGCGCTGATACAGGTATGACACGGGGCCCGAACAGGTCGAACCAGGCATTTGAGCCAAGAGAAGGGATCGAACTTTTTGGACAGCTCGCCGGGAGCCCGACCGAAAACAAGTTCTTTACTATATCAATATGAATTCGATGATAGTTTTGCAAAGTCAATAAATGACTAATAAGTAAATATAATAAAGATCTGAATTGTGTCGGTTGATTGAAGAAAAAAAAAAAAATTAAAGAGACAGAGAGATGGAAAAACACAATATAAGAGAATATAGTACTTGTAACACACACACATAGGGCTGAGCAAAAACCCCAAAAAACCGAACCGGACCATTATCGGTTCAGTTTATTCGGTTTTCAGTTCGGTTCGGTTTAAAAACTAAAATTAATTATGGATTTCGGATCGGGTTTCGGTGGTTTTAGCTCCAACCGAAACCGACCGAAAAAATCAAACTTTTGCAATTATAGCTAATTCTTTTTATTTATTTATTTTCAATATGTTTTTTTTTAATTTTGATAAAAAAAAATATGTGATTGTTATTTTAATAGATAGAAAAAAATAGAAAGAAATTTATTATTTTTCCTATAAAATACACGCGTTTATCACATATTTAGTCTCAAATCCAAATAACCGAAAACCGACCGAATCGAAACGAACCGAAAATTCGGTTTCGGTTTTCTTGGGAGTTCGGTCGGTTTCGGTTCTACTATTTCGGTTTGATTTTCGGTAGAAATTTTTTCACCCTAAACCGAACCGACCAATACTCACCCCCACACAAATATATATGGGATTACTGTAGATGAGCCGCTAGCTCAGGAAAAGTTACGTGAGCTAGAGGCAAAACTATAATGATCAAATGATTTTTCTTTAATTTTTTTAACAATTACTATCTCTACCTCCTTAATTTATTTCGGATTAAATTTCATAAATTTTAGAGTTATTTTACCATTTTATCGAGTGCATACAAAATATTTTATTCAATAAAAATCGTTAATTTTATATTAATTTGATAGATGACTAAATCAAAACGAAAACCCAAAAAAATGGGTATAAGTGAATCCTAGGGGGTCGAGATCATAATCCAAAAGAAATTTTTTAAAAAACATTAATGGAGATAGTGGAAATGAACTGCAGCTCAGATAACTTGCGTGAGCTGTCAGTTCATTTTCATCTCTCTCTCTTTATATAAATAAATAAATATATATATATATATATATATATATATATATATATATATATATATATATATATATATATATATATATATATATATATGAGATTGTTGCAGGTGAACCGCCAGCTCAGGAAAAGTTATATGAGCTAGCGGTAAAACTATAATGGTTCAATAATTTTTCTTTATTTTTTTTTTCAATTACTATCTCTATATTCTTAACTTATTTCGGATTAAATTTCATAAAATTTGGAGTTCATTTACCCTTTCATAAAGTGTATATAAAATATTTTATTCATTGAAAACCATTAATTTTGTGTTAACTTAATGGGGGACCAAATCAAAACTAAAATTCAAGAAATTGGGTATGAATGAATCCTAGGGGATCGAGATCATAATCCCAAAAAAAATTTTAAAAAACATTATTGGAGATAGTAGAAATAAACTGCAACTCAGATAACTTGCGTGAACTATCAGTTTATTTCGACATCTCTCTCTCTCTACAGAAGACAACACAAAAGAAAGAAAAATATGTTATGAACTATACAAATTGGCTAGTGAGATGATTTATGGTCAATATTTAATATCAATGTTGAAAATAATACGTTATTACATAATCTAACGGGACCTCAATGCTACGTAACAACTGAAAATAACTTAGTACACTATATCAGTACTTTTTTTAAAATGTTATTTTACGTTATATTATATAACGTTACGTTAAGTTACGATTATATTACGTTATTTACAATTATTTTTTTAGTAATTTCTATATTGTTGTTGATTATTATTTTGTTTATTAGAGAATTATTGTAATTTTCTTGATTTGTTGTTGGCTTGTTTGATTACTTGTGAAATTGCTATCTTTTAATTTGTGATTGTTTCTTTGTTCACTTGTTATAATTCCTCTCCGGTTACTGAAATATCTTATTTGTTGATTTTATTGAATTTTTAACTGAACTGAAATCAACAATCATAAATAAGATAAATTGAAAATTACAAAATATAAATTACAGCAATGCTAATAACTGGATTTGAAATAAAAAATTGAAATCTTGTTATCTTGTTTAAATGATAACTGTAATTACGGTTGGAGATTTAATATAATTTATAAAGATAAATGTGAAAATTATTGTAAAACTTAATATAAAATTAGAATAGATTATGTATTACAAAATGGTTGTTTATTTTTTTTTGATATTTTAAATTTATTTTTGATTTTATAAAAATTATTTTATATAATTTTATATTTTTTAAATTAAATAAATAAAAAATTACATAACTTACATTATTATACATTACGCTATATGTGATATTACCTAACAAAAACAAAACGTTATGTTATCGTTATCGCTATTTTAAACATTGTTTAATATATACTCTTTTTAAAAATATATTTCATTTCTTATATATGAACTCGTCACTCTAATGATGTTAGCTATTTAATCAGTACTTGACTCATCATTTCGTCCTAATAAGGTCAAAATGATATATTAACATATTTTTAGGATAAACGGTGCATATAGTTTTCGTGTTTCTCTGACAAAATTTAATAAAATAAGATAAAGTTAGAAGTTACATAGAAATATAGGATAAGATACAGTAAAACAAGAAAAATCAAGATATATTATTATTATTTTTTTTTCATTAACTTATTCATTAAAAAAGTTTTGATAGAACTCGCTTAATGACGGGAGTTTTCAAAGGAGCACACCCCTTTTCTCAGTGAACCTAGACACTTATTAATAGCCTGGACACTTATTAAGCGGCTCACTAGAAAAAATAAGTGTGCTCATTTAGGAAGTCCCCGTAATAACATTGACCAATGAGACCTTCCCCAAGAGTAGTGGCAGCCTCGTAAATCACGAACATCACGTGCTCCCAATCAATGGGCCGCTGACCCGGTCATGTCTCGGGCCTGCCGGGCCCAAACCCACACCAGTCCCTCATCTGGATCACGTGACCGTCCACGTGGCCCCACCAGATGATAAGAGAGTCACATGCAGCTCTTGCAACTTTTATTACTGCGAAAATGTACCTACAACTTGTATTAATGCATTTTAAATAGAAATTGCAAACATTATAAAATTTTAAATTTTTTTCTGAGAGCCACCAGAATTAATATATTTATTAATAATATAATCACTATTTACAAAAAAAAAAAAAAATAGAAAAAATATTGCATGCACTATTTTTTTTTGGATTAATTACAGTTAGACCACATGTAGTATTAGGGATGTATCACTTAATAACTCTGAAGTTTGAAACTCTGAAAAAACTCTCTGGACTTAGTTATTTTCACTCTTTTTTTTTTTTTTTAACTAAAGTGCACTATTGTCCCTCAAATTTCTATTCTACCCTCATCTCTCCTTTTAACCAGCACACTTATTAAAGGGAGAGATAATTGTAGAATAGCAATTTGAGAGATAAGAGTACACTTTAATAAAAAAGGAGAGTGAAAATAACTAAGTTCAGGGGGTTTTTTTGAGAGTTTCAAATTTCAGGGGTGTTAAGTGACACATCCTCAATACTATAGGGGGTAGGGGGTCTACCTGTAATTAACTCTTTTTTTTTTTTTTAGCCTGTAAGTACAACTAGTTGTAACCGTAACCGCAGAAAATAACAGAAAATCTTGCGAAACACTCCTTCAAATATAAACTATAAAGAAAATTTAGCAAAACTATATATTTCACTTTATAATGTTCTTGTGTCCATGTGAATATTGATTTTTGTCATGTTTATACTAATTTATTATATAATTGTTTATCGTAGGTGTTTCTAAGTTTCAATATAAAAGGTCTACATAAATGATTTGAACAGTTAATTTGATATTTACGTCGAAAAATAGTGGTGTATAAATAATTATTAACTATTATGTAATTTGATCATGATTTTTCACAATAGAACAGATAAGAACTAATGTAAAATAACCTAAATAGTATGAATTTTTTATAGACCACCAATTTAGAGCATGAAAATCATAATTAATGGTTTAGATTGTTCATAAACATTTTTTATATTGAGATTTAAGAATGGTTCAATAAATAATTCTCTACATAATACCTTAAATACACAATTCCTTATATAGTATGGAGTTTCTTCACCGTCGCTTAGGTGATCTAATAAAACTATTACACGTGGTGTCACTCAAAATAACAAATAAAAAAAACTTGCTTAACCGCCCTTTGAATGGTGTCATGTGTAATAATTTTATTGGATCAGCTAAACGGCAACGAAAGAACTCCTTTCACCGTCGGTAAATTTTCAATTTGCTCTCTCTCTCCATATTAGAAGAGAGAGGCTCTTCACTTTGACTAATGAAGTCAAGCACCCCTCGTTCATATTAGAAGAAAATTCATGAAGTGTTTATCTCGTGAAGGCTCTCTACCAACTCTCCTCTTGCACTGGTCTCTCATTTTTAGAGATCAGGCCAAAAAACTCAAGAAAAAGTACTTTTGTTCCCTTTTTAATAATGTTAGTTCTCATGGTTACATTCAACGTAACTTAAAAATATATAATATATTGAGTGCAAATGCATGTGGACTTATTGTAACGAATATTACAGATCTGAGTAGCAATCATAGAATAATAAAAACAACAAAGCACAACAATACAAAAATTTACGTAATTCATTCCAAATTCAACTACGTACATAGCCGCAAGATGATTTATTCACTATTTTGATAATAGAGTTTACAAGTACAAGATAAGAATATATATACCTGGACCGTAACCTTACTGTCATATGAAATTATCTAAATACCCATATTTTTATATCCACTGCATGTAGGAATTATTTTTTTAGGAGATTACAAAATTTACTCTTTCAAAATTAATCCTAGTTTCGACCGGTAATTCTTCTACTAGAAAAGGAGACACCTTTCCAAATCATAAGGTGTCTTAAATATGGGGATGTGAATAGATAGATTTTGACGTTTCCTATTTAAAATTTTTAATTAAAAATTTATTTTTTTTAAAAATTCAGAATTTTGAATAATAGCTGTCCATTCTGAGAGGGGACCAGGGTCCTAGAAAACTACGTGTCAAGGGGAGAAGGGCCACTAGGATAGAGAGAAGGTTGGCTTTCTTCTCTTTGTGACTTGTGCTGATGACAAGGGTAGGGCCTTAACATGTGAAGGCTTCTACTTGAAGGTACCCACATGGCCTCTCCCACCCCCATGCCTCCTTGGAAATTGGTAAGAGAGACAAATAACCTCCCTACACCACCCACCCACCCACCCACCCAAGTGATAGTTCAAGGCCTCTTGGCCTTTAGGGTTGGGCACCCTCCCTTCCCATGTGAACCTTGATATTGACCACAGCTAGCTTGTCACATTTTAATTTAGAAAATATGCATATGTTAGCACATATGAATGTGTGAGGATGGTGTTAGAATTCAAAATAATTTATCTCAATTTTCACTCCAACTTTTAAGTTATGGTGTAGGAACAGATACTTTAAACGGTATCATAGTAATTTAGGTTCAAATTCTATCGAAAATACGGTTAGTTGTGGATATTTTAAAAAATAGGGTTAATTACAGTCAGACCCCTTGTAGTATTGGAGGTGTGTAACTTAACACTCATGAAGTTTGAAACTCTAAAAAAAAATCTGAACTTTTAACACTGTTAGTGAGAATTTGTTATTGTCACTCTCTTTTAACACTAAAGTGAACTCATAGCCCTGAATTTCCTATTCTACTCTCACAACTCCCTGCACACACTCTCTCTCTCTCTCTCTCTCCCTCTCCCACTCTATCCCTCTCTCTCGGTCACTCAATCTCCCTCTCTATCCCTCTCTCTCAGTCAATCTCTCTCTATACCTCTCTCTATTCCCCTCTTCTCCTTCAACCTAATAACACAGTTTTCTTTAAGGTTCGAGTATGGAACCTTATTTTTTAGGGGTTTTTTTGTGTTTGATTTTCTTTACTTATATTGCTCTTTGATGGTACAATATATTTGTCCTCTAATTTCATGTTTGATTGAGGATGGCATCGAGTTCATCATTTTCTTCGTTATCGCAAAAAACTCGATTTGTGGTGTCAAGATGAAGGTGATGATCTCATAGACAGTGAAAAATTCTCACCGATGTTTTGGGTCATGTCCGTTCCGAACGTGTAATGATTGGATATGGATCGACAAAGAGAGACCTCTAATAAAACAATTCACGAGAGAAGCTTGTTGATTGGTATTTTGGTTGGATTTTCTTTGACTTGTTGTCTTCTGTTAATAGCGAAATGAACCTTTTGTTGTGCGAATGTAATAAAATTTCAGTAATATGCATGTTTACATAATGTTAGAACAAGTATTCTCCTTTGGTTAAAAAGTTTGCAGATGTTTGTCAATACCTATGATATGTTTACTATACAGATAAGCTCTAAGATAACAAAGTAATATATAACAGATGTTTATCGCCACTCCTCTAAGGTGCTGCTAGCAGCAGCAGCAAGTACAGCTGCTGCAACAGCAGCTTGCAAGTATCAACAGGTTTCGCTACCAGCCAGTCGTAAATATCTTTGTTGGTGTGCTCGATCTATACCATCGCCCGATTGAAATCCCGTTCATTGTATGCAGATGTCGCCCTCCACATCATATCTTTCAGAAGCTTGCCTACTTTAAACTTCTCTTTGAGGTTGGCGTACATGTGCCTCACACAAAATCTATGATCGGCATGTGCTATCATCGTGTCAAACACTTTAATCAATCCCTATAAAAAAAAACAGTACAGTCGCAAGGGTTCAATAGATAAAATATAGTTAGACAACAAGTATCAATGTTTGTTTACCTTTTGCTGGTCTGATATGAAAGTCCACCAATATTCTTCGACCTGCCCAATAGCCTCCAGCAGGTAGTGAATGAATCAGGCTCACGATGACTTACATTCAACTTCGACAACTGCCTAAGCAATTGGGAAAAGTCCATTGTCGTCATCGCGTCCTATTGCGCTCAACAAGATTCCCCCACTATCATACCTTATATGACAGCCATCAAGGCTTATTATTGGCCTACATCCAGACTTGAAGCCATCTATATAACCCTTCAAGCATATAAATAACCTTAAAAATTGGGCGCACTGCCTTCATATGACCTATCAACCATCAACTTCACAACACTACCAGGGTTAGAAGATTTTATAATGTTATAGTACTGCCTAATAACCAAGTACTGCTTCCCCATCTCGCCATGGATCATTTCATTAGCTTTTTGTTTAGTTCTGTAAGCCTGACTCTTTCTAATAGTAATCTTAGTGTCCCTTCTAATGAGATTAACTAATTATGTCCATGTAATTTCGGGTCTTCTCTAATCACATCTAAGTATTTTCTTGCAAAAAATATTGAGGTTTTATTTCTATTGGCCTTAACGGACGTACATGTGTGTCTATCATTGTACGTCTTTATTTGAAAAACAGTTTGATCTCGGTCGCAAGAGGCGTGAACCCTCCACTTGCATGTATCATCTACGCATACCACAGTAATCCTTGTCCTCTCATATTTTACATACTTATATGCGTACCCTTTATTAAGAGAATCGTACCTGAGGGCCTCGCGAAGCTCAACTGGACTGGCAAATTCCAAACCAGCAACATAGTTGGGGGTCGTGCATGTTTCTCTCAACATCAAATTCTGGATAGCGAACACGTTTCTATGTATGATGTTCATCATTAGATGAATCAGATGCTCTCCTTAATTGGTGGTTATCAATGGCCTCTGAATCATTATATCCTTCTTCGGTACCAGAATTATTGCCTGCATTTGAAACACAATCAATTTTTTTTCAAGATTAATATGCATATAAAGTTACAACTAAATTTAAGGCAATGAGTAGAGTAAAATTACCTGTAGTCATATTTTCATCCCCTATGTCACTCTTGTATTCTTCAACATCTGTCATTTTTTCTTCACCTGAGTCTCCAAACAAACTAACAAAGCTACTCTCTGAGGTGTCACCTGTATTCATGTTATTGTCCCCCTCTTCAATTCACTCACCATTTAATGTACTATCATCAGTATCATTATTAACATCTTTGTTAGTTTCGTTATTAGGAGCGTCCGCTATAACTGCCTCATCAACTAAATGCTCCAAATATACGTGGACATCTCTAGAAGGTCGTTGCACCCAAATAAGTTCCAAAACACCACTATCATTATCGAGGACTTTCCATTGGTTTAGGACTTTATAATGCAATAAAAACCCGCCCCATATTGCAATCTTCTAACAATAGTCTCCAAATCAAACCACCCAAAGAAATCTTCATCAATATTCTCAACTACATCTACTGTACCCGCTTGATACTTTATCGTGCCACTATTAACAAATTTGCCCCCATGGTAAACATGTAGGTCAAATACAGTACTTGTCATAACTCTATTGCACATAACATAACAATTAAACATTAAAATAAATAGATAATTAAAATATAAAATAACAATTATAAATTAATTAATCAAATTAAGACTAAACTTCAACACTAACACAAAGTTTTGTTCAGATTTTTCTATCCAAAAAATGTTATTTGCTGTATTATTTAAACAAAAACCTAAGATTCTACATGGGAGAGTCAACTAAAAAATTTGCATTCCAACCCAACTTATGGGATCTTCACGTTTATCAGCACATTTAAAATTCCTACACGTGCTCACCACAACAGTAAACACGTCTGTACGCCCGAAAATTGCATCTTTGATTCCATTGCAAAATTGATGAGTTACAATGAAAATTCAGATTACAAAAAGAAAATAGGATCGTTACAAGAACGGGAATATTAATGGATTCCCTTTTTAAGTGGGTTCGGGTGGCGGTGGAGTCTTGCTGCTGCCTCCGTTGACCGTCCGACCAGGAGAAGATGGCTCTGCTCTTTTCCTTGATCTCACGAGCTCGCCCGTAATCGTCCCAAAATCTCCCAATCCAAAAAGTCCCTTATCCAGTTAAATTCCTGTGTTTTATAAACCGAAGAAGCTCCAAATCCGACTCAATTCTCTCCTGAAAAATCGGATCACGGATTATCAGTCCAAAAATAGGAAACAAATCAACGGGAAACAAAGAAGAAGAAAAAAATACGGAAAACAACCCGCGGGAATCCTCCCGCGGGTTGCCAGCGGGGGCTCCCGTGGGTTGCAACCCGCAGGTGTGCCCACTTAGCAGTTTTTTCCTCTTTTTTTTTTTTTTGGTATCTACATAACCCCCTCCAAAGTTTTCGAAGTTCTGTATTGAATCGTACTGAATTTCGAAATACTTTGGATTCTTTAATTTTGGTTATAGACCTTTTAAAAGATTTGGTCGATAGAGATAACCGTTAACATATTCATTTATTCAATAACAAGCAGAGGTATGATTTTAACGTACTCATTAGAGGACAAGAAGAGGTATGATGTTAACATGCTTATTTTAGGTTAAGTAGAGGTATAATATTAACGTGCTTATTTTAATCCTAATCGTTCAGTGACATCTAGTATGACGAATCAGGAAAAGACAGAGGTGACATTAAACGTGTCTTGGAGCTTAACATATTCAGAGGATCTGGCCGTGATAGGGACAAGCTGACTAAACAGAGGTGACGGTTAACGTATTTAGTTTTGGAATCGGACTATCAGAGGTAACTGTTAACTTGATAGGGAGATGATTTTCGTCAGAGGTGATTTTCAACTTAATGATATCAAAAACACGTTCATCAGAGGTTGTAATGTTGGACTTGATGAAGTGTGAATTTTCTTTTCTGTCGGAGGTATTTTTTTTAACGTGACAAGGGATTTAATCGGATCTTATCTCATTTGATTTTGAATTATGATGTCAGAGGTATGATTTTAACTTGACAAATATTTTGGAGTGTCGCTTGCTCTGTTGGAGCAAAATGACAAGAAAAGTTTTGCTGTCAGAGGTGAAATCTTAACGTGACAGGAGATTTATCTGATTAGGATTTTTAGCAAACCCCCAGCTATCAACGGGTTTGATTTGCTTTTACCAACTACCGTTTGAGTTGGGCTAGCCATGCTATTCCCCTCAGCATGGTGAGTTATCAAAGATTTCGTTTGGGCTTAAATGCCAAACTTTTCCTCTTCCCTTTGCCTTAGCAGCTTAGGGCAGTGATGTATTCTTATATTCGGATAAGAATACTGTTGTGACAGATTTGTCGTGGGATTTTTAGCAAACCCCCAGCTATCAACGGGTTTGATTTTGCCTTTACCAATTACCGTTTGAGTTGGGCTAGCCATGCTATTATCCTCAGCATAGTGAGTTGTCGAGAATTTCATTTGGGCTTAAATGCCAAACTTTTCCTCTTCCCTTTGCCTTAGCGGCGTTGGGTGATTCATACTTTTTACCCCCAGTATGGTGGGGTTGGCGAGAATTTTATTCTCTTCCCGTAACCTTATCGGCGTTGGGTAATTCATACTTATTACCCCCAGTATGGTGGGGTTGGCGAGAAATTTATTCTCTTCCCGTAACCTTAGCGGCGTTGGGTAATTTATACTTTTTACCTCCAGTATGGTGGAGTTGGCGAGAAATTTATTCTCTTCCCGTAGCCTTGTCGGCGTTGGGCAGTTCATACTTATTACCCCCAGTATGATGGGATTGGCGAGAAATTTATTCTCTTCCCGTAGCCTTATCGGCGTTGGGTAATTTATACTTTTTACCCCCAGTATGGTGGGGTTGGCGAGAAATTTATTCTCTTCCCGTAGCCTTGTCGGCGTTGGGCAGTTCATACTTATTACCCCCAGTATGAAGGGGTTGGCGAGAAATTTATTCTCTTCCCGTAGCCTTGTCGGTGTTGGGTAGTTCATACTTATTACCCCCAGCATGATGGGGTTGGCGAGAAATTTATTCTCTTCCCGTAGCTTTATCGGCGTTGGGTAATTCATTTTAATTTTTTTTATTATGGGGGTTTAAATTAACCGCCCTGAGCTCGTTTTGGGAATTGTTGTGAGCCCAAGTGGTACCTTTAGACCACACACATTAGATGTGTCGGAGTTAGCTCTAACTCTTTTTTTTCAGCTTTGAGCTGAACTGCTCCAGCGTCAATCAACGCTTGAATTTTATCTTTTAAGATAAAACAATTCTTTGTAGGGTGACCTACAATCCGATGGTATAGACAGTAATTCGGATCGTTAGTCTTCCCAATTTCTTCAGGCCTCTTGCTTTCCGGCAAGTTGAGCATCTTGTGTTTGCTGAGCAGGTTGAACATAGTAGCAGTATGTTCATCCTTGAACGAGTACTGCTTTTGAAGTCTGGGTGACTTTACTGTGTTCCTTGTAGTTGGCCATTTTTTTTGCTTCGGTGTACTTTCTACCGCCATTGCCGTTATGTCTTTCCCTTTTGAACGGGAAAAATGGAATGGAGATTCGTTTGTACCGTCTCCGGTTGCAGACTGTTGCATTTCGAGACGTCGAAGTATTTCTTCGGTCTGTTCACCCTGCTTAAGCAGATCCTTCCATGACTTGGATTCGACCGAACCCATCTTGTCTAGGATATCGGTCAACAAGTTATGTCTGCAGGTTTCCACAAGCGTATCCTGCGTCATGCCATGTGGGCATCGAACAGAAAGTTCTCGGAACCGCTCGACATAAGTTTTGACCGTTTCGCCTTCTTCTTGCTTCGCTGCTAGCAAAGATAGTATTGAGACTTCAGTATCATCTTCAAAATATCGGGCTAGGAACTCACGTTCTACATCAGCCCATGATTTAATTGATCCCTGGGGTAGCTGCATGAACCAGGTAAATGCAGGCCCCCGTAAAGTACTCGCAAATATCTTAGTTATGGTCGGATCATTCCCTCTGAGATGTCCTGTCTGTGAGAGGAAGTAGAAGATGTGCTGTTGTGGCGAACCTTTACCGTCGAATGACTGAAGGTTCAACGGTTTGTATTTTGCAGGATAAGGCACGGTTTCCCATTCTATGGGATAAGGACTGACTACCCCCACCTCTTGCAGTTTCTTTCGATGAAGAAGAGTTTGTATTTGATTCTCCATCTTCTCTATTTTCTCCACGTGAGGGTTAATGATAACCTTCACTTCCTCTTCTTCTCTTGAGTGAGGAGGCACTTCTTCATCCTCGTCCTTACTGTCTTCATTTATTTGGAAGGGTCGTTTTCCTTTCTGCCGACCAGAAATGGACGACGAGGATTGGTTCCTCCTAGTTTGAGCCAGCAACTCAATTAAAAGTTGTTTCATTTCTTCTATGGTCTCCTCTTGCTGTTCGAGACGTTTTTCTTGTCTCTCAAGCCTTTCAGAAACTTCTTCTAGAAGCGCGCCCTCTGGTTCGATAGAAACTCCTTTTGATCCTGGAGTGATTTCCTTATCCGAAGGGTTGTTTCCGACCACCTTTTTGCCTTTATTAACCATATTTGATGAGGCAGCAGGTAGATCAGTTCCAGAGTACGGCTTTTTCACCATCCGTATTCTTTTAGGTTCGGTGATCCGCTCAAAAACTGATCGTTTTGAATTGCACTGGCAGTTTGATAGAACAGTTGAGATCAGCTATTCGCATTGGCAGTGAGGAACATTTTGTGAGGAGTTTTTCTTCCAATTGAGATACTCTCTCAAATCTTGAGGTATCTTCTCCTCTCTATTTGCATCTTGACGCATTTTGCGTCGCAAATTTGGTTCATAATACTGAAGAGTTTATAATATTTCAGGACTGAGCTCTTTTCCAGCATTAGATTGTTCTCCAACCCTTCTGCGGATTCTTCTGGAGTGCACACTAGTCTGAGTAGTTGTGTGGGCTCCGCACGCCTCTGATAAAGAGATTAAAATTCTTGGTGTATGTTGCGTGCTCATCATAGGTGTGCTCGAAGAGACATGAGGGTTGTGTTCATTGAACGTAACCCGTCGATTACATCTGCGGGATGCAACCCGCGGTTGCAACTGTGGGTTTATACCCGTGGGTTCGCTCTTGCGGGGTGCAACCCGCGGTTGCAAGCCGCGGGATGGCACCCGCGGTTGGCAACCGCGGGTTGCCACCCGCGTTTGGCAATCGCGGGTTGCCACCTGCAGTTGGCAACCGCGGGTTGGCTCCCGCGTTTGGCAACCGCGGGTTGCCTCCCGTGGTTGCAAGTCGCGGGTTTGCACCCGTGGGGTTGCTTCCGAGGTTTTTTACCGTCCCGAATTTTTCTGTCCCGGAATTTTCTGCAAATTTTGTTGTATGATTGAGACGTGCTCGTTGAGTTTTACGCCTCAAATTTCTCTTTTGGGAGCGGGTCAGGGACTGGTTTGACTTTTGGCTTGACTTTGGAACGGGCGATAACGCCTCGTAAGTTTCAAAGGGCGATGACGCCTCGTAAATTTTCATAGGCGATGACGCCTTTTGATTTCCGGTGGGCGATGACGCCTCACTTTTTTTCATCGTCACCCGGCGATGACGCCTACGCTCCGAATCAGAGGAGGAAAGAAATTCCTCATATTTTTGCTGGTCAACTTCTATGACGAGCGTCTCAACCATTGAGCCAATCGGCACCCGGTCAGACTGCGCCACCAGATTCTCTGTGGTAAACAGAGGGGCTCCCACTGTGGTCGTCAGTTCTTGTACGCCCGAAAATTGCATCTTTGATTCCATTGCAAAATTGATTAGTTACAATGAAAATTCAGATTACAAAAAGAAAATAGGATCGTTACAAGAACGGGAATATTAATGGATTCCCTTTTTAAGTGGGTTCGGGTGGCGGTGGAGTCTTGCTGCTGCCTCCGTTGACCGTCCGACCAGGAGAAGATGGCTCTGCTCTTTTCCTTAATCTCACGAGCTCGCCCATAATCGTCCCAAAATCTCCCAATCCAAAAAGTCCCTTCTCCAGTTAAATTCCTGTGTTTTATAAATCGAAGAAGCTCCAAATCCGGTTCAATTCTCCCCTGAAAAATCGGATCACGGATTATCAGTCCAAAAATAGGAAACAAATCAACGGGAAACAAAAAAGAAGAAAAAAAATACGGAAAACAACCCGCGGGTTGGCACCTGCGGGATCGCTCCCGCGGGTTGGCACCCGCGGGTGTGCCCACTTAGCAGTTTTTTCCTTTTTTTTCTTTCTTTTTTTTTTTTTTTTTAGGTATCTACAACGTCATGACAAAAAAAAATTATCGGCAATAATCTATAAAGGTCACTGCGTCTATATAAATATTTACCGGTACCCAAATTTTTTGCCTCGTTGGTGCTTTGAAACCCGCCGTGCGATGCTCTAGAGTCACCCTTTGGCCTTCGTTGCCCTTCGCTGCCTCTCTGCCGGCGAGAGAGGGGGGGGGGGAGGGAGGCAGGTGTGTGTGTGAGAGAGAGAGAGAGAGGGGGGAGGGAGGCAGGTGAGAGAGAGAGAGAGAGAGAGGCGGAGTTGCCGGCGAGAGAGAGAGAGAGAGAGAGGGGGGAGAGAGGCGGGTGAGAGATAGAGAGAGAGAGAGAGCGCTGCCGGCGAGAGAGAGAGGGGGGAGGGAGGCGGGTGAGAGAGAGAGAGAGTGCTGCTGGCGAGAGAGAGAGGGGGGAGGGAGGTGGATGAGAGAGAGAGGGGGAGGGAGGCGGGTGAGAGAGAGAGGGGGAGCTGCCGGCGAGAGAGAGAGGGGGGGAGGGAAGCGAGTGAGAGAGGGGGGAGGGAGGCGGGTGAGGGAGAGAGAGCGCTCTAATTTTGGATCGCTCCTATGCCCTAATTTTGGTTCTGATCTTACTTGGAGGTATTTTTGACTTTTTATAATACATGCACATCACGTGCCCTGCTAATTCACGTTCAGTTAACGCCGTTAAGATTCCCAGGGAGTTTTTTAAGAGTTTCAAATTTCAGGTGTGTTAACTTACACACCCCCAATACTATAGGGGCTCTTAATGTAATTAACCCTAAAAAATAAATACCGGCTCAGATTTCATTCATTTTCTGTCGAAAATGGGTGTTGAACAAAACAATTTCCCAAGTGTAGTGGCAAGGACTTCAGAGAAAGAGAGAGTCCGAGAGAGAGAGAATCTCCAACATACATGACATGGGGTGCTCTCAATCTACAACTCCAACTTCCTACAGGGCCACATGAGAGCCTTTAATCCCATAATCCCATATATTAATGTGGGATTGAGACCTGACCCAAGAGGTTTTAAACAATTGAGTCTAGATATTACCAATACCATACTTTGGCTATTTAACTTTACGTTTGGAATCTCTCTCTCTCTCTCTCTGTCCCTCTCTAGAGAGAGACGGGACTGCATGGAGGCCAGCGTGCATGGGCACCAGCACGTGGTCTGCTCGCCGGTTGCGGGGACCACCGGGGGGGCCAGGCGAGGCGGTGACAAATGAAGATGGAGCCGCCGCCGCCGCCGCCCCCCCATGCATTTTGCAGCGCATGAGACTGAGACCAACTGTGTTGTAGCAACTAACCAAAACCAACCAACCAACTAATTAAACCGCCACATTATTATCAGGGTTTAGGGTTGGCCCATGTCTCCATCTCTCAATGTCCCAATTCATATCATCATCATCAATTCACATAGATTATGTTACCTTTTTTAATACTTAGCTTTATTGCATAAGCTTGTTCAATTCGGTTAACATTCTTGTTATAGTCTATCTGATTGTTGACTAATTATATCACGTGTTTTTATCAAGATGTTGATGTAGTTTGGTAATGCTTTGCTAGGATGATAATTGAGGTATCTACTGATCAATTTTCGACACATCATATTCAAAATTTTAAAATAAAAATAATTTTTTTATTTTTTCAGCTCAAAATTTTGATTAGAATATGTCAGAACTTGATCATGGATCTGACGACACGGCCACCGAGGACGAGGAACATGAGGAGAGAGCTAGCTAGGCGGGCGGCCTCCACCTGCAGACACGAACGGGGTCCTGTCGGTGGTGGAGCCAGATGCGGAGCTGTGCGATGGCGTCGAACGACAGCAATGGGCCTCGAGTGTGTCGGTTGCGTCGGAGCCCAGACGGTGTCAGAGGCAGCAGTGTTGGTGTTGGATCTCAAATCTGGCATTTATTGATCCAACCTGAGATGACCCAGCTCCCCCAAGTTGACATATTTTGAGTTTAATGAGACAAATTGGACCCTCACCACATTTATTTCTCAGTTATATATCTCTTGGTTTTTTTTTAAAAATAAATAAATAAGTAAAATAACATTTCAGTTATCTCTTGGTTTGAAAAAAATTAGATTAAATTACATGTTTTTGCTCTCTAGCCCAACTTGTTTACGGGCATGTTAGACATTCAAACTCGATTTGCATGGTACTTGACTCAAGCTCGACTTATGATAGAATTTTTACTCTGATCTAGTTTTGAATTATTAAGAAATATTTATATTATAAGTTCTAGAGTTAATTAAAGCTGCTAAAGAGGTCTTAAATCATATTTAAAAGTTTAAGGATCGAATAGGCTACATATCATCTATATATTCTTCTAAATTTTTTATTATAATACCATTGCATAAGGTAAAGTAAACCTAATTCTACTCGGGCTTGTGAAAAGCTTCTTTGAGCTCATCCATTAAATAAATAAACAAACTTTGAATTAAAAATTAAACCCATTTAAATAATTAAACAAACATAACGAACACGAACAATCCAAAATTCAGCTAATATTAAAGCCCTATTCACTTTAAATATAAATAATATTTACGACATGCAAAACTAATGCAGTATGCTATCAACTCATATAGAAGTCATTGGAATTAAAATAATACAAAGTTAAAACCTTGGATAAGCAGTAGAAGGTATGAGCCAACCCTATTGAGTATTTATAATGTTTTAGTCCACTAATGAATGAATGAGCAATATACTATCAAATGGAAAGATTATTACATGATGAAGATCGAAGGAGTAATATAAATTTTAAATTTTTTTTTTTAATTTTTAATTTTTTTTTTTGAAAAAAAAAGGAAGAAAAACCGTCACTGGCGAGCTGCTACACTACCCCATATACAACAATCTAACATAACAAAATAAAATTACCTCAAGAAAAAGATTTGATCCATCTCCTGCTGCATTTGCTACAAGAGCCTCAGCTGCACAACTTCTCACAAGGGACTCCTATGACACGAACACCCTATTCTTCACTATTTTCTCGGCTTCCCCTAAACTCAGATGCCTTATCCCCTTCTCCTTCAGCCACTTCTCCTTCCCCTTCCCCAACCCTTCCTTCACCTCCCTCTCCTCCATCTTCAACAGCCTTAAACCCTCGCTCAGCCTCGGGAAAAACCCCTCCGGTCTCAAGCACCACCTCCCAAACACCCCAAACAAGACCTCTACATCCCCGCCAAGCCTCTCCACACCGCCGTTATAGAACTTGCCACCACCCATCAGAACAGCACCGAAGCATAGCGCGTCTACTCCCCCGGCCACGGTTCTCCACACCGTGACAAACTCCATCTCGTTCAGATTCTCCTCCAGCTTGGAAATCTTCCCTTGGAGATAGTCAAGAGCTCCGACGAAGGTCTTGGACATGGCCCAGCCCCCTTCGGCCTTCTCCTGCCACTGCTTCTTGTTCCTGAAGTAGTCCCGGCACTCGGCCTCGATGCCTCTCAGGACCACGGTCGAGACTTTCTCAACCCATTCTGTTCGGAATGCTCTCAGCCCTTCAATCTCCTCTTCGAAGATGGACTTTCCTTCTTCCTCCATCTCGAGGAAGAACACATCCTCCGACCATTCTGATAGTACAGACTCACAATACCTGGCCGCATTGATAGAGCTTGAGACCTTGGTTATGGCATCATCATCAGCCAGAGCAGTGAGGCCCTCTGCCTCCTGGCACCGACGGAGAAGGCAATCAAGGAATTCACGCAGAAGTGGAGCTCCAGCGAGTCTGATGAAGCTTGCCCTCAGCAAAATGCTCGGCAAGGGCCGACATCGCTCAATCACAGTTGAGAGGCACTGGCATAGAACACCAGCAACCGCCGGAGATTTGTAGTCTTCCAAGCCAGTCATCAGCATTGTTCCTTGAAGCCTCGTGGACCAACTTTTCTCCGACTGAATTGCCGATTTCAACTTCTCTAGCATCTCCCTTAGCTCGACTGCTGCCCAAATGTCGAGCCAATCTGGCCGGTCACAAAAGACTGATAGAATAGAGACTCTTTGTAGATTCTCATCTTCCCTTAGTGATAACAACAGTCCAGAATTAGAAATCAACGTCATAGTTCTCTTATCAAAAGATATCATCTGGTCTATAAGGTGCAGAAAGGAGACTCTACTATCATCTTCAAGGAGATCGACATATTTGGGGAAGACCTCTTTGGCTAAATATGTAGAGAGTGAAGTCACCATTGCTGATATCCACTCCTCTCGGCAACTGTAGCCCACGAGTCTGGCCTTGTCTACTAGAGGTTGTAACACTTCATCCATCGAGTCTATGAAATCCCTTGTGATTTTGTAGACTAGGGCAAAAATAAGCTCAGGCTTCTCGACCCATTTCGAAAAGTGGCGTTGTGATGCCAAAGAGATTGGAGTCACAAGCTCCTCAATAACCCAGAGTGGTTGGCGAAGAGTAGCCATGGCTAGACTGTGGCCATCAAGCTGCCGGAATTTTCTGCGGCTCTGTAACTCCTGGAGATGGCAAAGAGAGAGAAAGCTCTCAAAGTACTTCGCCTTTAGGTCTCCATCCATTGTGAACAAAGGACTTGAGATCTTGACCTGCTTAGTTACAGTGTTTGGGGCTGAAAGACCAGAACCAGAGAGGGATGGGGGCCATCCAAGGGAGGAAAGAAGTGTACGGTGGTCTGAGATCACTTGAGGTCTCAAGACAGCAAGGGCTCGGTCAACCCTATGATCAACGGCAGAAACAAGGCGTGACCACTGAGGCCGGGATTTGGCGATGGATGCTAAGATATCTTCAATTTGCTTAAAAGAGTTGATGGCTAAGCGCCGAGATTCCTAAATAAACAGTAGGTCCACAAGGATCAGAAGAAAAGATGACTTTGTAAAAGATGCAATTATTTTGCCTGATTTGTGTAGAAAACACTGACCTCTGAAGCAACTGAGTTCGGAGGAGATCTCAGTTTAGTGGTCACTGAAGAAGAGACTGCATCTTCTACATCACCAATCAGGCTATCAAGTTTTAGTGCTGTCTCTGTGGCATAACAAAAGTTTGCTTGCTTCACATGTAGCAAATTAGAAACTCAACCTACTGAGAAATTGATTAGGGAACCTACTGAAATAAATAACGCGTATTTTAGTGATAAGGAAAAACTGAAAATCTATCAAACCAACCAAAAGAAATCACAGAGAAGTTGAAATGACAGAATACAGTCATGTGAAATGATGCAGATAAAGTAAACAGAACCATAGTTGGTATCAGTTAGTGTTATCTATAGAATGTATGCAATTGTAAAGGGTGTCACTGGCATATAGCATTTTCCCTAGAATCTAAATAGTTTTCATCACAAGAATCTATAACTTGCAGGTATTGTAGGATGACCAGAAAATTAAGTTATACTCCTCTCATAGTAACAAAAGGTGACTTAGTTGCACGAGTCAAAAGAGCACGTTTAATTTGGCAAGTTTCCCAAATTTGTGAGCCGAGTCATGGGTGTAAACCTGGCCCTCTTTTGCACATAATCTCCCCTCCAGGACACTCGTCTAAGAACTAGGCACCGACATTAAGAACTGAGTCTTTGGGTGTAAACTTGATCTCATTAATGATTTCCTTGTTGGTTTCTAAAAAAATTGTTTCCAGGCATATAACGGTTATTATGGGAAAAAGTGAGGGGACACTGAACAGCTAGGATAAACTAGGGTTTAGGACTACTTTCTTTATACCTTTTATTTTATTTAAAACTCATAGAGTTTGATTAGAATTTGTCATTAATTTGGTTTTGATTTATATGGATGTGTTGTGCATGTAAGTAGTTTTTCTATGTATATTGCTTTATAAACATGTTTTATTAATAGAACAGAAAAAACATTTAAAGGGTTTATTGGCATGTGATTTACTAGTTTGCTATTAAATCTTTTCTTGGGTGCTTTGTGTAAAAAAGCATGTGATTCATTAGATGTGAGGTTCGAATCCTATCATCTTGTCTTAAACTCTTAGTTCATCCGCAAATCTGCAAATCCCTACCATATGACCCTACATAGCTTTCATCTACAAATCTGCAGATCCATCATCGAAACTATATAACTAGATCCATCATCGAAACTATATAACTAGATCTCTGGTTGCATCTTCTTTTTGATTTTTAATTTTTATTTAAAAAAACAAAAATTAGAGAAAATCTGGAAAAACAAAAGAAACTAATAAAAAAAGGAAAAATAAACAGAGACCATAATTAAAAAAAAAAATACTATTCAGCATTAACAAAAAATTCTTCATCATCATCATCATCTTCCATCATCATCAACAACATCGTCAACATCCAACAATCTTTGATCATTGGCAACATCACAATCAGTATCGTCTTCATCATCGACAACTTCATGAGCATCGGCAACATCAATATCAACATTGTCTTATTCAATCAGCAAACAACTTACTTTCGTGAACCCACATAACCCCATCAACTCATTCCGACAACATCAATGACTACGCGTTAACCTTCCTTGACTTTGCCGACTCCATTCGCCCATCACCAGCCCTAATAGCGGTTGGAATTGACTTAATTGCCCTCAATCGCATCCCCAGTACCTTGCTAGAGCCCCACCTGCACCTCCCAGAGGTGCACCGTCCCACCCCCAAAAGCTTTGAAAAGTCGATAACCGAACCATATGCACTTTCTGTACGCTTATGCTCTACATCTTTCTTTAGTTTCAACTTATTTTCTGAAAACTCTCGTGTATCTCCATCATCTCCGTTACTTGGCCCAAGTTGAACAAGATCTAAGGTCGAGCATGGGCCAAATGTTGGAGGAGAGGTACAATTGAAAGCATAGCATACATTAGGACATGGGATAAAGTCCAAAAAAGAATTTGGCAAAGGTCCAGAACTTAAAACTCTTGTTTAGCTTGATAATCAGATTTTTTAGTCTGAGTTGAATATAGAATCAATGGATGATATCCACATTCATAAGGAGAGTTTGAGTATAGGTGAGATAGTTACTGATAATAGGCTTCGAACACATATAGATGCACTTCCTATTCTTATTGGAAACATACCTAAAATAACCGTAAACTTAATTACATATCTTCTACATAAGTTATGTGAGAAAATCCATAACAAATTGTGTTAAGCAATGATACTTACAAATCTATTAAAGATTTGCACGAGAGAATGTAGAAATTTTTAGTAGGAGAGTGAAGGTTCATCCTGAAAGATTCTCTTCAGGAAGAGTTGAGAACTTTCATGCTCGATGTATAGATTCTTATTGAATTTTAAGGAATAGTGAGAACATTTACGAGTTGAATATTCTATGCGATTTAGTCATTAACCCAATCTTCGATGACATGGACTTGACTCATTACCATATTCTAGTCAGTGTTTTAAATACCGGCCGATATACCGGTATATCGGGCTAAAATTGAATAAACGAGACGATATGCAGTTTTTTTTACCGTTTATCGTTTTGGACCGATATGGGCCGATATATCGGCCACGTGGCGATATATCGGCCGGTATCGAGATGAGAAATACCGGCCGGTATTAGGTAATATCGGTTAATGGGTTTTGGTTACGGGTTAAATCCATTAACCTGTTAAAATCTGACCCGTTAAGAAATAAAACAGGCCGGAAGGGGGAGAGAAAGGGTATTCTCTCTCTCTCTTTCTCTCCCGACGAAAGCGATCCTTCCCCGCGAGTCGCAACCAAACTCTAACCCTAATTGAGCAAACCAGCCCTAAATCTCTCTCTGATTTTTCTTCTCCCACTCTCTAGCTCTCTCTCTCTCGTTCTCTCCCAGCGATCGTCGGCCGATCGAGCCGAAGCCTAACCCTAATTTCCCAACAAATCCATAAATCTCTCTCATTTTCTCTCTCTTTCTTTTCCGCTCTCTCATTGCTCTTCTCCCACTCTGGGAGTCTTCAAAGGGTCCTCGCCGTTCTCCGCCGACGCTGCCATCTCCAGTTCGTCGGATAGTGGGGCAGTGGCTGCCGGCCAGGTAAGTCAAGTTTGATTTTTTCATGTTAATTTGATTTAGAGTTACAAATTTCTTCAATTTCTTTTATAATTGTGCTATTTAGGTTTAATTGATTGCGATTTATGTTAGAAATTTTTTTTGGTGTAATTTGAGGCTAATACTTAAGTTGGGAGGGCTGAATTAGTGATTGTAGTTTACAGTGAATTTGTCAAGTCACTGATTCACATTGAATCAGTGATTCGGTTCACTGGTTCACACTGAATCAGTGATTCGGTTCACTGATTCACACTGAATCAGTGAATCGAATCACTGATTCAGTGTGAATCAGTGGTTCGAATTCACTGATTTTGTGTGTTTGTGTGTATGAGCTTCATGGTAAATAAAATTTGTAAATTTGTATTAGTATTTACTATTTAGTAAAGGAAGAAATAGATTATGTAAGATAAATTTGAATTTACTATTTAGTATTTACTATTTGTATGTTAGATAAATTTGTAAATTTTTAAATTTGTATTAGTATTTACTATTTAGTAAAGGAAGAAATAGATTATATTAGATAAACTTGAATTTACTATTTAGTATTTACTATTTGTATGTTAGATAAATTTGTAAATTTGTAAATTTGTATTAGTATTTACTATTTAGTAAAGGAAGAAATGGGTTATGTTAAATAAACTGGACAAAGCAATTCGAGTAATTAGCTAATATAAACGGTATCTGTAAATTCGTAAGTTGAATGTAAATAAGCCAATATAAGTACTATAAACTTATTTTATGTGTTTTATTATGTTCTATATAACCAATTATATGATTATTCTTTAACTGGTATGACACCGATATGACAATCCAGTATTTAGGGTCATATCGCGATATCCCGTCCGGTATCCGGTAACCGGTATGTAATTTGCTGACCGGTACGAGACCGGTATCCGATATTTAGAACACTGATTCTAGTCGACACTCCAATCCTTTCTCCTTTATAATAGGATTATAATAGGAGATGCACAATACCTTTTTCTTTTCCCTAACACCACCACCATAACCATAGAGGAGGCATAAGACGGTGGAGATAGATGATATATTGCAGATAGAGATGATTTCCACAGTTCCATGATACTACTAACGATACTTGGTGCACTGAAAAAAAGACTGACACATTTAATTTAAACATGACTCCGCATAAAATTTCTCATTTTGTTACTTACCCTTATCTTTCTTCAAAACTGACCAAAAAGATCATCGAAATTGCCAAATTATTGGTATGTACATGTAGTGACAATCTAAACTTAAGCAGTAAATTATGCAAATCTAAAATTCCCCAAATGATCGTAAAAGTTGTCATAATTATAACTAAATTTTCCTTAATTTCAAGCTCAAAAACTATATTTTTATTAAAATTCGATAATAATTAAAAAATTAAACTTACCAGCATAAGCTCTGACGGTCTCAACCCTCGCCACCTCCTTTGCCAGCGCCGGAAGCTCCTCCGCCAGTATCTGCTCGCTCCTCCCCAATCCATCTACATCACCAAATCCCGCAACAAAAATTAACCCAAAAAAAACCCCAAAAAATACTCAAAATTCCAACCAAATCCCCAAATTTACCCGAATCCGGCCTCGAGACTCTCAGTCCGAGATCCCGCAGCCCATCTCTCACCCCTCCGAGGGCCGCCGCGACGTGATCGGAGTAGGAGGCGTAGGAGGCCACGGAGCCGGACAGCCGGCGACTAAGATCGGCGAGAGAAGCCTCGAGATCCGCGCATCCGGACCTGAGATCGGAGGCGAGCGCGCCGGATCTGAGGAGGTCGTCCTCGGAGGCAAAGTTGGCCGAGAGGAAGCGGAGGAGGGATGGGGAGAGGTCTGAAGCGCGGGGCAGCATGGCGGCGGCCGCTTTCGTAGATCTTCAAGCTCACTTCATCGATCGAGAGCTTTCTAGGGTTAGGGTTTGGTGCTGAGATTTCTGAGAGGAGAGAGAGAGAGCAGAAGAGAGAGGGAGAGAGAGTGAAGATGTACATAAGTATAATACAGCGCACTGTCTTGGTGGGCCTAAATTAGAGTGCCATGGGCCAAAAACTGGCAGGCTTGCTTTGACTTGAAGCCCATTTAAACTGGCTTTAAATGGGTATCCAGTTGGAGAAGAACGGAACAGCCCAATAGAAATGACCTGCGCTGGATCGCAACTTGCTTCCCGAGTGAGGAGGGAGTGTAATTAGCAAGAAAAAAATAATAATAAATAAACAATAAACAATAAAAAAGTTGAGGGATCGTGAGTTTGAATCTTCAAACAAAGTAAATATTGTTTATTTTTTATATTCAAACAGTTTTAAAAATATACCAAATTATGAAGTGAGTACTTAGAAAGGTGGGAAAAAAATGGCTTTCGTTTACATAAAGTTGTAAATTTTACAGATTTTTTTTCTTTTTAAAATTTCAATTTTGCGTAATTTAAATTATTGGGGAACTTTTTTTTTTTGGGGAGGGAGTTTCCATCAGGCCCAAACAACGAGGCCGAAGCTTAGCCTCCGAACAAAGTTCACAAGTACCAGCGCAGAGGGAAAACGTACGATCCACAGAGTATCCTGGGCCTTCTGGGCTCTGCTACGGTGCTATCCAGCCATCAGGCTTTCCAAAAGTGGGCCAGCGATCCAGCTAAGCGGCGGCCCCGTTGGACCATCGGCTTACCTGGTCCCGGCCCACCAGGGCCCCACCACCTCGGAAACGGACGGTGCGAGGCGCCTCAGTTGAAGGATCGAACGGTGCACACGTGATAATGTAAGGGGAAGAGTACGAGCGTCCCCATAGAAATTTTGTCGGGTCCGGAATCGTCCAGTTGCAGGTACGGGTCGTTAGAACCGCAGAGGATCCGCTTCGTACGCTGACGAGCAGTCCTTTCAATGAATTGTGACGTTTTCTTTGTTTCAAATTTTTTTTTGAATTCTCTTTTTTTTTTTTTTTAACCCCATAAAACATTTACTCCTTTTTGTATATTCGAAAAGATGGCATTATGAAATTACTGTATATGAGCCGTCAACTCAGGAAGAGTTACTTGAACTAGCGCCAAAACTATAATGATCTAATAATTTTTCATCAATTTTTTTTACAATTACTAACTCTGTCTCCATAAATTTTAGAGTCCATTTAACATTTCATCCAGTGTATACAAAATGTTGTATTCATTGAAAACCGTTAATTTTGTGTTAACTTGATAGAGGACCAAATCAAAACTAAAACCCAAGAAATTGGACATAAGTGAACCCTAGAAGGTCGAGATCATAATTCAAAAGCATTTTTTTTAAAATTATTAGAGATAGTGGAAATGAACTACAACTCATGTAATTTGCATGATCAGCTCATTTCCATTTTTCTCATATATATATATATATAGAGAGAGAGAGAGATAAGAAAAAGTGTATAAAGCGTGTCTCACTTAAAAGTTGCTTATGGCGCCTCCTAAATTTCAATAGAGCGTCTATGTAGACAGTTCAAATCTTTATTTGTGATCTCCACGTCTTAAAATGGTATATTTGATAGGATACAAAATGAACGGTTTTTCAACAATATAACAAATAAGACCTATTAATCGATAATGAAAAAATATCTAAATCATATTATTTTTTTCTACACCATCCATTTATAACATAAATATCATAACCAATGGTTCGGATATTATTGAGATTTAGAGGCGTCTCCATAAAGCAACTTCTTATGGAAGAACCTCAGATACACCTTTTCCATATATATATATATATACATACATACCAGTGTCCGTAGGCGCTCCTAAAAATTTTGAGCAACACATTTCTTCGAGCTTGAACTTGTCATGCATCCACATTAGACATTTAACACCTGAAACTGATTTTAATTTATTGATCAGTGTTTTTATCGAAAAAATGAATAAGATAGCTCAGCTGATAATAATATTTTGATGCAAACAACAATTGTTTTTTTTTTTATTTTAAAAAAAAGGAACGACATTTATAATTAACTCACCAAAGAAATGTGAACTTGGACATGAACAGGTGAATCATATTCCTGCATCTTGTGGAATATTAGGATACAAGAGTTATGAATATACTACTGAAATCATCAATATGCAACTCCTAATAAATTACAAAACACGCTTCAAAGTGAGTATCAAACCCGTGTCAGACACGTAACTGACACTCCGGCGCCATGAACAGCATGTATGTAAGATCGATCCGTGTCAGCTTTCAGGACACTATGTATTCCCCAGTTGCTTAAAAAGATGCACAAAAGGATGCTTTGACATTAAGAGAGATGTATCCTACATTTCAAGGATATCCCGTGTCGGTCTTGTATCTGTGTCTCGTGTTCATGTCCATGCAGAATATCCGATATAAGAGAGAGCAGTACTGAAAGGGAAAGGGAAGATTTCAATTTCAAATGCAAACATAGGTAACAACAAATACAGCAATATTGAATTGACGCACACATACCTGATAATAAACTCACCTTCCTCCAGAAAAAATCAGAATATTTTCTGCAACATAGATTACCAACAATCAACGAAATCCCAAAAAAATATTATTAGTAAGATGTTATTCATTAAACCTACGTATTGTATCAAGAACTCCCTAGCAAAACAATTATAACAAAGTAGGTCAGTCAGTTATCTGTAGCTTTCTCCCTAGAATTTGGAAGAACTGAAGAAGTACATGAACAAGCAAATATTGAACACACTGATAGCATCCATATCAAAAGGAAAGCAAACAGACAAAACTAATACCATGAATAAAATGAAACTCAGACACATATGCAAGCAAGCGCTACCTGCAATTTATCCACCGAGTTATTTACCCTTCATCCCCCAATTTACTAGAAATACAAGCAGTAGCAAAATTGCTAGAGAACTCATAACTTACCATTGACTAACATCAAACTTTGACGCGTATGTAAGTTTCTGCACTTGTGCAATTTATTCCTTCATCCCCCAATTTACTAGAAATACAAGCAGTAGCAAAATTGCTAGAGAACTCATAATTTACCATTGACTTGTAAGCTTCCCTCATCCCCTAATTTACTAGAAATACAAGCAGTAACAAAATTGCTAGAAAACTCATAATTTACCATTGATTAACATCAAACTTTGACGTGTATGTAAGTTTCTGCACTTGTCCCCCAAGTTATTTGAAGACTATGTGCAACCGATTCCAATTTAGTAGAAACATTACAGCAGCAAACTTATTATCATTTTCACAAAGCTCCCTTGCTTTCTATTTCTAGCTGATTATATTCCATTGATAATAAACACTGCTAAGAATTAGAAGTACAACATATGCAAAACATAGAGGAAAATTGAAACCAGTGAAAAAAAAAAAGTATTAAAGATTATTTACTATAACGACCATAAGTTCTTCCCTTAGAAACAACACCAAGACGTTCTCAATTAGAGATGACAGTGATGCAAATTTGACAGATAAATACACAAACTAATGGTTCTGATACAGTGTTAAATGAATGATAATAAAATATTTCGGGTAAGTCACAATTTGATGACATCAAATACTTATCCGATCCCCTCTTGCACAGTTATAAGTGGCCAGGACAGCGACAAGCTCCTAAGTCTCATTCTGTTGGCGGCATTTGGGTTTCTGTTGTCATACCACGAAAGTAAGTCAAATTAAATGTAACCAAAATTTTAAAAGAATACCACAAAGCAATCAATAATAAGCTAACCATTACGGGCTGAAAAGAATTTTTCAATGTGTTCATAAATTTCTTCAACCAACTAAAAAATAAATATATCCAGTGTAAACAACATGTATATGTAGAGAACGCTAATTGACATTTTGGCAAATCATAGAAGTTCAAATGGTAACAAACAAGCATTACAAGGGCGGCAAAGTGATAAATAATGCCTGGAACTAGTTATGAAAAATTTCACCATGATCTAAGAGAAAGTTTGGCTACATCAAATTATTTAACCCAGTGTCGTACTACTACAAGATACGCAATTCTCAGAAGAAAAGAAAAGAAAAAGAAAAAAACCCCCCATGTTAACATTAATCGGGGCACAAGATTAAATTCTTCAATTTCAAATTGAATGGTGGGGGTCATTAAAGAAACAAAAATAAGAACACAATGAAACCCGTGTGTTACACATATGAGACGCGTCGTCACATTCTATTGAATCTTGAGTAAAATCCAAATTTCCTCAATGGTAGAGATTACCAAATTTGGCAGAAACAGCATTCCATGCCTCTAGACATGAAGAGTCCTGATCACAACACATCAGCAGCCCATCACTGCGCAGTTGTAGACAAAGCTTCCCGAGTGCTTGCTAGCTATCATGTTCCATTCAGGCGGTCCGTCCCTTGGAACCCATGAATGCAGCTCTATCATCCCCCCACCTGAAGCCCGTGGCCCTCCAATCACAATGAGTCTCTCTCCGCAAGCCCTGAATGCCAGTCCCCAGCCATTCATTGACACTGGCCTCTCCGGCAAATTGCCTAGAGTCACCCATGTGTTATTCTCCTTGACATACTTCCTCACCTCATTCTGCCCGTAATCAGCAGCGTACAGCTCATTATTGACAACTGCAACGAGCGGGGGAGCACCACTCGCACCGTTAAGGCCCAATGACATGTTCGGGATGACCCTCCAAGTATTACTCTCAAAATCAAACTCTTCTCCGCATGTCAACAGCTCATTTGGTTTCACCATTCCACCAATCACGTAGAACTTCCCGTCCATAAACACACCGGAACACATTTTTCTTGCCTTCTTCATCGGAGGAAGCACAGTCCAAGTCTGTGTCAGAGAATTGTACAACTCAGCTGAATCCAATACAGCACCTTGAGAATCACTTCCACCAGCTACAATAGCCTTCTCACCGAGGCTAGCAGAGCCAAACAAGCACCGTGGAGAGTTCATTGCGACCCCAGGAGCCCAAGAGTTGTTGAGGATACTATACTGCAGCACAATGTGGGAACCCACCCCCTTCCCGAAAACAAGCAGCTCAGTGCCCACAGCAAGAGACTCCTTGTCGGAGAACATGAAGCACTCATTGTGCGGCATCCTCGGCAAGTTAATCCAGCGACCACGATAAGGATCGTAAGCCTCCCACTCCAGGACATTACAAGAGAAATACACCCAGTGCTCAGTGATACCCATCATGCGACGAAGCCTATAGAGCTCGCCCGTACGAACTAAATCACGGAATCCATGATTGAGGGAGGCAATCGAGCCGTAGTCGGACCGTGAGCAACGGATGAGGCAGTTGATTGAGTTGTCCCGGCCAATCGGAGTGATGAGGGAATTGGAGTCCGAATAGGTTTCGCCCTCATTGCCCTGGTGATTAGATTGTGAGAGCTTCGACTTCTTCCTCCTCCTGTCCGAATCCTTACTAAATTCTTGATGCAGTTCGGATTCTACAGGCGGAGAGCGCTTGGGTTTCACGCATCTCTCGAGGAGGCTGCAGCTCATGTAGATCCATTGAGGCTCATGCTCGCAAGCACTCGGCAAGGCCCTCGTGATCAAGCAAGACTGGCCTTCTAACATCTTTACAAGATCGAAACGTATTTATAGTTAATTTTACAATTGCCAATCTCTTTCTCCCTCCTTAAGTTATTGTGGACAGTCTGCAAAAAAAAAAATGAGAAATTTTCCATTTGTTATCAGTGAATCTAAGCATGTCATCGAATTACTCTATAAATAAAAAAGTGTGTTATAGAATTAGATAGAATAAGCAACTAAATTGGGATAAAACAACAAACTCTTGAGGGAGATTGATGAAATCAATCATGCAGCTATATTGTACCAGAAAAGGAAAAAAGATCAGTTCTTTTTCCAAATATAAAAATAAAAATGAAAATTTTACTGCTCTACAATCAAATTATAAAACTTAACCAGCTCAAAAATTAGGCTTTTCTGAATTGGAATTTAAATTTCTTCTCTCTGTATCAAAGTGATGAATCCCAAAAGTGAGCATCACTGAGATCGAGCATGTGATCAATTATCACAATAAAACCGGCCAATATTCAATAAAATGAGATCCAAGATACCTCCTTTTTTTTTTTTTTTTTCATAATCAAATCAATGTTCAACAAATTATAAAATTGCAATCTTTTCATCTATTCCAACAAACCCATCAATCAAACTACAGCAAAATCCAGCCCTCACTCAATCAAATCAAATCGATCTATCAATCTAAAAAGAAAAAATACCAACTAATCAAAAGTTCCAGACAACAATCCACAGATTACCAAAAAAAAAAATTTCCAAAATTAAGGCCAAAGTTTAGATCTTGTACCCCGTACAGATTCAGTCACCCAAAATAAGAAGAGAAAGAACAGAAAAAAATATAAAATTGGTCGGAGATCTACGAGGGTGCTTACAGTGTGGAGGAGGAGCTGAGAAGCAAGTCTCAGGGCATAAAAATCCTGCCTTTTTTATTGAAAAAACTTGCCCCTCTACCTCTCTCTCTCTCTCTCTCAGCTCATCTCTCTCTCTCTCAGCTCATCTCTCTCTCTCTATCTCCTCTCTTCTTCTTCTTCTTCTTCTTCTTTCTCTTCGCTCGGCCTGTTAGAAACTTTGATTCTAAGATTTCTGGAGCTTTTTGGCTTCGGGCTTGGGGGCTCTCTGCCCCTTTATTCTCTCTCTTTCACCCTCTCCTCTGCAAATTTATTTTTTTTATGGGGGTTGGCGAATAATTTTGTTGGCATTTGAGGGGGTGGATGTAGTTTTGTCAATTTTTAGGGGCTTGAACTTAGAATAAGTGATAACTGACGTGGCTTCTTCTGTTTTTTAACTTTCTTGGCTTCGAGGGTATTTCTAAAGGAGCACACCACCGGTCTTGACGGGCACACCTTCCTATAATACTATTCGTCGCTGGAAATTTCTGACCGTAAACTCCATCCCACCAAAATAATATTTAGGTTCAGAATTAGATTCTGTTAATATTATTTTCGTCTTGAATAGATTCTGGACGATATTATTTTCTGTTGATTTGCAAAGAGAGAAGTTGCGGGGAACATGCGTGGTTATGGTCTGCATAGCAGCGGACTAGATCAAGGAAGACGGAAGCCAGAAAACAGATACGACGGATTTTTGATATCGTCGGTCATGATAAACAAGCAGGAAAATGGTCATGGATCACCGAAAGGAAGGAAAAAAAGGCTTTCAAGAATTTTTTGTGTGCTCACTAGGAAAAAAACTAAAAAGAGAAAGTATCTGGCTTCTATTATAAATTTATAAACTATTATAATCCTCTTTCCTTAATTAAAATTTATTAATTTCAATAAATTTAATTTTTAAGAAATTAATGTTTGCCGACCCAACTAAAATGTATATCATGACAATATTTTTTCATCGCATAAGTGAATGTAATATTTTAGACAAATGATGGATAATTTTCCTCTCTTTTTTTTTTCCTATTTATGAAGAGCGTAATAAAATAAAATAATTTCAGTCGATAATCATCTCGCTACAATATTTATTTTTTGAATCAGATATAAAATAAAACCGATTATTTATAGATATCTAAATTTTGTTTCTACCGTGCTTGTCTTTTACACTGATTTCTTTATATAAAATAATGTAAATGACACCAAATACAAAACTTATCAAATTATTTTTAGGGAAAAAAAAAAAAAGTTGTGCAGCAATTATAGATCCGTACAATAAAAATCAATAATTAAAAGTCCCTATTTTTCATCAAATTATTGAAACTTTCAATAGTGACTAATGAGTAATAATAAACAAAACTAAATCCAACCAAAATAATTCAGTCTTTTTTCAATTATGAGATTAGAATGACCAGACCAATCGTATTATTTAAAAATCACACACACACATATATATATATATATATATATATATATATATATATATATATATATATATATATATATATATATATATGGAAAAACTGGAGGAGAGCTGATAGTGAAGGATTTTTCCTGCACTGCTGCCACGTGACAGTCTTTCATTGGTCGAGCCTAGAAAAATTGAATTTTAGTTTGTTGAATGAAAAACTGTGACAGAAATATAACAAAATAGAGGGTTTATTTGCAAATAACCATTTGCATGCATTCTCAGGTAGGGGTGGCAAATGAGCCGTGCCGTCGGCACGGCACGCTTGCCCGGGCGAGACCGTACCGAATCGTTTTTATTAAAAAAAATTAATTAAAAAATAATTTATTATTAAGTAAGTTTAAGAGACTACTTAGCTCTATTTAATTAGGTTTAATAAGAAGTAACGATAGTAAAAAAATTATTATATTAAATCTTATTACATTGATAAAATTGCTCTATAAATCACTTTAGAAATCATACAAAACCCAAAGAAAGGGAAGATGACCCTGGCGGGAAAAAATTGCAAAAACAATTCAAATTATAAATATCTCTTAAGCAGTGAACCACTTGAGAGATATATTAGAGAATTCAAACTAGAGAGAAGAAGCCGAAAAAACGAATAAAAACTTACTTGAGAGAAGAAACTTGCTTGAACTTTGATTGGAAGACTTACTTGTTTGAAATTTTTTTATCACTTGATTGAAACTTACTTGAAAGAGTTGAGAATTTAAAGGAGTTTTGAGAGGATGAATTTGTTTGTCTAAATATAAAGAATGGAAATAGAGGAGATGACGAGGTATTTATAGAGAAAAAAGTTTTGTTTTGCAAATAAAAATTGTAAAAAACCTCCTCAACAACCATTTTGACCGTTGGGGGAAATTTGCAAGAATCCCTAAATGGCTATAAAAATTACCGTTAGGGAGCTCTGTGAAAAAAAAAATTGCAAATAATCCCTAACGGCTCTCTTAACGGGTGTTTTAAAAAAAATTATAACAGGCCGAGCTGTACGGCTCGGCCAGGGCGGGCCACGCCGTGCTCAATGCACGGGCGACCCAGGCTCGGGCCGGGCACATGCCTAGCATGTGCCGGATCGGGCGTGCCCAACTGGCTGCTCGGCCCATTTGCCAGCCTTATTCTCATGTCTGTTGTCGCGATCTCTGCGTCCCTCCTCCTCTCATGCAACCTTAGTGTTCACCCTATATAGTGACTCGAGCTTTCTTACGAGCTTTGCGATTAGCTTATTAATGAATAGCTAGGTTGAAACTAAAGTTTAGGCACTTATTTTCATTTTTGCTACTGATCAGTCCCCTTCTCATTGGATTCCATGGGCCCCTCTCACTGCAGCGATGGGGACGGCACCGCGGGCAAGAAGAAGAAATGCTGTCCACTATGGAAGTCAAGGAAGGGCTGCATGAAGGGAAATGGCAGACTGGACAACCCCTCCCGCACCTTTTGTGGCATCCGCTAACGGACGTGGGGTAAGTGGGTGGCAGAGATTTGCGAGCACAACCACTGGATGTACCACTGGCTCAGGACCTTTGGCACTGTGTTTGAGGCTGCTAAAGCCTATGACAAGGCTGCACTCGCCCTCTACGACTCTTACGCCCGTCTCAACCTTTCCGACAATTGTAGTTGTTGCAGCAACACTAACGAGAAGCTGGATGAGCATACGATTGTCCCAGACGAGCCTCCATCTCTGTCAACTTTCCAAGAGATTGGGGTCTGACTACGCTGGACGATTATGTGATAAGCCTACCGAGGGCTAGCTGAGGATTTAGGTCTATATATATATGGGAAAAATGAAAATGAACTGGCAGCTCACGCAAGTTATCTGAGTTGCAGTTCATTTCTACTATCTCCAATAATCTTTTTTAAAAAAAAAATCTTTTGGATTATGATCTCGGCCCCCTAAAGTTCACTCATACCCAATTTCTTGGGTTTTAGTTTTGATTTGGTTATCCATCAAGTTAATACAAAATTAACAGTTTTCAATAAATAAAACATTTTGATGAAAAAGTAAATAAACTAAAAAAATTTATGAAATTTAATCCGAAAGAAGTTAAGGATGTAGAGATAGTAATTGTAAAAAAAATTGAAGAAAAATAATTGGATAATTATACTTTTGCCGCTAGCTCACGTAACTTTTCCTAAGCTGGCGACTCACCTACAGTAATCCCTATATATATATATATATATAGAGAGAGAGAGAGAGAGAGAGAGAGAGAGAAATGAAAATGAACTGACAGTTTACGCAAGTTATCTGAGTTGCAGTTCATTTCCACTATCTCCAATAATCTTTTTTAAAAAAGTTCTTTTGAATTATAATCTCGACCTCCTAGGGTTCCCTCATACCCAATTTCTTGGGTTTTAGTTTTGATTTGGTCCTCTATCAAGCTAACACAAAATTAATAATTTTCAATGAATAAAACATTTTGTATGCACTTGATGGAAGGGTAAATGAAATCCAAAATTTATAAAATTTAATTCGAAATAAGTTAAGGAGATAGAGATAGTGATTGTTAAAAAGAATTGAAAAAAAAATTATTGGATAATTATAGTTTTGTCGCTAGCTCACGTAACTTTTCCTGAGCTGGCGACTCACCTACAATAATCCCATATATATATATATATATATATATATATATATATATATATATATATATATATATATATATATATATATATATATATATATATATATATAACGGAAAATTCACCGCTTAGGTGGCCCAATACAATTATTACATGTGGCGCCATTTAAGATAACAATTAAAAGAACTCCCCTAACTATCCTTTCAGTGGCGCCACATGTAATAGTTTTATTGGGCCACCTAAGCAGCGGTGAAGGAACTCTCTTTACTGTCGGTGAATTTTCCGTTTACTCATATATATGTGTGTGTGTGAATAATGGAAATGAGTTGTCATCTCACACAAATTATCAGAGTTGTAGTCCATTTCTACTAACTCAAATAATTTTTTAAAAAATTTAATCTCATCCCATAGGGCTCACCAAAAACCGTTAACTTTGCGTTTAATGATGGAAGGCCAAATCAAAACTAAAATCCAAAAAATTGGATATGAGTGATTATTCATCTTAGGTTCGCATGCGCATACATGCATACACACATGCACACACCTGTATGTACACGCATGCGCATGCACACACTCATAGATAATAAATTCAATACAAATTGGATATCTTGAAGAGCTACTAAAACAATTAAAATTATAATTTTCAAATAAACTTTATTAAAGAAGTTGGAACCGAATAACCTAACTGAACTAAATTGGTTCGAGTTCGTTTTCCATTCCTAATTGATCCATTTCGATTATGTAAAAAATGGTAAAAAACCGAATCGAAACCGGTCGATACTCATCCCTAACTAAAACAAGGATTAGCTCAAATTACAGTTACATAGATCATGTAACATACCGTATTGGTTTGTAATTACAAGATAATAAGTATTTTAAGGGGGTGGGGGGTATTTATCAATTTGTTTTGTCTTGCACGCTGAACCCATTTATTAAGCAAGATTAACAGTTGGCATTGTGACACTAAGCAAGGATTAGACTAATTAGTGGTGAGATTATTTGAACCAGATCTCGCCATTAGTTTACACGTAAACCATATAAACCGTCACATGTTATTTTAATTTCTTTTAACTAAATAATTTAATTAATCCAAAGTGCTCTTTAACGACCGACGCAGTTTGACTTGGGGCCCACAATTTGGGGGGTGAGGGGACAAATGGACGGCTGTGATTGGTGGTGGACCCATCAAACCCGACTTTTTCGTGGGAGTGTGGTCCTTGGACTTTGAGGGGAGGTGGGGCCCACACTTTGGATTTAGTTCGAAATTTTTATTTGTTGACGATGAGATTTTTTATTTTTTTATTTTTTTAAAAAAATTATTTTAGAAACTAATTTGGAAAATGACGGCCGTAATCGTGAGTTGAGTCATCGCCGTTCCGTTTCCGTTCCGTTTGTGATTTGGCCGGGCATTATTGTTTCCGTAACAATTTATTAGACGGTTCAATGTACAATTTATATTTTAATGTGCCAAATTTTCTCCCTAAAAATAAATAAATAAATTATGGGCTCTGACCTTTTTTCAGTGCAAATGTGCTTATTTTTTTCCCCTAAATTGGAATCTATATCTACATATAATAAATTAGTTTTTTGTATTTGAATCTATATCTACACCAACAGTATATTCGCATTTGAATATGTTTAGCTTACGCCAAATAACAAGAAGTGGTTGATTATAAATTATTTTAAATTTTGTTTTATTCTATAAGAGGTTTAAAATATTACTATGCGAATATATTGCTAGAACCTCGAGAGAAAGAAGAGGCTGACCCCGATTAGATCCATTGACATGTCCAAACGAATCGTCCTGTTATGCATCAAATCGGCGCCCATGTGTCGACTATTAAATTCGTATCGACTCGATAACTTAAAAGAGTGATCATTCAAACTGATATTTAATAAATCTAAAGAAGCTCTGCATCGCGAATGAGAGAGCTGAGATGATCGGTCCAGGTATGCTCTGAATCTCTGCGACAATTCCACAGTGGTTATTGCAGGTAAGAAAAAAAGCTTCAGAATGTGGTTCTGACTCGAGCGTTGCGCTTTCCAATTTTCGGATGGGAGCAAGCTTGTCAAAATCATAGTTGGAAAATTGGGGTTTCAAAATAAAAAAATAAATTGCTAACAATCATAATCACAGTTGAAATGACAATTTTTTTTTTTTTACATAAATAGTCCACTCATGTTATGAATCTACACATACTCTTTAAGACTTGTTAATGGTGGTGATTGTTATTCTTGTTATTATTATTTTTCTAATCAACTTTACAAGTGTTTTTAATTATAAGTTGTTTATGATCTCAAATGAACCAACCAAACTCTTGTTAATTAATATTTTGTGAACAAATATTTGCCAATAATATTTTTATGTGTATTTATTTATTTATTTTCAAACTTAGCAACATTCAATAAAATAAGAATATGGTTGGGGTCACATCAAGTGGCATCATCTTCATCATTTTGATGCAAATTTAGGCATAATATGAGCTCAACCTAATAAGAGGCTTGTTTTTTTTAAAAAAAAAAAATCAGAATAAAACTTCAATTAAAAAAGAATTTGGAAGAATTAAAGCTGGGGCATCAGATGCATTTAAAAAAAAAAATGTTCTTTTTCTCTTAAATAGCTTTTGAAATGACCAGGTCGACCCGTTCTGCCATAAGTACCTCCATATTCCACTGAGTAAGATTCGACAATAGACTTCAGTCAGTGATTCGAAAATTTCCTTTCTTCAATCTTGATTCATGTAGAAATTCAAAAATTAGAAAAATGTCATAGAAAAATTTCCAAGATTATAAGAACTACTCTTTTTGGATGAAATGATAAAAAAATACCTAGAAACAGATATACAAAACTGAAAAAAAGTTTCATATAGGAATACACAAGAAACACACAATGAATATCATCTCCATATCATTTTGCATTTTTTGACGGATATAATATGTTTCGCTATTTTAAGCTGTTATTTTATTCTTGGTAACGAAGAACATGTCATTCTTAATTCTTGAGTTAAGGAATTCTTCTATAATTTAAATGACACAATAAAAACATTCTCGATTCTTTTAATTACTGATTTATGGATTGGATTTCACTCGACCCATGGTTGGGGACTAATAATAGGTTCGATCTACAATGATTTTGGATTGGCTCATAACAATCAAATTATACATGATCTTGTTTTTACTTTTCCAGTTATTCTAGATACAATTGTGAAATATTGTATCTTCTTCACTTGTAGTCATTTATCATTCAATGAATGAATAAATAATTTATTTGATCTCCTGATATCATTCAAATTTTTTTTCGTATTTTCCATTTGACTTATTTTTTTTCTTTATACTTTTACCTCTTCAAGTTATTTGTCCTATTTAAATAGAATTCCTTCAGTACAATGGCAGACTCGTGGATAGAGAACTATACTAGATTATTATATTGTTTAATAGCTAGTGCTTGTCATTTCCATATTATTCTCATGATTACATTAGAAAAATATTCTTTGTTGCGAAAAATCTGGACAGTAAAAAAAAAATTTATAGATGCTGATTCTTCAATTGTAGTCTGAACTTAACTATTTGTTTATGAAAATACAAAACCGAGAATCAATCTAACTTAACAGTTTTGATTTAAATTTATGAACTTCTATAATTCTATTTAATATGATACTATACTTGCATATAAAACTGGTGTACATATAGATTTACGTTGCATATTACTAAACAATCGTACTTATTGTCATTTTATATTGCACATAATTGGATAAGCTTGAGGAACTCCAGAATCGACAAATAACACCCAATAAGACAACGATTTCAAATTTTAACCATTACATCCTTGTTCATGTCGTAACTCTCTTTTTGTTGTTCTCATATTATATTATATTTTTTTATTATATTATTATGTCACTTACTTCGTACAAATACCGGCGATGATTGTTATGGAATCTTAGTAGATTAATTAACCACCAAAATATATCTAATACTCAATTACACTTGCTCTATATGATAATATCTTATCAACAATGTTATGAAATTAATTTGTTTTAAAATTTAATCTTTTTCTTATACATAATGGCAAGCTAAGATAAAGTTAATTGCGAAGATGCATGTTAAGTTGAATTGATATAAAATTAATTAGAGTGGTTATCCTAATCTTAATTAATGTATATTTGATTAAGTAAAATTTTAGTTATTTCCCTCAAAATTTAATAGTTAAGTTATTCCATGACAAAAACGGTTGAATTCATGTATGTTTGAACATTAAATTTTTTAGTCAATTCACTAGTTCAAAAATAAAGGAAAAATAGTCCCACTTTGATAAAAATGTTATTATGATGTGTGTTTAAATAGGATTGTTTGTTCCATATCATTGCATATATAAGAAGACGAGAAATTTTGAGCACCCCGAGTGGTGCTTACCTATAAATAGGTCTGTCCAGACTTATTTTAATATACTGTTCTTTCATGTTCATTTTCTCCGATCGTTGTATCCTGAGAGACAGACACCCACTGTAATCCAAAACTAAAACGGTGGAGAGCGAATCAGTTTTAAAGAGATAGTGTCCAACACTAGGTTCGATCATCTTCCTGTCATCATCCAATACATCCATCTTATGCATACGCTCATTTTTCAATCAGTAAAGTATTCTAATTGTGCTTTTCATTTATATTTTATTCTATTTTTTTTCCTTAGGGTAATAACTATTTAAATAAATTCTGATTAAATATTTTTAGTTCCGTCTCTAGATTTAACTAATAAATCTTAAGCACTAGTGTCCAGCACTAGTCTCGATCATCTTCCTGTCATCATTCAATCCACATCCATCTTCAATCAGTAAAGTATTCTAATTCTGCTTTTCATTTATATTTTATTATATTTCTTTCTTAGGGTAATAAACTATTTAAATATTTTCTTAATCTCTAGATTTAACTAATAACAATAGTAATAATATACAATCTTGTTACAGCAACTATAACAATTTATATTCTATTTCTAAAGTAAACTGTTTTATATCAATTCAGATTTCTTCTCTAATATTATCTAATTATATTTCTTGTTTAAAATAGACTACAATTTTCTAATCTTTCTACAATAGTAATTCTGTTTATATTTAATTCACAACCAACAAAACTTTGGGGAAAAAAATATATATATAGTCCCAACTTGAAAATGTAAGCTAACTAAATTTTTTATTTTCAAATATAAAGATTGTGATTATGATATATGAATGGTTCAATAATTGAATGGAGATGGTATCTCGTTTTTTGAACTAAATAATTTTTTTAATTTTAAATTTCATTTTAAATTTGCATAAAAATTATATAATATAAATATTTAAGTTAGTATTGTAATACTGTAAATTTATATCTGAATTATGTAATAGAAACATCATGATAATTTTTTTAGCCGCATGCAAAATTTCATTAAAAAAAAATTAATTTAATATTATTTTATTTTTTTAATGAAAAAGACTTTCCATAAAAAGACCTGCAACAGTCGCACGTGCAAACCAAGTGAGTTTTGCATGGGGAATCACGAGAGACCGTGAAAGCATTTATAACGCCCCGCTGTAATTACAGCGACACATGTAACGCCGTTACTTTTGGAGACCAGAAGCACGCCCGCCGAGCCCGGCCGTACTAACGGCAAAACCTGACGGCGTCTTGGGGAACGGAGTCGGTCGCACGTGCGGAGGGAGCAACGTCGCAGGCTACCATGTGTCGGCGCACGTGCGGGGGCTTTTTCTTTTGAATTATTTATTTATGTATGAGCTGTCCTCTTGTTTTTTTTATTAACAAATGGATCCAAACACCGCCCGGTAAGAGTTACCATTTTATTAATAATTTAATGTGGCGTTCTACTTAAAATTGTTGAATTAAAAATATTTTTTTTAATTTAAAATTTTAAAAAGGCAAACTAAAAATTGAGAAAATTTGCATTTAAGATTGTTTTCTTTTCTTTTGTTAGATTACTCAAGACTATTCACTTGAAACGGTAAATTCTTGACTATTTTAATCTCATTCTATTTTAAAAATAAATAATAGTAGATATCATAATTATTTAGTTTTAATCTCACGATCGGTGATCGTGTCTCAATAAAAGAAATTTACATGGCTCCTAATGACATAAAGAACGCAGCTGAGATCTGCACCTCTTTCACCTCCTTCTATACATCCGTTAGCTGTGATGTGAGGCATCATAATTTTATTTTATATACGGATAACGGGTTTCTTCCTTTTCCCGTTACAGGCTACTATTACATTTTTGGCACATAAAAAAACAAGAGATCGAGTTTCATAAACCGGAGAGAATTTGGAGTTTCGAGTGAGGATAAATAAGGTTGCGTCATCTCCTTTTTATTGTGGATTAATAATATTATAATAATAAATAATATTATGGAGACAAAAATCCCTCTTTTTTTAAAAAGAAAAAACTTTAATGCAGGAAAATATGCTTTGGACGATCAGAGAAATCTTGCACTTCAGAGAGAATCCAATTCCAAGAGCAGAAGTAGGAGTTTAATTATTTATTACTATTCTTAGAAAAAGATTTAATTATTTAATATTCATTTTAAAGAAAAAAATTAATTTAGGAAAAATAGGAGAAAACCACTTAGTTATTATGCAATTAAAATTATAACAAATATCTCTAATAATACCTATGGATATAATTTCAGCTAATTTTGCAACTATTTAATGTTATTATGTGAGAGGATCCAAATAGAAAATTGTGATGTTTTTTTTTTTTATCATAAATCTTCATCATGATTAATTATTTTTATTTAATGGCTTTTAAAAGAGGAAAAATCAAACATTTCTCAATAAATGGCTTGGTCCTTCTTAAAAAAAAAAAAAAGATAGAAGAAAATAAGCAACACTTTAAACCCATTAAAAACAATAAAAAAAAAATTCACTTAATTAAAGTGTAAATCAGTAAATTAGTGAATTATAATTTTTTTTTTGTTGATGTGGCCCACTCTCATGTCTATCTCAAGCATGATGGTGATTGATGGACCCATTCAAGCCCTTTTGTTGGGCTCTTCAGCCCAAAGTGGTGCTCACCAATCATAATTAGAACATGAGACTTAATTAGATTGGGTAGAGTGTCCAAATCCAAAAAAAAAAGACAAAAGAAAAATAGGACAAAAGAAATTATTTATAGGGTTCAATACATTAGTAAGCATAGTTATTTATAGTAAAAAAAAAAAAAAATCTACTTAGAGGTGTGTAGCCTTTGTTGTGGAATATGCTATTTCTTTTAAGTTAACATGCAAATTTATGCTACTTAAAGCATACGGGGCTAACAATCAATGACTTCAAAATCTGTCTAGAAAACAACTGAATTTTAAATAAAGTCAAATATTTTCACAATGACTACAACGGAATTTCAATTATTCAATATAGAGGGAGAGAGAGTCGTCACTCGAGTTTTTATAATCTCCTCATTAATATAGTACTCGCCGAATGGTCATTTCCTTCGCGGATATAGATCGAGATCTCTCTTTATTGAACCTTATTTTTTTTTTTTTTTTTTGGTATTCTCTCTCTGTCTATTTCAATTTTCTTTTCTCGTTAGCTATTGAGTTCATTCTGAGTTTCGTCCAGATAATCTAGTTGGGCTTAAATAAGTTTTTTTTTTATTTGAATCCTCTCATGCTTTTAAGGGGTACGAAATGAAAATTCCTTTTTTTTTTTTTTTTTTTTATCTTGATGGCCGATGTGGCCTGGACTGATATCTTCTAGAGAAATCTTATAAATTTATCGAATCTTTACTCACAACTCATGGATATATTGGACGTGGAGATGTAACGTACTATAATCGAATATCTAGATATTACTTCTATGGTGAATCTTAATAATTCTTCTAATTCTAGAAGAAAGAAAGAGAAGTATGAGGTTCTTCAATCCACTGATCTCATGGGATTCTTTGTTGGCTAAATGCTATGTGAATTGACATTAGATGACTTAGTGTGGCTTTATACAAGAATTAGAATCATGCACTTGGATTGGATCATGGGCTTTATTAATCTTCTAGTTTGCTTTCTTTCTAAATATTCTTGTGACATCAAATTATTCTTTGTCATGAGAATCTTGGACATCTAAATCTAAATGTAACAATCTAAACCCTAGAACATATTAGCCATTTGCTAATGCATATGAGAGCATCATAATTGAGCACAAATTGCTTGGTAGGAATAAGAATCTATAAAGTTTTTAATTTTATTTTCAACCGAAGAGCATAGTCTAATCTCGAACATATTGATAGTTTAGTCTCATCCTAGAAGCATATTTTTGTAAGAGTCGAGATGATCTGATTAGATAACAAACATGATGCGAGCATAATTGTTACGTACAGGACGACAAAACATTACAACAACAAACAACAACAACTAAGCCTTTTATCCCAAGTATTTGGGGTAGGCTACATGAACCAAAAAAAGAATCACGTCGGATTGATCACTCTGATATTCATTCTCCATTCATTTCTATCAAGTAATATCTCCTTATTTAAACCTCTAAACTCCATATATTTGCGTATTATCTCCATCCATATTTTCTTCGGTCATCCTTTCGTTCTTTTAACTTGTCTTACATTGATAAACTCCCCTCTTCGAACTGGTGCACTTGTAAACCTACGTTGCACATGACCAAACCATTGTAAGCGATTTTCTCGCATCTTTTTATCGATGGGAGTTACGCCTATTTTAGCACGAATATCTTAATTTCTCACTTTATCTCTCTTAGTGTTGCCGCACATCTAACGGATCATGCGTATCTCTGCTACACTTATCTTCTGTGAATGACGACAAAACATTATGGTCTAAAAATCATGTGAAAATATATATGCTAAAAGTAAGAAAATAAGATATTTTAACTTATTATTACCTCCAATTGTGTGGTATTAATTAATAAGAATGTCGATGAGCTGTGTCTTCAGTCATATCACTCATCTTCAATATGCGAGAAGTTTCTAGTTCAACTATTATTTGGAATAATGATATTATTATTTGGGAGAAAGGAGGAAAAAAATATAATATATATCATAAATATTCAATTTTAGAAATCTTAATTCAGTTATCGATTCTAGCTTGGTCAGTTCATATCTAAATTTAGAATTAGGAATGAGATCATTTTTTTTTTTTTTAATTTTTTTGAAGTGATTTTTTCACATAAGTTAAAAAAATTTATGGAGCAAAATCATGCACCCACAATATAAAAATATTACCAAGAAAATAAACTTATTCCCAAGAGCTTATGGGCAACTGACACGTGTACTCTGGTCATGTAAAGTTGTGTTGCCATGTGGTTAGTTATTGGGTGATGGGAAAGGTAGTTGAGATTGTTGTAGACATCAAACAACGCCAATAATTAACAAAAAAAATTAGATAAAAATATTTTATTAACAATTAATTAAAAATAATATCACTATCTTATCTTATGTAGTATTCTAGATACAAGTGTAGTATATTATAATAATTATTTGGTTAGTCTAACCTATAACACTTCATGTTTAAAAATGGCTTCAAAATCTGTTTATTTCAATATTTGTCAAAAACAAAAAAAAGTAATTATTAATTGTCAAAATATTAGATGTTCTATTTTGATTATTCTTCACCTTTTACTTTAAGCATTTCTCTCAAAAACAAGCAATTGAATTGCAATGATAGTATATAAAATAATAAGTTTAGCTCATCACGATACGTGAAATGTTTTACGCTGGTTGTTATAAGTAAATCACAATACTCTTTCTTTTATATTCTTTTTTGGTGAATAAGGTGGATTGTTCTTGTCTTTGCTATTAGAAATTTATCAAAAGGTTGAGATGAAGTTATAAAAAAAAGATATCGAATTTGGAATTGCACTTTAATTTATATTAGAAGGAATATGCTTGTAAATACTATTCGAATTCAAAACCAGATAAAAAATTGTTCATACTGAAATATGTACGAACCATTTTCAGTTATATTCACATGAAAAAAAATACCTGGTTTATGATAAATGATTTTCTAAAGATATGGATACAAGTTAGAAAATATGAAGTGAGGGATGACTATCTAGTAAGAGAAGATCCCAGATTCAAGATATGGTTGTTGCAATCTTTGGGAAAAAAATAAATAATCAACAAAATATGTCAAATTGTTTCAAGGAAAATGATAGCTTATACAATATATATGGTTTTACTTGTATATAAAAAATAAAAAAAAACTCCCATCAATGCTTTCTCTCTCATGCCTCAATGAAGCCTAGAAAACATTCTAGAAACACAATGGTGAGGCAAAAGATGTAGCTTTTTTTGCTTGATCTTGATCTTTTTGGTAATTAATTAAATGACCATGAGAGTGATCACCAAAGCTCCACCATCTACCAATGTAATCATTTTAATTGACACCTATCATGAAGATGAGAGAGAGAGAGAGAGAGAGAGAGAGAGGGTGACAAAAGGTGAGAATCTTTCTAAGCTTATGGTTGGCAATTTTGAATAATTAGGGTTGAGGAGATGAACAACAGACAACTCAAAAGGTGATAGTTCTTCTCACTACCAAACAGAAAAGACCCTCACAAGTCCTTTCTTTCACTGGTTGGGGGGGAGAGAGAGAAAGATAGAGATAGAGAGAGAGAGAGAAGAGAGAGAGAGAGAGAGAGAGAGAAGAGTTTTGATGATAACCTAACATGTTAATATCTAATTTTTTCCAAGTCTTTTAAGTGGAAAGTTCAGATGAGAGAATTTTGATTTTGGTTGATTATACTCTTCAAAGTTTACTAACTTATCAAATCAAGTAGAATTCCATATTTTTTTTTTCTTATTTCCAATCATTTTCCTTTAAAAAAAAACAAATTTCACATTATTATGATTCAATTGTAGACTATCTTAATTATAATTTAAATATGAAAGAAGGGGATGTGAACATAAAAAAAATAGTTAATTATTTAATTAAATCAAGAATGATTTTCTCCCTTTCCCAAGAAAAAATCGTAATCTAATATAATCAAACCAGTAGATGAAGTGTTTTCTAATGTACTTTTTATTACATAATCCGATATAAGTGAAATTCAAATCGTGAATTCTTTGCTTATTTTAAGTTTGGTGAGACGGAGCTTTTAGTCTAAATTGATGATGCTATGAGAACAACATTTTATAAATGCGATATTGACCAGTAAGTTGTTATCACGGGCACAGACGTCTCTTCCACCATGAAAACGGCAATCAAGGTTGATGGAGATGGAGATGGAGATGGAGATGGAGATGTATGCTTCAATGCCTCCAAGGTTGATAGAGATCGAGATCGAGATGGAGATGGAGATGTATGCTTCCATGCCTCCACAGTAAAAAAAAAAAAAAAAAAAGAGGGAGGATGGAGCCTATTTTTACTCTTTTGTGTGTTTTTGAGTCATTTATCTTGGGGGACCAACCCAAGTTGTAATGTTGTGCTAAAATTGGTGACAATCCAACCATTTTTTGATTGATAATGAACCACATCTCATTATCTCTCCCTTTCTTGGTTGTTTTGTTCATAATTGGATCACATTTGTCATGAAAAAAATAAAATGTAAGGTATTGATTATTTTGAGACGTAGAGGTAGGGATGGTAATGGACGCACTAATGGGCCAAATTTTGGTCCGTCCTTTATAAAATTTTGAATTAAAAATAAAAATTTTATTTTTCTAATTCAAAATTTTGTATAGAAAGAGCCAAAATTTGACTCATGGATGAGTCTATTGTTGGAATTAATCCCCCATTGAGATTGTAGAGACGAAAAAAATAATACAATACAAGAAGAACAAAAGAATTAATGTGGTTCGGCCGACCAAGTTCGACCTATATCCACGGAAGCAAAGAGATAAATATTCACTATGAGAAAAATATATTATAAAAAGATATCTAAGTGTCTCTCTACGTTTCGCATCTCTCATAATAATATAATCATATCTTTCAGCCAATTACTCATCTTCTCTCGCATTACATACAATATATATATATATATATATATATATATATATATATATATATATATATATATATATATATATATATATATATATATATATATATATATATATATAGTGTTCTTATCCTATTTCTATTAGAATAGTACTATCACTATCTAATTGGTGTTCCAATCCAATTAGGACTCTAGTCTTCTAACTCAAGTCCAATCGGAACTACTTGTGATCTTTTATCATATCTGGATACTTAACGGATGCGAGATATAAATCCAACATCCATTACCGAAATTAAAAAAAAAATGTTGGGTAGATTATTAGGTGTTCACTTATCAATCATATATTGCATTGCTTATCTCAAGAAATAATATTAATCTCTCTGCAAAGTATTTTCATATTATTGTTTTAAGTCGATAATTTAAAAGTCTTTTAACTAAAAGAAAAGAAATATGAGTATATAGATAGAATTACAAACGCTCCATCTCGACAAGACATATCTCTCGAACACCAAAAAAAGTGAGTTTCCAAAGGGGCACACTATTTTTCTCTTAGTGAACCTACTTTTTAAAGACTGTCCAAAACAAAATACACTAGATGATAGGCTCACGAGAAAAAATGGTGTGCTCCTTGGGAAACTCTCCAACAAAATTAGTCATGGAGATAGAGACTGGTTTAAAGTAGATTACAGAAGATATAAAAACCAAAAAAATAATTATGTTGTTAGAATTTTTTTTTTTAGTCAATATAAATGTTTTGCAACATTATTTAGATTGATTTCCATCATAAATCGGTTTCGAAACCTCAATAATGCCACTTGAGATAAGGCTTATTGACGACTCTTGTTCTAAGAGAGTTGCTAGATGCATTCCAGCTTTTTCTTAGCGAGCCCTATGACTTAATTACAGATTTGCCATAAAATTTTTTAGACAAAAAAATACTGAGCCCTATTCCTCAGCCGTCGTCGTTGCTGCCGCCACTGCTGGCAGCGGATACAGGCTCGCCGCCGCAGCAGCTGCCGTCTGCTACCGCTGCAGCAACAGATAGCAGCTACTGTTGCCGTCGTCGTCGCAGTTATTGTCGCTACTACCGTTGTTGTCGCCGCTGCTGCTGGTACTGCTGAGGAAGGAATAAGAGGGCAATTTTTGAAAAAATATGGGGCTCACTAAGCAAAATTGGGTAAGTTTTAAGTGTCCTTGGGGCTCACTAAGAAATTGAGGCTCACTAGGAAAAGTATGGGGCGCATCTAGCAACTCTCTTGTTCCAATTGTCTAAAGAAAAACTATAAGTGTGTCCTAAATTGAATTTTAAGTCCATATCATTTAAACAGATCATGGATGCATATGAGCCCAGTTTCTGGTTGGACTGGGTATAGGGATTGAGGCCGCTGTTCAGGCCCAACTGAACTTGGGCCTGCTGTTTTCTCGAATTGTTTCTTTTTAACAAAAAGTCGTAGCCCATTCCTAATCCCTCCTTTAAAAATCAAAACATAATATGAATAAAATTATAAGACAACAATGATTATTTTTCATTTTGAAATTTTTGCCATCGTATGGTGCTTTAGGGTTCTTACGTAGTTTCTATGGGTGAAGAAACATACGGAGATATTTAAAAAAAAAAAAAACTTTTCGAGAGTTACTAGATAAGCTCCATATTTTTCTTAGTGAGCCCAAAAATTATAGAGGGAAATTATTTTTTCTCTAACTTTTGGAGCTCACTATGAAAAGCATGGGGCGCATATAGTAACTCTCGCATATAGTAACTCTCGTACAAAATAGGGGATAATCATCGGATTGAGCTTTGCCCTAAATCTTGATTCTTGCAACTAATATAGGTAAAGGTTTGGTTGTATGCAAAATATAAAAAAAAAAAATTATGAGAAAATGAGCGAATAATATTTTCTGATGTTGGTGTAACATTCTTTAATATTTCTAGTTTATAAACTATGGAGTAACTCCACAATCACACACAAGGCTTTTTTGCAAGGCGATGAGAAGTATACTTTGTTTGAACTTAGAAAAATAATATAATATGAAGCATGCAGACTCTTCCCCTGTGTAGGTTAAATAAATTTATATTACATGGTCAACTGACATGGTGGGCTAAGTAGCCATCAAATAGAGGTGGCAAATGGTCGGTCCGTTCGTCGAGTGTACGTGCCAGACACGACACGGTCCGAGGCAGGGTCGCACGGGTTGCAGGCATGACTCGGTCCGTGTAAGTCGAGTCGTGCCTTGCACGTACCGAGCATAACTCAACAATTTTTTTAATTTTTTTTAGAAATGATCATTTATAGTTGTTGGGGGTGGTTTTTATAATTTTTTTTTTTTGCATAGAAAAGTAGCCATCGGGGTTTCTTACAAATTTGCAAATTTTGCCGGTCAAAATGGCTGTTGAAGGGTTTTTTCTTGCAAAGTTTTTTTACAAATAAAATTATCTTATTTCCTTATAAATAACCCATTCTGCTCTCCAATTTCATTCTTCCTTGCAATTCTTAAACTCTTCTCAATTTTCAACTCTCTCTAGTATTTCCAAATACAAAATTCTTCCACAAAACTTCTTCCATATTCGATCAAGTTTCAAAACTCAAGAGCAAACATCATGAAGATCTTCCAACTTCCAAGCAATCAATATTTAGACTTCCTCTCTCATCTCTCAACTCTCAAGTATCAACAAGCGGTTTTAACTCTCAACTCTCAAGCACTTTCTTCAGCTTGCAGCGTTGAGGTATTTTTAATTTGAATTTTTTTGTTCAATTTTTTCGTGGTCTTTTTGAAATTGGATCCATACTCATCCGGCATTTCTTTCTTTTAAGCCGCGGGTAGTTTTTTTTTTTTTTTTTCCTTTTTTATCGAATAAAGAATATCAAAGTTTTGCCCACGCGTAGTTTTTTTTCTTTTTTATCAAATAAAAAATATCAAAACTTTTGTCAACCATTATAACACGCTCAACAAATACCATTTGAATCACAATTATATGAAAATATAGAATCATCTAATATGCTCGAAGGAGAGCCCACCGAAATCACAATACCCGAAACCCAAACAACTATTCTTGGTAGAACTTCAAAATTAGATATATGAAATCACTTTAAAAAATTTATGTCAAATAGTATTAGGAAAGCTAGATGTAAGTATTGTCAAAAACCATACTATTTTTCTAAGAGAAGTGGAACGGATCATCTTAAAAGACATTTAGAAAAAGCACACCCACCAAATGAACCACAACAAACACAATTAAACACATACAGATGAACTTTATGAACGTTTAAATATAATCTTATAACCAGTAGAGAACAATTAACAACATAGATCAAGATCAAAAAATAAAAAAAATAATTGGATTTAAGAGATTTGAATTTGTAGACAATGCATATAATCTATCATAATGCTTACTAAGTGTTTCCTCGACATTCAAAATAGAAAGAATTTTTTTTTCCATTTCTTTCGATAATACTTCTGAAAATATGGCTGCAATAGAAATTTAAAAAAATATTAGCCGATTTTAAATGACAAATTATTTCATATTAGGTGTTTTTGCCGCATAGTTAATTTGTGCGTGCATGATGGATTAAAAGTAGTAAATGATTCAATAACTAAACTTAGGAACATAATAGTATTTATAAAATGTAGTGGCCAAAAAAGACAAACATTTAAACAAATATGTAAGAATTTTAAAATCGCACATAAAGTTTACCTCTAGATGTAAAAGCAAGCTGTAATTCTATATTTAAAATGTTAGACGAAGTAATTAAATATAAATATGTAGTAAATATGTTTAATGAAATGGAATTACCGTCTTGTAGTTTGGATTTTCATAAATAGAACCATTTGCATTGCATTTGTAATTTTTAAAGCAAATTTGAAGATGCAACTAGAGCACTTTCGGATACTTACTATCCAACTACACACATTGTACTTAATTATTTAACTAAAATTAGTTTAGTTTTTAATGAAAGTAGGAATAACCCAATTCTTGAAGATATTGTAAAACTCAAGAGAATTAAATTTAGTAAATATTTTAAAAATTTTCTATACTTACTATATTTTCTAACCATTGTAGATCCATGTTGTAAATTAGATGGAACGGAAATTTTAATAAATTTATCTCATAAAAATGTGTTATTCAAATAATGTTCACGATTTAGTTAATGACATTAAAATATGTTTAGATATTATGTACCATATATATGAAGGTATGTATAGTGATAAATTACAAAGTACAAATGACCTACTGTTTAAGAAAGTATAAGACCAATAATGTCATTCATATTTCACCCAGAAAAATCTAGGCAATCTAGTACTTTTTTTTAATGAACCTCACTATTATTTAGAAAGGGCCAATGTAGACAACTTGTCCCCTGACCGTTATGAAGATTTTGATATTTTGGTATAGTAGAAATCAAAGAAGAAAACATATCCTATTCTTTCAAATATGATCCGTAATCTACTTACCCTTTCGGTATACACAGTAGCATTGGAGTCTATTTTTATGCAGGTGGTAGAGTGCTAATAGAGTGGAGGAGTTCAATGACAGCAAATATATTGGAGATATGTGTTTACTTGTAAGATTGCATCGATACTGAACAAAAAGAAGAAGGACTGTCTAACGAATTGGAGGAATAAAACTCATGCGAGAAAAAATGAAAATTGAAGACTTCTATACTATTAAGTCTTTATTTTTTTTCTCGTCACTATTGTAATTTTTTAATTTGAATTCTACAGTTATAGTTTTTTTATGTATTTTTTTAAAACTTATAAACCTTTTAAAAAAACACTAAGAACAAGTTGAGCGTGACGGTGATAGTTATCTCACCTCTCTTCAGACTTTGTACGATTTTTAAAAAGATTTATAGAGTAATTTTGTTAATATAATGAGATTTCATATAATTACATTTTATTTTACTATCTTTTTTACTTGTTAGATCTAACTAAATTTACTAAATTAAGTTAACTAACTTATTAATCAAAATTGTTATTAAAAAAATTTTAAAATGTGCCGGCACGGTCAGGCATCGGCACGGCACGTGTCTGGCAGGTCGAGCCTGCGCCATTGCCTCGGCACACGTGTGGTACCTAAGTCACGTCCTAATTGCCATCCTTACCATCAAATCAAAATTTTAGTTTCTCGTCATGAAAATGACATCCATCATGTAGTTCCACATCTCATCGCTTTCAAACTTTTCAAAGTGGACTTACATAGGAAAATATTGTCCCTCCATTATCTAGAAAGAATGAAAATAGACAAGTCTAAAAATCAATTTATGCTCGGTCATCTTTAAAAATTTGAATTAGTAAACTGAAATTTTTATTAATTATTCAAAATTCTGAATATAAAGAGGAAAAGTCTTACTTTTGTTTTTTGAACAAAATTATTAATTCTTAATTTGTGACGTCATCAAATGACTTCATCTTCACGTGTTCCCCATCCTCTCACGTGGGAGGATCCGAGAACAAGACCCTGTCCTGCGTTTGCCCTTAGAGATGTACTATCAGTAATTTTGTATTTTCCTCCTTCTAATTTTTTTTTTCTTTTCTAGAGGGAATATTTAAAAAAAAAAAGCAATTATTTAAAGAATTACCTCACAATTTGCGAGTCACAATTAACTTGAATTTCCCAAAATTTTTGAGATTAGTTAGTAACACCATTATTTCCTTTGTAAGATGTTAAGGAGATATCGATCTGATTAATATTCAAATAAGTATTCTATTAATTGATGCACATTTTTTCTTAGATGTGAATGTTTCGTTATATATGTTATAACACTATAAGAGATAAAACGATAAATATGGATATTTGTACTAAGACAGACGTAGCTCCAGAGATGTCAGGAAATTATCTACAATAGTTTAGTAATGTTCGATTTAAACATATAGATGCACCAATACAATTAGTGGAGGTTATCAATACAGAATAAATTTAAAAAGTGAAGGAATGATCGGACAAAAAATGGATGAAGCTTATATGAAAATATATGGATGTTGGAGGCTTAAATGAAAACATATTACTTGATATGAATGAGTGGAAAATAATCATCATGTGATCAATTCGACGTAATTATCTAGCGTGATTATCTTTTGGTTTCCATAACCTACCCAAATATTTAAAAAGTATTTTTATTTTTTATCTGTTTTGTCCCTCAAGTAAAATGGGATATATATAGAGAGAACGGGAAATTCACCAGGTTATGTGGCCCAATAAAATTATTGCACGTGACGTCACTCAAAGTAACAAATAAAATAACTCTTTTAACCACTTTTTGAGTGACACCACGTGTAATAATTTTATTGGACCACCTAGGTAATATTGAAGGAACTCTCTTTATTGTCGGTGAATTTACCGTTTGCTCATATATATATATATATATATATATATATATATATATATATATATATATATATATATATATATATATATATATATATATATATATATATATATATATATGAGATTACTGTAGGTGAGCTGTCAGCTCAAGAAAAGTTACGTGAGCTAACGGCAAAACTACAATGATCCAATGATTTTTTTTCAAATTTTTTTTAACAATTACTATCTATACCTACTTAACTTCTTTCAGATTAAATTTCATAAATTTTGGAGTTCATTTACCCTTTCATCAAGTGCATACAAAATATTTTATTCATTGAAAACCGTTAATTTTGTGTTAACTTGATGGAATATCAAATCAAAACTAAAACCCAAGAAATTGAGTATGAGTGAACCCTAGGGGGTCCATATCATAATCCAAAAGAAATTTTTAAAAAAAGATTATTAGAGATAGTAGAAATGAACTGCAGCTCAGATAATTTGTGTGAGCTGTCATCTCATTTCTCTCTCTCTATATATATACACACACACGATGAAACGGAAAATTTAATGGCTTCACTAGCGTTTAGGTGGTCCAATAAAACAATGACGTGTGACTCACTCAAAGAATGGTTAAGAGAGTTTTTTTATTTGTTAACTTGAGTGGTGCATGTGTAATTATTTTATTGGACCACATAAACATCAGGGAAGAAACTCTTTTCACTGCAGATAAATTTACTGTTTTTCTCTCTCTCTGTGTATGTATATGGCAATGTGAACAAAGTAAAATAGATGGAGGCTTGAATTGTCGTTATATGTTTTAACTTAGAACATGCATCGTGAGCATCAAAATATGTCACATGCACGCAGTTTCTTAGATACCCACGCCACATACATCCATTGACTCCATTTCCATCAATAACAAGCATCCAATGTCTCTTTATTTTATTTTTCTTCCCGGGACAATTTAATTTAATTTATATTAAAAATAAACAAAGCGAACAAATAAAATAAAATAAAGAGAAACCTCAAAAAAAATATTTAGTTTCTTTTATTATTTTCCAAAAAGGAAATTTGTAACTTTCATATTCAGCTTTCATATGTCGTATTTTATTTTATTTTTGATAGATGTCAAGGTTTCTTACCATTATTTAATATACATTTTTTTTTTAATCAAACACCCCCTTGTTCTCACAATAATTTGGTTAACAAAAAGTTACAGAAGTGTCATTAGTGCTAATTGAAACAACTACACTAAACCCACTAGTAAACCCTAATTATATGCATCTTGTTGGCTAACCCACTAGCTTCATCGTCTGATCATACTTAGGATGTTCACCATCTTGGAATAATAATTTTTGATAACCTTTTTGGTTGTATCATGATTAGAATTTGAGTTGGATATTTAGGGTTTGGATAAACTCAAAACCGATACCGACCGAAATCCACTAATAACCAAAACCGATAATTCGGTTCGGTTCGGTCGGTTTTCGATTATTTGGACCTGCAACCTACAAGCCTACTAGAATTAAAAAAAAAAAAGAAATATGCATTGACCTAGTTTTAAAAAACCGAAACCGAATCGGGGGAGAGAGAGAGGGAGAGAGAGAGGGGGAGAGAGAGACTATAGAAGTGAGGTTAACGCTTGGGTATTTATACAAATTCGATTTTTTCCGATCGGTTTCGATTGGCGCTAATGCCACCGAAACCCGACCCGATATTCGAACAAATCTTCGGTTTTTCACCTGAACCGAACCGAACCGAAAACCGAATGAATCGAACCGTTCGGTTTGGTTCGGATCGGTTTAACGATTTGATTCGATTTTTTTGGAAATTTGCTCACCCTATGAGTCATGTCCATTTTAAGTAATAATGTACGGTAAAGAAGAGGCTACATATTCAACAAATCTAAAGCCAGTAGTAGTTATGGCAGTTGCGAAATTGCAATGATGTCAACCTTGTAGGAACCATCACAATCTAAAAACACCATAAGTTCTTATAGGTAAACTTTCCAATTTAACTATGATTAGAGAATGATTATATGCATATAAATATATTTGATAGCTAGAATGGTTGTTAATTATGATAGCTAGTCATTCTCAATATGCCTCATCACCAAAAGTTGAGAGCTTGGTCTGCAGATGATGCAACAAAGCAAGCTTTCTTTGGGTTGCCACCTCTTAGGGTGTGTCCTTGTGTTTGTGGGGATGGGGGGAGAGTATCATGGAGGGGTGCCCTAGAAAAAAAAGGTATACAATCACGAGCTCTCCAAATAGTTTTATTGCAGAATTAGTTAAGTAGAGGTGATAATGGGTGAGTTTAAGGACCAGTTCTTAACCCGTCTTATAAAAAATTTTAAATTTAAAAATGAAAGTTTCATTTGTTAATTCAAAATTTCGAATTGAACGACCGAAGACTGGCCCCTTGAGCTCGTCCATTCTCATATCTAATTAAGAAACACTTCATTATCATTGACATGACTTGTTTTTAGGGTAGAAATCTGGACTTTACGCAGTGATATAATTTTTTAAAAAATCCGCAATTAAATGTGCGTCCGGCAGGAATTCAATCTGGGTTGCTCTGATACCATATTGAAAGTCCCTTCCACTGCACCAAAACTTCAAAGTTATGGTGAGGGTTGAGATAAATTATTTTGTATTTTAACAAGAATCATGTATATCTCTTTTGATAGATCACTTTGAGATCTATATATCTTAAGAATTATGATAGATTCACTTACAAATATATACAAGGTTAAGAACTTTACAAGAGGAATTATGATAATCATTGAGTTTTTCTTTGAGATTATTCTTTGTTATGAGAATCTGCACAAGTAAGGATGATAATGAACGCATCAACAGGCCAAATTATTGGTTTGTCTTATACAAAATTTTGAATTAGAAAAATATTTTTTTTAATACAAAATTTTGTATAGAACGGACCAAAATTTGGCCTGTGGGCATGTCCATTATCATCCTTACGCACAAGGGATCAAGTACAAACTGCACAACTAAGAGATGAAGAAAGAGATGGGGATCTAAAACTATGGTGGTCTGGTTAGTCTGCTTATGTCCATGAATGAAGAACTGATTCACTGTAAAAGGAAAATCAGTAAATAAACTCAGTTGAGTCATATACAAATGTATCCTTGTTATACTTCAAGACACAACAATCATGAAGTACTTCGTAAGCAAAATATCTTCTTAAGAGTGAGTATCGGTTCGGTTCGGATTTGGATAGAAAAAATTCCACCGAAAACCGAATCGAACTTACAAAACCAAAACCAAACTGATCGAACTACACCAATAACCGAAAGTTCGGTTCGGTTTCGATCGGTTTTTTGGACTGCGGCCCAGAAACCTACTTGAGTTAAAAAAAAAAATTGGCCTTTCTGAATTGTCCCAGTTAAACAAAAAAGAAAATGGACTGCAGATTAATTACAAATAGATTCAGATATGAGCTTCAGAGTTCCATTATGCACCAAAGACAGAAAGTTGTACTAATATGCTTAACATGAAAAAAATAAATTAGTTATTAAATATTAATGCAAAATTAACTAATTGAGAGCTATATGTAAAATTGACTAATTAGTTATTAATTTAAGGCGGAGGCTGAGGATTTGGAGGCGACGGACGACGATCGGGCGAAGGCGAAGAACGAATGAGCCCTAGATTCAGGAGAATTACTTGAGATTTGGGTATTGGGTTAATGGGTTAACAAGTAGGGTAGGGATGAAAGTTCGGTTTTTTTTTGTCGGTTTCAGTTGGCGATTTCGCCACCGAAATCTGACCCGAATAAAACTTCAGTTTAAAAACCGACCCGACAACCGAAATAACCAACCCGATCGTTTCGGGTCTGCGATTTTATTGGATTTTTTTAAAAATTTGCTCACCCCTATGTCTTCTGATATAGAAAGTATCATAGGGTCTTAGAAAAATTAAGGTCAGATAATTTTAGTATGGCACCGTACTGGTTATGTATCGATTATCGAGCTTCCATATAACATTACTAACATGACACTTAACTATAATCATCGATACGATTAAAACTCTCAAGTTTATGCTAGCTAGGGTTTCATAGTTTTGGAGTTTGAGAAAGTCTTAATTAATACAATCAGCTTAATCAATCTAATTAATCTGACACAGGCTTTACCAACCTAACCTCACTTCTAAATTTTGGTTAGCCTTTGTTACAGGCTATTCGTAAATGTTAATAAATTTTCAATTAATTAATTAGTGTCAATTGATTATAAAGAGGAGGCATGTGGACCTAGAGATTTTTGCATTTGACCTTTTTAAGTACTAATCTTAATTTTGTGCTTGCAGAGTAATAATAATTAATTAAGCACTTGATCGCGCGTGTTAACCTAATCCAGCTTTGCAAAAGTTAATCCAGTATCCTTTTAGTCTGGTTACCTATGTGTCTCATCATTAGCAAATTTAATTTGATTATTATTTTTTTATGCTGCAAGTTCAATCAGTCCAGGGGACTATTTGGTATTTTGGTTACTTAGTAGCAATAAAAATTGGTTGCAACTTGTATTATTATATTTGGCTTGAAAGTTGCAAGTGACAAACATTATTATATTTGCTATATTTCTAGGTTTGGAAAATGCATTACGCAATTTATTCTCGCAACTTCAGTTAGTTATAATTATAGTTACAAATTTTATTCATTTACACCCTTTATCTTTTGCATATTTGTATGCTTTAACATATTGTTTCTCTTGTCTTTACAAAAATAATAAAAGAAATTGTTGGGTACTTTTATTTTCAATAGCTATAACTATTTCATTTATAACCAGTGCCATGAAAGGATTCAACTTTTCTATTTTTGATGAAATTCTAAACGCCCACTACACTTGAACTTGTGAGCACTACATCCTATTGTAAAGTGGTGAGCACACATAGGAGAATGGTGCGCATTTAGAATTTCCTCCGTACTAAAGATACCGAACGAAAACAGTTTCCATGTTTATGTTTTTCCATTAATTTGGCCAATAATTAATTAAATAAATCCTCGGGTTCTTAATGCAAAAACTCCATTATCGTACTCGGAAAAAGATGTCAGTTCTCTCCTCACTGATACGCTCACCGGGCGAGTGATCACATCCCATGCTTTCAAGTATTCCATTCAACTCCCTGTCTCTCCACTCGCCCCCCGCCCCTCTCTCTCTTCTTCGGATCCTACAAGATCCGCTAACCCGTTAACCCGATAGAGCCTCCAGCAATGGCGGACCCATCGGAGCCGTCGAAGCCGCCGCCGGAGGCGGAGAAGAAGAAGCAGGCGCAGACACTCCCGTTCCACGAGCTCTTCTCCTTCGCCGACCGCCTCGACCGCCTCCTCATGCTCGCCGGAACCCTTGGCGCCGTCGTACACGGGTCCGCCATGCCCGTCTTCTTCCTCCTCTTCGGCGATCTTGTCAACGGCTTCGGCAAGAACCAGATGGACCTCCGCAAGATGACCGACGAGGTCTCCAAGGTTAGTGGATCCCGAACCCGCAACCACCACCACCACCGCCATCCTCTCCTCAGATCTCGTTTCATTCTTATTTACGATTTTGCCATTGTCTTGCAGTACGCGCTGTATTTTGTTTACTTGGGGCTGGTGGTGTGCTTCTCGTCGTACGCCGGTGAGTTTAGGCAGCGGTGATGTGATCCCGGCGGCGGATCCGCTGCCGCTAGCTGCGTATTAAACGTTCGATTCTCTTTTTCTTGAGTTTGTCGCTTCCGCTTAAATTTTTTTCGAAAGATTTAAAAAAAAAAAAATTGATTAAAAAAAGACTCTGTTACCATGCACCTGTCGCTTTCAACGGGGGCTTGTTGGTCTGATTTCCTCTTTTGACTGGAGGGCGGTAAGCTTACCATGACTCCCTCGTACTTCTCGCTTACCGGATTTTGGGAGTTTCTAAAGGGGCACACTATTTTTCCCAGTGAGCCCACTTTGCAGGTATTTTTGTTCAGCCGAACAGTTATTAAGTGGCTCACTATGAAAAATGGTGTGCCCCTTTAGAAACTCCCCTGATTTTGTTTGGGTCCCGTGGTCTCGGGTCCGGTGAGCTTACCGTCTCACGTGGTTTTTTAAAAATTTGGGGGGATTTCGAAACTTGTGTGTGTGTTCTGATGCGTTGCGGTGAGCTTACCGTTTGGGTTTCTGGCAGAGATCGCGTGCTGGATGTACACCGGAGAGAGGCAGGTGAGCGCGCTCCGGCGGCGGTACCTTGAGGCGGTGCTGAAGCAGGACGTCGGCTTCTTCGACACCGACGCTCGGACCGGCGACATCGTCTTCAGCGTCTCCACCGACACGCTGCTCGTCCAGGACGCCATCAGCGAGAAGGTAAGCTCAGCCCGCTCACATTACCGCAGTGGCCTTCCATGACCTTTTGTGGGGCGCACTTTAGCATTTGCCCCCTCGTTTATGTGCTAGCGTGCGCTACATCGGCTTTAGTTTTCAAAGAATTGTATGGTGCATTTTAGCGAACACTCTGGCTTCGTGGTAACGTGGACTGTTGTGTTTGATTTGGGCAGGTGGGAAACTCCATCCACTATCTGTCGACCTTCTTGGCGGGGCTGGTGGTAGGATTCGTATCAGCATGGAGGTTGGCGCTGCTCAGCATTGCGGTGATACCTGGAATTGCGTTCGCCGGTGGTCTCTATGCGTACACGCTCACCGGGCTCACCTCCAAGAGCAGGGAGTCCTATGCCAATGCAGGCATTGTTGCGGAACAGGTATCAACGCGTGATATATGTTTGTGTCATTTTAAATATGTGCGCTTCTGGTACTTCAATACTCAAATTTCAATGGGCAATTAGACTTCGTGGTACAGATGGGCTTTTATGTTTTTTGGGTAGTCGACAAATTAATGGAAATGTGCGGGCATGGTTTAGGACTTCCATTCTTGTCTCAAAAGAGTGCTGAAAGTTCTGGCTATTGCGAACGTAGTTTGTGCTGTTGATTTTTTGGTGATGGGGCTGTCAACCCAAATATGGGTTTTTGCCCTTTCGAATTACTCGCTGTATATGTGAAGAGTTTGAAAATGTTTTGGCTGTGGACTTGCTGTATTTCTTACTAGCGTGGAGCTATGATAATAAGATGTTTTGATCCTGACAAGTAATAGGTGGACCGAAATATGGGTCCTGCATTAAGAATGTGTCTCGCAGCGAATCTGATTATCAAGTGGGTGCTGCACAATGAATTCAATCCCGTAGAGTAGGATAACTATTAAATGGTTTAATAGTTGGGACCCAAGATTAGATTATAAAAAGGTTACTTTTTCTGTTCTGGGCCTTGTTAGTCCTACATTTGGCACCCCTGTAGTTTTCCCAAACTCATGAGGTACGGTGGATTTGGTCAAATTTGGTGCGGTGTATGGAGTGGATTGAAGTTGAAGTTTCAGGCGAAACCGTGCAGTATTTAATTGTCTCGTATTTAATTAGGTATTCAAGTATCTTGTATAAAATATAATGAAAAGCTTGGTCCATTAATGGATAGAGGAAAGATGGATTGCTGGTAAATAAGTTTGTAATATATTTAGTAGGATTTTTCCCTTTGGTGTTCATGTCTGGTCCATGCCTTATTACGTGATCATACCGTTTTCCCAGCCCATTATCGCAACATCCTGGTGGTGATCTCACAACCAAATGATTGGTGCTCTTTCTAGTTTTGTCCTAAACTTGGAAGAATTGGAAGAAATTGAGGACCATAGTGACTGAAATATCTCAATTAAGATCTCTTTCATCCTTCTAAAATTCTTCTACCTATTTGGATCTACTACATTATTTAGATGGTCTCAAATGAGAATTGGTCAGGTGCCATCACGATTAGTTGTTTTCTATAAATTCTTGTGCTTTTTGATCTGCAGAATGAGAGAAGACGATTGGTTTACTTTAGGTATAATTCCTGTTTACATATCCTAGATGATGGAGATCAGATTTGATTCTATATATTAAATTTGGGTCTTATTAGGATTTGGATTTTATTAGCATATTTGATTGGATTAGGATTTTAAATTCTATTAGGATTCTATTTGTTAGGGTTTTTATATATATATATGGGTTTGTATGGAGAATTGAAGGAGATGAATAATATTTTGAAAAAATTCTTGAGAAATCTCTGGCGTGGAGTTCGCTAAAATCAAAATTTTTCCTCGTGGATTCGTGGAGATTGGGCGTGGGCCTGGGCGGATTCCCAAATCCTATAAGTTTTTCCCAATCTATCTTTTCTTCCCCAAATCCTCTAAAAATCCTAATTTTCAAAACCCTAACCCTAATTTTGCTTCCGTCCTGCGTAAAATTTGGTATCAGATTTTAGCGAACTCCAGGCCAGAGATTTCTCAAGAATTTTTTCAAAATATTATTCATCTCCTTTAATTCTCCACACAAACCCATATATATATGAAAACCCTAACAAATAGAATCCTAATAGAATCTAAAATCCTAATCCAATCAAATATCCTAATTGATGGAGATCAGATTTGATTCTATAGATTAAATTTGGATCTTATTAGGATTTGGATTTTATTAGGATATTTGATTGGATTGGGATTTTAGATTCTATTTGTTAGGGTTTTCATATATATATGGGTTTGTATGGAGAATTGAAGGAGATGAATAATATTTTAAAAAAATTCTTGAGAAATCTCTGGCGTGGAGTTCGCTAAAATCAAAATCTTTCCTCGTGGATTCGTGGAGAGTGGGCGTGTGCCTAGGTGGATTCCTAAATCCTATAAGTTTTTTCCAATCTATCTTTTCTTCCCCAATTCCTCTAAAAACCCTAATTTTCAAAACCCTAACCCTAATTTCGCCACCGTCCTGCGTCAAATTTGGTATCAGAGTCTAGATTTTATTCTCTATCACCATTTTTTTCTTCCACATCTCCATCATCCTTTTATTTTATTTCAGTTTTTATTTTTATTTTTGAAAAAAAAAGAGATCAGATCTTGAGAAAAAAAACTGATTTGAAAAAAAAAAAAGAGAAGAGAGAAAAAAAGAGAGAAAAAAAAGAAGAGAGAAAAAAAAAAGAAGGAAAAAAAGAAGACAAAAGAGAGAAAAAAAGAAAAGAGAGAAAAAAGAGAGAGAAAAAAATTCAAAAAAAAAGAGAGAAAAAGAAAGAGAAGGAAGAATTAATTTGGATTCAGTATAGCAGTCATCCGACCCGACAGCAGTAGACCCGTTAAAGGTTTTCTTTTGATTTGGAACCCGTTTCAACTCCGATTCAAACCGTTTTTGAGCCTCCGTGATTCTTGGATATTTTCTAAATTTTTTGAACTAAAATTTTGAATTGATTATATATGGAGTTCATATTTCATGGTCACTACATTAACACCAATGCTAAAATATCACGTGTTGAGCGTGATATGTATGCTACTATATCTATTTTTTTCGGTTTTAACGATCAGCAAAATTATGAAGATTGGAAAAATCATTTCGAAGATTTCTTTAGATATTTTGATCTAACATCAGCACAGAAATATCATTACGCCCGACAAAAGTTGGATGGAGAAGTTTATATTTGGAGTAGAAAGTATAAATTATACTTGAATTGGGATATCTTGCGACGTCTACTTCATCATCGGTATACTCAGCACCACATTCTAAATTTATCAACTCATCGGTTTTAATCGTCTGAGTCTAAAATAATGACCACTGATGAAAAACTTCAATATATGATTGATGAACTTGAAAAGTGTAGCCAAATATTTGACAGTTTCAACAAAATACTTAAATACATGGATGAAAGAAGTCAAACGGTTAACAATGATAGCATCGCCAACAAGATTGAAGTAAATATTCATATTGTTGATTGCGAATTGCAGCCTATACTGGATACAGAAGTTCATGATGAGTTACTATTAATGCCAGATAGAACTTTCTTTCCATCCATAAATTATGAAGACTCAAAAGTTCAGATTTCTGACGATCTCTTAGTAGAGCCAACTGAGAAGTTTCAGCCACATAAAAATAAATCTGATGATCATATTCATAAGCAGAAGCCAACAGAAGTTTCTCCTCCTCTCCTATATCACATGCCTATAAAACCGACAGTTTCTTTAGAAGACCTTCTACTAAAATTTTGTAAGAAACTTCGTCGACAATTTGTGTTTACTGATAGTATTTGCATATCAGTTGCACATGTACATGGAGTACAGGAACTTTCAATCCAAAGTGAGACTTCAGATAGAAAAGAAATTATTGTTAATGATGAGGTAAAAACTTCAGTTCGTCTTGCGAGATTCATTAAAAAAATTATGAAGAAATTATCAACTCAACATACAGATTCGTATGAAGTTTCAAAGAGATTTGCTTCTACTGTTCATGGCCAGAATAATTTGTGGGATTTACAATCATCTGAAACTGATTCACAAAAAAAATCAGTTCTACCTCCACCGCCTTGGTTCAGATATGATGTAGTAGATATAGTTTCTCGACCACTATCATGGCCCAATTGGGATACTTCGTGGATGCCAATCAGTTCAACCCGGACGTGTTTATCATTCATTATCTCCGCATTCATCAGGGATGAATGCTTTAAAACCGGGGAGAATTGATGGAGATCAGATTTGATTTTATAGATTAAATTTGGATCTTATTAGGGTTTGGATTTTATTAGGATATTTGATTGGATTAGGATTTTAGATTCTATTAGGATTCTATTTGTTAGAGTTTTCATATATATATATATGGATTTGTATGGAGAATTGAAGGAGATGAATATTATTTTGAAAAAATTCTTGAGAAATCTCTGGCATGGAGTTCGCTAAAATCAAAATCTTTTCTCGTGGATTCGTGGAGTGGGCGTGGGCGTGGGCCTGGGTGGATTTCCAAATCCTGTAAGTTTTTCCAAATCTATCTTTTCTTTCCCAATTGCTCTAAAAAGTAAAAACCCTAATTTTCAAAACCCTAACTCCCTAATTTCGCCTCCGTACTGCGTCGCTAGACCTCGTGGACATTAACTTTATCATCTTGCTTGCTAACGGAAGTGCAAATTTTGTTGGATGGAAGCCATTTTAAGAAACCATAACTTATAAATAGGTGTTGAGAATAGTGTTGAGTTTTTGCCACTCAAGGTTCTAGAGACGTCAAAAATAGCCAGAAGGATATAGTTTGAAGACGTTTGAACATGTGAATGAAAACCATTCTATGGATGAAAAGGGGCTAAACAGCTGGACCAACTGCCTGGTAAGCCAGTTATCGCGAACCAGTTTCCTATAGGGTTTTGGACGGTTGACTGGCCACTAGTTGATTGACTGCAGTTCAACCCGGTTCAGCTTGGATTGGGTTTTGATGGTAAAAGCTGGATTTCTTGATGTGTGACGGCTATGATCTAAAGATGTCTCTTGGGTTTGTAAGGTTATGAGATGTGTTTAAATAGTCTCATTTGTGCATGGTGAGAGAAAAGGGAAACTAAACTAAGAGAGAAGCCGTATGTAGGGTTTGAGAGAGGTTTTCTCTTGAGATCTCTATCTTGGAATTCAAGGAGGAAGATTAAAGGAGGAAGGCTAGCATACTCTTGTATAAGTTGCAACTCAAAGTAACATATACTATCTCTTGTTCTCGTCATGGACGTACATCTTTTTTATGGAGCCACATTATATCATTTTTCTCCTTATGTGATTGTGAGTTGTTATTTCCTTTGTACCATCTATTTTCTATTACTTAACAGTGTTTGTTGCATCATGGGATCTAGTTGTTTCCGTAGGAAGAACATATGATAAAAGGATACCCTCACCTGTGGATCCAAATCCCAAGAGAATTATCAATAGTGGATGATTCAGTAGTGGCTGCGGGAAGGGGAAGCTAGGATCATTGCAGGTGAGTCCCTTATCAAGAAACAGTAAATGTTTAGAATGGAGTAATGAGTAATGGATTGTTCAATAATGGCTGGGTAAGGAGAACCATGTGCTGATGTTGTGTACCTATCTATGTTAGGACATTGGACATTTTCTGATGCTTTGGTTGAAATCTGACGCAGCCAAAATTAGTAAAATTCCTAAACATAAAATCAAATATAAGAAAACCTTCAAAAATAAAACCTAAATCAAATATAAGAAGTTCTTTAATAATAAAATCTAATTAAGCTCTCTAATTAGATCTTAGTCTTTATTAGCCAAATAAAATAAAATACCTAATCAGATATCTCCATTAAAATCAACAAGGATTATTGTGTTATTATTTTTCTTTTTAGGTTTTATTAGTTCGGTTCTAGTTCCCTTTTCGCTTTTATCTTGATATAATTCAGACAGAAGAAAGAACTGTTGACAGATCCAACGCTCTTCTGAAAGTAAGGTAGGATGATGATTGATGAAAAAACCCAGCAGAATTAAATTAGTGCACTTTCCTTTTGTATGGATTAGCACATTATTTCATGGAGGATGTTCTGTGGCTTATCAACTCTTGTGAGGGAAATGCTAAGCTAGTGTTTACAGTTGGTCTTCGGACTGTGGATCAACTTATTGGCTGAATTATACTCTTGTTTTTTTTTTTTTCCCTCCATTCACAAATTAGAGTGTATTGCTTGTATAGATTATTGCATGTGATTACATGGAAGCTATCATGTGATTTATCAACCGTTGTGATGGAAATGACAAGCTAGTGTTTACTTTTAGTACTCCGATTGTGTGATCAACTTGTTGAATTCCTACATTATTATGTTAGCAATCGTTCTTCCAGAATATATTCGAAAACTTGTGTCCACCATATGATGTCTATCCCATTTGATCACTTCGAGAGCTACCAGTGTTATTGGAACTGTTTTACTTTCTAGAGCACTTTGAGGAAATTTGAATCCTCTACCATTGCTGGTCCCTGTAAGATAGCTTGGTGCCTTTAGCTGATAGTTCTGTCCCCATCTCGGAATTCGCACAAGCAGGTGGTATCCTTCTCTTTTCTGAGTCTCCGTGTCGTGTTAATTGAATGTGCTCTTTCTCTGGTGATTGTGTTGCCACGCTTATGGTGGGAGGCTAGAGCAGCTATTTATGTGATGGGCCCAGTGCATCTGTGGCCTTGTTTCTTGGCTTCCGGATCCCAGCACTGTGAATGAAGAAGGCATATCCTTATCTTCTCTATTCACGCATTTCATGATTGCTGGAACTTTCCTGCAACGTGCAATGGTAAATTTGTTCTGGATATTTAATCAGATATTTAAGGTGGGCTCTGCCGAAATACCATTTGAGGGAAAAGGCAATCAAAGAGAGGACTTGGCCCACCCTGACTTGAGGCAATACACTGTATTTTACTGATTTTGTGTATGTCCTGGACAAATATGATTGCAGTTTACTATGTTGTTACTGTTGCTTGAGTTTTACCATGTATCATAATAAATCACTACATTAATATTCGATTTCAGTTAATTGAATTTATCAATAATAGGTGCTTAAGATTGTACATTCTTAAGATCTATTCTACTCAGTAGCAGGTAGAATAAGTAAGAATGTTATACACATCATCCTGAAAGCATCTACAGCTTGTTTCCAGAATACTTTCTGCTAATAAATATAAATCTCTGGAGTGTTTCCCTTGTTTTATTTTTGAGAACTTTTCCTTGACGCATATGCTTCTTGTTTTGTAATGTAAAGGTCTAGTAACTTCTAGAAAGCTGAAATATTAAAAGATTTCATTATATTAGTAAACGAATTAACCATTTAGAATTTGTAACAAGATTAATTAGCTGTAACTTTAATTCATTTCAATGCGTGTAACTGTAGACCAGCACTAGATCTTTAGTCGAAATTGGAATCAGTCTTGAACAACATAAGTTGCAGTTAACATGTTAAACCCAGACAGGAGATGCTGGAAGACATTCATGTCATCTAAGCTTGTTATGTTGCTACTGTGCTTGTCTTGGTAGGGATACATGACATCTGAATGTTAGATCTTGCGATTTGCTTGTTTGATTGACCTAGTTTTTTTATTCCGCAGGCAATTGCGCAAGTTCGTACAGTATATTCATTTGTAGGGGAGAGCAAAGCACTCAATTCATATTCTGAAACAATTCAAAATACTTTGAAACTGGGATACAAGGCAGGGATGGCGAAAGGTCTGGGAATTGGATGCACTTATGGAATTGCATGCATGTCATGGGCTTTGGTGTTCTGGTATGCCGGTGTATTCATTAGGAATGGTCAGACTGATGGGGGGAAGGCTTTCACAGCAATATTCTCTGCCATTGTTGGTGGCATGTAAGTTTCTATACTTGAACATTGAACTATTGCCATCTTCTCAGGTTTTGAAACTTGATTGACACCTATGGTATGATAATTATTAATGATAATCTTCTCAGTGTTATTACTGGGATTTGTTCATTGCATAAGGTGGTAGTTAGTCACTTGTATTGAGCACTTAGCAATACAGAGTGGTTGCCTACAGTTTTTTTCTGCCAAACTTCTTTTCTGCAACAGATAACTTAAAAACACAATTATTTAGTTAAATGTTTCAGTTCATACTTCTTAGCGTTATGGGTTTGCATCAACTTTAATTTTCTGTGGATTCAATTGATCAGTTCTCTAGTTTTTTGTTAAAACAAGAGGTCTTCAGCAGGTGGTGTCAGATATTAGTGCAGAGATCGAGGGGAGGAGAATGCGTGAAATGATCGCTTACATGTCTATTGTGCAGGAGTTTAGGCCAATCATTTTCAAATCTTGGAGCATTCAGTAAAGGGAAGGCTGCGGGATACAAGCTGATGGAGATAATCCGTCAGAAACCCTCTATAGTTCAAGATCCCAATGACGGAAAGTGTTTGGATGAAGTCCATGGAAACATAGAACTCAAAGAAGTATCCTTCAGCTATCCTTCACGACCTGATGTTATGATTTTTCGAGATTTCTCCCTTTTTTTCCCAGCTGGAAAGACCGTTGCTGTTGTAGGTAGCAGTGGATCTGGAAAGAGTACTGTGGTGGCTTTGATGGAAAGATTTTATGATCCTAATCAGGGTAAAACCATAAGATATGCAGACTAAATATTTCAAGCTTTTACATTTTCATGATTCTTGCTATATACTATTGCAGGGCAAGTTCTGTTGGACAACGTAGATATTAGGACACTGCAACTGAGATGGCTAAGGGACCAAATTGGTCTGGTGAATCAAGAGCCTGCACTTTTTGCAACTACCATACTCGAGAATATACTCTATGGAAAGCCCGATGCCACAATTGCCGAAGTTGAAGCTTCTGCCTCTGCTGCAAATGCTCATAGTTTCATTGCACTGCTTCCTGATGGATACAATACCCAGGTGCGTCTGTGACCTTCATTTAGTTCTACCTTTTTTTAATTAATTTGAAATTTCAGCAATAAAACATGATACGGTTAGTACAGCTAATTTAAAATTTTGCTATTCCTGCCTTGTATCCCAGCTTCAAAGTATTTTGAATGCTCATAGTTTCAAGAGCATGATGGTTTTATTGCAGTTAGTACTTGTTCTAAAACAAGTATCAGTTCAGTTTCTTGTTTCAAACTCAGATTGATGGTTAACACAAACCCTGCAAGTCACCATAAAGGTGAAAAAAAAAAGAAAAATTAAACCCTGTAGATATTTCATTCAAGGAGCATCCAATGTATCCTCATTTGAATGGTTCCTGTGATGACCACAATGTTGAGTTCATTTTCCTGAGAGAAAACAAACTCCTTGACCTTTTCACAACCATCTCTTTGATTAATCCAGGTAGGAGAACGGGGAGTCCAGTTATCTGGAGGGCAGAAACAACGAATTGCTATTGCTCGTGCCATGCTAAAGAACCCTAAGATTCTCCTCCTTGATGAAGCCACCAGTGCCTTGGATGCAGGTTCTGAGAGCATAGTCCAAGAAGCTCTAGACCGCCTCATGGTTGGGAGAACTACTGTGGTTGTTGCACATCGATTGTCCACTATCCGAAATGTTGATACCATAGCTGTCATCCAGCAAGGGCAGGTTGTTGAGACTGGGACACATGATGAACTTCTTGCAAAAGGAACCTCTGGAGCATATGCAGCATTAATAAGGTTCCAAGAGATGGCAAGGAACAGGGACTTTGGCGTTGGTTCAACTCGCAGGTCCCGGTCATCACGCCTTAGCCATTCTCTTTCAACGAAATCTCTCAGCCTCCGTTCTGGAAGTTTACGTAACCTGAGCTATCAATATAGCACGGGAGCAGATGGTCGAATAGAAATGGTGTCTAATGCTGACAATGATCGCAAGTATCCAGCACCAGATGGCTACTTCTTTAAGCTTTTGAAGTTGAATGCACCAGAATGGCCTTATGCAATCTTAGGTGCGATTGGGTCCATCCTATCTGGGTTCATCGGTCCAACATTTGCTATTGTGATGAGCAATATGATTGAAGTGTTCTACTACAGGGATCCCAGCACAATGGAGAGGAAAACAAGGGAGTTCGTTTTCATATATATTGGTGCAGGGCTTTATGCCGTGGTTGCATATCTAGTGCAACATTATTTTTTCAGCATTATGGGAGAAAATCTCACCACCAGAGTCAGAAGAATGATGCTGGCTGGTAAGAAGAATGCCATATACTTTGCATTCCCTTTATGCTTTTAATATTTCTATATATTGGAACACTCAAGTTCCCCCATTATCTATATACAGCAATTCTTAGGAATGAAGTGGGTTGGTTTGACGAGGAGGAGAACAACTCAAGCCTTGTAGCTGCTCGCTTGTCAACGGATGCAGCCGACGTGAAATCTGCGACCGCCGAGAGAATCTCCGTTATACTTCAAAACATGACTTCCCTGCTTACGTCTTTCATTTTGGGTTTCATTGTGGAGTGGAGGGTTGCACTCCTCATTCTAGCCACCTTCCCTCTTCTAGTGCTAGCCAACTTTGCTCAGGTATGTGTCTCTTTTATCACATGTTGCTAATTAGATCATTGCTTTTACAAAAATATCATTAGATTGCAAACCAATTGCTCAGCCAAATGGATTAGTCTCTATCATGAAAAAGGATATGAAGTTGCTCCAAAATCTGACAAACACCTCACCAACTCAAACAGTGAAAGAGATCTAGCAAATTAATAGGTTGACTCAAGCACATTGTGGTGGGGATCCAATTGTTACTGTAGCTCACATCTTGCAGCTTCCATGAAGCCCTTTCTCAATTTGGCAAGATGCTGCTCTCCTTGACCATGCGTGGAAGCATCCTCTTTGAGTTTGTAATCGAAAATAATTCTTTGAAAGCTCCTTCTCCCTCGCTTCTGGAGATCCTTTTGTAGCATATGTTGTGTACAACTGTTATTGCTGCAGTTGAATTAAAGGCAGTGTTGAGTGCCGCACACCCGTACCAGAGCCCGGCCATTTTTTAATTCTCTTGTCTCAACGTGGTAGAAAATAAAGTTGTAGGCAAGTAGAAATCTTTTCTTTGCTGCTGTAGAAAAGACATTGCTCATGATGCTCACTACACGCCTTCTGAAGAAGGTTTCCCTGAGCCCTCTGGACTTTTGTCAAGGGAGTTTTGGTTCTATTCTTAATCAAATCTAGCAATATATCATGTGGGTCTCTTACACTGTAGACATTGCAATAGTTTATTTTTCATATGCTCGACTTAGTTTTCTATTTTCTTCTCACTTTAGGCACATCATTTTGTAAACTTTCTAGAACAATGTTATTCTTTTTTACACTTTTGTCATAATGTTCATTGATTGTTAACAATCTTATAATCGTTCTTAAAGGATTTTTAGGAGTTAGTATGCCAAAAGTGAAATGTTGAACTATATCCAACTTCCAAAGTGCAAAATGAAGTATTCTTATGCCAAAACCGTAAAAACTCTCCATTGAAGACCATGGCTGGGGCCAGTTCAAATGGTATTTTTGTTATCCTCATTTTCAAGAGTAATAATTCCCACATTCTTCAACCTGACAAATTAGTTTGATGGGTTTAGTGACTTTTAGTCATCCAGCCAATTCCCTTCTGAAAAAGAAAAAGTTGTCCTAGTATTTATTTCAAAATAAAATAGTTGTCCTGGTAGTTGGAAGTTAATATTATTTTTATAAGCCAAGTATTCCGAGGTAGCTTTTGCTGCAGTTGGTGTATTTTCCAACCTTGTAGTCTGATTCAGGGAAAGTGCTTTTAATCCTGGAGTTAAAAATTATTCATGATTTACTGGTGCAAGCAAAATAAATGAGTATCATGTACTATTTTTAACAATGTTGATCAATGACATTTTTTTTTTTTTTTGACCAAGTTAGATTCCAAAATGATTTATGTTGACTTGTTTGACACTGTCCATGCCAATTTAAACAACTCTGCTTACGCTCTAAGAACAAAAAAAACTTCGGCATTTTTCTTTCATTAAAAAATAACAAATCTTCAGTAGTTCTCCTGTTTTTTTCTTTCTTTCTTTATTTTTTTATTTTTTTGGGCATCTTAAGAGACCTTCAATAAAGATTTTCTAGCACAGGACAGTTACTAAAATATTGACTCGTTTCTTTGATATTTTCTGCCAGCAACTGTCACTGAAGGGATTTGCTGGAGACACAGCAAAGGCCCATGCCAAGACTAGCATGATTGCTGGGGAAGGTGTCAGCAACGTCCGCACTGTTGCAGCCTTCAATGCCCAGGACAAGATCCTTTCGCTCTTCTGCCGTGAGCTCCGCATCCCCCAACTCCGTAGCCTCCACAGGAGCCAGATATCTGGTCTTCTCTTTGGTATCTCCCAGCTCTCCCTTTACGGCTCGGAGGCACTCATTCTCTGGTATGGCGCCCATCTTGTCAAATCAGGAGCCTCTACCTTCTCCAAGGTCCTCAAGGTCTTCGTGGTCCTCGTCATTACAGCCAATTCTGTCGCTGAGACTGTCAGCCTTGCCCCTGAGATCATTCGCGGAGGTGAATCCATCCGCTCTGTCTTCTCCATCCTCAGCCACCCTACACGAATTGATCCTGATGACCCCGAGGCTGAAAATGTTGACTCTGTCCGTGGAGAGATTGAGCTTCGCCATGTCGACTTCTCCTATCCATCCCGGCCTGATATTCCCATCTTCAAAGACTTCAACCTCAAAATTAGAGCAGGCCATAGCCAAGCCCTTGTCGGAGCCAGTGGTTCAGGCAAGAGTTCTGTCATTGCTCTCATCGAGCGATTCTATGACCCCACTGCTGGAAAGGTCATGATTGATGGCAAGGACATCCGGAGGCTGAACCTAAAGTCTTTACGTCTCAAGATTGGGCTTGTACAGCAAGAGCCTGCACTCTTTGCTGCGAGCATCTTTGATAACATTGCTTATGGGAAGGATGGAGCCACTGAGGAAGAGGTCATAGAGGCTGCAAAGGCAGCTAATGTGCATGGGTTCGTTAGTGGTTTGCCAGACAGTTACAAAACAGCAGTTGGGGAGCGAGGAGTACAACTATCAGGTGGCCAGAAACAGAGAATAGCAATTGCAAGGGCAGTGCTCAAAGACCCAGCAGTTCTGCTGCTGGACGAAGCAACGAGTGCGCTCGATGCCGAGTCAGAGTGTGTGCTGCAAGAGGCACTTGAAAGGCTTATGAGGGGTCGAACCACTGTTCTAGTGGCGCACCGGCTGTCCACAATCAGAGGTGTGGACAGCATTGCAGTTGTGCAGGATGGAAGGATTGTGGAGCAAGGAAGCCACTCTGATTTGATCGGACGGCCCGAAGGGGCATACTCAAGGCTGTTACAACTGCAGCATCATCATGGTTGATATACAGGAGAGGAATGGTTTTTGAGAAACACTGACCCTTCTGACTTTTGGATCGGAGAATGGTTGGGATTGTAGATAGGTTGAGAGTGTAATCTTATCTTGTGATACCTCACAATTTAGCTGGAGTGAGTAATCCTTTTGTATCAGGGAAGAGTGGGAGTGGTTTTGGGATATGTTGTATTATGGTATCATATTTATGGAGTTTAAGTGAATGAATTATTCTCTTTAATGGTGGGAATTGCATTCAAAAATATGCTCAGGTGATTTAAGCCCAGTTTTTTTGCATATGTTGTTTCTTTTGTGTTCTATATCAAACAGGTAACCTTTGTTAGTTTGTTACATTACTAATTTTATTGGTTATTGTGCTAATCTTGTTTATCTAACTGAGCTCCCAAGAATCAGGATGTTTTGGAGTTAAATGGGCGGAGTTGATCAGCCCGTAGCTGGAGATTGGGCTAAAGCTCTATAAACCTATTGATCAGAATATTTGCTGAGGACCTGCAGAGGACTGTAAGGCTTATAGTAACTGATGAATGCTTGATTATTGAGTGCTATAATAATGTGTTTTATAGTGCTTTTTGATTGTACAAAATATTCCTATGTTATAATTGTTTTCAGATTATTATTATTATAGAGAGAGCCTTGGTATATGATTATATTAATCAAATATTGGGCTTTACAATGTGCAGCATCTCTAGAAGAGAAGCTGGCCACTCAGAATACATCCAGGCTCCAAAACCAGAGAGATGTAGAGATGCTCGGGCAATTATGCACTAGTACAGGGTAACATGCTATACAATTAGTTTTTAGTACATGAAATGATTGTAATATACATCGCAGCTCGTTAGCCTACTGCGCATGAGCACATTACTACAGCACATACTTTTTTGGATCTTTGCATATATGTCCATGGTTTCGGTTAATTTCTAGCTCCTTGAAATGTGCTAGTCATGCTGCAAATTAACATCTGTAGGGTTGAAATTGAGTTTCTATTTACCAGTAGCCATAATGTTAGAGTTTCCATACATTCATTATGTTTCCTTTCCTTACTTTTTCGAAAACCATAGTTTTGCAGCCCATCATTACAATTTAGCATCCAATAATTCCTGCACGGTCCATTATATATATTTTGTACCCTCTTTCTAGTAATAGTTGGTATGTATAATATGAAACCTTTAAACTAAAGCCAAAACCATTAAACCCTCAGGTGAGCTAACTGACTCGCTATTTATTTCTTGCTCTCTCTTTTTTTTTTCTAATGAAAAGTAGGTGTTAGCAACAAGTTGGTCAAGAGCAATACTTTTCCAACAACACTACTACACATTTCTCTACTCAAGGGCTCTACATGTGGACCTTCACCATTCAGAAAAATAGAAGGGGAAATTAAAAATTAGAACAGCATGCTCCACATTTATCTTCTATATAGTATCTGTGTGGATTCTAGGAGTGCAGGAAAGGAATATTCCTCTTGTGTAGAAATTGTGTAGGTTCTAGGACTGTAGGAAATTATTATTTTGTCATTGGTTAAACCTAGCTTTGAGTGTCAAAGATAATAGGAAATCATCAATTCAGTATCATAATGTTTGTTTATGAAGTGGTAATAAAGTACTCAGAACCGCAAGTAGTAGGGCTTTCTGCAAATCGCCACAGGATTTACTGGCTCAGAAATTAATTAGCCCAGTAGTATAAAATTAGAGTGAAACCATAGCTGTAATCTGCTTACCCTTTGGGGCCTCTACCAGATCAGACCATTAAGCCATCAGCTTAAATCTCCACAAGTGGTAAGATAAATTTGGGTTAGATACATGCGAATCATAACTAATTAGTCAAGAGGCTAGACGAACTCATTGTCACACGCATAACCAATTGATCAGCAACTAATGTGTATTCTGCGCTTAGCATAAGTAATCAAGCATTAGTGAGTGCTGAGCTGAAAACAGGTCATATTGATTGAAAGCAGCTGGATAAGAGCTTTTGCAGTGTTGGAGATGAGAATGGAAACAAAACCAAGAAAGCAAGTGTAGCATAGAGTAGGTTTTCCTTTAGAAGTAACAGTGAGAAGTGCTGAACTAGAGGATTTTAGTGTCGAAATTGTGATTAAGGTGCGACAGTTGTCAAAAGAAGTCAATGATTCGAGCCTTAAAATATGCAGTGAATATCAGCAAGGATCAAGATGCAAATCAGGCAGCAGTTCCTATCAAATCGAAGAAGCTACAGAAAGTGTGAATGGCATTCAATGATGTTGATTTGTTACATTTGAAGGAAGATATTGTCTTAATTGAAACTGTAGTAGTGATTGCAATGGACCCATAGAAAATGCAGATTCTGTCAGCAGTGATGTTAATGGGGATAAAGTATCAACAATGGCAGAGATTAATTATTAGATTTGCTTAATCTTATCATGTGATTTCTGCAGACTCGTTATCAGAAAATCATCAACACAGTTTTCATGGTAACGTGCTTTTGCAAGTATGATATAGGAGTCATATCATACTGATTACATAGCAATAAGACTCCTTGTTGAGGTTACTTTCTTACATCCAATTGTGTACACAATTGAGTGTTGCATTATAGGTATAATATCTCTGAGAGTGGAATGAAAGATGGATAAGTGACGGCATGAGTTTAGATTTACAAGTGTAATTTCTCCATTTGTCGTACATGGATTCTAGCCTCTAGGTCTATTAACTGGCTGGTGAAATTTAATTGGATCTTTTTAGCAACAATTCTTGGCAGGTTAACCAACTTCCAGAAGGTTTTCGGAAGGAGAGGAACCATAGGTTAGAGGCCTTTCTTGTAAAATTCATTTTCTGAATGAATGAAAACTTTAGCAAAAAGTTCCCATATATATATATATATATATATATATATATATGAGGAAACGGAAAATACACCAGCGGTGAAGGGAATTCCTTCACCGTCGCTTAGGTGGCCTAGTAAAATTATTACACGTGGCGCCATGTGTAATAATTTTACTGGGCCACCTAAGCAGCGGTGAAGGAACTCCCTTCACCGCCGGTGTATTTCCCGTTTACTATATATATATATATATATATATATATATATATATATATATATATATATATATATATTCTTTTATAAAAGGATTATTTGTAAACACAACAAAATGATTACTTGAAAACAATGCTTTACTTTTCTTTCTGAACAGAGGAAGAAATATGGTCAACTATGACGATCCCTATTATAACATCATTAGACTGCCCAATCAAATCAACCTAAATCTTAGGGGAGTGTCTTACTAACATTAAACTAGTGATTAAAGGACGACCGGCCTCATTTTTTTGTCACCTCGATGCTCTTCTAGTACCATTTTTAAAAAAGAAAAGAGAATCACCACTATCAAAACTGAAGAGGAATGAGAGCACACATGCACCTTAGTGTGCCTTTAACTAATTCTTTTAAATTTTAGATTATATACGAGCATCAAGTCATGTTCCAAATATGGAGGATTTCCTTGAAAATCTGGCATGAAGGAGAGAATACTCTTTAAGGAGATGGACGTGGATGAATGATGGCCAAAAGTGTGGCACACAGGCTGCGTTGAGGGAAATGATTGCAGACTTTGGACTCTCATTTGTGTGAACTCTCACTGGATGCTGGTGCAGATGTGGTAGGATTGATATTGAAATTTGGAGTGAGTGACGATTTACTGTTAGAAGATCATTTGGAAGGGCTCTAAGGTAAATCATGGGGTCATTCGTCCATGTCCAACCTTTTCTTTTGTATTTTTCTCTACTTTTTAGTTTTTGTTGGGTTGGTGGATTGGTAGGGTATTTGTACGAGTGAGAAACAGTAGCATTTGCCAATAACATAATAGAGGCATTAGATCGGCCCAGACTGATCAAAATCTGATTTGATTCCAATATAGCACGTATGATACATAAATTATCTAATGAACAATTGTTTCTAATGAATAATATCCAAGTTCAATTTTGAATATTGAATTTCAAAAAGGCTGAATAAGAAATAATTTGAAAAATAATACTAATGAAATATACAATCAACCAACAGTTTCAAATTTGAATGAACTGAAAGAAATTGGATGCCGGGGGGGGGGGGGGGGGGGGGGAGCTCTAGAGATAAAATCAACTAAGTTTATCAAATTCTGATCTTCCGTTTGAAATTTCTTCTTTAAGCTCTATGAGCGATGCATGTCTCTCAGTTGCGTGCAGAAGTGGATTGTTACCGGACATGTCAGCCATATGTAACCTAATCTCCGATTCAACCACTATCATCCATTTGTGTATGAAATAGATCTAACCAAAACATTTGTCTAGGAAGCTGATAATAACGTGGTTATACGAAAGATACTCAGTTTTGCTTATAACCTGAAATTCAAGTACTTTGGAAATTCAAGAAATTTTGAACCATGGACGTGAATTTTCTCTGTAGACTATATCATCTTTCTCCTCCTCTTACCATCTCTATGAACTTGTTTGAGGTCCCCTGAATAGAGGAGGATCTGCATTCTCTCGTTTCTATGATTACTAATATATTACAAATATATATAAAAAAGAAGATGTAAGAAAACAGAAGAAAGAGAGTTTTCTACATCCTTCTTGGTTCTCGAAACACTTTGTCATTAAGTTCTAGCGAGCAGGACTATCCAGCCAAAGCCCACAGGAACCCTAAGAAATCAATTAATGTGGCCACATGACCTAAGGTACAGCCCTCGCTGTCCATCCAGTTGGCTCATGTGGTTAAGTTTGAGGTTGGAAATACTGTCTGACGTTAGGTTTTGATTAATTAGATGTATTAAGAAATTGTTTTCTGAGAGATATTTAATTAAACTAAGAGATTGTACCCAAATGCTTGATTAGATTATTATATTCTGTACTTAGATCTTGATTAGCATTCTTTTAGAGGCTTCAGCTCTATTATGATGGTCCTTAGCGGACTGATTTCATGGTAGATCCCTTGATGGAGAACTCACACTTTTTGTACATTAGTATATAGCAATAATACATTGGTTAAAAATGAAGAGCAGTATCTATATTTTCTATTTTTTAAAAAAAACATATTATTAGTAATGCACCGTCCACTTCACTGTAATATTGTTAGCTACATACTGTAAGCAATATGTTACTCTTTGCTTGTTCTTGCATCTTGTCCAGGTGAACTAATCATAGGGAAATAGATGGTGGATCTTATTCCTCAATATATTTCTAAAGTATCTTATTCAGACATACGTGATTGTAGAAACAGAGGAATATTTACACGAAGTGTGTCTTGGAGCATATGTACATGTGGTGTTCTTGAGATTTTGAAGGAAATTGTTGTACAAGATAATTTCACTGTTATAGGCTAGTCGGTCTCCACAGTCCACATAGGACATGTCTAGGGTAGAATCATATCTAATGAAATTTATGTAGAGCTTAATAGAAGCCAATGGGCCTTCAGAGCCTGAGACAGATCAGAGGAAAACATGCATGAGAGATTAACATCTTCTATCAAGAAAATTCATACATTCTTATTTGAGATCTCTCTCAGGTTACACGATTAAGCTCTAGTTCTTCTTGGTCTTTCTTACTAATTTGTTTGTACTAATTGATAATAGTATATATCTTATGAAAGGATGTTGCGTTTTTTTCCTAAGACGAGTTATTTAAATGCGCGATTTTAAAATTTTACTGGATACGATTTTAAGGCATCTTGACTATAATTGTATACTTGCAACCTTTGCTTTACTCCCTTTCTGCCTTCTCTCTCGCTCTCTTTCTTTTGTGTAAAAAGGTGAGATAATATCCGCTCCTGTTCACAATTACCTTTACCCTTTATGCAACCCCAAGTACTCAGCTTGTAGAATAACACATGCTTACATGTCCACTGACCACCTCTAGTAGAGAGTTTGAAGGGTCATCGGAATCCCTCGTCTATATAATCTCACCTCATAGCATGCAGTCAGTAAAAATATATAACCTCACCAGTGAGTCGTACCTATTTTAAAGCCTTGAGATAACATGGCACTGCGTGTTGTTAACTGACACCCCCCTGGCTGCAAAGCTCAGCATTTCTCCTCCACAAACCCCTTACAATATATTTCCTGATACCTCAAGCAGGATGACAGTGTCAAGTTGCATCCCTAGAGTTGATTCTCTCTCTCTCTCTCGAACTCTCTGCACAAAGACTCTATTTAAATAGAATAGCTTGCCTAATTTCTTTCTCCCATGCACTTGTCTTCCTCCGCATCAGCACCATTTTGTCTTCCTCCATTGCTTTACTTGCTCCCAAGTCCCCTGCTATCTTCTCTACCTCAAAATCTCTTTTCAACAAGCACAACCTTTTGCTAGTTCTGTAACTTATCCTTCACAAAAGGCTGTCATGTCTAGCCGAAGGTCACGATCCAGGCAGTCAAGCTCTTCTTCGAGGATCACTGAAGACCAGATCATTGATCTTGTCGCAAAGTTGCAAGCCGTGCTCCCTGAAGCTCGTTCTCAGATAAGCGATAGGGTATGATGGATATGCTTGTTACGTATTCTTTACTAGATAGGACTACAAGGCTAGTATCCGAACATTTCATACAAGAATTTTTTTTCCCCCCACTTCTGCATATTTTCAAACTGGTATCATAGTGGTCTATCTTTTGCATGAAAAATTTAGCGGAACCAGATGTCGATTACTAGTATAAGAGACTTTTTTGATGCATGAAATATAACGCAACTTCGTTATTGTTAAAGACAATCTAGCTCCATTAGCATAGTGTTTCCGATGATCTTCAGATTATGGTAAAGTGATGAAGTTACCGATGCTTGCATTGAATTCTCCATCACTAATCTAACTGACGAAATTTTGTGTTGGTGTAGGTATCGGCTGCTAGAGTTTTGCAAGACACATGCAACTACATAAGGAGTCTGCATCAAGAAGTGGATGATCTGAGCGAGAGGCTCTCCCAGCTTCTAGCCACCACTGACAGTGCTCAGGCCGCGATAATAAGAAGTTTGCTTATGCAATAAATCATTGATATCTGGTCCATTTCTTGTTTGTAGATGCATGATATGTCAAGATCAATATGCTAGAGTTTGTACTTGTGTTTCGTCGTAATTTTATGCAAGTCTTATTTTTGAAATGTATTAGCTCTTATCTTTTTTGATCGCAGAGCTTGCAGCAATATGCCAGTTGCCCCACCAGCTGCACCATAAATTATGTTTCAGGTTTATGTTCATCGAGTAACAAATAAATGGGTGGTGGATCGATATTTTTGAGTCACAACCACATCATATCGAACGATTAGCTTGTTATTTTTTCGCGTAATATCTGATTTAGTTCATGAATTCTCTTTTGCTGTTAATTTTACTATTGCAAGTGAGTCGGTGAGTTTCCAAAGGAGCACACTGTTTTTTCTAGTGAGCCCACTTTCCAACAGAAAACAAAAGAGAACTATTTAGTGGGCTCACTAGGAAAAGTGGTGTGCTCCTTTTGGAAACTCCCGGGTTTTTTCTGCTCACATGCCAGATATAAGGTTCTCTGTGCATTTCAAAGTGCAAACAGGCTAATAGAACCCTGACATAATCATGGTTGCGGAGGTGCAGTTTAAAATACTGTGTGCGTGCCAGGCACGTGCGCACGCCAGTAAATATATCTGGAAAATAATCTTTGTTATGAAATAATAATAACCAACTAATGTATTTATTATGAGCAAATGAAGAATGAAAATAATCCAACAAGCGATGTGAGATTGAAGTTAAATTAGACTGAGATACAAGATAGTTTTTTAATGTAACGCTCCTCCTAAATAGGAGTATAAATATCAATTATAGCAAACTTGTTACACGGATTAAAAAGTACTTTCTCTTTCTCTTTAATAGTACATAATAACTTGAAATGGATTAGCAATAGCAACAGTAGTAGTAGACGGTAGTAATAGTAGTAGTAGTAACAGTAGATGAATCACTTAGAATCTCAGAGCACACTCGCATTCGAGCTGCAGAAGCAATAGCAGCAGTAATAGTAAATAAATTTCTTTATTAGAAGCAGTAGTAGGCAGCATATAAACTTATTTCTTAGAAGTAGTAATTAAATCAGATAATTTTTTTTTCCTTAGAAGCAGAAGTAGAAAAAGAAAGGAATAAATAATTGTATTAAATCTGAATTACACCTTTGAAGTCAGGAAGGTGAGAAGAAATAGAAACTGAAGCAGACTTGCTGAGTCGAAGTCGGCATCAGAATCAAAATCTGCTAGGATTGTTGAGATTAATGATCGAGATTTATTTCACAACGTGCTCTAATACTATATCATGAAAAAAATCAGAACCAATCAAGCTCTTTTTTATAAGTAAAGAGATACATATATTTATACTTATCTCAACACTATACAAACAATCCAACAGGCGATATGGAACTAAATCTAAACCAAACCCAAATACAAGATATTTTTCTAATCCAACAACGATCCTCCTTTTTCTTCCTCATAACGATCCACTTTTTATTATCAATAGTCCCTTAATTCTCTCTTCTCAAAAATTTGATCATGTAAAATTGAGCTAATTACAGTATCCAGATGACCATAAGACTAGAACTATACAAGGGTGTGGATGAGCCCACTAGCCCGAGAGAAACTACAATGGGGATGAGCCCACTAGGATCAGGCCCATTACTCTCTTGGCATTTGTGATTAAGGATAAGATGTTGCACGTGGGGTTGAGTTTGGTAATGGGTCTCAATCTTTCAATATATGCCACTAAAGTTTGGTAACCTTTCCATTCTTTAAAATGGAAATCTTACGTAAGAACAAAACTAGAATCCATATAAATTAAGATTATATATATTTGGTAGGCAACGAGTTAATTTGTCGACCTCCAAACTGGTAAAGATGAACAAATATTAGATTAATCGTTATTTATTTTTACATTAGATCTCTTTGCAGCAAGCCACAAAAAAAAAAAAAAAAAAAAGCAAAAAAAAAAAAAAAATCACTAGATTCATAACTCATCCATTTGTTACCGGTTTGCTTTCTATGGTGACTTTTAATGCGCCAATTAAAAATATTAAAGAAACAGATAGCGGTAAGCCTTACCCATCTGCTTTCCGAGGAAATTCCTAATGATCCCACCTCTCTGCTAAATGAGCCCCCTTGCTAAGTAAGCTCGCCCTTCCTTTTGAAAACTTAGATTTTCACTAAGCAGGAGAAAGGGAGGGTAAGCGTTCATATTTCGCTGATGATATCCCAAATAAAACTATTAGCCCAACAAAATAAAGGGGTTTTTACTGTTCTGGGATTAGTTTCCCAACGGGTTTAATATTGTTCGGAGATTAATCTCCGACCAATAAAAAATTCCTGAAAGCTGGAGAGAAGATAATGCTAATTTAGTCATAAAAATTTAATGGCAAATTTGTAACTTTTTAAAACTTCAAGAGGTGGGCTCACTTATTAAAGTGAGAATTTTCTCGCTTATAGGAAAAATTTTAAATGCGTCCTATGTTTTTCTTAGTAAGCCCTATTACCTAAAAAATAAATAATTATAAGTTTGTCATAAAATTTTTGGATAAAAAATCCTTGCCACTAATCCCCTGCAGTTGCTGGCTGCTAAACCTGCCTCCGCTGTCGAATTGCCTCTCCATTATCGCGTGCCCCGAGCTACTGCTGCAGTAGCGTTATCATGGGGCTAGGGCTAAGGTTAGAGTTAGAGTTTTGGGGTTGGAGAGAGAGGATTTGGGGGGAGGAGATGGAGGTGAGGCTAAGATTAGGGTTAGGGGGGAGTTGGGAGAACACATGCGAGAGTAGAAAAAGAGAAGACAGAGAAGATATGTGACTGGGAGATAGCTCTGATGATGGATTCAAAGAGGAAGGAGTGAGGTTCGGGGGCGGAGGTGAGGAGTGGAGAGGAGGGATTGGTAGGCTAAGGAACGAGGAGGAAGGTATTTGTGGAAAATGGACGGTGCTTACTAAGAAAAAATGGTTTAAATTTACGAGGGCTCACTAAGGAAAACAATAGGCGCATTTAGAACTTCCCGGCTTTCAGTGTTTCGTTCCTCACACGGATATAGACAAAACAGTCCCTGTTTAAGTACAACTTCCCCATTCTTGGAAAGGCGGTGGTTGAGGGTACAATCGTCTTTCTCCCATCGCCTTTTATAGAAGGGTTAGTCAAGAGAAATAAGCACGAAAAAGGGGAAAAAAATTAGTAGAAAAAAAATAATAATAATAATAAAAAAGCCCTCTTTCTCTTCTCGAATCAGTTCTTGGATCACATCGAATAATCTGGGTAAGTTTTTGCAATCAGAATTAATTTCTTTAAAATCTCGTTCTATTTGGTCTTCATGTTGTAATTGGGGAGAAAATTAGTAGAAATTTATGGGGTTTTTGAGAGAAATTTATGGGTTATTGTTGTTATTCTTCTCTGTTTGCAATTTGGATCATGCCCTTTTATTTTAATTTTGATCTTATTGTTCTATTTGCTAGAGAAATTCATGGGTTTTTTGGTTAAATTTGAGGTTGAGTGAAATGGGTTGCTTCTTTGTTCATAAATTGGAAATTTTAGTGGAAATAGATTCATAGATTGCTTGCAGAATATAAAAAGGGGTTAATATGTTACTTAGCTGATGTATTAACGTTACAGAGAAAACCCAATTGTTGTTTATGATCTTTAATGAGAAAAGTTATGACTTTGAGTTGATTTTATCCCTATTTTTAGTTAAATAATAAGAAAAAATATGAGTTTTGTGTAAATTTTATATTGTGTGGTGTAGGAAGATGATAGTGATGAGAGGCTATACATTGGGGATGGACATGGAAAATTTGGAGGAATGGAGTCAATGTTTCAGTGAGAGGAAACTAATTTGTTGCCAAAATATCTGTGCATGCCCTTGTGTTGCATGTTAGATTTGGAGACCACTAGGAAGGTACTAGTGAGGTCAGTGTTGCCTAATTCACTCCACTTGTCTTGAACCGAGACCCAGTTCATTTGTATTGATTTTATGATGTGTTCTTGATCAATTGACAAAACTAGGTAGTCAAGAGCTAACAGGTGCACCAATGACTAATCAATTTACTGTTCTTATTTGGTATATTTTCTATTCATATTAGTATTTAACCGTTTGTTCATAAATAGACTTGTAGTTTCTGATGCTTACACTATAACTTTAAAATTTGGAGTTTGAACTTTGATTATTTAATGTAATTATATGTGTATGTAGGACTTTTTACATACATAGAGCATATGTAATTGTCAAAATAACCTCAGTGAATGCTCTAGTGTCACAACCGCGGGTATTGCTCTGATTAAGCCTATGCCTTTTATGCTTTGTAGTGCTTTGAGTAGCATACCATGTACCCGTATTCATACAAGCATACCACAAACTAAAGCGTTTTGTGAATCTAGTAAGAATCTGTGAATGTAAATCTATCATGTATGTATGTGGAGAGTATTGAAACATTATAATCGATATAGCAAAGAAAAGAGACTGAATCATATTATTTCTACCTTTTGAGTTAAAATTGCACTTGGTCATCCACCTCATTTTTAAGATTTTTAAACAAATTTGAATGTATTAGTATCAAGGAGCATGAAAATATATATGGTTCCCAAAAGGAAATCTAGTTTTAATTTTAGTTTCTTTTACTGGCACTGGATGTCTATGTTTTTTTTTTTTTTTTTTTTTTTTTTTTTTTATTAATTTAGAAAGTTCACAGATAAGGTGTATTCTTCCTCCCGGTCAAAGTTCTAGGTCTTCTAGACTTGATATATTTTTGTAGGTTGTTTCTGTTTAGAATTTTAGCCGTACTGAACTCAAAAGAGGTTGTTTGTTTTTATACTTGAGTGAAATCTCCTTTCCTTTTTCGCAAGTGTTTATCTTAAATTTGTCATCCATGAAACCTTGATTTTCTGCATCTTATTATTATTTGTTTCCCCCCAAATGGCTAAAAGTCTTAAGTTTACAAGTTCGTTGCATTCTGTTTTGCTACTATATAGAAGGTGACATCACAAATTATTTGTATTACTGAGTTTTTGGCTTAATCAAGAGAACAAAAAACTTTTATTATTTATAGTAAAAGGTTTCTGTTTGATGTGGTGCAGGACCATGAGTCTCAATGCTTATACAGTTGAGGTCTCTAACCTTTCGCCTCGTGCAACTGAAAGAGATCTGTATGACTTCTTTTCCTTTTCTGGAGCCATTGAACACATTGAGATCATCAGGTTGTTATGTTTTTCTTCAAAACTGAACTTTTTGGTTCATTTTTTTTGCTCTTAGTTATTTTTGAGTCCCAGCTTGTTGGGACATGGTTTGATGTTTATCCTTATCTATCAGTTCTGAAAAGACATTTCCAAACAGATCTGGAGATTATGCTTCGACTGCTTATGTAACATTCAAGGAACCTCACTCCCTAGAAACTGCTGTCTTGCTCAGTGTAAGTTTTTATGCGGTAAAAAAGTTTATCAAAATTAATTGATAAAGTTTTATGTTTCTCCCCTTTAATGTTTTGCAGTATGAACTTTCTTGCTATAACCAAATTGATTTATCAAAATTAATTGCTCCCTGTAGGACTCCTTATTATACTACTTTTCTTAAAGTGCTACATCTGATTCATTTTCTTATCCTAAAATTATTCCTATACGTTAGTGTTATTTGTTTTTCACTGATTAATTACTTCAGTATTTATTTTATTCCCATGCTAAATCTCATACTTTAATGCTTCTACCAATTAATTTACTTAATTATGAGCTAATATAAATTAGATGATGAATTTGATTCGTGAGCGACCAATTTAGCTATCATCTGGCACGGAGCCGGGAATAAAGCTTGGGGGGGCAGTGTAAAATTTTGTTTGTTTGTTTGTTTGTTTGTTTGTTTGTTTTTTTTTGGGGGGGGGCGGGGGGGGGGCCTGTAGCAAAAGAGAGATTTTCAATAATCAAGAAAGCAAATATTATTTAATTTTTTTAAACTAATCTTTATTTGTATAAGAGAATATTAACTCACAATTCACAGTCTCATCATCAATAAATATATAAATTATATTAGCATTAACATAATCACATTGTTTTCAAAAAACAGTTACTGTTAAATTTAAATATTATATAAAACTGTGAGAGAAACGGGATGAAGTTAAATAATAGAGTAGTCCGTAAATTTCAAGGGGACCTAAGAGGGATTAAGCTCATTGGTAATTTGTGATGAAAGTGATTTTTCTTTTTGCTAGGAAAGAGAGTGAGTAGGTGGAGAACAAATGAAGGCCGGATGTGTAGTTGGAGTAAACTTAAGGAAACTAGTTGAGAAAATATGGAGGAGTAGCTTTAAAAATTATTTCTAGAGTTGTGATGATAAAAATTGTTTCTAGACTTGTGGCAAAGCGAAGTTGCAAAACTAACAAATAAATAGATATGTGCATTCGCTAATCTTTTGGATCATAATTGGTTGTTAAATTTTGGATGGATTGGCAATTATGTATATGTTAAAACATTCTAAAAGACATAAAGGTTAGTTGCATAGATTGCTTGGAGAGCAAATATATTTAGTTTTTGTTTCTATCATCTGTATATATTTCTAAGAACTGTTATAACAAATATGATTTTTAGATATCACTTCGAGGAAAACTATGCATCTTGAGTAGAACTGTGAAGATAAGAAAGCAAGTTCTTTTTAAAAGGATACTCTTAACCATTGAATTAAGTTGGTCAAGCTAAGCAAGTTAGAGAAAAATAAACTATATAAGAGTCAGCCAAAACATGACTGGAGTTCATCGCTAGATGGAGCTCTAAGAAAGAGAAAGTTTTATTGCTGTACGAAATGAAGCAGTGGCTAGTATACTTAGACAAACTACTTGGACAAGACATTGCATTTCTTTCCAGGCCATCTTGCTGCATTTCTTTCTAGGCCATCTTGCATTTCTTTCTGGGCCATCTATCTCAATTAATGTTGCAATATGTGGTAATTGGTGTTTTTGCTCCCCGTTCTCCACCGTAACCCATAATTTCTTTCATATCCTAGGAGTAGTTAAAGAAAGATCGGCAAACATTCATTTAAGTTCTTCTTTGCTGTTGGCGCGCGAGGAAACTGCTTCGGGTTAAATTCAAAACTAATAAAAAATGAGGGAAAGGTTGCGACAAAATTAAGAAATTAAAATAGAAAAAGTACAAATTCACTGATTCAGTGAATCAATGAATTAGTGTTCAATTCACTGATTCACTGAATCAGTGTTCCATTCACTGATTCACTTAATTGCAAATTTGCAACACATACTAACATACACAGTTCATAAATACACAAATTTGATGAAAAATGATACAATTATAAGTTAATAAATTTTTGTTTACTCTTGAAATTGTAAGACATTAAGAGAAAGAGAGGAGATTAACTTACGGTTCAGTTTTCAGCCACACTGGTCGGAATTGGTGGCGGACTGGTGGTCTGGCTCTGTTGAGAGGAGAGAGAGAGAGGGTGGGGTAGCTGGAGGGTAGCGGATATGCAACTGCGGAGTGCTGAGAGAGGGTGGGGTTTCGGGGGTGGCCGGAAATGGTGGTCGGAAGGGGAATCGGGGTGACCGGTGGGTGCGAGTGGGGACATGCTGAGGACTCAGAGGAAAGAGAGGGTGGTTGGTGTCTCTTCGATGGTTGGGATCAGTGGGAGGAGAGGGGGGCTCGAGGTGGTCGGAGAGCGGCGATGGGTACTAAGATGAGGAAGTGGAGGGTCATGATCATCGATTTGACTCGGTTGAAGAGTTTTGACGAGCGAGACTGCGAGAAGAGATCGATGGGTGCGAGGGATCAAAGGCTGAGGGTGAGTGATTGGGTGGATTAGGGAGAGGAGAGAAAAATTAGGATTTTTAGGGTTAGAGTTGGATATTAATATGCTGGGTCGGGTCTATTGGGTTAACAAATTTTACCTACAACCAAAAACAAAAAAGAAAACGATAAATTGGAAATACTAGCCGGTAAAATCATATCGGATATTAGGTGTTATATCGCCATGTGGCCGATACATCGTTCCATACCGGCAAAAACGAGACCCGTGACAATTTCCACCTTCCCTTCTCTTTTTTTGGCAATATACTGCTCGGTAATACCGGCCGTATTTTAGAATTTTTTCAAAGTTGGAGATAGTTGGGCATTTATAGTCATGGATTTTCAAATTCCAAAATCCAAATTAATTTCGTCCATTAGATTTGATAGAAGTGAAACTCATGGTTGAAAAATCAGTCAAAAACCAATTCAAAAATGTCATTGGAATGCTTTGGTCGGCAAAGCCACCGGTGACTCTACCACTGGTTCTCTGGTGGTTAGGTACTATTTAGTAGAGTGTGGTGAGGTGAGTCACTAGTGGCTCAACCATCGATATTTCTGGGTAACAAACCCAGGTGCAGATATGCTAGGTTGCACTCTAGAAAATTGAACATAATTTTTTATCCGAACTTCGATCGATGTGATTCAAGCATCGTTGCAGAGAGAATTTAGAGCTTTACACTTATCCTATTGAAAAATTTTCTAGTTCAATCTTTGTCTTGTCAAAACTGGCATTGAAGTTGATTTTATTGAACAATTTTCAACGAATTTGATTTCCTTCAATTCCAATTTTCATTTTGACTTGCCCTTCGACTATAGAACTCATCAATAAACTCCAATTATTATTTTTTTTGTGCGTACAAAAACTATACCCTCTTAAACTTGCTATGCTACTGCTTACATAAAGAGATGATTTATAGACTGTCTTATAGAAAATTCATACTTGGTACGGTATGCTTCTCATAACAAGAATAGGAGTGTTGTAGCTCTATTCTCTGTAGGCCTTATTTTTATATATTGATTCACTGGACTTTCGGAACAAAATTGGACGGATAGGATAGATTTCAATAAGTTTTATCAAACTGAACGAAGAGAAGAAAAGAGGTCGGAAGGACATGGAAGGGAAGAGATCGGAAAGACAGATTTAAAAAACTGCTTGACCAGTTTGACCGTGCTAACTAGAACGGGAAAAGAGAGAGTTGCACCTTTTTTAGCAAAAGGAAAGAAGGGCTTTGGTTGGGGGTATTAAATGTGTGTTGTGCAAATAGTTTGAAAGGAAATGATAGTCTAAATTAGGCATGTGCAGTAGAGACTTTAGGAGACTATAGACGGTATTTATTAAATGTTTTTCTTTTGTTTGTTTGTTTTTTTTTTTTTTTTGTGTGGGGTGGGGCGAGGTTGTGGTTGTGGGAGTGGATTACTCATACATTTATAGAGAGGAGTTAGGTAGAAGAATTAATCCACTTATGTTAACAATTTTTTAAAACCTGGGAGCTGGTTGCCCCTGCATGCTCCCCAGGTTCCTTCACTGTGCTGGCAGTGTTTGACATGAGTAGAGTGCTGTGTGTGTACATGTGTTTTTTTTTTTTTTTTTTTATTTGTGTGTGGGGTGGTAGTTTGGGGGGGGGGGTTGTTGTTCGATGAAATGATATCAAACCTTTTATTTGTTGATTTTTCTTTCCTTTCTGTCAAGATTTTCCTTGTGCATTTATCACTAACAAGTCGAGCACCTCTTTTTATTCAAGTAGAGCATTTGTCATTCCCTTTCTTGGCTACTCCATACAATCCTCTGAAAGACATAATTATGCTGTCGGAGATACTTCCCAAAGAGAATAAACAGTCCTGTTATTATGAAATTCTTGAAAACCCAGTGTTACAAATTTCGTATTTGAGTGAGCAGTTAGCTTGGTTCCTTGTAGTTGTGTGCTATTAAGTCTTATAATGATGATTAGCATATGCTCAGGATGTTTTATTTTCTCAGGGAGCCACAATTGTTGATCAGCATGTCTGCATAGCTCGCTGGGGACATGATGATGAAACTTCTAGCTTTTGGGACAGACCTACATGGAGGGTTGAAGATGATAATGAGTCCATGGTTTGCATCTCTATAGTTCCTTCATTTGGTTAATATTGAATTAATTGAACACATATCTAAACTAAAGTCATTTTTTATTTGTTGAATATTGAGACTTGCTCATACTATACTAAATTTCAAATGTTCTCCACTATCCCTCTGTCATGTTGGTCAGTCCAGTAATATTTGATTTGAAGTAAAAATGAAGAAAAAGTACGAATGTAAAAAGGTGGTGAATTATCATGAAGTAGCTTTGAGCTTTCTTTAATCTTCTTTCTTTCTTTCTTCTGAATAAGTAGGGAGTCAATTGTTCCTGCTAGCTTAACAAGACTTAAAAGAGCCAAACATTTCTTCTTCTTTTGTTCATATGTGATTCTTAGTTCTTATGTTTTAGTTTAATCCATGAAGAAGAAATATGACCCTTCGAGCTCTTTCGATTGCTAGTACGAGCTGAAGCCCCTTTTTCTTTTGTTCTCACAAAAAGTGGATCAATGGAGCTAAAAACTGAATACTTGTATTGCTTATGTTCATTTCCTATCCTATGTTTTTAAATTATAACCCAACAACATGGAGGAAAAGAAAGAACACATGCGTGTGTGCGTAGTATGTATTGTTCAGAGTATTTTAGATCCAATGCTGTGATGGTAATTACATGTTGGTTGATACGCAGAAATGCTAGAAATTAAGAACATCAGGCAGTTGCTCGGAACCAAGATACTAAGAGAATTGAGTATGCAGCTGCAATCACTAATTTTAAATTCATAATTAGATGAATGATTTTTGAGGATTCTCAACCTTGAAGATGAGGTTGTGCATTTCGCCCTGAAGGTTTGGTTTAATAGAGGTGCAAGTATATTAATGATGATAATATTAAAAGAATGGCAACTAAATTATGTGTGAAACACCTGCTGGGTTTTCTTCCTTGCTATCCTACAACATCAATGAAGCAACCTGATGGTGGTAGGCATCTGTTATCAGGCAGGGTTAATAAAACTAAACAAGGAGTAACATACCAGGCTGAGGAGTATAAACAGCTTTTAAAAGATCACCTGAATGATGACTTCAGTGACATCTATGCGCCAGGGAGAACATAACTCATAATTGTAAGGAATGAATTGTTTAACAGTGGTTGGCACGATCTACTAGTAGTAAATTGATTAGAATGAGACAACATTGTGATGTTGCAGTGGTATGTCCATTAGGAAGTTATTACATGGCTTTTGAGTATGGCATGTTACAGTGATATGCAAGACGTGAAGTGCTGGTTCTGGACGTACTAATGCTAGTGTTGCAGTGATAAAAGTCATTTGCAGTGATAAAAGTCATTGATGTGATGCTCCATTGTGTCAACATAAATGGATGATAGGAAGATAGCATCTGTTGATCCATAGCTTCCGGGGCTAGATTTTGTCAAAGCAAGCAAATATGGGTTCATACTTCGTACCTCAACTGCACAAAAATCGATGGTGAAACCTATGAGTGATATGTGGACTTTTAGTTGGGATGTCTATTGAGTAATGATGAGGACCATAAGTACAATGCTTAATCTACATTCTTAGAAGTGAAGGAGACCGCTATTTTCTAACTATAAGGAACAACTACATAGTCTTGACTAGAAGGCAACTATCGATGGACCATAAGTGTGGATGCTTGCGAGTCCTGTGGTGTCCCAATCAAGCTAGGTTTTATAAAGAAGTTGAAAACGAGGTACCAATGGCTACTGTTGCTAGTTACTTGCAAATACTACTCGTTTGTGTCCCTCCTTTCAGACCTAGATCGTTTCCGTCTATTGTATCCTCTTTATGGAATTGGGCACAATTGGACACCGATTTCGTATATCTTCATAAATTTCGTTGTTATACCCCATACAGATATTGAACTATGATCATGATTGTTCATGACTGAGAAGATGTGAAAGAAGACACATTGTTGCCTAATGTGTTTTTCTTAACAGATGGATTTAGTTTCTCTTCTAGTGAACTGACCCTTAATGATCCCACTTATTACTGTACAAGTAAGCATTTTGTCACTAACATGCACATGCAATAACACTTCATAGTTTATGTAAGAGAGAAAAATCTGAACCTGACATGTCTGATAGGTTTATAAATGGCTTGAGGTCATAAATGGGGTTGACAATATTAATGAGGAATTTGGTTAGACTTCTAAATTCATTTAACCAAGTCGATCCCTTCAGTTTTAAAATATAGCAAAATTTAACCAACTTGTTAAGGAGTAGTATGCGATGTTTTGCAAAGTTACTCTCAGATCGTTATCCCGGACCATGTGGTCTTTCATGCCTCAATAATTTTAGTCTGTCAACCTGATCGTTAATCAAATTAGATGGGGTTGGTCAGGGTTATCTTGTACCAGCAGACCAGGTTTGCCCATTTATTAACACGACATATAGGACACATCTCTCAAACAAAAAATGGCAAGCCAGACACTTTTGGACATAACACATGATTCCATATGTTTTCGACACGTGGAAGCATGTAAACTACTATTGACCTTAAAAATTTTACATGCGAATGGAGTATGTTGTGACACTTTGTCAAAAGCTAATTATTTAATAGACCATAAGGTTTCTTTCATATAAATATTGCAACCGATGCACATATTTTTAATACATATGCTATACGGGATATACATATATAGTCATCTGCATTTTGGACAAATGTGGTATCTGATGTTCTGCATTCGTGTTGGAGCATGACACTCATGTCTTTTTCGACTATCATAATTTCCAACTTGATCTCAAACCCATGAATATTAGTGGTGTCTGTATCGAACATGTATCAGATAGCAATACTTGTACAACACTTACCCAGTACATATAGGACACTTCGAAACGTCATAGGATTCTAAGAACCCAAAAAATTTATGTCAGAACCGTGTCTGCTTGCGGAAAGTCGTATAGATCACGTGTGAGTTGCTTATAAAACATGGAAGTTCTACTGACATAAGGGGTGCACTAAGTTTATATGCTCTAAATGTTGGCCAAACTCAAATAAGTAAGGTTTCATATACTTGTAATTATGCAAGGTATTGGATTTAACATTCATATTATTTTCATTAGTATATTTACTAGGTTAGAACCAATAATTTAAATTATTAGATTTTTTTTTTCTTTACTTCTAACAAAACTTGTAGGGATGATTATGGATTTTGATGTATATTATTTATAGACACGTGCATAGTTACGTGAATAGTTATATTGCCGTTATCTCTGTATCCTACTTTTTTAGGATTTGCGGCTCATGTCTCTGTCGTGTCGTATTCATGTCATACATGCAATAAACTGAGCAAGATCATTGCTGACCAACCCATTTCTATTCATAACTTCATGTTTGCGATGTTGTAGATGGGTGTCGACGGAGATTGGAAATAGCTTGACCAATAAGATATGTCCTTTTTAATCACATAAGGATTATTGTTCACTATTTGTATGAACAAATTTTGTAAATTAGTCCAAACTTTTTCTATTGAAAAAAACAGGTGGTATACCAGCATTTATAATGTGACGGTGTATCATCTATTTAAAATAGGCTACGACAGATAATAATTTATTCTAGGTCATATGGCTTCAGAAGTTTTGCCATATGATCCTAGTTATTTATAATTTTATATATTTGGGTATGTCCATTTACATATTTGTATGCGTACCATGTATGATTTTGAACTTAAACTTTGTGTATGAATTAAATTTTAGAGAAAACCAAATGAATGTTTTGCATCAATGTATCTATTCTTGACGAGGTTAGTGTGGTTACTTAGTGCGTTGCATCCATTTGTTCCCATTTTGTGGATCAGTCTATCTGGTATCAAAATGTCTCTGGGTTGCTGATCAGGTAGGCTTCATGCATCAATCATCATTAACTTTATATTTGTTATCATTGGGCCCTTGGCCATAAATAATAATAAAAAATAATAGAGGTAACCGAAGTGAAATTTGTGCATATATTATATTAGTGTAATTAGCTAGCTGCGTCTATCCCCTTTTTTGCTGAATGGGGAAAATAAAGTCACCCAATTCATTGAAATAATGAAACAAATAAATACAGGAGGGGGTTCAGTTTGTAGCTCTTTCTACCCAGAGCTTTGACTTTGAAACAACAAGTTTATTTTTTTTATGCTAGAGACAATACAAGATAGTTCACACGGTGTAGTTTCAATTGAGAAGATGACCCTGAAAGCGGAAAACAAATAGGTTCAAAATGACTAGATGCTATAGGACTGTTCGTGGCTTTGAAGTACTACTTAAATGAAGCCTTGGTTCAATATAACTAGATGCTATAGGACTGTTCGCGGCTCTGAAATACCGCTTAAATGAAGCCTAAATTTGACATGCTGGCAAATTTAACACTGAGATTGAGAAGTGATCTACGCACCGTAATATTCTCGAGCAATGTTGAAAAGATGCGGACATACATAAGCAAGTGCGTGTTTCTGATCAAGTGATTACTCTAGACTAGAGATCAGTAAAAAATCTTGTGGTCTTGATTTGGTCGATACGTGATTGAGGGGCAAAAGTCATTGATACATGTGAAGGGGAGATAATTGGTTTTACATTTGCTAGTATTTATTGTAAAAAAAAAAAAAAGATGTATATTCTTTTCTGGAAAACAAAAAGATATAGTTATGGACAAATATTACAAATTATTAGGTGTTACTTTTTTTCAAACTCTTGTCAATAACAATGTCTGTGTATAATTTCTTACATGATCTTTAGATTCATTACCAATTAGGGGTCTTATCAAATGGACCAACTTCCATGTTCGAACTAGATGGATGTCTGAGGAAATATCAGGCTATTAGCCACCCATTCAGGGTAAGATAAAAATTCATACAGTGAGGGAAATGTGTTTGATTTTGTAAAACAATGTTCCATTTTAATTATTTTAGGAAATGTTTCTTAGATTAATCTTTGTGTTTACTTGATACTTGGGAATTACGCTAGATCAATATTTCGAAAGACATTTAGTTGTGAAAGTATTGTTGTCAAATCATCATATGGTTCTCTAAGATAACCTGACATCAAACCTCTTAGTTCTTTGGACGTATCTTGAATATCTGAACGAACAAATTATTCCTAAACGTGTAAACTCAGCCTGTATCTGTTTGCTGCATCACGGAACAGGCTTCGCAGGGGTTCCAGTGCAGGACAACGCCAAGGGAAGCAGCAACGATGGCACAGGAAGTGGTCATGACCATGCTGGCCAAGGGATATATCCTCGGCAAGGATGCACTATTGAAGGCTAAAGCCTTCGATGAGTCTCACCACGTCTCAGCCACTGCTGCAGCCAAGGTAGCTGACCTGAGCAACAGGGTAGGCCTCACCGAGAAGATCTATGCTGGAGTGGATGCAGTGCGAGCAGTGGACCAGCAGTATCATGTGTCAGATACCACCAAAACCGTAGTGTCAGCCACAGGAAGGACTGCTGCTGCAGTCGCGCACTCAGTGGTCAACAGCAGCTACTTTGCTGCCGGAGCTCTGTGGGTCTCTGATGCTCTCAACAGAGCTTCCAAGGCTGCGGCTGAGCTTGGAAGCCATGCCAATAAAAATTGAAACAAAATAGAATTTCTTGTAAATAAGAAACTAAAAAAAAACTAGTTTCTACAATATAAATGAGCTTTTATGTTCAGAAAGGTTGTATCTATGACAGAACAATGACAGACCTTTTTAATTATATGTTGTGGTTTATTTCTCTACGTCTAGCTTTCATCAAATGAGTAATATTTTTGTTCATGCTAGCGAAAACCTTTGAATTTCATCAATCTATTATTTGCAGCTGTATCAAAATAACCTTCATCATTTGTAGTATGTGACTTTTGGAAGTTTTGTTAATGATGTTCTTTGATCTTGTAGGGTTATCAGATTTAAACTATTTGGTTTCATATCTCTTTCCTTTCTGTTGATTGCTTCTACTCTCTTTCTCTCTCTCTCTCTCTCTCTCTCCAGAGATTGATGTTCAATTTTCATCAATCGTTGGATGTTGAGACTTCACTAGTTTCTAGCAGCTTCATAAATGCAAACAGATTGATGTTGAGCTCTGATTCAGTTAGGGGTGAAAAATCGGTTAGATCCGGCGGAAATTGGGAGATTCCGATCGATTTTGACAACGTAGAGGAGGCGAGACTCTGATCGCCGTTCTCGACGGAATCCGATCGAATTCCGGCCGATTCTGGGTCGATCGGATACCGACGGAGACGGTCGGAGCATATTTTTAGCGGGAAGAGAGAGAGTGAGGGAGGAGGAATACTTGACAGATAGATTAGGAAAGAGAGGAGGGGGGAAGAGAGAGAAAGAGAGTGAACAGTACTCACCGAGAGTAAAATAGTAATTATAGAAAAGGAGTGCCCTTTATCCTAAAAAGAGGGGGGTGATGTAAGCTAACCAGGACTAAAATGAGCACCGGTGATCATTTTGTGAATTGGTCTATAAAAGGTGATCATGAAAAATTATTTCTAAGTTTTATTAAAAAGTCATGAAAAGTGGTTCATAAATAGTAAATATAAACCAATCAGCTCCTTTTTCGTCCTAAATAATATCAGGAATTGAATTTATCCCCCTTTCATTGGCATATTGGAGAGAGAGCGAACCTTTAATAATTGAATAGAGAGAGTGAAAAGTACATGCTATAAGCTTTCAAACTATTTTCCCATGGACTTTTTATTAACCAATCAGTCTCTCGTTGCATGATCTCAAAGTGGTTAGATATACATTGCCTCATTTTTTTTTCTACTTGACTATTTTGTGTAGTTGTAAAGAGTACAATGTCTCTTTCATGATTTCAATCATACAAAACAAACTTGGGTGATAAAATTCTTGGGATTCTCAGTACAATTCTCTTGTGAATGGGGAGACAATCTGGATTATTCCTGATAAAAGCGAAAAGGACGGGAATTTCCAGAGGAGCACACCCTTTTGCACAGTGCTCTCTCTTTTTTTTTCTTTTTTTTTTTTTGAAAGAAAAGATTTTTTTTCTGGTGAATACATCATTAATTTAAAAAAAAAAAAAAAAAAACCTCTCTACATCCTCTCTTTTGCACCAACGTTTTAAAACCCACCTCTCTTTCTCTTTCGCTGCAGACTTTTCTCTGCTTCCGATCGTTGTCCTCTACCTCCCCTTCGCTTCCGCTAAAGATTTTAAGTTTCAATTTTTTTTTCTTTTTTTGGATTATCTTGGTGAGAAAGATAAGAAAGAGAAGAAGAAGAAGAGAGGTTAATGGAAGGGACATTTAAGTAAAAAAAATTAATGACAAATTTACAATATTAAAGAAGTTTTAAAATGGGCTCACAAGGTTAAAAAAAAAAAAAAAAAAAAAAAAAAAAAAAAAAAAAAAAAAAAAAAAAGGTGTGCTCTTCTAGAAATTTCCGAAAAGGACTTGGGGCCACAAGCGGAAGCACATGAGTTGCAGAACAACAAAGAGACTACTCCAACCTAGAAAGCTTCAATCTTTCATTAAATACTAAAAATGTAGGAATTTGTTTAATCGAATTGAAAAGAGAGACAGCAAACAAAAGGTTGGCTCTAAGAGAAGGAATATTAATTAAACCAAAGTGACAATGCCCAGCTAACTGAAGGGGGCATAAAGACTACAGCACAAGAACAATGAGGTAAAAAAAAAAAAAAAAAAAAGACAGCCCAGTGTTACAAATCTCTCGAAAGATCGGACAGCCTTATCTTGCTTTTTTTGCAAGAGGCTGTTTCTACGACTTGAACCCGTGACCTTCAGGTCACATGGCGACAACCTTTACCGTTGCGCCAAGCCTCCCCTTCCACAAGAACAATAAGGTTGAATTATAAATTTTCCAGTTATTTCGTTAATTTCTAATTAATAGAAGTCGTCTCACCATTTATGTCTAAAAAAGCAAATATTTAAAATATAATAATAATTTCTCTTCTTTTTCCACTATGGTTGGTTTTGTTGTTAATTGAAAATTCAAAAGTTTGAGCAATTCAACAAGGTCTGATACAATAGTTGAGATATGGCTCAAAATGCTTACCTTTTCCCTCAAGCAAAGAATTCAAGTACTCCATGAGCTCACGAGAGAGGAAACAAATGGAGAAGATCACAACAAAGGCTTGAGCACAAGGAGAGCACATCTTAGCTTGACTTTTTGTTAGGGTACGAGTGAGGTTAAAAATTGACCCGTCGGACCTGTTCATATTCATCTCTAATCATGTCATTTCTATTTCTATGATAGGTGAGCAAGGAACCAACGAAGAGACATGTTTGTCCAACGAGCGATCTGCTTTCGCTCTCTTGTTTGATGTTTTAGTAGCTTTCTTGCTTCTCTTAGTATTTTGTTTTGCATCTTGTATTATATCGTATCGTATTGACAACTATGTCTTGCTACTTTGTTTTTCCGGTTCTATATATATTTTTTTTAATGTAATGCAAGAAGTTATTGCTCACCGTTTAATCTTCAAAGCATTAGAACGCCAAAAAAAAGGAGAGCACAAGGAGATACTCCTCAACTAGGACCCTGAGCAAAAATACATGATGTACATTAGGGGAGAGCAGAGTAATCGAAACAACCGATGGAAACCGACTCGAATAAGCGAAACCGAGCCGGACTAAAATGATTCGATCGATTTTCGGTTTCGAGCCTTGAAACCCGAAATCGAACCGACTGAATTATTTAAAAATTATAATATATTTATTCAAAATTCGGTTCCAAATCAAACTGAATTAGTCTAATTTGACTTCAGTTTCCATTTCTAATCGGATAGGTTAGATTTTGTCAATATTGGCAAAAACTGGATAGGTTAGATTTTGTCAATATTGGCAAAAACTGAACTGAAGCCGAACAACGCTCAACACATACTCAACACCCACAACATCAAACAATGAGGGATGTTGTTCATAGCTCCTTTGTATATATCAAAATACCAAATCAAACCTTATATTCATTCAACACCCACAACATCAAACAATGAGGGATGTTGTTCATATCTCCTTTGTAGGGTCCGGGAAAGAGTCGGACTATTTAGGTCTTTTGTATGCAGTTTTATCTTCTTTTTTTTTGGAGGGTCCGGGAAAGAGTCGGACTATTTAGGTCCTTTATATACAGTCTTATCTTCTTTTTTTTCCTGCAAGAAGTTATTTTCACGACTCGAATCCGTGACCTCCAAGTCACGTGCGACATCCTTTACTGCTTCTTTTTTTCCTGCAAGAAGTTATTTTCACGACTCGAATCCGTGACTTCCTAGTCACATGGCGACATCCTTTACTGTTGCACCAAGGCTCGTACATATCAAAATACCATGAAGATTGAAATTGCTCTAAAAATGGGATCCAACTCAAATGTGACCATAACTCAAATCTATAAACTTCAAGTGTCATTCCCATAAATTTCATCATAATATTACAGTTAAAATTATCTTCTTCTTCTATAAACAAATCTCTGATAAGTCCTCATCAAACTTGACTCACCAGCAAAATGGGCACCGCATCAATCCATTCTCATTGCACTCCGGGCACCGCCGGAATCCGCCGACACCCACCACCTCCTCCTCCTCGACATACACCTTGCAGCTACCGGAACAGTTATCGCACGGCACGAACCGCACTCCCCCGCACCCCTCACAATCTCCTCCTCCTCCACCACCTCTTTCTTTGCTCACCACGCACTCCTCCAGCGCCCTGCCCAGCTCTCCGGCCTCGTGCATTCCCCGCACCTCCTCCGCCCCTCCCAGGTAGTTGCTATTGGCGAATACCCTGGGCAGCCGGCTCCCTCCGAACCCCCGGCCGAGCACCTCCTCGAGCTCCTCCTTGAACCCGGCGTGCATCGACACGTCCCTCTCGTCCACAGTCACCCCGTATCCCTGCAGGATCACCCTCACCCCCCAGCACTCCTCGTACGTCGTTCGCACTCCGCGGAGGCTCGTCAGGTAGAGCACCACCTTCCCCTCGCCCCCCGGCGGGCACTTACTGATACGCCTCTTCGCGTCGATCTTCTGCTGGAATGCCGTGATCCTCGCCTTGACTGTACCCCCCGCGAGGTGGTTCTGCCCGTTCTCGTCATCGGGCTCGGGCTTGCACGAGACGGTGGGAGAGCGGAGGTGCTGCGGCGAGAGCTGGTCGAGGGCCTTTCGGAAGTTGGAGAGTACGTCGGGGTCGAACTCCGCCGCGATCGGCTCCTCCTCCTCCGGCGATGGATGCATCCACATTGGCTTTGGCGGCGAAGCCGATTTCTCTGGAACTGGAGGAGTTTTGGCCTCGGCCTCGGCCTCCTCGAGGCCGGCCATCAGCTCCCAGGCGTTGATGGTCTCGGCCACTGGCGTGGTCGGGGTTTTGGGTATCTTGGCCTCTATCATCTCCGACCAAGCCTTGGCATTGGGCTCTTTGCCGGCGGATCTGCGGCCGTCGTTGGTGGACTTCACCATCATCTCATCGCCGCCGCCGCCGACGACGACGTAGTCGTCGAGGCGGAGGGAGCCGAGGGTGGAGGAGGTGAGGGCGACGATGTGGCGGTTGCTGTCGCCGACCCTGCGAGATGACCCGCCGACGGAGGACGGCACCGGCATCGACTGGCTGCGGAAGTACGCCGACGGGCTCCGCCGCCGCTCCCGGCGGGCCTCCCTCGAGCTTGTGCACCCCATTCTAGATGCAAAGTTTGGATCTTTTCCAGAGATCGAACGAGATTTTATTGATTGCTTTGGGATCAAAACGACATTCTCTGAGCTTTCACGAGCTGTGGAATTTTTGGGGAGGAGAGAAGCTTGTGGGCATGAAGAAAAAGATTGGATTTTGATCGGAGAAAAGTCGATATGGATCAAAAATAGAGAGAGCCCAGATTGAAAATTCGATCAAATCGATGAAAAACTTTGGAAAGATGAGATTTTGATTGTTCAAAAATCTCAGAAATAAAAAGGAATCAGACTGAGTCTCCTTCTTGGTGGCCGCCCACTAAGAGAACAGAGGCAGACAAACACGAAGAAACGATCAAAGAAATTAAAATTAAAAAATTAGAAAAATCAAGAAAAAAAAAAAAAAAAACAAACAAACAAACAATTGGAGCTGGAGTCAAAGAAAGGAACCAACGAAGACTTTTTTGGGGATCCGAGAGTTAAGGGGGAGCGAGGAGACAGGCGAGATTGCTTTCTATTTCGATGGATAATATGAGACAAAGATTTTTAGATTTTGAGAGAGAAAGGAGAGAGAGAGAGAGAAAAAAATTTTAGAAATAAAATGCTTTAGCGGAGGAAAAGTTTGGATTATTAATAAGAGGGAGTTTTTTTTTTTTTTCCATTGAATTGGGTTACTATATTTAAGAAGTTTAATTAATCTTGATTAGCTAATTTAATATTTTGGAGTTATTTTTTTAGTGTGCTCCGACTATTTAATCTATATCTCGAGTATTTTCTATGAGCTTTGTCTCCAATGATATAATTTCTTTCTACTTTACGAAAGTTGCCTAGTTTGAATTTTACTGAAATCTTAATTTGTATAGCTATTTTTTAAGAATTACTGAAAATGAACCGCTATTTTAGATAAGTTCACATAAATTATATGAATAAGCTAGTGAAAAAAATACAGTAATCTTACTAATATTCTAAGATTATTTTTTGGATCATAATATCTATTAACTCTAGATTTTATGTAAGTATGGATTTGTTAGGTTAGTTATTTACTTGTGTAGATTAGATTGAGCTAGGGCCCATTCTTTTATTTCTTTCCCTTTTTTTATTATTAATTGAAGTGGGTGGTAATTTATTTATCCATTTATTATTTATTGTTGATTTTGTAACCTCTTTCTTGTGTGACATCTCAACTACATTATTTTAATGCCATTAAAACAAGTAAAGAAGCCTCCTTAATTAATTTAACTGAATTTATTCATAAAAACAAAGTCTTTTTAATTCTCTAGTAGTGTAAATGGCAAATTGTTTTCTTTTCTTTATTTTTTATTTTTTTTGTTTTTCCCCCTTATTCTAATTATAGAGTTAAAGAGCCTGTACCTCAAGTTTAGATTTTCAAACAGTTTTTTTTTTTTTTTCTTCTACTGAATAAGATAAAATTACTAAGTAGTATCTACTAAACAGCCTCTATATTATAAATAATAAATTCATAAAACGATTAAAATTATAATTTTTAAAAAAGCTTTATTTAAGAAATAGAACCGAATAATCTTAATCGAACCGAATCAGATCTCATTCCTAATTGGTTTGGTTCGGTTTATCCAATTTAATTGATTAAATCAGTCAAAACTAATATATGTAGTTGAGATATATATATATATATATGAGAAAACGGGAAATTTATTGGTGGTGAAGGGAGTTCCTTCACTGCCGCTTAGGTGGCCCAAAAAAATTATTACACGTAGCGCCACTTAAAGTAACAAATAAAAGATATCTCTTAACTTTGAGTAGCACCACGTGTGATAATTTTATTGGACCACCTAAGCGGTGGTGAAGGAACTCCCTACACCGCAGGTGAATTTTCCGTTTCTTCTCTCTATATATATCATAGGGGAAGTTCTAAATGTGCACCATATTTTACTGGTGAGCACCATTTTCCCCTATGTTGTAAATCTCTTTACTACGTAGTATGTAGTGTGTGGTGCTCACTAGTAAAATGTGGTGCGCATTTAGAATTTCCCATATCATAGTCCCTTATTTTATTTGGATCACCAATGTGCACATGATTGATTAAATATTAACTACTTAATATTTCTTATCCTCCTCTTGGTATCAATAAGGTATGTTGGAAATATATTGTTCTATTTTTCTTTGTTTAAATTGTTATTTTTCTTAATTATTAGCTGTATTAATGAATCGTTCGGATCATTTTCAGATGTAACTTGGTATAGTGTACACAAGTATACATGGTATATTGTGTCGGCTAGTTCTATCCACATAAATCACGACAGTCTGCAGAATTAGCATGCTACCATTCTACGATTCTTCACTTAATTTTACTTTGGGTTCAACTCTCCGATCTTCCTGTCATTGGAAAGATAATTCAGAACTCGATGATCTCTTCTTACACAAAATTTTCTGATTTTGATCGTATCTATATGAAATCTAGCTAGTTTTGAAGTTGTAATGTTCATTGGGCTGCCTGCTTATAATAAGCAGCTGCTTCAACATCTGTTTCGGCAGCCCTCGGATAGAGATTACAGTCAAAAAACTTAGAAGGAGTACTATCGACAACGGTTTCAACCACCGCTTCAACAACTCTTTGGTGGATTTGCTGTTAAATTTTTTGCACATGTGTGCATGCTCATTTCATTTCCTAGCATTTAAAACACTTGATTTTGGTTCACATGTTAACAAAATAACATATTCGATATATATAGAATGATAATCAACATGGATGAGTTTAAATTTTACACATATTAATGTGTCGGTCTCGGACATTTCTATATTATTATATTTATGTGTGAGCCACGCACAGAATCAGAACCCTAGCTTGCACACTAGAATCATTTCAATTAAGCAAAAATCGAGGAGAGACCATGGGCAGACCATTTCCCAATCCAAAAGACCCGGGCAACGATTGTATCAACTCAAAGCTTACGACCAAAGAGACAACCAACAAACACTCTCAGCCCTTCAACCTCACCAAAACTTGGTCAAGTCTCCAGAGCCCTACATAAACCCCCACCCCCACTCCTTCACGATGCAACCAACTCTTGAGGAAAAAAACAATAATAATAATAATAAAAAGGAGGTATAAAAAAAAAAAAAAAAAAACAGCAAAAATGGTGAAGAAAATCGCCATGGGCGGGGCCATTGGAGCCCTGATGGTGGCGGCCGTGGTGGGCACCGTCCTCGCCGTGGTCAAGAACGACGACGGCCACCACCACCACGACAACCACCTGAGAACCACCACGAGGATAGCCGGCCCGGGCATCGACGCACTCTGCAATGCCGCGTCCAACAAGTACGCCGACGCCTGCAAGAGGGTGTTTGCGGCCATCCCGAGCGGCGCTAACGTGACGGAGATCATCCACGCCGCCGGCAAGGCCACCTTGGACGAGCTCCAGCTGGCCTTCGGCAAGACCGGAGATGTTGCTAAGTCGGTGACCGACGACGGGACGAAGGAGGTGCTGGGGGCCTGCAACGAGTTCCTCGACGACGCCATCGACCTTGTCCGGGCCATCATCGAGGAGGCGGGCAACCTCGAGAGCCGAGCGCTGGAGATGAACGTGTGGATGAGCAACGTGCTAGCGTTGCAGAGCACTTGCCTGGACGAGCTCCAGCTGCCGGAGGTGAAGGCGGAGATGGAGAGGTGGCTCGGCAACTCCACGCAGCTCGCTGGCAACGCCCTCAGCATCATCTACGACCTCGCCAAGATTGCCAAGGCACTGCCTAGCGACCTGATAAGCGCCATCAGCGGTGGTGGCGCCGGCGCCGGCGACGGGAGGACGCTCACCGAAGACGGATACCCGAAATGGATGTCGGCCGGAGACAGGTGATATTTATGGGCCAACATAAAATCATATAACTAGCAAAAATATAAAGAGAAGATATATATATATATATATATATATATATATATATATATATATATATATATATATATATATATATATTAAAAAACTTGCTACAATTAGGAATCAGAATGATAATAGGCCAGTATTATGCTTATCCTATTCAAAATTTTAAATTAAAAATAAAATTTTTATTTTTCTATTTCAAAACTTTGAGCATAACAGATCAAAAATTAACATGTGAAACTGTCTATTCTTATTCTTACCTAGGTCACGGGTCAATTTTTAGTCCACCATGTTTAAAATTTTAAATAAAAAAATAAAAAAATTATTTTTAATTTAAATCTTTGATCTAATCCTGATCCGTAAATATATCCATTATTGTTACTAAACAGACAATATAAATTATCACGTATGTTATAGTACTCAGTCAGTCTTAATTTTCCCAATTAATTCAGATAAATCTTCTCTTATCACTATTAAATTTAAACATCATACTTTTTAGAGCCTTAAAAGAATATGCAATGAATATATTCAGTAACTATTGCACCATTTAAAATTTCAAGATTTATACAATAAATCAAGATTAATTAACTTAATTAATTTCTGCAGGAAGTTGATGGCCTCCGCCAACAACGGAGATGCGAAGCCCGACATCGTGGTGGCCCAGGACGGCAGCGGCGACTACAAGACCATCGGCGAGGCGATGAAGGCCATCCCGGTCAAGAACACCAGGAGGTTCGTCGTCTACGTCAAGGCCGGGACGTACAGGGAGATGGTCGAGTGCAAGGCACAGAACGTGTTCATGTACGGTGACGGGCCGAGGAAGTCCATGATCACCTACGACAAGCACGTCACCGGCACCTTCAGCACCTCCAAAACCGCCACCTTCGGTACTAACGCCTATCCATCCGATTAAATTTGTAGTCCAATTCTCTTGGTGCAAATGCCTTACTCTCGACCCATGCAGCTGCCACCGGCAAGGGATTCATAGCCAAGGGGATGGGCTTCATGAACACGGCCGGCCCACAGGGCCACCAGGCCGTGGCCCTCCGAGTGAACTCCGACGAGTCGGCCTTCTTCAACTGCCGCATGAACGCGTACCAGGACACTCTCTACACCCACGGCCAGCGCCAGTTCTACCGGAACTGCGTCATCTCCGGCACCATCGACTTCATCTTCGGGTCCGGGGCGGCCTTCTTCCAGAACTGCCTCATCATTCTTCGCCGTCCAATGGACAACCAGTTCAACACGGTGACGGCCGACGGGCGGATCGACCCGAAGGCGCAGACGGGGATCGTGATCCACAACTGCAGGGTCGTGCCGGAGAGGCTGCTGGTGCCGGACAAGTTCAAGATCAAGAGCTACCTGGGGAGGCCGTGGAAGGCGGCGTCGAGGACGGTGGTGATGGAGACCGAGATCGGGGATGCGATACGGCCGGAGGGGTGGGTGATATGGGAGGGCCAGAACTACCACCAGACGTGCTACTATGCGGAGTACAACAACAGAGGGCCCGGGGCCGTGCCCAGCAGCAGGCCGGGCTGGGTCAGGAAGCAGATCGACCGGAGGGAGGCCCTGCAGTACACCGTCGGCCCGTTCCTCGGTGCGCAGTCTTGGCTGGCCGCCACCGGAGCGAAGTTCACCGATGCCCTAAGATCTTGAAGAAAAAAAAGAGGCCATGATGTTGCTTGCTTGCATGCATGCATGAGGATGATGAATTTACTTACGTGAGTGATTTTGTTGTTTGTTTGTTTGTTTTGAGTTTGGAGTTGTGTTGGATGGTTGGAGATGGGCCTAAGGCCCATTATTCCTAGTTTTTGTTTTTGTTATTTTGAAGAGAAATTTTTTTTTTTTTTTTGTTTAGGGTGATTAATTGATTATTTAGTTAATTATTAAATTGCAGTTGGAAGTATTTTTGTATGTTATTATTTAATTTTTTTTTTCTTTCCACACTTTGTTGGTTGTATTAATTAATCAATAATTATTTCTTTTGCCATGAAAAATTCTATTTGGACTTATGTGTGAACTCGAAGCATTCCTTGGATCCTTATCAGAAGTTACATGGTTTTTTTAATTATTATTTTTTGTTTCAAATGCATATAATGTGATAGAATTAATATATAAGAGGAAAATATGCCAATAATCAATGTAAAGACAAGTCCCATGCTAAAAGTTAACTAAGTACACACACGTTCCCACTGAAAAGGATGCTACCAATAGAATAACTGGTGACATCACACAAGCTCTTCTATGAAGAGAATTTATTGAACAGTCTAAGTGGTTAAATTTTTTTATTACAAAATATGTTTTAGTATAAATCGTAGGAGATAGGGTAAGTGCTAGTTTTCCAAATATCTCAACTATCCACTAATTCAATAAAAGCTGTAAATGGGTACTAAAGATTGTAAGGTAGGGGGGTGACGTTGATCAAGCTAGGGCTCATCCTACATTCACATGCCTCTTACTTTGCTTTCTTCTTAGTCTATGGTTGCACCAGCGACCTTTTCCCTGAGGCCTGGGGGTCGAGATGCAGGGGTAGTTTCTAAACGAGCACTCCATTTTTCCGAGTGAGTTCACTTCTCAACTTTTAGTCTGAACAAAATTTCACTGTACAGTAAGCCACAGTAGACTTACTGGGAAAATTGGTGTGCTACTTAGGAAACTCCCGATGCAGGCATACTAGTACATGATGTAAGTCTCGATTGCTTTTCTAAGGTTTGTCCAGTGTGAGATCATGACTCTGCAGCCCACAGCAATAGTAGGGCCCCTTTCCTTTCCAAAACTCCTTATTTGGATTCTCTTGATCCCTTCGTGCCAGCTGCATATCTCTCTCTCTCTCTCTCTCGCTTTTAGTCCACTTATTGAGTTCTCTTTTATTTATATTTAATATATATATATATATATATATATATATATATATATATATATATATATATAGATATAGATATACGCGCGCGCACCCACACACATATATATCATATCGGTTCACTTTTCATAAATTTATCAACTCCTAAATATACATGAAATAATAGATAAAAAAGTAACGCTTCCAACAAGATATCATTTTTCACGAAATAATCAATGAAAAGTGAGAAGCAACTTTTCATAAAACAATCATAAAAAATCAAAAAAAAAAACATGTAGGTTCCATCAGTTCACATTCTCTGTCCCACTTTTCTATAAACCAATGTTTTACTTTCTATAATCAGCCCCTAAGTAGACATTCGGTGATAAATAAAGAAACGGTACCACGGACGGAAAACTACCAACAAGATAATCTGGACTTAGCAAACCTGACTTGCACAAGATTAGTCCACTGATCTCGTATTAATATATGTATTAAAACAATAGTCTCATACTAGAGACAGATATCCTACTATATACTAACTTGTTTCGTTAAAGTTTATTTAATAGAACACGAAAGGCTATACCTATCACCTTCGCTCAAAAAAAAAAAAAAAAAAAAAAAAAAATCTGTCCACTAATAACTTACAAGGGGGATTGTAAGGTAGTGGGTGACAAGAGTAGGCTCATCCTACACTCACATGCCTCTTACTCAATGATCTTTCTTCTCCCTTCCATGGCTGCACCAGCAAACTTTTCCAAAGGCCAGTGAAAGAGATGGCAGCAATACCCTAACATAAGATTTGATTCCCATTTCATTTGTCTGTGAGATCATGACTCTTGCCATGCCCACAGCAAAACAAGGCCCCCTCTCCCTTTCCAAACTCCCTTGTTCACTAGGTGCCAGCTACCCATATGTCCACCTCTCTCTCTCTCTCTCTCTCTCTCTCTCTCTCTCTCTCTCCATTCACTTTTATACCATTTCTTGAGTTCTCTCTTAAGAGCTTATCTTATTGATCATAAGATAATATATTGTTCAACGCTAACCTCCATTTTCTGTTTAGAATGGTTTATAGTAATATTTTTCTAATTTATTTTACATAGTTTATTTCCTTATCTAAATTTATAAACTATGTCATCTGATTCATTTCAATTTAATAGTTCATGACAGTACTTAATCTGTTCAGCGTATCCAACAATAAATTTATATATATGAAAGTAAATAATATCAGTAATTAATAACTTAACATAAATCTCAATATAAACATATCTCAGAAAAATTGTCAACTTATGGTCATCTCTCAAAATAAAATATACCAAGCAAAATATATTTGTCATAAAAATCAATGCAAACGACAATATGCAACACCATACAACTTATACTAGACATGTTTCATTATCTTCTATATCTTATATAATTCCATTAAGGGGTGTATAAGAAGCTACTTAGGGAGTTTACATATGTATATATATATATATATACCCATTATTCTCCATAGACATCTCTTTATTTCTCAAGGTATGCATGCATCTCCCTCTCAAAACAAGTTCAAATTCTAGCTAAGTACTCCATAAACCGATCACAATATCAGTGGAAGTTGTGCTGCTGCTCCGTCGACCAAGCCCAGAATGCCGACTGCTCATCCATTCCGCTGAAGATGCTGCAGAGGTTCTCCTCCTGGCCACCGCCGACGGCCCCATGCTCGGGTTTGATCTGGCAATGGAGTTGACTCATGGCTTGCTGCTTGTATGAGGGGAAGAAGGCTATGCCTTGGTTAGGATCAGGTGGGCTATCGATTGCCTGCAGATTGATGTCTGAGCTGTTGTTGTTCTCAGTCCTGTTGCTTGAAGAGCCTTCTGTTTCCTTGTTGAGGTTGATTGTTGGCTCTGTTGCCTCTGATCTCCCTTTGAGAGCCAATAACTGCATGATATATAATTAGTGTGGACACACCTGAATATTGACTGATACCGATATATATTACTACTGTTATGTATTGATAATATCCTGTCGGCCTTTGAGATAGGCCGATATATGGTGATATATCTAATAATGTATGATATTGTCAATTCCGATTTTGAAATTTAAAACCTTGCTTAAAAGACAATAATAATTTGACGATTTTAGAGACCCTCAAGAGAATAGTATACTCTACCAAGTTCGAAAAATTAGTTACAAACAAGGAATCAATCAAAGCAATGAGAATCCAATGACCCGTATGTTTCAGCTACTTCTTCAATCAAATCATTATGTTAATTTAAAAAAAAATTAAATCATTTCATAAGGTTCTATGATGGGGAAAATGGAATATTTCTCTTTCAGAGGAAAAAAAAAAAAAGGAATATCATCCAAATCAAATCACTTTCATAGAATTGAAGTGCAAGGAGAATGAAAGAAGACTACTAATCAATAGAAAATATCTCAAAAAAAAAACCAAGAGATTCAAAATTAAAAAAATAAAAGAAAAATTCCTCGATCGATCGATCGATCCACACATTTCAGAACACACAATCATCAATTTCTTAAAAAAGACTAACAGATATAATTTCTAAAATTTTAAAGATTTGAAACTTCAATTTACTAGCAAGTATACCTCTGCTTGCAGCTTCCTGTTCTCTTCATGCAGTGCCTCGTTCTCCTCCTTAGCAGCATCAAACTGGCCCTTGAGACCCTCGTAGTCCTTCTCCAGCTTCTTCGTCTTCCACCTCGCCCGCCGGTTCTGGAACCATATCGCAACCTGCCTCGGCTGCAGCCCCAGAGCCCTCGCCAGCTGCATCTTCCTCTCCGGCTCCAGCTTGTTCCCCAGCTCGAAGTTCCTCTCGAGAGTCCTCACCTGCACACCAAATCACGCGAGTTTTTGTAACACATCAGCATAACAGTGCTCGATCCTGACATTTACCTGCTCTAAATTCAGCCTCCTCTTCTTCTCCCCCGCCTGCGAGCAGTCATCAGAGAACTCATCCTCGGCTCCCATTTCTTCCAACGAGAGCGAAGGTCTCTTGCCCAGCATTGCTGCAGCAACACCTGCACAGAATTGGACACAGCTCGATATGAGATGAACTCAGAGAGTTAAAATGCAGCAGTAGCTGACCTCGCAGATCTTCGGGCAGAGCAGGCAGGCCGCCGTCCATGGGAGGCTGCTGCATTTGGTACAGGAAGTTAGGAGGGAAGAACGAGGAGGGCATCCCATTGCAAGCCATCTTTTTTCTTTTCCAGAGTGGAGGAGCAACAGATTTCAAAATGTTTGAGACTCGTATTAATACAGATCAGATTAGCGCTCTCGATCTCCTCAGGTGTAAAAGGAATTTACAGGCACTGATTGGAGAGATATATAACAATTTGTGATGTTGTGATGAATGCTTAGGGGTTGCTCGATTTGATCGAGAATCCAATGAGGGGTAGAGTTGGCCGGAAACAGCAATATTGGATGGATGGATAGTCAAGCAGAGAGTCCTTATATTCCTTGTGAGGAGTATGATTCTTTGGAAGAACATGATGGGGAATATGTAAAATTTATTTCTTAAGTAAAAATATTTACAGGTTTTTAAGTTATCGGTGCTGTAACGGATCGGAAATATCAACGATATGTTATTTTTGCTATGTATATGTTTGTTAAAACAATTTGCTAGTTCGTTTTCCAAGCGAGTGAGTTACCGAAAGTTACATGTTTAAATTTTGTAATTACTTGGGAAATAAAGAATTGTTCACATACATCAATAAGTTTTGCTTGAGGCAAAGATATATGTAGATAACATGTTGATAAGTTTTGCTTGAGGTAAAGATATATAATATGTTGATATTGACGTGATAAGTCCAAGAATAAGAAGATGAAGGTGGAGCGTAGTAAATCCTTTTATAAAACGAATCTGAGACCGAGACATAAGGTTTAGAGATGAGTGTCACTCGTGTTAGGAATTGACAAGGCGCCTATCGTTATCGAGCTATCTCGATACATGTCCAACTGGGAGAATAATGGGCATCAACTGGGAGCATGATGGGTGGGACTCTGATACTAATTATTGGGGAGAGACGCCGAATCCAACTGAGAGCATGATGGGTCTAAACACAAAACTGAGAATCCGTCTGACCCAAAAACTTAAATTGTTAAGTTAAGACTCCAACTTTGTATTTAAATTCTTAAACTTTCTTTGTCATATCCGATGTAGGATTATACTCGCATATGAACATCTAACAATAGAAAGATTTTGTATGAACAAGTCCAAACCAATCAGTTCTAACTTAGCGAGTCATTTCGAATTGAACTTGCAACAGTATCACTCTACCTAGAAGGAAAAGAAGGGGATGCAGTAAGTTCATTATGCTTCAGCCGTTGTTACACGAGGCCAAACATCACATATGCAATGTGCATCATGAGTAGGTTCACTCCAAATCTCATGTGTGTACGGAAAAAGTGTATGCCTCCAAAGAGAGTTACCTATGTAGGCGCCTTTGAATTTCAACATAGAGAGTGTATAGAGAGTGTTTATTGATGATCCAAATCATAAATTGTGATATCTATATCCAAAAATAGTGGTATACAAAAAATCATGCATTTTCAATACATTTTGACCGAATATTGATTAGGTACAAAATGAAGGTTTTTTAATAATCGAACAAATAAGATCTCCTGATCGATGATAAAAAAGTGATCAAATTCACATAATTTTTTATACATCATCTTTTAGAACATGGAGATTAAAATTAACAGTAGTTCGAATTATCCACATAAAGAAGCATCGTTTTTCTTTTAAACTAAATGGTGTACAATTGCATTTTCATTTTTCCATATGTTTCCTTTCCAACAATGACATCGTAGAGGCTTCACATTATATCGATGATTGACGTACTATTTACATTTGAATTTAGACAAATAATATATAACCATTAGTTTTCCTATATCTTTATAAATCCCTGAATTTTGGTAAAAAGGATTAAAAACCCCCTCAGTAGGCATTTTTTTTTTCTCATTGTTATACGATCCTCTGTGATAATCTTAATATTAATATGTATATGCTTTATTTCGTTAATTTCTAATTACTGAAATACATGAGATATTAACCCACCGTCTATACTTTAAAAAAGATCCCTGAACTTTGGAACAAGAATACACCTCGTTGTACAGTATTGCCTCAATACATGCATCAATAATGAAATGGTACTCGAAAGAAAGAAAGTGCATGCATGTTGCAAAATAAACAAAGGCATTTGTGGGTCAATCAGTGCTGAATCTGGCATCTTTGAGGCCGAACTCTACAGTAATTAACTCATGTCACAATATTTTCTGCTCTACTCCAAAAAAGTTTGGAAAATTAAATTAGAGGTACAACACAAGGCCACCTCCAATCATAAATCTCATACTTATCTGCAACGCTCTGTTATGCCACTGTCAGAATAAATTGTTGCTTCCCTAAAGTACAACGATAAACAGTTGTTTATGATTGAGGGAGAGAAATATTAAAATACTGTAGTATATATGTAAAAAAAAATGACCTCAATAATTCAAGATTTTGGTCCTTTACATCATTTTTTTTAAGTCGATCATTTGTTTTCTTTGAGATAATCATTTATAACGGATGGTGGATTAGGCATGACCCGCACCCGTATATTGAGAAAATGTTGGTCATTTACATCATTTGTCAATTGAGATAAGAGAGTATATTATAAGTATTAACTGTGTATGGACCAATTAAAAGAGTGAAATTACGGTTGGACACAATATGGAGATATTAACATATCGACGGGTGGCTAGCTATGATTCACTTATTGAATAGAGTATAGCATATAAGTTAACCCGAACTGTTTAAACCCCATTTGAAATTTTAGTGATTATTTGAGAAATTAGTAATTCCAAAATCATAGCCACATTCTGATCTGATATACATATAATTGTAACTTGTTATGAACCATTCTATTTCTAAAAAACATATGACATGTTAAAAAAAGATTTAATGAACATAAACGGAAGACTTTCTATCGGCTTAAATTTTTGGATTAGAATACGTCTCTATTCAGATCATGATCAATTGATGTATATATTGTGATCGAAATACCGGAATACTAGGTGGGTCCAGAGTGGTGGAACAAAACCCTAATTCTGAAACTTCAAGTTCAGATCTACACAAGTCTTTCTTTTGTCCTTGTTCAGAAACTAGTAAACTTTTACACCAGTCTAGGTGATATTAAGCTTGTGAGTGAGAGGACATTGTCCTGAAAGTTTGAATGAAATCATTGTGTGCCACTTTTGTACTGAAAAAAAAGAAAGAAAGAAGAAGACAAGGAATCTTTGATCTAAAAGCATGGTAGAAATCTATGGGGAATGTTTAGTGCAATTACTATAAAATCCACTTTTGATTGTTGTCAACTTTTGCTCGATTCTTTAAGAGTCTAGGACTTGATCAGCCAGTCTCCTATTTGATTTGAATTATCGTGAACATATTCCTAATAAATGAGGTAAATTGTAAGATAATTTTTAAAAAAAAAATAGAAAGAAATTTTCTTATACATCCATCTGGATTTTTCCTCTCTATTTTATCTATTTTTCCTTTGAGAGTCGGTGAAATTTGAATATGAGAGAGTTAATTTTGTATTCCTTCAAGATTTAGTACTCTTTCTCTTTCGCCTATAAACTCCTTTCCACATGGATGTGCATCAATCATTTTAGTTTGGGATGGTACAACCAAGTCATATTTGTATTTTTATGGTTTACATATATTTAATATTTCAAATTTTTTTTGTGATTTATCATCATTCAAACTTTTTTTTTTCCCCGAATATGTAGGTATCAAAATCCATGGTTTGATGAATTTTGAAGGACTAAAGATCTAAGAAACAATAGTTCCATTATATTTTATTAATGAAATGCGCGGGGATTATTTCTATAAAAAAAAGGATCCAAGGAACACTTTGGATCACAACTAATCCGAACAAAAATGACTTTTTCAAAAAGGAGCAGAAGTTACACCTCTCCACACATCAAAAATAAATAAGCTAGAGGTAGGAGAAGACACCGAGACTGAGTCATAACAGTACTCTTCATCGGAGTCCATTGCAATGACGTCCCGTTCCTCAACATTTGATCTCTCGGCAACTGCCAACTCCAAACCCTTTATTAATAAAATCTCGTCATTCTATTGTTTTTTTTTTCCCCCTTCAAAGTTCTATACATTTCTCCAAGGCAAAAAAATATATATATATATAAGCAAACTTAACACATAAAATTATCTTACCTCAGTATAATTTCTGAGAGCTTCTTCAAAACTATTTGTATTCAGCACACATAGAGCTGCCTCCTGCATATTAAACAGGAGTTAGTCATAGATGTAAAATGTTTTTTTTTAAAGGAAAAATTAATAATCCAAAGCACTTAAACAAGTATAATAAGTATGGTGCAGGTAGTTCCTAGTTAGGTACAAATACATAAGTTAACTATTAAGTTAGGTATAAAAGTTTTGAGTGCTATCTTCGTTATGACGAATTTTTTTTTTTAAAAAATAAAAACCTACTTGCAGTCATTCCGCTACTTACACGATAATTTGGGATTATGGTTCCACTCCATACTTGTTATAGTTATCATCTATATATGTGGCATGGATAAAGATACTTTCTTCTAAAAATTTGTCTATATCATTTGGTAGAAGTATTATATATTCTATACTTTCTTCTAAAAATTTGTCTATATCATTTGGTAGAAGTATTATATATTCTATCTGTATATCGATGAGACGTATCATGTATATCAGACATACATACTTATCGATATACTTGTCGTCAAGTATATCGGACACACATGGACACCATGTCATCGTGATGTATCATGATGTGTATTCAATTCAAAAAAATAAAAATAAAAATCTTGGACGAAACCTAATACATGTACTTAATACTGTAATGTAACACGGTAGCTCTGCGATTTATGCATATTTCAAATTCTACATATTTAATCGAATTCCATGAGTACCAATTAATTCTATTTAAAGATGCATGAAAAATATCCAAAGCATGATAACATATTCACGTCTGCATGCAGAATTAACAGTAAAAAAGTTTATTTTCATTCTTTTCACAAAAATTCAAAAAAAAGGTATCTTTTTTTATGGTTGGATTTATACTGCTTAAATCCTTGTATTTGGAAAGAAATGAAATCCTCATATTCTATAAATATTTATCAAAAACATGAAGTTTTTTTTTTATATACAAGATAGCATAATCACCTCTGCCTGCAGAGTTAATAATAACAATAAAAAGTTCATTTTTATTTTTCCAGAAAATTCATACAAATTATCTTTTCATGGGTGAATACATACTGCTTGAATCCTTAGCACGCCAGAGGAAGCAGGAGCTCAGAGCCCCGAGCCGTAGAACCCCGAGACATAGGCGGACTGAAGTCTTGATATCGATTTCTAGTAGTCTTTCATTTTTTTCGTTAACTCCTGATTAATGAACGTGGGTATATATCCACCAATATATGTGTGTGTGTTTTTATCAAAAAACATGAAGTTTTCCCAAATATCTCTAGAAATATTCAGAAAAATATGAAGATTTTTTCTATAGAATTATTCCATCAAAACTCTACTGTCGGTTACCCAAAAAAAAAAAAAATCACAAGAAAAAACATATAAAATAATTAAAATTCACAGAACCATGCATGTCTAAAAACCCTAAAACAACAACATGCGTTCTTTTATTTTATTTTTTTAACCTTAAACTTTTGTTTTCAGTTTCATTGACATATTTTTGTAGAAACTAACATACATACTGCATTAATCTATAGATTTTTATTTAAACAAAGAAATTATGCTTTTTGATGAAGAGAATTAGTACCCTTGCATGTTGGATCTGATCAAACTTGAGAGTTGGCGGCTCACAATCAATCGATGATTGTCTTTCAATTCTGGCCATCAAAAATCACAAATTTAATGAGAAAAAAATAAAAAAGATTAAGTTCGAGAGATCTCTTTGGTACTACTAGCCAACTTTGCTCTCAATTTATTCAAGAGCTCTCTTGGTTAAATAGCAGATTAGAGAGGCTAATGCCTTGAGATATCGACACGTGTAGGTGATCATCGATTGCGCTCTGACACGAGCGGGAAAATTGTTGACACGTGTCAAGCGAATGATGCAAGTGCTGGAGATGACTCGGCCGGCTTCTTCTTCTGGCCCTCGGTGGAGGTGTCATGTTTTTTTAATTATTTTTTTAGGAAGTAGGCATGGGTTTGGTATAAACTTTTTCTTAGTGGGTTTTTTTTTATGATTAATTATACTCAGAATCTTTACAGTAAGAGATGTATAATTTATCACTTTTAAAATTTAAAACTCTCACTTAAATTCTCTGAACTATTTAAATCACTGTGTTTTAATTATACTCAGACCTCCTGGTCTAGAAGTCTAACTGAGAGTTTTATGTTTTATGGATGGTAAGTTATACACTCTCAATATTACAGAAGGTCTGAGTGTAATTAATCTTTTTTTATATACTGATATTGAGCCAACTCGATTATATGATGCAGAAAATTAGACTAAGAAGAGAAGACATTCACAAAATAATAGTTATGTACACGTTTTTTTGATGTGCGATAGTATCAAATAAAATGAGAAGTGAGAATATTCGTGCTAAAATAGATATACCTCTCATCAAAGAGAATATGCAAAAAAATCGTTTTTAGTGGTTTAGTCATTGTAGATACCAAAAAAAAAAAAAAAAAAAAAAAAAACAAATTTGCTAAGTGGGCACACCCGCAGGTGCACCGCGGGTTGCAACCCGCGGGAGCCCCCGCGGGTTGCCACCCTGTTTTCCGTTCTTTATTTCCCGTTGATTTGTTTCCTTGGACTGATAATCCATGATCCGCTTTTTCAGGAGAAAATTGAGCCGGATTTCGAGCTTCTTCGGTTTATAAAATACAGGAATTTAACGGGAGAGGGGACTTTTGGACTTTTGGATTGGGGGGGAGATCCTTTCGGGAAGAGTCCAATTTTTCAGAGTCCAAATATCAAGAGAGAAGTTCCTCAATTCAGAGAGATCGGATCGTCAACGGAGTACAGAAACAAAGCTCCACCGCTGCCAGACCCACAAAAATAAAGGGGAATCGAAATCAATCGATCCCCATTCTTGTAATCTCGATTTTCTATTTTGTAATTTTTCTTTTATTGTTGTAATTCAAAATTAAATTGGCATATAAAGGAAGATTCAATTTTTCGGGCAAACAAGAATTGGCGACCACAGTGGGAGTTTGGGCGGCGCAATCCAATCTTAAAATTTTTTTTTTTTTTCGGAGCCTAGGCGTCATCGCCGGGTAACGATAAATAAATGTGAGGCATCATCGCCCACCAAAATTGACAAGACGTCATCGTCTGTCAAAAAAAAAAAAAAAAAAAAAAAGCATCATCGCCCATGAAAAAAAAAAAAAAATTGAGGCGTCATCGCCCAAAAAAAAAAATGACAAGACGTCATCGTCTGTCAAAAAAAAAAAATTTTTTTTTGAGGCGTCATCGCCCAAAAAAATATGACAAGACGTCATCGTCTGTCAAAAAAAAAAAACTTTTTTGAGGCGTTATCGCCCAAAAAAAAAAAAAATTGACAAGACTGGATACAACTCCAGGATGCAACCCGCATATGGAATCTTGGGACCCGCGTGGACGCAACCCGCATATGGAAGCACGGGATGCAACCCGCAGATGGAATCTTGGGACCCGCGTGGACGCAACCCGCATATGGAATCTTGGGACCCACGTGGACGCAACTCTCATATGGAAGCGCGGGATGCAACCCGCAGATGGAATCTTGGGACCCGCGTGGACGCAACCCGCATATGGAAGCGCGGGATGCAACCCGCAGATGGAATCTTGGGACCCACATGGACGCAACCCACATATGGAAGCGCGGGACGCAACCCGCAGATGGAAGCGCGGGCGCGGGACGCAACCCACAGATGGGTGGGACCTATCTGGGCCACCCGCACTTTTCTCCCTCTCTCCCGCACAAAAAAAAATAATAAAGAATAAAAATAATATTAATAAATAGGCAAAAAATAAAAAAAAAGAAGAAAAAAAAAGAAAAAAAAAGGAAAGGGTGTTATCGCCCACAAAAAATTGACAAAAGTTAAAAAAATAATAAATAAAAAAAGAAAAAAAAAGAAAAAAAAAACATGCGGTATGAGTGCTCTACCCATGGGATGTATCCCACGGATGCACCCGCGGATGCAAAAATAAATAAATAAATAAAAAAATAAAAAAATAAAAAAATAAAAAAAATTAATTAAAATAAAAAATAAAAAAATATTAAAAAAATATAAAAATATAAACAAAAAATAAATAAATAAATAAAAATAAGCAAAAAATAATAATAAATAAAAATATATTTGCAAGGCCTCATCGTTTACCAAAATAAATAAATAAAAAAATAATAAAAAAAAAATAAAATGCTAGGCGTCATCACCTAAAAAAAAAAGGACATCATTGCAAAAAAAAAAAAAAAGAGATAAAGAAATAAAAATGTATATATAAAATAAAAAAAAAAATGATGATGAACCACCCAACGCCGACAAGGTTACGGGGAGAGAATAAATTTCTCGCCAACCCCATCATACTGGGGGTAATAAGTATGAACCACCCAACGCCGCTAAAACTACGGGAAGAGAATAAATTTCTCGCCAACCCCACCATACTGAGGGTAAGAAGTATGAATTACCCAACGCCGACAAGGCTACGGGGAGAGAATAAATTTCTCGTCAACCCCACCATACTGGGGGTAAAAAGTATGAATTACCTAACGCCGACAAGGCTACGGGGAGAGAATAAATTTCTCGTCAACCCCACCATACTGGGGGTAAAAGTATGAATTGCCCAACGCCGCTAAGGCAAAGGGAAGAGGAAAAGTTTGGTATTTAAACCCAAACGAAATTCTTGACAACTCACCATGCTGAGGGGAATAGCATGGCTAGCCCAACTCAAACGGTAGTTGGTAAAGGCTAATCAAATCCGTTGATAGCTGGGGGTTTGCTAAAAATCCTAATCAGATAAATCTCCTGTCACGTTAAGATTTCACCTCTGACAGCAAAACTTTTCTTGTCATTTTGCTCCAACAGAGCAAGCGACACTCCAAAATATTTGTCAAGTTAAAATCATACCTCTGACATCATAATTCAAAAATCAAATGAGATAAGATCCGATTAAATCCCCTGTCACGTTAAGATTTCACCTCTGACAGAAAAGAAAATTCACACTTCATCAAGTCCAACATTACAACCTCTGATGAACGTGCTTTTGATATCGTTAAGTTGAAAATTACCTCTGACGAAAATCATCTCCCTATCAAGTTAACAGTTACCTCTGATAGTCCGATTCCAAAACTAAATACGTTAACCGTCACCTCTATTTAGTCAGCTTGTCCCTAGACACGTTTAATGTCACCTCTGTCTTTTCCTGATTCGTCATACTAGATGTCACTGAACGGTTAGGATTAAAATAAACACGTTAATATTATACCTCTGCTTGACCTAAAATAAGCACGTTAACATTATACCTCTGCTTGTCCTCTAATGAGTACGTTAAAATCATACCTCTGCTTGTTATGGAATAAATAAATATATTAATAGTTATCTATATCGACCAAATCTTTTAAAAGGTCTATAACCAAAATTAAAAAATCCAAAGTATTTCGAAATTCAGTACGATTCAATACAGAACTTCAAAAACTTTGGAGGGGGTTATGTAGATACAAAAAAAAAAAAAAAAAAAAAATTCCAAATTTGCTAAGTGGGCACACCCGCGGGTGCACCCGCGGGATGCAACCCGCGGGGCTCCCGCGGGTTGTTTTCCGTTCTTTATTTCCCGTTGATTTGTTTCCTTGGACTGATAATCCGTGATCCGCTTTTTCAGGAGAAAATTGAGCCGGATTTCGAGCTTCTTCGGTTTATAAAATACAGGAATTTAACGGGAGAGGGGACTTTTGGACTTTTGGATTGGGGGAGATCCTTTCGGGAAGACTCCAATTTTCCAGAGTCCAAATATCCATAGAGGAGTTCCTCAATTCAGAGAGATCGGATCGTCAACGGAGTACAGAAACAAAGCTCCACCGCTGCCAGACCCACAAAAATAAAGGGAAATCGAAATCAATCGATCCCCATTCTTGTAATCTTGATTTTCTATTTTGTAATTTTTCTTTTATTGCTGTAATTCAAAATTAAATTGGCATATAAAGGAAGATTCAATTTTTCGGGCAAACAGTCATATGCGACATAGATATACAGATGTACTATTTTGACATGTGGAGCTTATCAATATAGAGAAAGTTAAAAGAGCAAAGGAACAATTGAAGAAAATATGGATATGGATGATATGAAAAATATGGATACTAAAAACTTAAATTAAGACACATTGCTAGGTAGGAATGAATTTAAAAGAATCATCTGTGTTACCGATCCAGTATGATTCCTTTTGATTCCTATAGATTGGCCCAAATACTAGAGATAAAAAGCTTAGTTATAATCGTTTGTATCTATTGAAAAATTAATTTGGATAACAAATCAAACTTATAAGTTCTTTCTCCAAGGGGGAAAAAATTTAATGTGGCATGTATATTTTAGGCAAAAAAAACATTTTTTTTTTTTTTTTTTGGTTTCAATTCTTTATGTATGAGCTATAACTACATAAAAAGTAAGAGAACAAATTATTAGATTCAATTGCATGTGTGTGTGTGGAGTTTAGAGTCTAAACTGATAATATTACTAATTAAGGTGTATATGACTTTTGAAAAGAAGCATCCAATGCAGAATTAGAACTGGTCTATACTTGAAATAAAAGAAGAGAGGAAGGCTAAATACTACAATTACGTTATGAAAATTTTATATATTTATTCTATACTTGTTATAATCTTTCACATATATGCCAAATAGTTCCACACATATCATAACTAGTTGTAATCGAGTATAACAAAGGGAGAGAAAAAAAAAAAATACTCTCTCCATTCGAAAATAGTAGTCTCTCTCTGATAAAAATCCTTCCCAGGTTACTTGTCCATTTTGAATTCCAAGATTTTTTTTTAATTTCAAACTAATTTAATCTAATTTCAAAGCACTTCATATGATAAATTCCATGAACTTTCATTTTACTATTAAAACATCATAACTATTTTTAGTTTTCGCCAATTCCATTTTCGATAAAGATGAAATCTTAAATTCTAATTAATGATTACTTTTTTTTTTTTTACTACTCAAACTTACACACATATTTTTTTGCAATATTATCTAAATTGAATCCATACTGACAATTTGAACTCAAAACCTCGCCACTTGAAACAATACTCATCGACAAATTCTAATTATTACTTGTCAATATAAGTTTATCTTAAATTGTATTTGATTAAAAAACCATAGTATCTCAGATAAAATGGTATCATGATACCAAAGTTTTAATGGCATCAGTTTTAAATTCGGGAGGGAGGAAGGAGGGGAGAGAGAGAATTGCTAACAGATGTAAGAGACTAAGGCTGTGTTTGGCTCCTTGAAGTATAAGAAGTAAATGAAGAAATTATGAAGTAACTTACACAATAGAAGTAGAAAAAGAGATATCTTCTTGTATTTTTTTTTTTTTTTTGCTAACTTTTGAATATGAAAGTGTATTAGGAAGTAAAAATAATATTATTTTAATTAATTAAATAAAATAATAATTATATTATTTTACTAGTTTCTATGTATAAAATATAACTTTTGGAATGGTAATTACGACGTGCAAATAAAAAATTAATTTTTTGCCTTGATGTTTTATTTCTCGAAAACAAAGTGTGAGCAAGAAAATTTGAAAGTAAAATATCGCATAAATGCTACTTTACTATATATATATATATATATATATATATATATATATATATATATATATATATATATATATATATATATATATATATATGAAGTAACTTCTATTATTTTTTTTTTTTTTATGACTAAATAAACACCTGAAGCTGTGGAATTACTTTACTTTCTGTACTCTGACTAGGTTTGTGGGAGAGAGAGAGGATCAATTACTAGTGGGTGAAAGAAACCAAGGACCCGGACAAGGTTTGAGATTTGGTCGGAGATGGAGCGTAGCAAGCTTACAAACAACCACTCAAACGCTCATCTAAATTTGGAAGGAAAAAAAAAAAAAAAAAAACAGACATCCAACAAATTCTCCCAACCTTTCAAGTGACCAAGCTTGAACTCTCCTAAAGCTCTATAAGAGTCCCCTCCCTCCCTCTCATTCTTCAAGATCGATCGCCATCATTTCATTCTCCGGAGCATTGGCTCCATTATAAATACTTGTATCTTCTTCCCCTCCAACAAAACCATTAAGTTTCAAAAAGAAGAAGAAAGATGTCTAAAAAGATCGCGATCGGAGGAGCCATCGGAGCCCTGGTGGTAGCCGCCGTGGTGGGCACGGTTCTCGCTACGGTCAAGAATGACGACAACGGGATCGGCCACCACGCCCTCCGAACCTCCACCAAGATATCCGGCTCGGGCGTTGACGCCCTCTGCAGCGTCGGCAACAACCCGTATGCGGACGCTTGCAAGCGCGTGCTTGGTTCCATCAATGAAAATGACAACGCGACCCAAATCATCCACACCGCCGTGCAGGCCACCCTCAACGAGGTGCAGGCGGCCCTCGACAAGTCGGGGGAGCTCACCAAGATCTTGACTGATCCGAACCACCAGAAGACCATGGAGACATGCAAGGGGCTGCTGGAAGCGTCCATGGACGAGCTGTCAGCTGTCATACTCGAGGCGCAGAACATCGACAGTCGGTCCCTCGAAATGCGCAGCTGGCTCAGTGCCGTCATCGCATACCTCGACGTTTGTGTCGATGAGCTCAACGTCCCGGACCTCCAGGAGAAGGCACGGGTATGGCTGAGCAACGCTACAGAGCTGACGGGCAGCGCCCTGAGCGTGCTCACCGATATAGCCAAGATAATCAAGACGATGCCAGAAGAATTGAAGAGCAGTGGCGGCGATACCAGGCTCCTGACAGAAGACAGCAAGTACCCAACATGGATGTCGAGCCCAGATCGAAAGCTGTTGGGGTCGAACAACCACGGTGGGGCAGCCCACAGGCCGGACGTTGTGGTGGCTCAGGATGGTAGCGGTGACTACAAGACCATCAACGAAGCCGTGAACGCCATCCCGCTCAAGAACACGAAAAGATACATCGTCTACGTCAAGGCCGGAACGTACAACGAGATGGTCAATGTCAAGGCCCAGAATGTTTTCATGTACGGCGAAGGCCCAAGGAAAACGATCGTCACCTCCGACAAGCATTTCCCCGTCGGCACGTCTGACACTGCTACTTTCGGTAAGTATTCTCAAATCATTCAGAATGATATAGGAAAGTCCGCTCCTGAATTTGATAGGCCGCGTAACAAGTATTATATGGATATCACATGCATGCATGGATGGATGTTGCAGTTGTGAGCGGCAAAGGTTTCATCTGCAAGGGCATGGGCTTCCACAACACTGCCGGTCCACAAGGGCACCAGGCTGTGGCCCTCCGCGTGCAGTCGGACCAGTCGGCCTTCTTCAACTGCCACATGGAAGGGTACCAGGATACTCTCTACACACAGTCCCACTTCCAATTCTACAGCAACTGCCTCATCTCCGGCACCATCGACTTCATCTTTGGCCATGCCACCGTGATCCTCCAAGACTGCATTATCGTCGTCCGCCGTCCGATGGAAGGGCAGGCGAACACCGTGACAGCCGACGGGCGCAGCCAGGTGAAGGAGCCGACGGGGACGGTCCTCCACAACTGCAAGATCGTGCCTGAGCCAGCCCTGGTGCCGGACAAGTTTGTGTTCAAGAGCTATCTCGGCAGGCCGTGGAAGCAGGCGGCGAGGACGATCGTCATGGAGTCGGAGATCGGCGACGTCATACGGCCCGAGGGGTGGCTAGTATGGGAAGGGGAGAGGTTCCATGAGACGTGCTACTATGCCGAGTACAACAATGGAGGGCCCGGGGGCAACACCGACGGAAGGGTGGGGTGGATCAAGAAGTCCATGGATCGGAACGAGGCCATGAGCTACACCGTCGGCCCATTCCTCATGGCCGACACCTGGCTCGCCGCCACCGGCGCAACATTCAGAGACGGATTGAAAAGTTAGATTTTAGATAGATAGATAGATACCATGACTGGCCTCATCGTTCAAGTGCAGAAGCAAAGCTATGTTGTCTTCTATTTCAATAAATTTCTATGACTAGTTTCAACCATCTAGCTTCTTAAGATGTGTTAATAAAAATTTTACCCAAAAAAAAAAAGAAATTAAGATGAAATGTATTATTTATTAGCTAAGTAAATCAAGGATTTGGAGATGAAGCTTTAATGAATCTCAATTTCTTTTAAAAAAGTTAACTTTCATCTCTAATTAAGTTTTGATGGGAGTACCATGGTACGCTTGTTTGCAATCAAAATAGTGGGGGATGTTAATATTCGTGTACATAGAATAAATTTTGATCTAGTTTATATAAAATTTTGAATTAGAAAAATAAAATTTTTATTTTTAATTAAAAAAATTGTATTTAGCGGGCCAAAATTTAAAGTCCATTACCAACCCTATAGAAAATACTTTTAAAAATTGAAATGGACAGTATCTAATATATCTGAATAAAACTCTCAATATCTTTTTCTTAAATGGTAAAATATCTTTTTGAATAATATATAAGCACATCGAACGTGAAAGTTAATAAATAGAATATATTTGAGACTTAATATTTCATAACCTATTAAGAAGCATTTTTTTTATTGTTTAAAATAGTTGTTGAAACTTTGTATAATTTTTTATTTTCTTTCGAGAAACTAAGGGTATGGTTAATAATTTTTGCTTAAAATCCAGATTTAAGAATTCATGATCGATTTTTGTCATGTATGGATAATAAATTTAATTTCTAGCCAGAGAAGAAAACAAATATAAATATAATAATATTAAGAGAATAATGGAAATGAGCTAACAGCAGTTCATTTCTAATATCTCAAATAATTTTTTTAAATTTTTTTTTCTCGTGAATTATAATCTCAATTACTTAGGTTCGCTCATATCCAATTTTTTGGATTTTAGTTTTGATTTAGTCCTCCATCAAGTCGACAAAAAAATAATAATTTTCAATTAATGAAAAGGTACATGAACTTCAAAATTTATAAAATTTAATATAAAAAAAATTAATAGTAATACTAATTCTAGAAATTTATAAAATTTAATATAAAAAAATTAATGATATAGCAATATTAATTCTAGAAAAAACTTAAAAAAAATTATTGGTTGACTATAATTTTATCTCTAACTCACGTAACGTTTATTGACATAATTTTTTATAAGCTGACGGGTCACCTACAATTATCTCTAATATTAATATCACATGCCAGCTGTGAGGGAACTTTTAAAGGGGCACAACTTTTTTCCTAGTGAGCCCAGTTAATAACTTTTCCTATATAACAAGTTAGCCCTCTTAAAAAAAATCCCATTTTACCCTTCTTCATCCTCCCGCTTCCTCCTGTATTTCCGCGCGCGTGAGAGGTAATTTTTTTTTTTTTTTAATGCAAAAATCAGACCCATGAATTCATTCCTTCACGACTAGAAGATACTTCAAAATGGTCAAAAGGTGGGCAAATTATCCACAGGACAAGAAAGTTAGAAACACTCTCCACCTTCATGATGAAAAACTAATAAGAAAGGAAAAGCAAAAAGACATATTTAAACAGAATATCGAAATTAGATAGAGAACCATACCTTGTCTATTGGAATCCTCTGAAAATCTAGCAGCATATCACAGGTTGGATGTCGTGGTAGACTCTGGCCTCCAAAACTATTGCTTATGGCTTGTTTATCCCAAAAATCTATAGTTCCCCCCACGCCGCCAATGAAGTTTATTCTTTCAGGACCAGAAGACCAGAAGATACTATAAACAGATAATTAAATTCACACTTTAGATTTCAGCAAACCATAGACACGTAAATGTATGAGGGCTTCTGTTCGGACTGTAAGTCCGAACAGATCTGGCCCGTTCGGACTTACAGTCCGAACAGATCAGATCTGTTCGGACTTACAGTCCGAACAGATTCTCCTTGTTCGGACTGTCAGTCCGAACGGGACTCCCTTGTTTGGACTGACAGTCCGGACAGGGGCCTGACCCGAAATATACTTCGGACTCCTCACCCACTCTATAAGTTGTAATAACTTGATATATCATTAGTTAAACTAATTTAACGTCACTTTACGGACTTATATTAAGCGTTAAAGCATCGATATAATGATATGTCAACGATATATCGGTTAATGTATTAACAACCGATATAATGATATATGGATAATATAGTAACAACTAATATATTAAAAACTAATATATTAACAAATGATACACCGATACCATGATACTCCTGATACACCGATACAATAATACTCCTGATACACCAATACATTGATACTTCTGATACACCCATATAATGATACATAAATACATCGATAACCTGATACAACGATACAATAACTAATACATTGATATAGTGAAGATTATAAACAAGATTCCATACAAATTAAACAATTACAAACGTAGTGTATATATTAGTCGAAGAAAAAACAAATAATAGGGTTCATTACATATAAAGACCATATATATCAAATTCTTCAAAATGTTTGAAAATAAACAATTACACCGGCCACATGAAGTTCCTTACTACGATATATCAATGAACAACTACTATAATCTAATCAATGTCTCCTTGTTTTCCTCGGGGGTTGACGTCTGCTTCTGGTTCGTATCCTTAAAGTTGTATCGGATGCATCAGGAGTGGTTTGATCTTATCTTTGTTCCTCTGCTTGCCCTTCTGGTGGTTCTACTGGCTGAGTGCAACCAGTTAGCATGGTTTTAATCTTTACAAGTGCACTAAATAACATCACATGCCGCTTCTTGAATGCCTTCTCCCCTTGCGCAAGTAATGGATCGATTATTGCTTCTATGTGTGTATATCTCTGTAATATTAAGGAAGGAAAAATATAAGCATCAGATAAACTTGGTACTATATGGGGAATAAAAAAATAACATATACGGTGCTTACCTCATCAACTTCTGTACATGTAAGTATGAACTTACAAAGTAAATTTGCTATAAATATAATTTTTTGTCTAATTTTTTTTTCTGCAAGATAGTATAATATTAAATTTTAAAGACATTAAAACTGTTTTTTGCAACTTAATCAACCATTAGGACAATACCATCAAACTTCATAATTAATTAATAAATTTTAATACTAACGTTCGTGATTATAAAAAATAACTAAATTTCGCATATTTTACAATTGGAATTACAATATTAAATTTTCTTAATAATTATAAGCTAAATATTAAAAATTAAAATTAAAAAAAATGCTACAACTAAATTTGCTAGCTCATCCCCTCTTCCTCCTCCCAAACCCAACAAAATCACCAAACCCTAATATTCAAGACTTGTTTAATCCAAAAATAATAAAAACTAAATTTTAAAATAAATATTACTAAATTAGGAAAACTCACATAGTAATGGCCGGAAGACGGCGGCGGGAGAACACCGGCGGCGGCGGCTGAAGCTAGGCGGCGACGGCGGCAGGGCGGCGGCAACAGGGAGAGTAGCAGGGATATACGAATGGGAGAGAGAGAGAGGGAGATTTGGAAGGAGAAATGAGGAGAGAATAAGTATGGAGAGGATGGGTAGAAGTGGGAGAGGAAGAGTGGAAGTTTGGATTAGGGTTTGGAGGAGAAATGAGGAGAGAAGAGGAAGAGGAGAGGGAATATAGGGGGAAGGATATTTTGGTAATATCATATATGCTCACTAAGAAATTTTCCTTACAATGAAAAACTTACTGGGCTCACTAGGAAAAAAGTTGTGCCCCTTTAGAAGTTCCCCAGCTGTGAAGTTATCGACTGATCAGATCCGAACCCGATAGCGATCCGATCCGAACTGGATCCCTACCCTCACGCTAAAACCCTCGCTTCTTTCCTTTCTCTCCCAAATATCTAGGGTTTTAGCTCTCGCCGTCAAAAATTAGAAGGCGATCCCAAATCTCTCTCTCTCTCTCTCTCTCTCAGCTCTCGCCCTCAAAAATTGGAAGGCGATCCCAAATTCCTCTCTCTCTCTCTCTCTCTCTCTCTCGCCGTCGATGTTGAGAAGACGACCGCCGTCGATTCTCGCCGTCAGAGCCTTTTCTCAGGTTAGCTCCTCTCCCCTCCCCTTCCATTCTTCCAATTACGGGTCCAACCCGCAGAACCCACTTGGATCCGATAGCGCGGGTCCAAGGGATCTTCGGCGAAGCCCGGCTAGGGTTTACGATGGACGGCAGCAAGAAAGAAGCAATTTTGGAGGTATTGATCGATGGGATTCCAATGGATTTAACGCAGGAAGCCCTAATGTTCCTCACAGGAGCACTACTGGGGAAATTCAAGTGTTGCTATCTAATGGATTTGATGCGCATAACTCAAATGGTCATCAAAGGAGCAATCTTGGGGAGACTCATCGACCAAATTCAAGTAAATTTGGAGGTTTTGATCGATGGAGTTCAAGTGGGTTCAGTGCAGGATATCTGAATGGGCCTCAAAGGAGCAACACTGGGGGAAATCAACAGTTGAATTCGAATGGGTTGAATGTGCAGAACCCAAATAATCACCAAAGGAGCTATTTTGGAGAGATCCATCAATCGAATCCGAATAATTTTGGAGGGGCACAGCAGTTGAATCCACAGGGCTACGTCAAAGAAGATGGTGGGATAGAAGCTAACGGGCATTATCAAAACATCAATACCGTAAACCTAAGAAATTCTTCTGAACTCTGTAAGAATCCTTCTCAGAATGCTTCTCGGAATAGGGGAGGCCCGAATGAGTTCAGTGTGGGAAATGCTTATCAGAAAGATACTGATCTGATTCAGAGGCCGAATCGTCATGGAAATCTTGACGAGTTCCTTCACAATTCAAGTGCTCCTTATGGTCACGATACAATCTCCAATGGAGAGCTTAGAGGGTTCCAACAAACTTCTATCAGAAATGTTGGCGTTGATCATGGAAACCCTAATCAAACTTTCTATGGGCATAATGGAGAGAGCCCACTGCTTGCCGGTCAGCAGAATTCTAGTCAGTTTCCTTTAGCTGTTAGCGACAAGGTTGATAATGAATTGGCTGATGATGGTGTAACTTACAAGGGCACCCTCACTGAGCTCGACGAGTGCTGCCAAAAGGGTGAGGTAAAAGAAGCACTTGAAGTTCTTAATTTGCTGAGAAAGAATGGTGTGGCTGTGGATCTACCGAGATATTTAGCATTGTTACAAGTTTGCGGAGAGAGTAAATCGCTCGACGAGGCGAGAATCATCCATGATCACATCTACCAAGCAATGGGCGAGGTAGGAGTTGTAGTTAATAACAAGATATTGGATATGTATGCCAAGTGTGGTTTGATCGCGGATGCTTATCAGTTGTTTGAGAAAATGCCCCAGAGAAATTTAACATCTTGGGATACAATGATAAATGGCCTTGCAAACAATGATCTTGGAGAGGATGCAATTGATGTCTTCACTCAGTTTAAGGAACTAGGACTGCAGCCTGATGGAGACCTATTTATTGCTGTTTTCAATGCTTGTGGTGTTCTTCGAGCAGTTGATGAGGGGATGCTTCATTTTCAATCAATGGAAGTGGATTTCAGCATCTCCCCTACAATGAAACATTACGTCGGTATTGTGGAAATGCTGGGAAGAAGTGGTTATTTGGATGAAGCTCTTGAGTTTGTTGAAAAGATGCCTGTTGATCCAAGTGTTGATGTTTGGGAATCTTTGATGAATCTTTGCAGAGTTAATGGGTATCAGGAACTTGGAAATCGATGCGCAGAGATTTTGGAACAACTCGACTCCTCTAGGCTAACTGAGCAAACCAAAATGGGTCTTTTGCCTGTTAAAGCATCTGACATGAAGAAAGAAAGAAAAATTAATTCTAATTCTCTCGATTTTAAACGTCGTACACATGAGTTAAGGGCAGGGGATAGATCCCATCCAGAGAACGACAGGATTTATGAACAGTTACGAAATTTGCTGCCGAATATGAAGGAGGTTGGCTATACTCCTAATACGAGGCATGTGCTGCATGACATTGACCCTGAAGCTAGGGAGGAAGCTCTGATGGCCCACAGCGAAAAGCTGGCTGCTGCTTATGTTCTCTTGACTTCCCCACCTCGTTCACCTATGAGAATTCTGAAAAATCTCCGGTTTTGCACGGATTGTCATGAAGCAATGAAAATCATATCAAAGCTTACAGGTCGTCTAATTATATGTAGGGATGCTAAGAGGTTTCACCATTTTGAGAATGGGGTCTGTTCTTGCAAGGATTTCTATTAGAAAGAGCAGGTATTTATCTTTTTTCCACAATTGAGAAATTTTAATTATCTCCATATTAAATCAGAGAGTTTATCAATTTAATGTAAAACATGGTTACTTTAGTGACTTTTGTAATTCATATTTTGGTGTGTTCTAATCATTTCTGGAAATTTTAGTTTGTTTTGGATGTGTTCTCACAGCTACTTGGCACTTAGATTTATATTGTATCCCACAACAATGTTAGAGGTCAATTTAGTAACCTATTCAAGTTTAAGAAAAAAATGGTATTTATACAATTGCGATCATTCTTCTTGGATCTGGTAGTAGGAAACGTGTGGTAGCATGATACACTATGAAGTATAATCACAGGATACACATACAACACAATATAGACACGGTGAAAACGAGAAATCTATAAAGTGTAGGATATGAAATTTCAAAGACACAGGATGTGAAAATGTTTGTATCCATGTGTCTATATGTAGTACTACTCAAATCCCATTATGATTATTGTATGTTTCTAGAAGTAGAATGGACAACAAAAAAAATCTTAATAATTGAAATCCATTGATTATGATCAACTACTAAATTTAGGAAAATAAGAGTTCACCTCGATTCCTCGCATTGTACAAGTTTATGAAACCCTCTTATGGAAATTAAGATTTTTGCATTTCTTTTTAATCAATACATGGTTCCATGTGTGCAACGTAAGATTTATAAAATGTTTTGATAGCCTAAATGGCCTTGACATACATATTTTTAATTAGTTGAAATCCGTTATAGCTCTGAAGTGTCTCATATGTCTTGGGTAAGTGTCGGTGTTGGACAAGTGTTTGATAGGAAACTTACTTTAATATGTCCGTGTTTTACATACTGCACATAAAACATATATGCTGTATATGTGCCCATTTGTTAGAAGAAAATAGAAGGCAAAAGGGAGAAGAAAAATTAAAGGAAAGGCAGAGGGAAAAGTTTTGTGAGATGAACATGAAAAGGGAATAACTGATAAAGAAGAAAGGAAGAAATGATAACTTACCTTGTCCATTGCTTTCGGTGCTACTACCATGCTAGCTTCAGTGAAGGATTGAAAGGGGAGAGGAAGAGTTGGATCTTGTCCAAACAATCCTGTTAACATTGACTACCCTTTAAGCTTATAGGTTGGCATCTTGGACCAGGTCAAGTTGAACGATATTCAACTTCTTAGACACAACTTGTCAATCTCTCTCTCTCCCCTTCTCTCCATTTTCGTAATTCATCTAAGGAGAAATTGAATGGCGCAACACTAATAATAACAACATCATAATTAGTGTTAAGCGTGGCTCTAGATATCAAATATTGAGTTTGTATCAAATGGAGATTTTGTATCAGATGTTTCCATATAAGATAGCTGAATATCAAAAAATATATCAGAGATATGACATTAATATCATTATTTTTATTGTAATGGCAAACCCTCCAAAACGATATTTTGGTCTGATATTTAGAAGAGTGGTTTTAAGCAGCAAAGGTGCAGAAGTTTCTCTACTATTTCCTTGTTTTTTTTCTTTCTTTAGCAAGTGAGCACTGGGGCTGCATAATAGCAATAACCGGCCACTGGCGGCATATTATATTACCTTTTCCCCTCATTCATATCAACTTTCTAAATATGTTCTATATTTTTGTATCTTTTCTGCTCATGTCAGTCTCCTTTAAAATTGTATCTACTTTCTATGTTCATGTCAGTCTCCTTTATTGGTGAGAGAGCAAAAATCTCCCACTACTTAGGTAGCTCGGAGTGCCCATGTCAAATTGCTCATGCCCCGTTTTGATACATATTCCCCCTTGTCAATTTCATCACTATTCTTCAACCAAACTCCCTTACCAGTAAGACATCCTTCTTCATCACGAAGGACAACGACAACCCAAATGCTTTGAACATCTCTCTTTCAGCGCCAGTTAAAGGACCTTGCCTTCATCAACTAATTTGATAGCATTCACTTTTCTTTTCTTCCTAGGACTTCAAATATATTGTAATAACCCTTAATTTTCATTAGACATAAATAAATAAACACAATAATGAATATAACCCTTCGCCTTTTATAACCTCCAAAACTTTTTATTTTCTCTAACTCTCAAAACTTTAATTTTTCTTAACCTCCAAGCCCTTTCACCTTCTTAACCTCCCAAACCTTTCATTTTCCCCAACTCCAAACCTTTCATTTCCTCCATGAATTCATCCACTTAAACCTCCAAAGTAAATTCATCTTTTTAATTTTTAAAGAGATAAATCTCCACTCTCTTCTTTAATTCTCTCAATCCCTTCATATTTTATAACTTACTAAACCTTTTACATTCTATAACTTCTAAATCCAATACTATATAAATCCAATCTCTTTCTCAATTTAATCTTACACTCATTATCTAAAATTTCTCTTTCTCTCTCACTTTGTTGGAGCATCTCATCGGACCGCTGCCATTGATCTCGCCGAAGCTGCCACCCATCGCTGGAGTTTTACTGGGTGAACCCTATTTTCTTCATTCTTTTGCATCTCTGTTATTTGAGGTTGGTAAAACTATATTCTTAAATTCCTATTACATTTATCTTATTAGACCTTATGTTAGTTCACCTACTTCTCAATAACTCTAATAACTTAAAAAGAATATCTATCATTTTATAAACCCAATAAGATAGATTCATATCCATATCTTAAATTCAGATCCGTTAATATTAAAATCAATTTTGAATGTGTTATAAGTATTAGAAAATTCCTAAAAATCATCTAAATTCATATTTATCTGTTTTTAATATTTTTAGAATATTTTTAATTTGTAGATTGCTCCGTTGAGCGATATCGGAAAACAAAATCCAGGTAAATTCTTTTTGGACTCTCATGCTAGTTTTTCTTATAGAAATATTACTTCAATTATATCGTCTAAATTTGTTATTACAAGTATTATTTCTTTATGTTGTTAGAAATTAATTTGTAAAAACTAAATTTGTTATTATAAGTGCAATTATTGACATTCCTGTTATTTTTTTATGTTAGAAATTAAATAAATACTTGTTAAATTACAGAATATAGTTAGTTTTTAATAAATCATGAAAAAGGCTATAATCGTGAAAAAATATTATTCGTGATATCATTTTGTGTTGGTGTTGTCGGTTTTCTAATTAAGTAACGTGCAACGCACGGAAAACCTCTCAGTATTCATACACTTGTCTGACCGATATTTTTATGATATCTCAATTCAGTAACTCTTGTATATGACTAATTGTGATTTATTGAATAAAGTATAAACTGAACGGACTCTATAAATAATATTGTTAACAAATTAATAAAATTCAATTGAAATATTGTACCTGATATAATTAATATACAAGTTATGAAAATTAGAATTTAAATCTATATGGACTATACCTATATGATACTAGGTTAGGGGAGAAAATAAATAATGGAAATATACTCTGTTTCAGCTGTAAACTTATTAAGTTGTATAACTGAATATTTCGATACAATGAGTGCGTGATAATTTGCTGGATCGTACATAACTATAATTCATGTTTGTCTGACGGCAAGTTCGGCTCAGCATCGGACAATCCATGTGACCATTTTCTTGGTCTGTACAGGAAACAATCGAAACAATAGTATCCCATCAGTTAGTTTTTCCAATTACATGATATCCTAAGTAAAAAATAACTTGTTATAATTGTGACTACACTAAAAAATATTTAGTTTAACCTATATCACTTGATATCATCGTTACTTATTAATTTAATATTTTCTAAAACTTGTATTATTATCATATTTTGTTACATCATATACTCTTTCTATATTTATTATGTTTGTCGCTATCTGACGACATGAGTGTGCATTCCCAGACTTACCAATGGACATGCCAAAACTGACGTAGGATCTGGTATACTTTGAAAATTAGGTTGAAACCCAATAATAGATTAGAGATTTCCTGCTTTCTTTTATTTAGTTTTATTATATTTTGTTTCAATTGTATCTAAACTTCGTTCCAACAAGTGAAAAGTCAAATTTTTGTTGATTTTTTCTATCGTAATTACTGAGTATTATTGTTGCAAATTTATTGAGATTTTAGCATATTCAAATTGAATATGTTGCCGGTACCTGCTACACGTGCTTGTATATCGTATATTGGGAACGGGGTGTGACATATATACTGAGAAGGCACAACATGGCAAGACATGGATATATTGACGTTGTTAACTGCACAACATGACAAGACATGGATATATTGACGTTGTTAACTAAATAAATATAAAGTTGGAACAATAATTGGTGTTGTGGAAGATGGTATAAGTGGAATATATTTTTTTAATATAAAAAAGGAATATTATTGGCGGATGAGTTGATTTTTGGTCAAGTTCTAATTGACAATTTCTGTATGTGTGAGACTTGAGTTAAATATTTATCCATTTGTGTCTCTTTGTGTTTACGTGCATGCATGTTTGTGTTTTTCATATAACTTTTTCTCCGATTGTCTTATTTCATTTGGTAACAAGTTATCTTTCCATCTATCTATTCCTAACTAGATAACGACGACAACAACAACAATAACGAAGCCTTTTATCCCAAGTAATTGGAGTAGGCTACATGAACCAAAACAGAATCACATTGGATCGGTCACATTAATAATCCTTCTCCATTCATTCCTATTAAGTAACGCCCCAACGGAATTTATTTTTTGGCTCATGTCATAATATGTGATAATATTTTATGCTGGTTGTCACAGGCCTACCACAACCCTCATTATTTATCCTAGTGTAGATCAGACAGTGAAAGAACAAAATTTTAAGCACAACTCTGGCAGAGTTTATCTTTTCTTAACTAGAACCACCATAATATTTAGAGATGAGAATGAGTTAGTCCAAAAGTCAATTTTTAACCCAACCTATTTAAAACTTAGAATTAGAAAAATGAATTTTTTTAAATTCAAAACTTTAAATAAGACGAGCCAAATGATGACCCTTGGACCCGTGCATTCTCATCCGTAATAATATCCTATATATTAACTAGGAAATCCTAAAAAGTATAAAAGAAATGCTTTCTTCCTAGCCTCTTCTTCTCTGTTGAATTTTGTTTCTCTTTTTTTCTTTTTCTTTTTTTTTGGGGGGGGGGGGGGGAGGGGGGTTAGGGGAGGCTAGCTGATAGTTGTCGACCCCCCCCCATAGTTCTCTAGTAATCCAAAATGCTATCTCCTAGACAAGTGGAGCACTACCATAAATAGCGGAGCAGCTCTTAGTGGCGTTCGGCGACCGCAACAGATGTGATAACTTTCTCGATGGAGACTGCGTGTGGAGATGTTGCAACTCGAGTGAAGTCCTTGCTCTTAACTTTTGGGTTAGATCATGCCAATGAGTTGCTGGAGACATTGCAGTTGTATCATCGTTCGAAAGAGGGTTTACTTGGGATGCACAACAAAAATAATGCTAGAGTTGCATTTGTGGATAACTAGGGTGGGTTGGAGTTGCAAGATGGTCAATTGCTGTTAAAGAGTGTTGTAACATATGGAGTCACCCACGGGGTAAATCTTTGATTGCGACGGCACACAGAGTCGACAGTATTTGTGTTTGGGGATTCATCACAGGAGAAGAGGTGGACGAGGCACTATTAACAACATCCGAATGTAATAGAGGGGGAAGTAGTGGAAAAGTTATTCTCTTGTATGCACATCGAGCAAATAGGAGAGCTCGATCATTGCAGGAGTTGAAGACTGGTGGCAGCTCAGGTCCTCACCAAAGCTATAAATAGGGTATTGTTCGGTGTTCATTGGAGCTGTTGGCAGAAGTTTTGGAAATTATTTGTGATTCACCAAAGTCAGAGTGGGGTGGGCCAAGTCCTCACTAGAATGAAAAAAGGGGCATTGATGGACGTTTGTCGAAGAAATCAAAATTAGTTTTGGAGGCAGGATGCAGTAGTGAAAGAGGAGGTTCCGACGGTAAGGTGACTTCGATGATTAAGGGGCTTTGAATCACAGTGGCTGCGAGATGTGATCATGACCTGACTGCTATCACCTAAGTGTAGTGCTAGATTTTGAATTCAAAAATTTTCAAATCAAGAAGCTCAACGAGCACATAGGTTGTCACGCCTCGCTACCGATATACGGTATACGAGCACATGTAGCAGATATCAGCAATATATTCAGTTTTGAATATGCTAAAGTCTCAATAAATTTGCCACAATAATACTCAGTAATTACGATAGAAAAATTCAACAAAAGTTTGATTTTTCACATATTGGAGCGAAATATAGATACAGTTGAAACAAAATACAATGAAACTAAATAAAAAAAAGCAGGAAATCTCTAATACATTATTGAGCTTTAATCTAATCTTTAAAATACACCAGATCCTGTGTTAGTTTTGGCGTGTCCATCGGTAAATCTGGGCATGCACACCCAGGTCGTCAGATTGTGACCAAAACAAAATACGCAGAAAGAATGTGAAATATAATGGTTATGTCCAAACATAATAATAGTACAAGTTTTAGAAAATATGTAATGAAATGTCTGTAATAATGATGTCAATTGATTTAGATTATCTTAATATCATTTTAGTGAAGTCAACTCTATAACAGGGGTATTTTTGTTTAGCATGTTATGTAATTGGAAAAGCTAACTGATGAGATACCACAATTTCGATTGTTTCCTATACAGATCCAAGAAATGGTCATATGGATTGTCCGGTGCGGAGTCGAACCTGCCGTCAGGCAAACATGAATTATAGTCAGGTATGATCCAATAAATCATCACACCCATGGTGTGCGAAATATTTAGTTGTACAATTTAACAAGTTTACAGTCGAAACATAGAATATTTTCATCATTCAGTTTCTGTTCCAACCCAGTATCATTTAGATATAGTACAGTATATTGATTATATCAGGTAAAATATTTTAATTGATTTTTTCTTAATTTGTTAATAACATAATTTATAGACTCCGTTCAGTTTATACTTTATTCAATAAATCACAATTAGTTATATCTAAGAGTTACTGATTTGAGACATCATACAAATATTGGCCAGGCAAGTGTATGGATGCTGCGAGATTTTCCGTGCGTTGCACGTTTCTTAATTAGAAAACCAATATATAAGGTAACTTTCCTGGACACCGATACAAAATGATATTGCAAACAGTATATTTTCACAATTATAGCTTTTATGTGATTTATTAAATATTGTATATTTTGATTATTTTAAAATCTAACTATACTATGTAAATTAACATGCGATCATCAATAACAAGAATAATTGAATTTCTAATAGAATAAAGAAACAACAGTAATATCGATGGTTTCACTTATAATAATATTTCTACAAATTAAACAATATAACGGAAATAATATTTTTATAAACAAAGTAGCATGTTTAGTAAGTCCAAAAGTGAACTCACCTGGATTTTTATTTCCCAATGTCAATCAACGAAGCAATCTCTTATAAAAAGGTGAGAATCTAAAGTGTAAAAAGAGTTGGAAGGAGATATTCTTTCCCGGTGAAGAGGTGGCCGCTCCAGCGGTGGCTCCTGCAATGGTTTTGAAGGTGGCTCCGGCAAGATGAGAGAGAGATGAGAATGTTAGAAAATAATCTTTAGAATGAGAGGAATATGTTTTTGATTTAGGGGTTTATATAGGATTGGAATTAGAGGTTTAGAATATGAAAGGTTTTAATTTAATTTAGGGAGTTCAATTTTAGAATTAAAAAGTAAAGTTAAGTTGAGGAGTTAATGATTGAATATGAAGAGTTGGGGATTTAGAAGGTAAAAGGTTTAGGAGGTTTAAGAGGTGAAAGGGTTGAGAGTTACAAAATATGAAAGGTTTGAGTTTAATTAGAAAGTTTAATTTTGAGAATTAAATATAGAGTTTCATAGTTTAAATAATGAAGAAGATGAAGAGTTTGGATGTTAGAAAATGAGAAGTTTGGGAGTTATAGAAAATTAAAGATTTGGAGGTTATAAAAAATGAAAGGTTGTATTTATTATTGTGTTTATTTATTTATTTATTTATTTATGTCTAATGAAAATTAAGGGTTATTACATGGGTTGTAGATGTTAGCAGTTATGATGGGTCCCACATGTTCTGACCTTGAGCTACTACCTACATGTGTCTCGTGTGTCTCTCTATTGCTTTTTTTTTCGTCCTAAGTACACGCAAAGTGGGGTGCTTTCTATTTTTGTATTTTTGGTTTTTTATTATGTATCTTACTATATCAGTGTTTTGTTGAATCCCATTTAATGGTACACGGAGGCATTGCGCACCGTTTAAGCTTAAAAAAAGATATCCTATATATTAAAACATAGGCTACAATTTAAATCTCCAACTGTTTTCAATTTGATTCATATTAGAATTTTGTATTTAATATTCTAAATCCAGTTTTACCTAAAAAAAGGAAGAAGAAAAAACAGAGAAGAATCTTACTTGTAACTTTTTAAAAAGTGATGGAAAAAACATATCTAAAGGTTAAAGTATGGTCAGAAAAAGTTTGTCTGAGAAGCTTTCAAAGTTAAAATTGTAGTATGGGCGAAAACACAATTAGTAATTGAGCATGAAAATGTCAGGAATAACATTACTATATTTGTATACATTGTGGTTCATGGTATGGGTACAAATACTGGTACATGGTACATTACATTACTTTGACCAGTATGCAGTATGAAGGGGGTACTCTTGATACTGTCTGGATAATTTGATGGCCATTTTGATAAATATACTTGTACTATTGAGAGACACATCTTTCATTTTCATAGCGTGAATCTTAAAAACGGTAAATAAGCATATTAGGGAAAGGCTAAATACAATCGCTAATCAAATTTTAAAAAAATATTAAATCAATTATTTATTAGTTCAGTTTATTACTTTTTTGGTTACTTGTTTGGGTGATCTTAATCATGAATGAATCATGAGTCAGTACACAAACTAGATCACAATTTCTGGGGAGGGCGAGTGAATTAGGTACACTAGACAGGAATGTCATAAAGTGCTGTGTCTGGCATACATCAGATAAATGACTGACATAGAGGTGTTCTCACAATAGATATTCTGCTAGTTCTTGGGATTTATGTAGTTTATACTCGGAATATTTCAAGAAAAAAGAAGGGAAAAAAAAGAGGAGGCAAGAAAGAAGGAAACTTGACAAAGTTGTATCTTGAAATACTCGAATGGTTTCCAAATAGTACATAAAAGTAAATGTAATGCGTTCCATTTGGAGCAAATTTGTTCTGCTGACGTCGACACTAGAAAGGAGTTTCTACATAAACCTAGTTGTCTTTATTACCCAGACATGTTTTTTTATACTTATCTCATGAAAAATCAACTTACTGTTATTCTGCTGGTTTCTGTTTTTCATCTTGTAACTGGTTTGCTCAATCTACAATTGGGAAAAAATAAATAAATGTTCACATCATTGACTTCTCTTTTATAATCTGTTGCATTACAGGATGCAATACATTTACGCTATTGATGAACGCTATGGCTCCCTATTTTGTTCAATGAGTACAACACAAGACTTAGGCAATCTATCTGGTTCTCTGAACAAGATTAATCTCATGAAGACTACTCTTACTCAAGGATTCATTTTTTCACAAGCATCCAACAACTTTTGGTCTATATTTGAAAATTTTAACGAGTTGGCTACTTGGCACAACCGAATTTCGTTCAAGGCCTCGTATGGATCATGCGGGCATTAGATTTTCTATGATATCAACAACAATAATAACAACTAAGCTTTTTATTCGAGGGCAAGCTATATAAACCAAAAGAGAATCACACCGGATTTAAGGTTTTATTTTCTTTACTGTATTCCCAATTTAACTATACTGATCAATTAGAATTATGAATTTTCCTGATATAGTACAAATACATATAACTTTGCAACACAATAAATAATTTATACGTTGATATCATATACAAAAACTCTGCCAGTTTTGTGCTTAAAGTTTCATTCTTTTACTGTCTGTTCCAAACCAGAATAAAAGAGAAGGGTTGTGATAGGCTTGTGATAGCCAGCATAAAACAGTCACATATTATGACATAGTGAAGGAAATAAAACCTTAGATGTCAAAACTGTATGCTTTTGTGATTCTCATTGTTAGTGGAAAGTAGAGCTATATTTTCATTTGCCTCCCATAATTCTCTTCATGATTTTGTTGGAATGCAGTTGGTAATAGAAAGACTAAACTCGAAAAAACTCCCATGAAGTATACAAATTTTCTCAAAAATCCCTATAAGTTTTTTTTAAATTTTACGTAAATCCCCATAGAGTTTCAAATTTCATAAAAACCTCCAAACGACATAATAGAGAGGCTAATTAATTGATTTAAAGATGCAGCAAATATCCACTCCCAACAATTTCAAATATACATATTTTTAAGTAAAATATACTAGATCAAAATGTGGGTATTTAGATTGGTCGAAGAATGTGTATATAATACATTTAAATTGATCCATCAATTTTCCGCTCATAGCTTGGGGGTGTCCATAAAATTTGAAACTCCATATGGGTTTACATAACATATAATAGTTCATGGAGGCTTATGGGAAAAACATGATACTTTCTAGGGTTTTTTCTAGTTTAGCCTAATTGAAATATTTGCATCTCACTGCATTATATATTATGACTTGGTCTTCAACATGATGGATGCCACTAGAAGTATACAATGAATAGTTAGGCTTCTGACAATGATGTTTATATGATTAATTTTCTAAGTATGTCCAGTAATGTGAGAGGCTATACAAAGATGTTATACTTTATGGATGCCACTAGAAGTATACAACGAATGCCCCTAGAAGTATACAATGTGATGGTAATGTTACACTAGAAGTATACAATGAATGTCTTCAACATGATGGATACCATATAATAGTAATGTTATACTTTATGGTCTTCAACATGATGGATGCCACTAGAAGTATACAATGAATAGTTAGGCTTCTGACAATGATGTTTATATGATTAATTTTCTAAGTATGTCCAGTAATGTGAGAGGCTATACAAAGATGTTATACTTTATGGCATCTTTCTTTTCTTCTCTTTATAAGTCTATATATTGTCTATATGCTCTTTGGGATTCTAAAATTAATTCATTACTTAATGATAAAATCCATGGCCATCCAAGTGGACATTTTGCATTACTTCTTATACAACAAACCCTTGGAGAAAGGGCCAAGCAAGGGAGAACGAGTAGGAGAATTGGAAGTTCAGGTTCTAGAGCTACTTGCCGCTGTTCATATTTTATCAAAAATGCTTACTTACAAATCTGATCATATTATAACTCGTCAAGAATTAGTGCCCATGATTATTCTCCATGGAAGAAAACAATCATAATTAAAAACTTGTGGCTGTTACAGACTCTTAATACAAAATGGGTAAGAATATTATTCATGCCTTCGGAATATGAATTCACATCGAGAAGAATGGAAATGAGCTGCCTCCTCATGAAATTTATCTGAACTAGTGGTGAAAAAATAGTGATCTCATTATTTTTTTTGGCCAAATTACTTTTGGACGATAATCGCAACTCTCTGAGTTCACTCATATCTAATATCCTAATATCGTGAATTTTAGTTTTGATTTGGCCTTCCATCAAGTAGATAAAAAAAAAAAAATTAGTTTTCAATGATTACAATATTTTGTATTCACTTGATGGAAGGACAAATAAAGCTCAAAATACATAATATTTGGTCCTCAAGAAGCTAAAGAGGTCGAGAGTATAATCCAAAAAAATTAAAAAATAATAATGAAATCATTATTTTTTCGCTATTAACTCACTAAGTTTTCTAAACTTGCGGCTCATTTACAGTAATCCCATTCACATTATTTATTATTTTCTCATTGGTTGTTTTGAGCAATACATGAGATTTGGTACATGATGGATGAATTGGATAACATGTTATAAAGATAAAAGAGAGATAAAGCTCGTTTATATTAAAAGTAATTTTTTTTTTCTTTGAAAGTATACAAGGGTACAAAAGAACTATATAAAAACTGCTGATCAGATCATTGGTTTATGAACATTTTGCTCTAATGCAACAAAATCTCATCTATAGTAAGACTTCCTAACTCTTTACTAATAACCTGTCAAGTAAAAATGCTTAACTAAAAACCAATAATCTAAGTATCACTGTTGTACACCTAAAATGGGACAAATTGTGCCCCATAGATGTGAATGGAGGTCGGCTTTTCTCTTGATTGAGACCAAAAAATCCCATCATGTATTGACATTTTCAAGGAAGGAAAAGTTCTCATCCAGTTTTCATTGATGTGATTGCACTGCATTGCATTTCTTTCATGATCAAGAAATAAAGTCCAAATAAATAAAAAGTTTTTGACTTATAGCAAGTCAAACAGCTAACTTAAATTGATTTGCATGTATTTGAGGTGTTGTAAGTAGTGATGTCACTCATCAAGTAATTATTTTTGAGATAGAAAAAAGTCAAAATATGTAATACACTTAATTTGAATAATTTTATATCAGATATGAAACTAGAGGTAGTGCAGTTGATAATGATTCTTTTCAACTCATTATTTGTAGCTAGCCTTTTTGAGCAAGAAATCCACGATAATTATAAACTATTGTTAATTCTTGTTTTTTTACCGGAGACTTAAGATTATAGGTGAAAATTTAAAATCACTCCAAAAGTTTGGTTCAACATATTTACTAAGTGAGTGTCTCAAAAAATATAATTGTTATTGAACTATTTAACTAATACATGACAGTTTCTTTTATCATAAATGATTGTGTTATAAAAATGATTCTCTCATAAAGAGCCAAAAATGAGCGCAAATTAAAAACCGAAGTGGTGGTTGCTATATTTGGAATGAGCTGCAACCATCTTGACAATATTAGATAGTTGTGATTAAGAAAGTAACTAATTATCACCAAAATCCTGATTTCAAATCATACGAATACCTATATAGCTTGGATATACAATATCCTACTCAGATTAGAATTTTACCTCTTTTAAATAACTCAAGTGCAAATTGAATTTGTTAGATCAAACACGTTTTAAATTTCTCTATCTCAATTTATTTTCTATTCATGAATAGCTGAAATAATTCAATACCTGATCATATTTCATAATTTAAACTGCTACTCTTAAAAAAGAACAACGTATATTAGATTAAAACAATAAACAACTGATATAATTCATTACGTCTGAAATTAAGCTGACAAGCAAAAAAGATCGCAAAAAATCCTGAATTAAACTAAAAATTTTTCTTTTATTTCCCCCAATTTTTTTCCTTAAAAAAATATAAACAATGAGAACTTGTCCAGATCCAACGTCATTGGTCCCTGGGAATAACAGAAACCTTCTCATTTCCTGGGGCCCATAACCACCTCTTTTTCTCCTCAACCTGCTCAAAATTTCTTGTTCACTTCTCTCTCTCTCTCTCTCTCTCTCTCTCTCTCTCTCTCTCTCTCTCGTATCTCTCAAATAAGAGGGAGGAGAGTGAAAAGGAATCAAAAGATGGCGGAATATAGGAAAAATTGCATTTTTTTAATGACCCATCTCGTTTAAATGTTGAAATTTGATGGGCATTGGATTGTTCTGATGAGGACAGGTTGAAGAAAGAGAGAGAAAGCCATGGGGAATTGCTTGAACTCTTGCTTGAGAGCTGAGAAGGGTCAGATTTCTCACAACTCAGGTGGTAAGATTCTGTCTTTTTCTCTCTCTTTTTTTTTTTTTTTCCATTTTGGAATCTTTTGATTGTGGAATTGAAAGTTTTGTGGATTTTAATTGTGTTCATCTATTCTTGGTGGGGTTTTGGTTGGTGGTTAATGCTGAAATTGGCTAGAATGATTGGTTTTTGTAGTTTCAGGGATTGTAAATTTGATGAAAGCTTGTTGCTTGGGCTTTTCTTGGATTCAAATCAACTAAATTGGATATGCTTTGTCGTTAGCATGTGTTGTTTTTGGTTAAATTTGTTTGTGTGATGTGTTAGAATTAGTAGAAATATGTTCTTTTTGTGCTAGAGACTGAAGGCCAAAAGTAGAAATTTCTGACTGTTGTAACATGGGTATGTTTGTAACCAAGATTACCTATTGCAAGCAACTATGAGCCTAATACATAAAGATAAATCCTATGAGCTACCTAAAACAATATATGATTCTTCTTGCATCGCCCAACACCCCCCCGCATTGCAAATCGTACTTACATTGTATCTAAACACCTTCATCATTCTTGGTTGAAACTGAAATCTCCCATCACTTGACGCCTTTGTTGGTCGGTGGGTAAGATCATGACACTGGATATGACACTGGATATATCAGACATGTTGTGCATTTTGGTTTGTGGTATGGGTACATGTACATGGTACCCTACTTTGAAGGAGATGTGGTACAAAGGGAGTAGGCTTAATTGGATAGGCATTAGGGTATGGTATCCTTGGGATCATTTTAAGGTCATTTCAAAAAGATTCTTGTATTGTTCATGTACAAAATGGAAAAAGCAGACTTTTTCCCATAATGTAAGTCTTGGCAACCACAAATAAATATATATGAGGTTAAATACTAGCACTTAATGCATAAAAAAGAGGTCATTAAACCAATTAGCAGTTATCAGTTCTCGTTTTTTATGTCTCAGATCATCGGGTTTCATGACCCAGATTGGAAATGCACCACAATACTACAGGCACGAACTGGATTGCAGTTCAGGGGGTTGAAGTGAATTGGGCAACATAGATCCTAACCCTACTTGTGTGTTGCTACATTGAGCGGATAGCAGATGACTACATGATAGGACCTCTGTCCTATTTGTTAACAAACTTTTAGGAGGTAAGAGTAAACCCAGTATGAAAAGATACCAGATCAGGAAGGAAGTGGGTGGGAAGGATCAAGTTATATGGTTTGACCAATCATAGTGTGCAAGAAATTTGGTATTCTATCTTTCGTATAATCTGTTGAAGTAAAATTGATTTCTTCTTGATTTGTTGATTTTTTAGTATTGATTTTAGTATTTCCATATTTGTTTAAGATATCGTAATCAAGGTTTAGTAATCAATTTATGTTTTTGGTGGAGTTTTGGTAGTGGGTTAATGCTGAAATTGGCTTAGATTCTTAGCGTTTGTTTTTTCAAAGGATTTGAATTTGAAATTTGTATTCTTTTCCTTTAGTGGATTGAAATTTTAATTAAGATATTTTTTTTTGAGGAAAAGCCTTCCTTTTTTTGTGCAGAAAATGTAAGCAAAGTAGAAGTTTTTGTGTTTTGAAATCTGCGTGTTGTGTTTGTAACCAACAAAATGGATTACAAACAACTGTGATGCACATTTGGTCTCATACAAAAGCTAAATCCTATGGGCGACAACAAAAAAAGGATCTTCTTGCATTATAAATACACCATTTGATATGTCTCTGTATATGTGAAATCTGCGTGTAGTGTTTGTAACCAACAAAATGGATCACAAACAACTGTGATGCACAGATCTCATACAAAAGCTAAATCCTATGGGCTACAACAAAAAAAGGATCTTCTTGCATTATAAATACACCATTTGATATGTCTCTATATATGTGAACTAGGGTTTAAAATCTTAGAATGTATCAGGCATGGTTTATGGCATTGGGAAATATCGGATATCATAATGACAATAGAATACCAAATTTATAGGGTGTATATTGTATTGAGTATCTCAATATCTGAAATGATATTTGTAGTACATGTTAGTATCTTGCAACATTTGAAACCTTGGTCTAAACCCAGCTGCATCGCTAGTGCTCGAGCCTCAAAACTGTTGTCATGAAGAAGTAATGATTAACTTACCAGTCAAAGGACTCCCACCCTTCATATCTAGTGTCTGCCATCTTCAGTTTTCGGTTAAAAGGACTATAATACCATATGAAAGACCTCACCAAGCATCCTTGGGCTCCTTGAGTGATGATACATCAAGCTCATATTCAACCACTCCACTGTAGGACCAGCCCTAACTGCAGAAAAATTGTTAGGAGGTGGGAAAACACCAAGACCCAGCACGAACAGATACCCATCAGGAAGGAAGTATCAAGTTATTTAGTTTGATCAATCATAGTTTGCAAGAAATTTGTTACTCTATCTTTCATCTAATCTGTTGAAGTAGAATTGAATTTTTCTTGATTTTGTTGATTTTGGTATTTGTTTGAATCATATAGATGAGCAAGTTTTCATCAGCTCTCTAGGCATAAGTTTGGGTCGTGCTAACTTGGTGCTGGACATGTTATGCACATGGCTCCTTGTTAGCTGATATGTGATTTATTTAATTCCACAATTTCTCCTATTTGTAAACTTGAAACTAAACAAAACATTTGGAGTTGTGTGTTTTATTTATTGCTTCAGTAAGCTGTATTCAGCATTGTCCTGACTTTTATTTTACGTTAGCGGTTTTAGAATGCTGGTCTTTTTGCCTACTCTTGAATATAACTTACGGACAAAATTAGAAAGTTGATATGTTATTACTTTTAGTTGTAAATTCATTGAAAATATTCACTTCTGCAGATTGGCTATCTGACCTCCCAAATTTCTTGGGTCCAAACACCATTCTTGCTGAATAATAGAGGGATGGCCAGTCAGCTGTCGCAGCCTAGGATATATCTTTTTCTCAAAATAAAATAGAAGGCATGCAATTTATATTTCATGAGCGTGATGCATGATGTATCAAAATGTTTTGACACTTGATCAGTTAAACCATAATGATTTTACCAAGTTACTTTCCTAGGGAAGTTCCCAGATAAGAGTAAGTGTCATGTCTAGCTCTTTCCTTGTCTGACATAAGGTGTAATCAATCAGTTGGCAAGATAATTACTCATTAAGGACATATTTTCATATACATATACACTCAACTAAAAGATACAAACATGTCCAGATTTCAGATATTAGGAAAATTACCATGTTTAATTATCTAAATGTAACTTCATGGCTAAATGTTTCCGAGGCTGGCTAATATGTAGGTATGGTCAATTTTTTCTGCTTCGAATCCTTGGAAAATTACAATGTTCATAACTCCATTGTTCAATGTTTCTCGTACTATTGTTTGATCCTACGGTTTTTTGTTTACTATGAGGAACTCTTACATGCAACTGCTTGCTAACAAATAGAGGAGATACACGAGCATCTTCTTTTACGTTCACAATTTATTTTGACGCCTTTATTTGTTGAGTATGAAAAATATGCTTTGTTTGTCATCTACAAGTAGAACCCTTGAAAACCATTAGCAAACCAGGCCTGTCTTCTGCTCCTTCCACTCATACAGCATGCGCATCTGCTTTAACTCTAACTGTGCCTTCTTATACTCAAGGGAGCGCTGGATATTGTATTCCTACACCATGCGCCGAAGGTGAAATCTTATAATTCCTTCATTTGAAGGCCATCTCATTCAATGAGCTGAAAAGTGCCACGAGAAACTTTCACCCTGATAGTATTAATTGGGGAAGGAGGATTTGGCTGTCTTTAAAGGTTGGATTGATGAGCAAACTTTTACCGCTTCAAAGCCTGAGATGGGCATGGTGGTTGCTATCAAGAAACTTAAGCCAGAGTGTTTCCAAGGCCACAATGAATGGCTGGTAGGCTCTTCAATCTATATTCATCCTTTCGTTATCATTTAATTTTAGCCCATTTATTAACTGGATATCCCTTTACATATTTAGATGATGACAGACAGAAGTTCGTTATCTTGGTCAGCGTCATCATCCCAATTTAGTGAAGCTGATAGGATTCTGCTCTACTGGCGATAACTGGCTTCTTGTCTATGAATTTATGCCAAGAGGGAGTCTGGAGAATCATCTCTTTAGAAGTAAGTGATATACAATTGCTGGCATTGTTGAGGTGCTGGTCTTGTGAATCTTTTTAGTTTGTTCTTAATTTGACGATTAAAGCCTAACAGTTGATTAGAATCTCAGTTTTATATTTTTGTTATATTTGATTTTATCCTGTTTCTACATGGTGCAAGCAGGTTTTCTATATATTGCCTTGTAAAAATGTTTTGGAATTATGGAGAGAGAATTGTTTAAGAGAAAGATTGTTATAGAGAGCATATGATTTGTTACTCGACATAGCCTTTATCTTAATTTGGATAACAGTAATCAATTACATGATGCCATAACATTCAACACTTTGTAGCTGATAATTTTCAGATAGGAAGAGTGAATATCAAGTACCGTTGAAATGGAGCATCTGTCCATGCTTCCACATCTTTGTTGTCTGTCTACATGATATATTTGTATATACCTGCTACTTTCATGAGGTCCCCATCCTCTTTCTTGGGCCACAATGATGAAACTAGCCATTGGGGCTGAGAAGGGACTTGCATTTCTGCATGATGCCGAAAGCCAAGTTATCTATCGAGATGTAAGTCGTCCAACATTCTTCTTGATTCGGTATGCCCAACAATGTAAATGTAAAAACTCTTATACTGAATCTGCCTACAAGAAATTTTCATATCTTATTTTGTAACTACAAATGCAGGATTTTAGCGCAAAGCTGTCAGACTTTGGCTTGGCAAGGAGTGGCCCAACTGGGGATATGACACACGTCTCTACACGGATTATTGGTACTCAGGGATATGCTGCGCCAGAATATATTGCAACAGGTCCTTAAAATGCTTCCTTTGCTCACTTGACTTTGTATATATATATATATATATATATATATATATATATATATATATATATATATATATATATATTATTGCTTAACGAAGATCATAGTTACTAAAGGAGTTCTTTTCTCTTAAAGATATGTTTCCATATTATATCTTCATGAACACTGATCCAATCAATGAATCCTTTCAACTTAACTGAGCCTATATACATCTTTACTGCTTTTTGAAGGATGCCAACTGTGTTATTTTCAGATGCTCGTCATCATCGTCATCGTTCAAGCCTTTTCCTATCAAACGAGGGTCAGCTATGGAGCAAGGCTCCACGAAAGATTTGACTAAGTTTTATGGCTATTGATATGATGTCAACCCTCTTTAATTAGTGCCAATTTTCTGGCTGAAAACTATAGACAAGAGAGGGGATTGTCATAGTCCAAAATGGCCGGATGACATCCTCCATATCTCCTAGGCTTGGGAAAGTATCTAGTTGGGGAATGATGACATGTTTGCTGTGGGAAATCACATTCAACTCTTAGGCACACTTAAAATCAGATGTAAAATAGAATGTAGTCCCCACTTCTCATGCTAGTGGAGAGGTAATTTAAATTTCAAAAACCATGGATTTCGACTTCATCAATCATTCAGATCCTTGATACCCTATATTTCGGAGTGTGAAGGTCTCTTTCTTGCTCAAAGTTTCATATCGCTGCATCTCCATCTCATGGTATTAGCATATAGCGTTACATGCTTTATGTAATATATTAAAAAAAAAAAAACAAGCTCTTCATCCATGTCTTCCTCATGGTTAAGCCTTTATGATCCTGTGTAGCACTAGGCTTCCCTTTTTTTCCTTTCAAAATTATTAGTGTGCACAGGAGGTCAGTATTCTACTTAATTATTATTTGCCAGATAAATAAGAAGAAAAATGTGATTATGATAATTACAAAACAAACAAACAAATAAGAAATAGCTTTAATGAATTATATAATCTGCTGACATATCCGATATAGTATACATTACACAATTAAGGTTCGATACACAAAGACTCGTTCCCACCACCACCTCAACCCAACCATGTACATTGGTTTTATAAGAATCACTTTGTTTATCACCTGTAAGGATTTAGTTACCATTAACACTTGGTTGGCTAGTTTGTACAGGTCATTTATCTGCAAAGGCTGATGTCTACAGCTTTGGTGTTGTGTTATTGGAGCTCTTAACCGGACACCGAGCTTATGAAAAGTCAAAATCAGGTACTGAACAAAATCTTGTGGATTGGGCAAGGCCATATCTGGGTGACAAGTGAAAGCTATTCCGTATAATGGACTCCAAGCTGGAAGGGCAGTTCCCAAAGAAGGTGGCCTAAGTCATGGCAAGCCTTGTATCTGTATGCATTGGCAATGAGCCCAAGCTCAGGCCCCATATGTCTGCGGCATTAGCAGTGCTAGAGAAGCTTCAGGACCCAAAGAATGTAGAAAAATTTATCCAAACTGAATGTTCAAAATCTTTTGAGGTCTCGGAAGAAATCACTGGTGAGGCATAATGCTTCACCGCTTTGGCCGTCTTCAGGTGCATCACCCCCTTTGGCGAACTCCTGGTGGATTCCCCTATCGGCAGAATCCTGGTGGATTGTCCCTTTGGCAAACTCCTTCTGGATCACCCTCTCAGCACACTCACAGAGGATCACCCCATCAGCCACCTCCCAGAGGATAGCCCCATCGCCCAAAGAAATATTGGCATATCAGAAATATCGGCAATATCAGACCAATATTATAAGGTATATTGTGCCTTCTCTTGTCTGCTACCATCAGAAAAATAAAAATAGAAGGGAAGGTTGAAAAATAGAATATACACGTACACAAACACATGCATGCACGTCTTCAACAACTAGTAATATAGTAAGTAAATGGAACAAATAGAATGAATAAAGGGAAATTCTGTTATATTTGCAATTAACTGTTTTCTGAAAGTCAAGGACCTTCATGTTATCTTGATAAATTTGCGTATCGGGCAAGTTGGGCTCTCTTCCTTCAAAATTCCAATGCCATATCTACTGGGTTTATAATTTACAACTTTATATAGCTTGAATTTTATTCTTTTGATATCTTGTTAATATTCCTTTCCTTCCATTGGAAAATAATTTCATCTACTTGAATGAGTAGAATGAGAAAATGGACCTAATGTAGAACACTCATCAAGGAGAAACTATTCATGTACCCCGGAGGCTGGAGGTATCATGAAATTGTGTTCTAGAGCCACCTCTTCACCTTGTTGATTACTACCTAGTGTTTTTTGTGTCACTCTTTTCTGTATTATACTGTTAATCGAGAACTTTATTTTTAGAGTCTGCAGAATGCTACATTTACCGACATCAGGTATTCAAAATAATGTAGTGTAGTAACATCAAGAGAGTATACAAAGCTGTCATAAAAACATGCATCAGTAATTTTAGACGTATTCATTTATATGCATCAGAGATGTATAATATCAAGCATTTTGATGTTCTAAGAAACTAGATGCCCCATTTAGAGAACCTGGCATTTAGAACTATCTATGCTAATATATGGTATACAAGTATGCACTTTTGTATGTAATAACTAATAATATATGATGGGTATTGATATCGATTATTGACACTATTTTTTTTTTCTTTGTATAACAGTACACCATGCATAGGCCATGCAAAACTTAGGACTATATCAAGATACGATACTTTGTATAATATGTTTCTGCTCTGTGCATTGTTTATTATTCAGCTCAAGTACATATTATCAAGTAAATATGTGATGCCTAGACTTGTTCCTCTGATGCAGATTTTGCTGGTGAACGTCACAGCTTGTTGATCACGTATTGGTTCCTACCTTTCTTGGCGAGTCTCCTACCTCAAAAAATGTTAGAGAACTTGTTATCTGACGATCTGCTTTGAAGCAGAGTCTTCTGCTACTGATACTATGATTAGCTTCCCGCGGTAAGATGGGACTGTGTCATCTCCCAGACTCAGATTGCTTGCAACATGACAAGCACATTGTGACTGCTTGTTGTATAATCCACCAGCATTGTGGCTCTTACAAATTATTCTTACCACATAATCTATGGCAACCTCCATTTGTGATTCTGCACCAAATCTTGTAGAACTTGAACTTCTTACTCAGCAAACTCTCAAGTATTTGAATCACAGGTGATTGATTTTGGGAATAGCATTTAGATGTATGTATTTGTATATGTACATATATTTTGTATTCGGTTGTTTCGAAACTCCTTATCCTTGTATAAAATTTCTTGGATACTGTTGTTAATGGGATAGAGAATTTAACTTTTCCATTTTTCTCGTTGTACACCCTAACTTGTGATTCATATCAAAGTAGGTTCCTGTTAAGTATAATGTAATAACGTCAATCCTACTGAGTATTCAGTTTTCATATGTTGTTAAATTTAATATTTTAATTAGAAACTTCTATAATGAGTGGATACTTTGTCTGGAACTAATTAATGAAATGATCACATACTAAGCGTGGGCATCCCTTGAATCCAAAACTTAGAATACAGCCAAAGGTATTAGTTGGGAAAACACACCAATGACATAGCCGGAGAGAAACTAGAGAAACACATGAACAACAAAACCACAGATTATCGTGGCTGCAGATTGGACTTAACAACAACACAGAGTTGTGACAGTTAATCGATCTTTGGTACCTCCCTTGATACGTGGCGCATTCATTACCCTAGTTATCAAATTTAACGAATTATACAAGTTTCATGCACTTGTATAATAATGTTAACCATAAGATACAAGCTGACTGGTTGAAATAGAGGAAGGCAACGAGAGTTTTATGCGACCGTAACATTCCGTTAAGACTGAAGGGAATATTTTATAGGATTACTACTAACCTAGTTTTGTCATATGACACGGAATGTTGGTTATAAAGAAATGTCATTTATATAAGATAAGTGTAGCACATATGTGCATGTTCTGCTGGATATGCGGTAACACTAGGAGAGATAAAGTGAGAAATGAAGATATTCGTGTTAAACTAGGTGTAACTCCTATCGATGAGAAAATGCGAGAAAATCATTTACGATGATTTAGTAATGTGCAAGTATGCCTACAAATGCACCAGTTCGACGAGAGGAGTTTATCAATGTAGGACAATTTAAAAGAACGAAGGAAAAACCGAATAAAATATGGATGGAGATGATATGAAAAAAATATGGATTCTAGAGCTTTAAATGAGAAGATATTACTTGATAGAAATAAATGGAGAAGGACTATCAAAGTGATCGTTACAGCGTGATTCTTTTTTTTGTTCATGTAGCCTACCCCAAATATTAGGGATGAAAAGCTTAGTTGTTGTTTGTTTGTATACAAGTTTCATGCGATAGTGAGTTAGGCAACATAGTTTATGAATCAAATTATATTATGCTATATGTATTGATATCAGAGCTCACAAGTTGGAAGATTTATTATGTTCTACAATTTTTAGGAGTTTAAGGTTGTTTTCTGCAAAATGTCCACTAATTAGAAATGGGGAGTTTCTAGAGGAGCACATTTTTTTTTTTACATCCAAAATTCTCCCACTATCTTTTTCTATTTCCTCTCTAGGGACCCACATTACTCCCTATTTCTTTTTCTGTTCCCCATGTCCTAACTGTGCCCTAGCCCCCATTTCTCCCACTGGTTCCGTTGCGTCGTCTCTCCCTGCATTGCTTCTGCTCCAGCAGCTCGCACGGTGAACTAGAGGGAGAGATGAGGTTAAAAAAGATGGGCAGTTGTCCCAAAAAATCAAAGAAAGGGTAACCTTGTAATAAATACAAACTTGATAAGTTGGCCCGCTAGAAAAATGGTGTGCTCCTTAAGAAACTCTTTTCCACTCGAGATTTGAGAGAGAGAGAGAGAGTTTTTTTTTCTCGCTCTAGTCTTCTTCTTCCTCAAAATCTCCATGAAATTTTCTCGATCGTCGAGCTTTTAGCAACGTCGCAGGTAAGAATTCACATCCAAATCTCTCAATTCGCGAATTATTGATTTAATTCCGTCGCCTCCTTTGTTTCCTGCGCGATCTCTTTGATCCGATCTGGAAAAGTTTTGATTTTTATTGGTTTCTCATGCTCTAAAGTTCAGAATTGAATTTGGGGCGTGATTTTTTTCCATTTTTTTTGCAAATTTTCAGGTGTTTTTAATGATAACTGAATCTTGATTAGGTCTATCTCTCTCTCTTGTTGATTGGTTAAAGATGGTGTTAGTTCTAGCATTAGGTGATCTCCATATCCCTCACAGGGCAGCTGATCTGCCGGCCAAGTTTAAGTCGATGCTCGTCCCCGGAAAGATTCAGCACATAATATGTACTGGAAATCTATGCATTAAGGTACTTTGGACTCCTTGATGCAATTATTATTTGGTATGCTAACTTTGTGATTGTTTGATTACTGTTTTGTTGTAATTTTCTCACATAGGTTATGCAGTATGTTTATTCGCAGTGTTTCGATCATTTTGGGGCAGTGCAATTGTTATGCCAGATCCTTCCCTTGCACTCGATCAACTTCCTCCTTTCATGATTTTTCTAATATCTGAAACTAGTTTTTCTGGCATCTCGAAATAGTTTGTAATCAAGAATTTATAGTTATAGCGTATGTATAATTTAAACACTCAGTTCTATTTCCTCAGGTGCCTATACCCTACTCCATAAGAGCAACCTTCACTTTAAGTGATTGTTAGGAGTTAGGACTGTTAGATGCTGGACCAACTTATTATTTTCCGCATTTTCTAATGTAATCTTTAACTGAATTTTCTTATCGGATATGTGACCACTCTAGAGAGAGAGAATAAGAAATGAGTGCATCTCTAACAAATTAGAGGATGCTCTTATTAAGGATGAAATAGGAGAAAATTGATTAAGCTGGTCTGGATATGTATAACAGATTCCAGTAAGTGCACCAATTAAGAGGGATGATAGGATAGTTAACAGAATGATGAGGACCGGAGGTAGGCCTAAGAAAAATTTGGATGGAGGCAATTGAAAGGGATTGGAAGTGCTTAACTTAATAGGTGATTGCCCTTAATGAAAATCAATATCAACAGCCTTTATCTCAAAATTTTGGGATCGGCTACATGAATTCTCTTCTTCCTATCAGCTTATTTAAGAGTTATCTCCGTAGTTAAGGTTACCACTTTCATATTCTTTTTAGTTGCTTTCATCCATATTTACTTAGGCTTTAGTCCTCATAATTCCATAGATTACTATTCGATCACATTTTTTCTGATGGGTGCCCTTAAAGGTCTACATTTCACATGTCATATTAATCATTTTTTTTTCATTTTTCCTCGATGCTTCTAACTTCATTCTGATACAATCATTTCTTATTCTATTTCTTAGTATATTAGCGGTCATTCATCTTAGTATTCTCATTCTTGTCGCTCTCATTTTTTGAATATATTATTTCTAAATTGCCCAACGTTCGGAGTTGTGAGGCATGGCTTATCTAATAGCCATTCGTAGAATTTTTCCTTTAACTTTAATGGTATTTTATGGTCACATAAAATTTCGACAGTACTTCTCTATTTTAACCATCAGTCTTTAATCATATGCTTTACATCTTCCTTAATTTCAACATTTTTATGGATGATTGATTTTAAATATTGTAACTAACTTATACAAGGTATATCTTAACCATCAATTTGGACTACACTCTTATTCCTTCTCACAGTACAGCTAAAATTACACTGCATATATTTTATCTTTGTTCTACTCATTCTAAATCCTTTAGATTTCAAAACTTATCTTCACTTCTCTTCTTTAGATATTTTTTTCTTTTTTAGTCTTGTCAACTTGTACAATGTCATCAGCAAACAACATGCGTTATGGTACTCTTCCTGTATGTGCATAGTAAATTCATCCAAAGAGATAAGAGCATATAGTTGATCCTTGGTGCAGGCCTGTGGTGATGTAAAAAGTGGGAGTTTCTAAAGGAGCATACCATTTTTCCTAATGAGCCCACCTATCAGTGTATTTTTAGTCCGGGCTTTTCGTTATTAAGTGAGCTCACTAGGAAAAATGGTGTGCTCCTTTGGAAACTCCCTAAAAAGCTTGTCTTGTCTCCCATCATTTACATTTGAGTTACTACTCCATCGTACATATCTTTATTCACATCAATATATATTTACTAGTCATGCTTCTTTTTTTTCCTAACCGACCATATTAACTCCCTAGGCACCCTATTATAAGATTTTTCTAGATCAATAAAAACCATATGCAAGTTCTTTCTTTTCCCTTTATTTTTTTATTAATCTTCTTAATAAATAAATAGCTTCCATGGCCGACCACTTCGGAAAAAAAACCAAATTGATTTTCTGATGAAAATGTGTATTTTTTTTTTAATCTTGGCTCAAAACCCTTTATTTTTATATATAAGTACTAAAATACTAATCCTCCTTTCATCGGGTATGTTTCTAGTACCCATAATTTCGTTGAACTTAGCTAACCATGTCTCATCTATGTCTCCTAAACAGGATAAACTCTTTCAAACTTCAATAGGGTATTATCAGGTCCCATAACTCTCAAATTTTCATCTTCTTTAAAGTGTCTTTGACTTGTGTACCCTAATTTTTCAATAATATTATAGTTCTTACCATGAATTGGTCAGTTAGACTCAAAAGTCAAAATTATGCTCTCTTATATGGTTCTCATAGAACAACATGAAAATAACTCCTCCATCTCTCATTAATTTCATCATCCTATAAGAATATTCTTTGTTTTTCACTCTTAAGACACTTAATAGTTCCAAGATTTCTATTATTTCTCTCTCCTCTTAGTAAGCTTTTGTATATTATTCTCTCTCCTTAGTCTAATCTCCTATATGGATTCTCATAAGCTTTAGGCGCACAAACTAATTTTTCAGCCTCCTAGTTTGCTAACTTATATTTCTCTAAATTCTCCATTTTTGCCAAACCCTGTAAGAGGTTTTAGAAAAATGAATTGAAGTATTCCTGTAGCTGACCTGGGAAAAAGGTTTCATAGTTGTTACTATATTAGTACAAAGCTTAAAGAAATGATCTACGAAAATACTTGTATTTGACAAGAAAATCATCCATTTACCATTACACATAGCAGCCATGAGACTTTATTTTCTGATGTAAATCGACACTTATAGGATCTCCATATCCTTAATAGTTAGAGTTAATCTCCATATCCTTAGTAGTTAGAGGTGACGAAGAAATCCTTGCTCATAGTTCCTCCTCATAAACTATGTCAGGGGAACCCTGTGCAAGGCACTATTATCAAATTCTAATCTCGCATATCTCTAGATTGATTGTATATAATGCTATGGCACATGGACTTTGGGGGAGAAGGGAACTTAGCAAGACATGCAAGGTTTACAGGCATCATATCTAACCTCTTGGTCATAGCCATCCATTCGGAAATAAGTTCTTAACATCAAAAGCTTTTGAAATATCATTGTGACGTTATCTTCTCCTACAGATACATACAACATTTTACCTCGAAACCTTTCTAGATATCTTAGCCTACTATTTCTCCTCTAGGTCTCCTATACTAGTTCTCATGCATCTGTTTTCATGGGCTCATTATGAACCTCCAATTCTTTGAAGCTATATGTAACATGTACATTAACAAGACAGGATACAACACCAGAAATGCTTTATGGATTTGAGTAAGTCGCAATTAAGAAGCATGTAAAAACATGAGTACTGTGGAAAAGAGGGATAGCTGACTGAAAATATAATGTAATAACCCTTCATCTTTTATAGCTAAAAATAATTAAAAAAAATAAACAAATAACAAACATAACATTTCATTTTTTCTTTAACTCTTACACTTTTCATTTTCTTTAACCTCCTAAACTTTTCATTTTTTTCCAACTCCAAACTCTTCATCTTTTTCATTATTTAAACCATGAAACTCCATATTTAATTCTCAAAATTAAATTTTTTAATTAACTAAAACTTTTCATCTTTTGTAACTCTCAACCCTTTCACCTCTTAAACCTCCCAAACCTTTCACTTTCTAAACTCCCATCTTTAACTCTAAAATTAAAATCTCTAAATTAAATTAAAACCTTTTATATTCTCTATTCATTACTCATTCATTTTTCTAACTTCCATCATTTCATCTTCTTCATGAATTATCTACATTAAACCTCCAATTTAATTCTCTTAACTCTCTAAATTCTATAACTCCTCAAACCCTTTAGATTTTATAACTCCCTAAACCCTTCACACTCTGTAACTCCTAAATCCAATCATATATAAACCCCTAAATCAAAACGCATTCCACTCATTCTAAAAATCATTCTCTAACATTCTCATCTCGTCGGAGCCACCTTCAAAACCACTGCAGGAGTCGCCGCCAGAGCTGCCACCACTTCACCGGAGAAGAGCATCTCTTTCCATTGCTTTCCACATTTTAGGTTCTCACTTTTTGATAAGAGGTTAGATATTATCTTTCTTTTTCTTCTTGAATTAAATTATTTTGAATAAATCATAGGTTAGCTCCTCTACTACTCAATAATTTTAATAACCTAAAAAGAATATCCATTATCTTATAAACCTAATAAAATGGAGCCAAACCTATTTCCTAATTTCAGACCCTCTTAATACTAAAATCAATTTTGAGTATGTTATAAATATTAGAAAAATCCATAAAATCATCTAAATTCATATTAATATGTTTTTAATATTCTTAGAATATTTTTAATGTGTAGATTACTCCATTGAGCGACATCGGGAAACAAAATCCAGGTGAGTTCATTTTTGGACTCACTAATTATGCTATTTTATATACCTGTTGTTTCAATCATGTTATTTATTTTGTGTAAATTGATTTGTTATTTTGTAGGAATTTATCAATTACTTATTATGTTTCTTGTCATCAAAAATCTATTATCAATTGTCATTAAATTTAAATTACATAGTATAGTTAGATTTTATAATAATTATATATACAAATTTGATAAATCACATAAAAACTATAATTATGGAAATATACTGTTTGCGATATCATTTTGTATCGGTATCTATTAAAATTACCTTGTATGCGAGTTCTCTAATTAAGGAACGTGAAACGCACGGAAAACCTCCCAGCATCCAGACGGACTCTATAAATCATGTTGTTAACAAATTAAGAAAAATCCAATTGAAATATTGTACTTGATATAATTATACTATACCTAAATAATACTGGATTGGGGGAGAAACTGAATGATGGAAATATACTCTGTTTCGGCTGTAAACTTGTTAAGTTGTACAACTGAATATTTCGTACACCATGGGTGCGTGATGATTTGCTGGATCATACCTGACTATAATTCCTGTTTGCCTGACGGCAGGTTCGACTCAGCACCGAACAATCTTGTGGCCATTTCCTGGGTCTGTACAGGAAACAATCGAAACAGTGGTATCTCATCAGTTAGTTTTTTCTAATTACATGATATCCTAGACAAAAATACCTCTGTTATAAAGTTGACTTCACTAAAATCACATTAAGGTAACCTAAATTAATTGGCATTATTATTACAGACATCTCATTTTATATTTTCTAAAACTTGTGTTATTATTATGTTTGGATATAACCGTTATATTTCACATTCTTTCTGCGTATTTTATTTTGGTCGCACTCTGACGACTTGAGTGTGCATGTCCAGATTTATAGATGGACACGCCAAAACTAACGCAGAATCTGGTGTATTTTAAAGATCAGATTGAAGCTCAATAATGGATTAGAGATTCCCTGCTTTTTTTTGTTTAATTTTATTAAATTTTGTTTCAATTGTATCTAAATTTTGTTCCAATAAATGAAAGGTCAAACTTTTGTTGAATTTTTCTATCGTAATTACTGAGTATTATTGTGGCAAATTTATTGAGGTTTTAGCATATTCAAATTGAATATGTTGCCGGTACCTGTTACATGTGCTTGTATACTGTATATCGGGAGCAGGGCGTGACATACAATAAGAGTTAGAATAACAAATGTGTGCAGCTCTAACAGATTAGAAGTTGCTCCTATTGAGATAAAACGAGGGAAAATTGATTATGATAGTTTGAGCATGATGCAATGAAGTTGAGTAAATGTCGTAGTTAATGAGGTGATAGAATTGTAGTTGGACAATGTGGACTAAGGTGGCACCCCGGATAACTTGGATTGAAGCAATTACAAGGGACTTGAAAGTACTGTATTTAGTGGGGCAATGGCTCTTGATAGAACTAAACAGAAGAAACCAGTTAAAGATGTTGACCTTTAAATTTTGGGTTGAAGGCTTTGTTATTGGTGATATTTTTTTTTTACTATGAATTGAATTGTAAAATGCACTAAAGCATGAAATTGGTATTGATAGGAAGGCGTGGCAAAAGAGATGGCTTCCCTTTAGAGAAGCCCAAACTAAGTACTCCTCTTTGAAAGGTTTTGTCTGGTGAATTAGGAGTATATGTGTGATTATCACACTCCATGCTACAAGTTGTACTACTCAGCCTTTCCCCTTATTAGAAGCCGAAGTGTAGGCCGAGATACTCTCTACCCAACCAAGAATGCACAAAAGGAGGATAGATTTATAGGTATAGGGGGCTTTTTCTCAAGTCAAGCATCTTTCTTTCCTTTTTTCCAATTCCATGTGGAGTCGAGGGATTGCTTGGGTTCGGCTCGATTGAAATTTGTTCTTATCCGTTCAATAATTAAATGAACCAACCCTATATAAAAACTACATTTGATAAAAAACATAATGAACATCAACATAGCCCACTCAAGCTGATCTCGTTAGGGATTGCCGCTGGTCAACTTGAACTCAACTCAGTTAAGGATTATTTAGGCTCAATTAGAGCTCGTACTCAATATCAAATCATTAGAAAATATTTTGTTTAGTAATCCTAATGTTGGGTACAGCTGTAAAAGAGCTTGAAAAACTGGAAATTGCTTTAGTAAAAGCTCGAGAAAAGAGGTTATAAAAATCAAGAAAATGCTAAAAAAAAAACAATTCCTCTATTCATCATGACTCTTGTTTTTAAGGGATTGCATAAGATTGAGTAAAGCTCGGCTGGTCTAGGGCTTGTTAAAAGTTCGCAAGAGTTCATTCACTAGATAAACAATTAAAAAAAAAAATTAGACTTGTTTAACTAAATAAACAAACACAAACAACTTATAGCTTGGCAAGTTCAGCTCGTTCGCAGCCCTACTCATGAGACAAACTACTATTTGGATATGACACTTCATGAATGCTCGCATGATTCTAAAACATATTTGTCATAACGATAACAAAGACTCCAGAATCTTGTAATATTCTAGTGTGTTATCTAATCTTAGATTTGTGTGTGCATGTGCACATGCGTGTGTGTGTCCATGTGTGTGTTGGGAGGTCGGGGGAGAGGGTTGGTATGTCAGATTGGAGGGTGCATATAAACTACCTTTTCTCTAGCTTTTAGATTTTCTTTCAAGCTTCAATGCTCGTCCTTCTTATCATTGTAGATCTAAAGCTACTTAAAATAGCTGATGTGCGACCAACTTGATCTTCATATGCACTGCATGCCATTTCTTCTTCCAAGAATCCTCCACCCCCTTAATGCATAATAGCATGTTTTAAATTCCAAACATCAACGGTGGTACTTTTTGTAGTTTCCATATCATAGAAGTTTCTATTAGGACTTTCCATATCAAGTCATCTCATGTATAATAAAATTTCAGATATCAATATTGAGGATTCTGAGGTTCTGTGATCATCATGCTTTTACTACATGGAGTTATCCGTTCTTAATGATTGGAGTATGGTGAAGATATTCTATGCAAATGGTGCTGGTTCAAATCCTGTTTTTTGCCATTTATTTCTGAAATAAACTTGGCCTGAAGCTTTTATGACTCAGCTGGAGCCTGACCTGATATGCAATGTCAACTACTAAATTAATCTGTAAAATGGGTTGTCCAGATCAGGTTTAAAGTATGACCTTTATTAAAAGAAAATAAAGTTTAAATAAGTCCTTATTTGATTTTTTTTCCCCTTCTCTAATCTTTATTATAGTCCAATTACTTCATCTCCTGTAATCTTGTCGGCTTTAACTGGTTGCTGCTACAGTATTCTTCAGTAGTTTGTATTTTTAGATTTTACCTCATTTTAAAATTATTAATAAATCCAGGCGAATTTTTGAAATTCTTCTGAGGTGAATTTTGCCACTTAGCTACATCATCATAAACTATTAAACTTGTCCCATGGTTTCATCCTCTGTGTAGATAGTCAGTACACTGTAATTCTTGGCGTATTTAGTTGTATTACGAACACTGAACATGTAGTGGCTGTGTCAGCCTGTTCTTCACTCTAGTTGAGGATGGTCCTTTTCCAATATCAAGTATGTGGATGGCAATTGTTAAGTTGCATTATAAATTTAAAGTTTAACCACTTTATAGTCTCCTGTCATCACTTGAAAGTAGTTTTTCCTGTTGAAGCTAATGGTGAGACGCTAGTAACTCAAGATTATTTCCTTTAATGTATTTTAGGAGATTCATGATTACTTGAAAAGCCTTTGTCCTGACTTGCATATAACTCGGGGTGAATACGATGAGGATGCTCGTTATCCAGAGACCAAGACTCTTACAATTGGTCAATTCAAGCTCGGGCTATGCCATGGTCACCAGGTTCGTTTCCCTGCAATCTGTACATGTCCTAACAGGTGCAGTAACATTTCTCATATATTATTATTTATTTGTGGACCTGCAATTTTAGTGAATGTTATTATCCTATAAGGCCTCTCTTTTCAATCTCATGCTTCTTATCCAACAAATTCTCCAAGAACTTTTCTACTTTAAATAAATAAAATCCTACTTTTAAAAATGAGTGAAAGTAAATCATATATCCTCTAATCATGCTGAGTTTACTTTATTAATTGAATCCTTTACTTAAATTTGCATGATATAAATTTAAACCAAGGTTTAGAATGTTGGAATCAATATCATAATTGGTATATGGTACAGGAATTCAACAAATATTGCACATATTCTATCAACAATATTAAAAATATTGATAATATTAATAATATCAATACCTATATAATAAGGTCTATATAAAGGATTTAAATACTGGTGATATACATCGCGAATATTTCAGATTTTGAGGTGTCTAATACGATATTGACTCTTTAACATTGGTGCCAATATTACTGATATTTTGTCGATGTGCTGTCAATATTTCTGATATTGCTGCTATAATACATATGGTATTTTGTGATTTTGGTTACCATAAACTGTCGGGCGATATATTTCGTGAATATTATATCGGAATTTGAGGTATCCAATACGATATTGACTCTTTTAACGTTGGTGCCAATATTGCTAACATTACCAATATTTTGTCGATGTACTGTCAATATATTTGATATTGCCACTATGATACATATGGTATTTTGTGATTTTGGTTACCATAAACCGTCGGCGATATAATACCCTGGTCTATGTCATATCAAATGCCACAAAATCGAATTTATTCCCAACGCTTATCAGTATAAAAGGATATTTAAACATGCCTTGATTTACACAATTTCAGGTATACTTCTAACATCAGTGATAAATATACTTTCTTAGGTTGTTCCGTGGGGTGACTTGGATTCGCTAGCCATGCTTCAGCGGCAACTGGACGTGGACATTCTGGTGACGGGGCACACTCACCAGTTCAAGGCATACAAGCACGAGGGGGGTGTTGTCATCAACCCCGGCTCAGCAACCGGCGCCTACAGCAGCATTACCTACGACGTGAACCCGAGCTTTGTGCTCATGGACATCGATGGTCTCCGTGTGGTGGTGTACGTCTACGAGCTCATCGATGGAGAAGTGAAGGTTGACAAGATTGACTTCAAGAAGACTGCAACTGCACAGTCTGCCCACTAAAATTCTCATAGAAGAACATTTTGAGTGTTTCAATTTTCAGTAGAACTTCTCTTTTGCTGTTTGATGGTTAGTGAAGTGGCTCTGTAACTAGACAACAGTACCAAACCTTTGGTTGCTTCTGTTAATCAAACTTGGATGTTTCATTCATGTTTTGTGCATTCTGTGTCAATTTGAGGGATGCTCACTTGTCTGTTGAATAGTAAAATTTAAAATGCTACAATAAAAATCAAGAAAAACTATATTTTTGGCCATATTGTTCTCAGATGCTCATCTGTTGAGGGATATTTTTCTCGGATATTGAATTTACTATCCATATTTAGAAAATACGTTACTTCTGAAGGAAAAATAAAGCCGTTTTTTGATAAATGCTGATACAGAGGGAATATTGGTATTTCTACATTGTATATTTTCTTTTCTTTTTTAATACAAGTAGTGAAGTACATGTACAGTGCTGAGATTATTGGCTCAGTCTGCAAGCACAGATACAGATATCCATATTTGTTGTCAAAATATATGAGACTTATTATTAATAATAGATCATGAACATATAAGCCAGTCATAGAAAACAACCCAGATATAGGAACAAAATCAAAATTTCCATTAACAGAAAGAAACTGATAATAATTACTTACATCCAAAGGACCAAACTAACAGAAAAAAAAAACACCTACACAAACAATCCATATCAGCATGCTACCTACTCCTTTCCTTTTTGGTTTCAGAAAGAAAACTTGTGGAGCATCTCATGCCTGTAGACCTGCCCAGGGTTCACGATCTGCGACGGGAAGTTTGGCTGGTTGACAGAGTTGGGGAAGCCCTGCGTCTCCAGCGCCAGCCCGCCATACTGCGGGTACACGTGCCCGCTCTTCCCCCTGACGTCCTTCAAGAAGTTCCCAGTGTAGAACTGCACTCCTGGCTGGTTCGACCACAGCTCCATCGTCCTCCCAGACTCGCACGACTCCACCACCGCAACTTTCCGCAGTCCCTTCACGGTTGGAGGAGAATCAACCACGTAGTTGATGTCATACCCGCCCTTCACATCCTTGATCCTGCTCCCGACCTCCTCAGGCTTCAAGAAGTCGTAGGGAGTGCCGCTGACTGGCATGAGCTCGCCTGTTGGGATGAGCGTGTCGTCCACTGGGGTGACCTTGGAGCCGAAGATCTGGACATTGTGCGAGAGGATTGTGCCACTGCCCTCGCCGTCGAGGTTCCAGTAGCTGTGCTGAGCGAGGTTCACTGGCGTGGCCTTGTTCAGGGCGTTTGCCTCCATGGACACGTGCAACTCGTAGTCTGATGAGATCGTGTACGTGACATACACATCAAGAGCTCCCGGGAAACCTGCAGAGAGCATGAAAATAAGTATTTTATTACACAACCTACATGAACAAATACAGACTGTATACAAAGATTTTGATGGAAGACATTGGATTCATTCATTAAAAAGGAAGAGGCAACATATGATCATCATCGATAAATCTATCAAGAATTACAAAGTACCTTGTTCACCATCGGTACTATGGTAATGCAACTTGATATATGGAGATTCACCGTCAACTTGTTTAATTACAGTCCAGTAGTTTTGGCTGAATCCTCTGTGCCCACCTTCACCCCAAAAAATACAAATGCAATGACCCAAAAAAAAAAAAAAAAAAAATCACTTGTATTTTCAGTTATTTTGCAAATTAAGAACGAACCATGAAGACAATTCTTCCCATCGTTGGGGTATAATTTGTATTTTTTTCCGTTAAGAGAGAACTGAGCTCCTGCTATTCTATTAGCAACTCGCCCAACCAATGCTCCGAAATAAGTAGTATCGTTCTGAAATATCAAAGTTAAGGAATTTTCAACAATAAGTCCAATAAAAGTAGCAAGTTTGAAAAATCTTTTTCCAGAACAACTTGACATATGGAATATAAATTATCTTGCACTGACTAAAATCCAAATTAATATATAAAATAAAATCAATTACATACATCCAGATTAGATAACATACTAGATTAAAAAAATAATAAGAAATTAAATTAAGTGAACCATGGTGAGATCCAAAGACAAAATGGCACAAAATTTCAACAAAGAGTCCAAGAGAACCAACATAAAACACAGAGAAAGGATAAATGATAGTTTTTAAACAAAAGAAAATTGATAAGTACAAGTTAGAATCAAAGCATGGTTGTCTGCAACTTGGACCTGTAGAAAAATAATTTTTTTTAAGCTAACTAAATTCCAAAAATCAATACATGCATACATACAAACAATTAGATAATACACTAGATCAACCAAATTTTTGACAAGCTCAATTAACCTACTGAGAAATCAATAGATTATTGGTTCACAACATGAAATGAGCAATCTAACCTTGATCAGTCCTAGAGATTGAGGAGGATTATTATTATTATTCATATATATTAGTCCAACTTGAAATAAAATATGTTCAATCATGTCTCATAACAGCTCAGCAGGTCAATTTTCAAACTGTTAGATGAATCCAAGGCTAAGTAAGTATAAAAACTATAATTAATATATAATAAATCACAGAAACAGAATTTAGTTATGTCACTGCAATAAACTGAGGAAAAAGATTCAAACTTACACAATATTCACCCAGTTTCTCATAACCAAGAGCAACATCACTCAGCTTCCCTGCAACAACAAAAAAAAGGGAGCAAAAATCATTAGTAATCCTGAAACTCAATAAAGATTCAAACTTTTTGAGATTTCTAACAAAACCCATGAAGCACAATTCCACCTTGTGCATCAGGTAGCACAACAGAGAGAATAGTGGCACCAAAGTTTGAGACTTTGACAGAGAAATCTCCTGTCTTGATTTCATAGGCCATGGGCACCTTCTTCACTGGGAGCTGCTTCCTTGTGCAGGCATGGGAGCTGCTCAGCAATGAGAGGGCAGTGAGAGAGAACAAGAACAAGACTGAAGCTTTGGCCATGGCTGGAGAGATATTGGACTGTAGAAATGAGAGGAGAGTGCTGTGTATTTATAGAATGCAGTCAGAGAGAGAGAGAGAGAGAGAGAGAGAGAGAGAGAGAGGAAAAAAAAAAGAAAAAGATTTTTTGACAAGTTGGGTAGTTGAGAAATTTGTGCATAAAATTGAGGGAAGTGTGTAACTAAATGAGATAAGGTTGGATTTATGGATTTTATATAATCTTTATAGCAAATTTTTGAAGCTTGTTTTGGTTTTTTGTTTTGGTTTTGAATTGACTTTGTCAATGGCATTGTTATTCTATGCATGTTGGGACAAAATCAATGATATCAACCTTATTAGGCAATGTGATGGCATAAATAATTTTAGATTTTGCTCTTTTTAAAATATATCATTGGAATCTTCCTTGTTTTCAAGCTATCTCAAATCTTGTAATAATAAATAGACAGATTGATTTATTTGTTTGAAATTTCCAAATTGGAAATTTCTAGATGGCCCCATATTTTTCTTAGTGAATTTTCCGTATCTATATATAAATATATATATATATATATAGAAAACGAAAAATTTACTAATGGTGAAAGGAGTTCCTTCACTAGCTGAGATGGGCTAATAAAATAATAACACGTGGCACCACTCAAAATATTATAAGAGAGACAACATATTTGATTTAGATTTGTTAATTTAAGTGACGCCACGTGTTATTATTTTATTATTATTTTATTAGACCACTTCAGTGATAGTGAAGAAACTCTTTTCACCACCGTCAGTGAATTCTCTTATATATATGTGTATGTGTCAGTAAACGGAAAATTCACCGACGGTGAAGAGAGTTCCTTCACTGTCGCTTAGGTGGTCCAATAAAATTATTACGTGTGACGCCATTTAAAGGACGGTTAAGAAAATTCTTTTATCTCTTATCTTAAATGACATCATGTAATAATTTTATTGGACCACCTAAATAGCGGTGAAGAAACTCTTTTTACTGTCAGTAAATTTTCCGTTATATATATATATATATATATATATATATATATATGCAATGCCACTCTGGCTTCAAGTTACTATGATGTCGTGGTGATAAAAATTTGGCGTGTGAGGTATCTGACCTAAAGACTGCTCTTTGAGTCACACCCCAACATCTCATGTAAACTAACGTGGACTGCATTGTTCTTTTTTTTTTCTTTTTTCTTTTTTTTTCCCACTCTCCAATGTATTAAACTAGAGAAATTAAATAGATGATAGCTTTTTCTGATAATAAAACAGTAGCATGATCCAATCTACAACCATTCTCATGAGAGAGAGAAAGGAATGTTGGCGGCTAGACTTACCTGCTTTCACAAGTAGATAAGAGTTAGTATTACCGTGAATGATTGATTTACTACCGAAGCTAGTAGATGGTGGGACTCTCGGAGCCTGACGGGTTTGATAGCACTCTGACTCTTCTATGAGAATTCTAAATGAGCATTCACTGGTCTTAGTGAGTCAACTCCTAAATTTGTAAAAAATTATAAGTTTGTCATTTTTTTTTTTGTAATTTTTTTGTCTTGGTCAGAGATTAGTTACCGAACGATATATTAAAACTGTTAGGGACTAATCCCAAACAGTGGTCATCCGCTAAATGTTCTATCCTTAAAAAAAATCTAGCTGTTGGTCCTTCTGATCAAGATCTTTTTTGGGATTTCAAAAAGTCAGGAGCATGCACTTTGACTAGTTGATAGCGGGGTCCTCCCTTGCACATTTGAGATTGTTGTCCCACCTAAACCTGACCTAAACTCTCAACGATCTACTGCTTAATATGGTCGATGAGAAAGCTTGAGTTCGTAAGAGGAAACCCTAGTGAAGTGCTTGAGGGAGCACTGGAGAACAACCAACTAGGGAATGAGGGAGGGAGGTTTTGAATCACCCAATCTCCTCACTCATGTTAGCAACAAAACCGCTCCCTACTCATACATAAATAGTAGAACTAAGTACATGCATGAACTATGTTAATCACTGGAGCCATAACGAAGAAAGTGTCATCTCAACGTATATACTTCGTGCATGATACGAGCCAGTCACTCACAGACAAGCGCATATTGACCCTCTCTAACTCCTCACATCATCAACTTGCAGCTAGCCTTGCACAGCGCATTCCCACAGCATAAAGCATCGTGTGCATGATACGAGCCAGTCACTCAAAGACAAGCGCATATTGACCCTCTCTAACTCCTCACATCATCAACTTGTAGCTAGCCTTGCACAGCGCACTCCCACAGCATATTGACCCTCGCTAACTCCTCACATCATCAACTTGTAGCTAGCCTTGCACAGCGCACTCCCACAGCATATTGACCCTCTCTAACTCCTCACATCATCAACTTGTAGCTAGCCTTGCACAGCGCACTCCCACAGCATATTGACCCTCGCTAACTCCTCACATCATCAACTTGTAGCTAGCCTTGCACAGCGCACTCCCACAGCATATTGACCCTCTCTAACTCCTCACATCATCAACTTGTAGCTAGCCTTGCACAGCGCACTCCCACAGCATAAAGCATCGTAACGCTGTTGCAATCGTATGACAATCAGATCCATCGTCATCCGCCACCTCAAGAATCAAAAGGGGCTTCATGGGTTGGTTTGCATACCTCAAGAATCAAAAGGGGCTTCATGGGTTGGTTTGCATAGGGGAACCTCATCTCTAAAGATAAAAGGAGATGGAGTGGCTGTGACCACTTGGGTTTATTCCTCATCTTATAGTTGCACACCTCAGGAAGTCATCACATAACAGTAGCATGTTCAACTGATCATTGACACCATGATAATTATAGTACCTCACAGTAGGATTGGACAAAGCCACCAATCTTGAATAGGACGAACCAAGAACTGGACTTTGGACCTGCCCATTATCAGCATATGTCTAATTTTGCCAGATTTGAAAGCTATCAGCATAAAACTTCCCAGTACTGCACAACTCCAAGATTATGCTTTGGGTGCAGAAACTCAAGTTTATAGCAATGAAAGTTCAGAGAGAGAAAAAAAACATTGGGTGCAGGATAAAACAACCAGGCAAAATATCATGAGCATGAGCACCAGCATCAGCACAACATGGTTAGCTCCCAACAAGTGTTGTTTCCTACTTCAACCCATCCTGAAACAACCATTCCCAGCCAGTCATATTTACAGACAAACTTACATACCTAACAGATCTCAGTTTCAAACTTGAGGCAAATGCCCATGCTGAACAGCTCCTGAAACAGAAGTTTCGCACCATACGGCACGTTGATCCTGACGATGTTCTCTGCCGACTTGCAGAAACCGCAGTACGGCCCGCGGACGTTCCCGCTGCTGAGTGCCCGCTGGATCACATTGGCAACCCTGCTGCAGGTGCGGCAGATGTGCATCTGGGAGAAGTCGCTGAGGGTGAAGAGACGTTCGTGCAGGTTGGCAGCAGCCCCGTGGGCGAGGAGGCAGTCGCGTTCCATCTCCCCAAACTTGACCCCACCGAACCTTTTGCGGTCGGCCACGGGCTGGCGGGTCAGCGGGTGAACTGGGCCAGTGTTGCGGAATTTGACCTTGTCCTCCGCCATGTGGATCAGACGTTGATAGAACGTGGGGCCTATGAATATCAGGGAACGCATGATCTCTCCTGTACGGCCATTTAGCACTTGCTCGCTTCCCCACCTCTGGAATTTCAAACTGTGAGATCACACAGCATTCGTCAGTGGCTAACAATCGTAAAGAAGTTAACGGTATAAAAAAAAAAGGGAAAAAAAAAAAAATAACTCACTATCATACAAGGCTACAAGCCTATGCCAATGCTATTATTTATAACTTTCATGACAAGTAAACAAGTAGCTTTAAAATTTAAAGAGAGCCTACAACTCCTCTAGTTATGGGCATAATAATGTTCATTCCTCTTGCAAAAGCGTTCCCCAAAGAATTGGAACCGGGACCAGTATGAGTATGATATACATACATGTATAACCGTGCCCCCATACCCTATCGTTTAAAACTTGTCGTGCCCAATATTTTAGAAACGTTCAGACACAACACCCCATGTCCCATGTCGATATGAGTAATAGTAGTTTCAAATGTGTTCATTACTCTCTGGGTTTTCCCCACAGTAGTTTGGAGATTTGTCCAAATTTAGGATCTGGATAATGCCAAAAATTCACTCTAACATGGAAACAAGTATATCAGAAAGGCGGCTGTAAAAGATAACACAACAGGTGATGCATAAAACATGGTCTAGTATCTGGTGTGTGAAATATTAGTAGTATCTGGTGTGTGAAATATTAGTTAGACAAGTCATTAAATATCATGTGTGTAACTGTGTGTGTGTGTGTGTGAGAGAGAGAGAGAGAGAGAGATTTTCTAGGACGTGTGAAATCGCATGCTAATTTGCTAAATTTTTTATACCTGATAATCACTTAAGATAAGCCTTGAGAAATAAGAGAGAACCCATGAATGCAGGGAGAAGCACTAGTTTACAATTTACTCTGGAGCTCATAAAGCATTTTTGACCATGCACCAAAGTGGACTCCAGTGTATAGCAGGCAAAGAAAAATTTATGTCCTCTAGTAGAAGCATGAATTTCAGTAACAAATTAATAGCAGTTAGAATAGACATTGATATCTGAGTTTCGTATGTAAAATTATACCTGTGCAATTGCTCTGTTATGACATCAACAGAGGGAGTGGTAAATGGAGTAGCATATGTTATTTTTCCGCCACAAGCAATTCCCTTTCCAAGAGCGGCCTCAAGCAACTGCCCAGGAGTTTGACGGGTCGGAAAGGCATGTGGATTTATCACAATATCCGGAACTATTCCAGCAGAGGTAAATGGGAAGTTTTCTTGTGACTCCAAGAACCCAACAACACCCTTCTGACCATGCATACTGGAAAACTTGTCTCCAAGACAAGGAGAACGAACCTGGGGTAATTATAATATAAGGTCAACCACACGGAATGATAAATGTAGAAATATACAGATCGTACAGCCAAAGTTTTAAATATCAGATACCGAGATCATTTCAGATGGGAGTTTCTCATATTAGATAGCAGATATCGGATGATATAATCGAGAATACAAGCTTATATTTGGTGACTATATCAAGCATTATATATACATATCAAAATGGAATATTGATTCTTTTGAGGTGGTTTCATGTCCTAATGTCATCTACTTAACAGCATGGCAGGCATAAGACATTTAAGAACATATACACACATACAAGTTTCACATAATAAAATAAAACATGTTAACACATTCAATTTAAAGTTGAAAACATTAATTATGAAAATATTGAGGTCAAGAAACGAGAATGACAGTAGCGGAAGCAAATTAACAGCAATAATAATTGTGGAGACAATACCAATAGCAATGGCAATAATAGCAACAGAGCAAGCACAAGAAGAAAACAAGGAAGGAGAAAAGAACTATTACAAATAGGCTTTAAGTCTTAAATAGGTTTTAAGTCTTGGAAAGTACTTGAAGAAACTCCAACATGTAGATAACCGATATTTTTAGCTCTCCACACTGTGAAAGATTCTCTTCCTCAAGTTCTCAATGCAACAATTTAAGTATTTGGTTGACTTAAGCAAAGGTGAAAAACTTTAGGTTTTTTGTTACATATATACAAAACGATTAGGTATGAAGCACAAACACATTTTTATGTTAAAAGCTCACGTAAAAAAAAATCAGCTAATATATCATGATACTGGGCCAATATAACATGTGATATTACAAACATCAATTGGTACGTGCACAAAACAATACGACCCCTTTTTACTATATCATTGTGACTGACCCCCAAAAAGGATATATGAGGTAATATATTAGCCGTCTCGGAGATACTCAGAACAGCGAGTACAGCCACTTCCAACTAAACTTTTGATGTTGTATTTAGAGATTAGCTTAACAAACATAAAACCCAAGACTCTATGGGTGAGTAAAGTGCACATTATTTCAGAAACAGATTCAGCAGAATGCAAAAGTCAAAAATATTCAATTTGATTTTGCTAAACTGAATACAAAAACAATAAAAACATCATTTATTCTTGGAATACAGCGAGCCAATATTTTAATCCATCTCTAGTAGCATGCTTGTTAAGAATTAAATCACACATGATAACAGTAATTTCTTCTCAAAAGTTATTAACCATATTACTGACTACTGAGTTCTATCATTAGGATGACCTGGTAGTTGGTAGTTATGTTTAACTTACAGTCAATTCAGTTTCATTAGGATGAACTTTTTGATACCACACATTTTTGAGTTTTCCACCACATAATATCGTAATCAAATTTTAATTTTATTATCTTGATGTTTTTCAATTCTTGGCTCATGTCATAATATGTGACAATGTTTTACACTGTTGTCACAGGACTACCACAATCCTCCTCCTCTATCCTACCTTAGGATAGGCAATGAAAAAATAAAAACGTTAAGCCAATCTCTGGCGGAGTTCATTAGCCTACTCTATGTGATACAGAAAGATATGGATGCTTGAGCTTTAAATGAGGGCATATTGTTCGATAGGAATGATTGGAGAAGGATCATCCACGTGATTGACCCGGCGTGATTCTCGTTTGATTCATGTAGCCTACTACAAGTACTGGGGATAAAAAGCTTAGTCATTGTTGATGTTCTTTGACTCTTCTAATTATCTAGATAAATATGGTTAATAAATTCATATTTCTCTTCGACAACCAGGAGTCAGGACTAAAGCCATTGAAGTCCCAATAAGTCTTTGTACAGGAATAAAATACCATACACCAACCCACATCTCAACCTGGGAAACATTAGCTCTATTCATTTTCCCTGGTGTAAATAGAAAAGTAATATTGAGAATCTAGTGCTAATTCAACAATAGGTGAAGTACAATGATCTCCAATACAGCATTGTCAATCATGGTTGAGCATATAATGTGAAACAGTAGAAATGCCAGCTACATTTGGCATATAGTAGCATTGAGGGTAAAAGTGATATAAGAACAGTACCTAGGCCTTGGATCTCTATAAGAATGTCAGGTGACAAGGAAATACATCGACAGGGTCCTGTAATTTCTATCGCTATCATAAAGATAGCCCTTGGAAAGATGAGAAAGATAGGTGGAAGATTATTGTTCCACAAAGAATTGAAAAAAAAAAAAAAAAATGATACAAGCAAATAGATACTATAAATATATTTTCTTATGTTTGATGTGATTCTCTTAGTTGCAAGGCAGCAGGATCTCGAAGCCCACAAAGTTTAATTTGACAGGAACCCTAGACTCTTGAACTTCATATATCAGAAAGATTCTACTGAAAATTAAATAGTACTCTATTTGGGACATTAACAGGTATTAAAAAAAAAGAAAGTGAAGTTTAGGATCCAACCTGTCGTAAAGTGACAACAGCAAAGTTCTTCCCTTCATCATTTGCCGAAAGCACCACCTTCTGTACCATCCCTTTTTCAGTGTGCTTCAGCTTAGTACTGTGATCATCCCCAGACTCTGCAACCTTCCCTATGACAATGTCACCACTCTGAAGACATGCACCGATAAATGGAAAGCCATCATCTTCAAGACTGTCGACACGACCCTTCTTGCTCTGGATCTTTCCAAACTCCACCTTGTCTTTTATCTTTATTCTCTTATTCATTTCTTTGTTATCAACCTCTGCTTTATAGCTCCTAAAATGTTCAGTACGAAACATCCCACGTTCTAATGAAGCCCTGTTCATTACCAAGGAATCCTCTTGGTTGTAGCCTTGGTGAACATTTACCGCCACAATAGCATTCTGACCGTTGAACAACTCCGGCCTAGACATGCCATCCTTCAGGCCAAGAGAATAATCTCTCCTACCAAGGCAGTCAGCTATCACAGTCTTAAATAGAGGCCGTTGTGGATAGTACATTTGGTGCATTAATGTATCCACTCTGATTTCAGGATTGGTGGTCGAAATGCCAATAGCTTGATGGGAGTGCTTCTGTGCCTGGAAGAGTACCCTCCTCGCATAGTTGTGGTTGGCAAATGGGATTATACCACAACTCAAGCCCATAACAAAAGAAGGGTCAAACTCACAATGTGTGTAAGCTGGCTGCCCATTCTCCTGCTGCAGCAGATATCTGATCCCCCAGGCAGTTATGCAATCCTCTTCCTCTTCTACACCAATGAATTCAATGAGTCCCTCGTTTACAAGGGACCAGAATGATGAAACTCCTCCTTTGAGATTTTTAACTTTCTTCAGATTCTCCACGATTAGAAGAGGTCTGAGAAGCCTCCCAGCATCAGTAAATACTCGTACCTCTCTCTGGTGTTTGTCCAATTTAATCTCCACCTAAGTAAAAGACAAGGGTAAAAACAGATATTCAGAATATTATGCAAATCAGTTTGTAGGATACCTAGAAATTGGACAGGGAAAAAAGAAAATGCATGCATGACACAAACTATAAGATAACCATAACCTATCAAGCCTACCCTGACAGTAAACTATAAGATACTCACAAGCATCATCTGAAGTTGATGAAAGCATAAAACTATGCCAATTACGATGCACAAAATTAGTATAGAAGGCACCATGCATGATTAAGCAAAGTCCTGCCACAGACTGCCAACCAGTTATCAACCTAAATAGGTCGCCACTGAATATTGCCTCTGTGGTAAATATGGGGTTGGCTTACAAGCACTCCCAGGTTTGGTTCTAGCCTACATCCTGTTCCGGGAGACAGCAACAATGAAACTAAGATAGTCATATGCAAAGCTCTCAAATGAGGCAATGAGACACAGGCAGAAATCTAGGTAATCTACATGCCAGCAGGGAGATGCTACTTTGAAGGTCACACATTTACTTAAAAGAGGTTGAAATCTTGATACCCAAATGTCATGTAGCTTGATAGTGACGGAAAAATATAATTATATGGGAAAGAACATTATTAGCAGTGCATGCAAAATGACATCTTGTAGCAGGAGTTATCTAGCTAATTAGGTGCAATGAAGATACTTAAGAGAGCACATGCTACTATTTCTATGAGTCCAACTGTGCCCATATGCTAACCCCTTGTTACCAGATGAGACACGTGGATTCAGATAAATCTCCGGAATCAAAAGTTAAGTAATGCATCTATCTCTTTTATGGTTTGGTTCATTATTTTCCTATGAACCTTAAGCGGTCAAGTTTGCAAAATACAAAAATGATGAACTATCATGTTTTTGAGACATTTCATGCATCTATTTTCAAACAATACTAATAATTAGGTCCAGCAGTTACATGAACACACGACTCTAATAAAAATTTAGACCCACTTTTAACTGCAAAGAACAAAAAGAAGCAGCACCTGCGAATCGATTTGCTGGGAGCGACGCATATGTCTTAAGCTTGCAACAAATGATTTTGAGTCTGAACACACTCCAATCCAGTCCCCATTTAGAAAAACTTTATCCACATTACTCAGTAAAGTGACTGAAATCTGATCTAACTTTTCCATGCCACAGGAAACTAATTTATCTAAAATAGGTTCATTCGATCTCGAGCTTACGAGAGCAGTAACTGCTAGATTCTTCACGAGCCCACAATTCTCCCCATCAGGGGTGGAGAGAAAACACAACTTTCCCCAAAAAGAAGGGTTCCTGCCATGCACAATTGTAGACAATAAAGCAATATTAAAGTCTAAAACAAAAGGATAAGAACTAGAGCTTAAAACATATGATATATTGCATCCTTTATGCACATGTTGTTAGCCAAAAACAAAAATAATGGAAAAAAAAAAAAGAGGTTGTTCGACAAAAAAGAAGAAGAAGGAAAGAATATTATATGCTTCTTTCTTTAAAAAAAAAAAACATATTGACAATTAGGTGGTGAGGCATGATGAGGACTATCATAATTTTTAAAATTAGTTAAAAATAATTTATTTTTCTTTACATAACCATGTAAAAGAATTGGTTTGATCTCCATGGAATTCCAAAGGAGTAAAAAGATATGGAAATTAATTATATAAATTGAAAGTGTAAAATGAAAATCCATAAAATTTAAGAGTGCACTAACTTTGCATTTTCCTCTATTCATCTACAAATTCTCTCTTCATAAACAAAAAGAGAAAATAATCATAAGGATTTACGGAGAAGAAGTTCTAATTTTATTAGAAATAGAAATTTAATTGTTGGTGTAATTGGCCAATCCAAACAACTAAGGTTTCATTACTGAATACAAATTTGATGGATTTATTTTCTCATAAGAAATTTTAAAATTTATTATTTTAACCTAGTAAGTTATAAAATTTATTTGTAATTGGCAATGTTCTAAAATACATTTTCATCATGTGAGCAGTCCGAGAGTGCATAACACTTAAACGGATTACACGGAGATTAAATGGATTATGCGGAATTATACAAAATGTTTAATATTTTATTATAAATAAATATAATAATACTTAAACATGCACATGCCGAGTGCTATAAAATATAACTAGGAAAATAAATCTTAATTCATTAGTTTTGATGAGCAACAAACCAATAACAATACCTAAAATAATCTCATACTCAAATTCAAATCAAAATCCACTTAAAACCTCAAATTCTTCCGTCTTAATTACAATTTTTTATCAAAATCTCTCACATAATATGTGATTAATAGTGCAATCTCAGCATGAGGAGAGAGCAGGAGATCGAGAGGCTGAGGATTTATGAGAGAGAGTCTACGAGTGCAAGAGACTGAGGAGAGAGTCAATGAGAAGGAGAGGTTGACGAGAGTGATTTGGCAAGAGCGTGAGGCTGAGGAGAGAGAGTAGCTGAGAAGAAACCAATGGGACAAGATTTTAGGAAAGATGACTCGTTGAAAAAATCTCGGTGATAGTGAAAGAGTCTCGACGAGAGAGAGAGATGCATCAGGGACAGCGAGAAATGAGTCTGATCAATGAATCAGGAAAAAAGAAAGAGAAAAGTTAGTGAGGAGTTGAGAATGTATATATAATAGAGAAAATTGGGAAAAATCATATCTCCCTCAATCCTAAAAAGGTAATGAGAATCGAGTGTCGGAGTATTATGTTTTGAAACCCGAAAACCCATCAATAGATTAAATATATAATGTGGGTTATGTACGCACAGAACCTGTATAATCACATACTTGCCCGTTTACAAGGTTCTATGCATGAGTAGCGATTTTTAGGCTCTGTATGTGGTTTCACTTTGCATTTGCTTATGTGGCTGCACAAAGTGATTTTTTGAACTTTAATTGGACTTTAATATGATATGTTTCCTCTTCAAATGAGAACTCCAGGGGCGATTTGGACTTTAATATGATATATTTCCTCTTCAAATGAAAACTCCAGGGCGATGAGGTTGCAAGATGTGTTGCGCGATGTGCCTTCCCAAAATTCTCTGAACTCCCAATAAAATCATAAGAGATAAGAGAGGCGACAAGTGGCAAAAGACCACCTCCTTAACCTAAGGAGGTGGCCTAAAATCTTAAGATAGAACCATAAAATGGAGAATTTGAATAGTTCATGTCCACAATAGATGATCTATAGAAAATCTCTATGTACTAAAATGACGGCTTACAAAATGACAATGTACTAAATAGTTGCAAAATAAATGGTCTTTTAACAATAGAAAATTGAGATAGGACATGAAGAAGTGTTAAGAGCACACAATTTTTTTATAAACCATCAATTTACGATGCAACGATCATAATGAATGGTTCAGATTGTTAATCTGTAATCTGACCAATAACAATTGTTGATCTGACCCCTATTATGAGATTTTGAGGTGCCCCCATAGATAGCTCTATAAAGAGACACCCTATACACACTTTACCCATATACATATATATGGAGAGTTTATTCATCCTTCCAAACGAATAGAAGATGCAATCACTGAAAAACGTTAATTTTGTGTCCCTTTAATGGAATATCAAATCAAAACTAAAACCATAGAAATTGGATGAGGGTGAACTCTAAGAGATGGATCATAATCTTAGAAATCAAAAAAAAAAAAAAAGACAAGTTGGGTTTTTGTTGTCGGTATAGGAAAAATTTTATGTAAAGACAGCAATAATGTATATGTGCTTTCAGCCCACATAATTTTCTTATGTAGATGGCGAAAAAACCTTTCTTTTGGGATTTAATTTGGTTTATGATATCTATATCTTCTTCTACATTTCCTTAGGACCCTCAAGAACAAAAATTACGGGTTTTAGAGTTCAATTTTCCTTCATCAAGTGGGTATAAAATATTGCATGCATAAAACCATTCATCTTTACCCACCTGATGGAGGGGCAAATGAACCCTAAAACCCATGATTTTTTAGTCCCCGAAGAAGCCTGTGGATGAAGATACAAGTGCTGGATCATAATTTGTGTCACAAAAATATTGGGGTTTTTACTGCTTGCACAAGAAATTTCCAGTGTATATATATGTGTGTGTGTGTATGAATACATGCATTTAGAGAGAGGAATATATCGAAAGAGGGAGGGATGGAGACTTGGCTACTTCACAAAGGCTTTAGAGTCAAATACATCCCATTCAAATTCAATGTTAAGATCATTTTATGTAGAAGATATGCTCTGTTGAAGTTGATTTACATTAATTAAAGTGTCCAAAAACAAACTAAGAAATAAGTTTTAAAAAAAAAAGTTTAGTGAATGCATCAAGCTAGCAGAAATGATCAATCTGGCGTGATTCTCTTTTGGTTCATGTAGCCTATCCAAGTACTTGGGATACAAGGGCTTAGTTGTTGTTGTTATTGTTGTATCAAGCTAGCAAAAAAGGACAATCAAATCACAAGTTTGTTATTTAGAAGGTGTAGAATGTTTGGGAAGCAACAAAAATTAAAGTGCAAGGGTTTTAAGCATTTAGATAATGATAAAATGTTTAGAAATTTGGTTCGACAATTTTTATGACCTCAAGTATATATCAAAGCATAATACTATTATCGACGGTTGTTCTTTCTTTACACATAGGCAAAATTATAAACATTTTATTGCTTAATGTCCCACATCGACCACATTAAAACTTCGAAGTCGTGGTGAGGGAGGGTAGAGGATTCTTTTTTATTTTAACACGCGCCCTGCGAGTGGAGCATTATTTCTGGGCCGAAACTTGCACTTTATGTAGCAATTTTTTTTTTTTTTAAATCTATAGTTAATTCGTGCCTTGTAAAAATTAAACCTTGATTACTCTTATATCATATTGAAGTCCCTCCTAACGCACCGAAACTTTGGAAACTTTAAAGCTGTGGGGATTGTGAGTTATTGTTTTCTATTCTAACATCATCTTTTGTTTATAGGAAATTAAAATAATGGAGTCCAACTTCAATGGAGTGGACAGACATCAAAATCCAATAGGAAAGATTGGCAAAAGCTTGGGAAGGACCAAAGTTTAGGGAAATTACATAGCCAAAAAACAAATATGTTGCATGATTTGGACGAATTTATACGCGTCAACCTGTTCAGTATGATTGTAATGCGCCAAGATGGATTTGTACATATATACATGACAGAGAAATGACACAAATGCAAGACATGACAATTCCTTGAAAGGGACACAAGGAATTAACATGTAGGTGCATCCGACTGTATAGACAAATTTTAATAATACAGTAGCATACAATGTTCACATATCTCGTAAAAGTAAAATTTATTTCACATTTCATGACTTTCCAAGTAGAACAGGCCTTGCCTATTTGAAGCTATAGAATAGCTCAATATCATTTATTTCATAAGTCAGAACATATACTTAAAGTTACTGCAGTTCTTACATATGCAAGTTAACAGTTTGAAGCAACTTTTTCCCTGTACAGATATATAAATGGAAGTTAACTATAACGTCCTTAGCATGAGCTTCATAAGAAGTCCCACATCCTAGTACTAGTACCCAAGCACACTTAACCTGGAGTTTTTACCATGATTCTCAAGGCTAGCTACAACTTTTGTTTTAGCTTCTTGGAATTAATATATAGTACTTTTTCCTAACTGATGTGGCACTATTCACTTATTATGAGTTGTTATATAAACAAAGATCTCAAACTTGTAAAGTGAACAAAGTAAGTACAAGGCAAATGTATAACATGTGTACAAGAGGTATTTAAGAAGTGTCTAAACTTGGTAAAATAATATAAATTTGAGAAAATAGCTAATAAACCTCTAAAAGTGTGTTAGGAGTGTCCAAGAAGTGTCGGTGCACGATACGTCTCCAATATAGGTACAACTTCATGTTAGAAGCATCTACAATACATAGGTGATGTGGAAGGAACTACCTAAGATATAGGGCAAACTAACAAACCAAGAGGTCTAACTTCAGAATCAAAATTAGCTCCTACTATAATTATGAAGCTCAATTAATTCGTAATTTTGTAATACCAATCTGCTACAAAATAGACATACTGACCACTGCCATATGTAATGCCACAATGTCATAACAAGTCAAGCTAATCAGTAATAACAATTATTTTTTTTATAAAAAAAAGAGTAACATATGTGCTCACGGATATCTTGAATCTCCAGCTTTTCCAGCATAAGCAATTTGTAATCTTGTTCTCCTCAGATCAGCCATCATCTGTAAAGCATTTGTTCTTTGGAGATTTGCCACAACTCCTGAGCACCTCTCTGTCTTTCTAAATGGATGACACCAGTGACCAGTAGAGAAGGCCCTATTTACACCATTTGTAATAATGGATGCATCCCAGTAGCGTTCTATCAACTGCAGATCACGGTCACCATGCAAATCTCTCTGCATGGCTTTAACCATGCGTTTCTCGGCATGTCTAATATGTGCCCGCAGCTCTGTAGCCAGCAACTCACCAACTAAATCCAACCTCTTATTTCTGAAGTCTTCCTTGTTGTCACATTTTCGCTTCCCAGAATAGCCTAATAACAAGCATTTCACAATGTATCCAAGAAAAAATGCCTTTTCCCGGTGACCAGAAATGGTTGGAAATAAGTATTTAGAAATATACTCATCAAATGACTCAGCGGGTGGAAATTTTGCACCTTTGATGAGATTATTCACGTGATCTCTAGCTTTTCCCGCTGCCCTAAAACCTTCATAGTTCTCATCAGCATCTCTAATAGATGCTAATATAATATTAGTCAACTTAGTGTCACAACCGTCAAGATCAATCATCTGAAAAACTTCTTTATCAGAAGTAGCACCAAGTGCAAAAAACATTATCCAAACTGGCATAGTGGCATATAAGAAGTATATGCTAATGAGTTTCCCACTATTTAAACCATCAATTTTTGAAACATCAAGAAGTTTAATATAAACCCTTCTCTTCTTTATCTCAGAAGTAAGTGATGCCGTCCAAGTCGGTTTATCTGTAAGCCATAATCTTGTCAAACACCGCTGCTCCTGTGCGATGAAGACCTGCACAGAATCAACATTAAAAAAAAATCAATGGCACTTCCACTCCATAGTCTTATGCAAAGCAGAACTAACATATTTACTGTATGAGAATGATATAAAATCTGAATGCATAGCTTGGGAGACTATAAGAAATAGTTTTATTATGTAATGTTCAATGCATAATGCTATCTAATACCATATCAAAATGTGACCCAATAAGTCATTATCATGGGGGAACGAAAACATGGTCAGCTAAAATGTTTGATTTTATGACAGAGTTTAACTCAAAACTAAAACATGAGAGGACATGGTTTATGACAAAGTTGGAGACTCGAGTATTTAGGGGTTCTCTGCTTATAGTTTCAATGCATTTTTTAGAACCATGTCATCAAGTTAAAGAAAATTTTAGATTGCCAAAACCTTTCTTTAAAAGCAAGTACGTCATATTTACAAATTCTGAGAATTGTAACCTGACACCAATGACTTAACACTAACATTATTAACACTATCGATCATTATCAACACAATACATGATGTAAAGCACCTAAAGTAGCCATTACTTCTTGTGTACACGACTTTATCAACTTGCATCATTTAAACTGAAAATTCACACATTAAACCTCTGTCAGACACCACTTAAGACAAAAGCTTAAACTGATGGATTGAATGCCAAAAATGTGCATCCAGCAATCTTAACATTTAACACTCCCCCGCCTGTGAGCCATAAGGAATGCAGAAAAGACTGTGTGAATATTGTAAAGAAATTTATTCCAGTAAAGAGGTTTTGAACCCAGGACGTCTTGAAAGCCTGGTGCTTTGTACAACCACTTCTACCGAAAAAATAATGGGTGGTGGGAAAACAACACTATCAAGCACTATTAAGGCCCAACAACCTTTAATGTCTAATATGGGAGATAATTCATAGCTTCTTCACCCTCTGGCTGATAACCTGGAATCTATTTTAAATTGATCATACCTCTTTCTCCATTGGGACAGAGAGAGGAATTCTAATCAGACAACAAGACAAGCTAATGTGGAGACTGTTACCCTATTGCAATGCGTTAATAGCAAGAATTGACCTAAGTCTATCAATGTAGACAATGTTTGGCCACCTGAGCTGACAGTCAACCTGACAAACCTTTGATATTCAACTTGAACATTCTGATAGTTTCTAGACCACTTATACTCAAAAGGCATGTTCATTTAGTGTGTGAAGTTTTACACGGATCCAGAACCATCATTCTCTCAGAAGAACATAAGCCTGACTCCTGACAGTCTGTAATCAGTTATAGGAACAGGAAAAAATAAAAACAGAAAAGTTTGAGTCCATGCCAACTCTTATCATGAAAAATAGATATTTTGATACTTCAGACCAACTAACTGAATATTAATCTATAAATCTAGAATAACAAGACATATATCTGATAAGTCACCCCACACCTTACACCTCTTGAACAAGAAAGCTTGATCAAAGCTGGCCCTGCTAACCCTTCCCCATCCATCACACGAAAACAACATAGCAAAGATATAAAAAGAGCCAAAGAAAGAAACTGAAGAATGAAAAACAAAAATAAGGGTTCAAAGCAGGTGAGCATAAATAGGTACTTCTGATAATAATGAGTAAAAAAAGAAAGGAAAACTCTCATGCACATCTATTTTAAGCAGCACCGTGAACCGCTAGAGACAGAATAGACAAGTTCAAACAAAGGAAGGTGTAACTTATGAATCATGCACGTCCATGTTAAGAAGCGACTTGAAATTCTGTTGATAAATTACGAGAAGGGAAAAGAAAAGATCACCTTCTCTGCTCCTTTAACTATAAAGTAGCCTCCAGAATCATATAAACAATCACTTTTCCCGAGGGTATCAAGCCAGCACAGTTTAGATTTCACCATCACAGGAATGCTTCCTATGACAATCTCCTTCTTTTCTTCAGTCAACACCCTTTTAGAGATGTATGGATCTTTTCCAGTTTTGGCCTTGTCACTCTTCTCTTGTATAAAGACCTATAAATGAAGAACCAGTCCACTATTCGAATCAGATTGCTAAAACTTTTTAGGAAAATGCATGAAATCAAGAATTAAAGCATATTGTACAATGACGGATCTCCAACATACCAGCTAAGCATACCTTGACTCGGGAAGTTTATATAAAGTTATAAAATCATATTTTAAAAAACAGTAGGCAAATTTATTATCAAATTTAAAACATAATCTTATGTTTATTACCTTTCAAGATAAGCTTCTACTATGTTCTCTACGATTACCAGAATCTAGCCAAGTATTCATTCACAATTAAAGCTAATAATTGAATAAGGATGCAGATTGCAGAAAGAGAAGCCAAAATATGACCAACTCAACAGATTTGCATAATAGAACCCCAAGAAAATGAAAGCAACAAATAATTTGTGACTATATCAAAGCTAATAAATTGACGCATCGCCAAAGCAGTTGTGCAGTGGAAGGTTCAACACGAGCAGCCTGAGAGAGACCAAAAATCAGATCAAGATATCAAGGAAGTTTCACCTGAAAGAGACAGAGAAAATGCATCTAGAACTCCCAACAGTTTCAACTATAGAATTGACTTTCTTAAATAAAATTAAAGTTCCCAAATAATTTAATATGGCCAACAGTGATACCCTAGATACTCAATATGGGATTGTCTGCCCAAATGCATGTATAACTAGCTCATGAACACTTCCAAATATAAAATGAAATCTTAGAGAAAACTACCAAATGACCTTCATGAGTTATCAAGGCAAATATTCATAAGGACAACTTGAAGAATGACAAATTCCAACAAAGTTGATGGTTATATCCGAACATATTGGATTATAATGGAAAGTAATCCGTCCAAATACTAGATCAAATGGATATAAATGGATTCTAATTAAAATGGCACGTAGCAAAAAAATTGATAGTTATATTTGAAATAATATTGATCAAAGTAGTTCTCCCCTTCGATTGTGGGTTAGATGGCATGCATTCATAGGAAAATGGGAAGGGGTATGAGAACCTCGAAATGAAGGTTCCCCAAAAAGACTCCTACAACAATAACATTCTACTTGTATAATCAGTGGCACTCTTTCAAACCACACCTGCAATCTTTAAAGCTACACGACCAATATTACATGGATTATGCAACTCACAACTTTCCTTTTTTTTTAAAAAAAAAAAAAATATTCTGGAGTGCCAGTCAGTGAAGTGTTCCATGATGGTCAAGGAAAAGCAACTTAGACAATGGTTAAACTGTTTTTTTTTTTTTTTTTTACACTGATAAAATAACCTTGACTGAAGGTCCCATATACTTCTTCATCAGGAACTATTTAGGGTTAACAAAGACAATTTACTGTAGGCTACTATCAAGAGGAGCTTGGGGCAGCAGCAAAGGGGCAGCCTGACTAAGAGAGAATGTAGAGTGAGGAGGAATACCCTTACTACAGGCTCTCAATTATTTGTGTAGGAAGATGTCTAGACAATAACGGATTTGGCAAAACATTTTTACACTTCATTTTTTACTTTCATTTCAAATTTGAAAGTTACTAAAACTTATATCACCTATTAAAGCCCCTCTCCTATAGCATTAAGCAAATTGGATTATACCTAAAGAAGTCTAAGCAAGAATGAATTCAGAGAAACTTTTCCACACTTAAAGTTACTTGAACTTACATCACCTATTAAAGCCCCTCCCATATCGTAGTAAGACTTAGGTTATTGTATTTTTGGAATTTAACCATAAGAATGTATTCATTAGCATGGAAAGGTGTAATGCCTTGAAGTAATAGGGCCCTTTCACCTCTCTACATTTATTACATATCACTCTCATCTCCGCCGATATTGTTAACAGAAAAGGCTTGCCTTTCTATAGAAGAATAAAAATTCTTTATATTAATGATCACTAAGAGTACATAAAAAAAGCAGATGTAGAATGGATCGATAATCAGAAACGAAGCAGTCAAGCAGCACAGCTGAAAACCATAAGCATCCTATGTCAGCATTCCGGTGAAATCCTTTAAACAAGTTACTACAACACCCCTATAAAAGGACAAAGAAGAGATTCAAATTTAATTTTGTCAAAAATTGAGAATTCATTTGATGCAGCAAAACACAGAATTTATGCTGCCACTTCTATGCTAAGATACTATCAATTGGTTTTTCTGCATTAATTAAGATGCATTTTGCAATATTTACAATTCAATCATTGAGTTTAAAGACAACAAGTAGTGTCCATTATTGAAGACGCTGAAGGATACTCAACCAAATTATAGTCGACAACCTTTGCATTTTGTTATCATCATCACCATCTTAGCTCTTTCCTATCAAGATGGGGTCCACTATCAACTATAGAGCAAGGCCCTAGGAAAAATTTGACAAAGTCTTTACTAGCTGTTAACCTAAATCAACCCTCTAAAAATTGGCAACAAATCCCCGACTGAAGGAAACTACAAAAGAGAGGGGCTCGCTATACTTCAAGAAGGCCAATTAGCAGCATTCACATTCTTCTAGACTTTGAAAAATATCTAAAAAAGGAGGGAAAAGATGATAAATTTGCTATACATAAGTGTACTTCAGGCACACCTAAAAGCCAAGAGTCAACAGAATGATTTCCCCAACACCTTTTATTCAGTAACATAATAAATAAGCATGTCAGTATGACTAAATTAATAGTTGGAGCATAAATGCACTGGCATTGTTTAGTTGATAAGAGGTGATAAAATAGCATTACAACACAGTTTAAGAAGAATCTCTAAAAGCTAGGAGCAAGACTATAGCTGGCAAACAAAGCATCAACATGAAGGTTTCTCAAGATAAAAATCTCCTGGCAAGATCCTGATAATGCTTACACTATGTACACGGCATCCGTTCGAAAAAACATTACTAGAAGCAGACATGGTACCTATCAAGGAGCTTCAAGAACCTGAATGAAGGCTTACCATTAACCAGTATTTGAATGGCCATAAACAGAAGAAAATCCAAAAAAGAGATAAAACAAAGGCTCACTATTATTCTCCACTGTGGTTTATTGTTGCACTCTTAAACTGGTATCCGTCAAGAGGAAATCAAAGAGGATAAATTGAAAAATTAGACCTCACCACTTTAGTTTGAGATAACACACGAACATATACCATTTTAATGTTAGTCGGCATCATCTCATACCAGCCATTATAACTTACCCTAGAGCCACAGACTGAAGATTGGGTAACAAGATTTATATACCATAAACAAATTGTATATTTTTTCTCTTGCACCAGTGGTTAGCACATTTGTATAAGATAAGAATCTAGCAGTCAGCTTTGCTGAAGGAACATAGATTCCTAGAAAGTCAGCCAAATTATTATGTGCTAACCTTTATCTTCCTGCTTCAAGACGACTCTACCCGGTCCGTGCTTCTAAGCGAATTATTCAAGTGCTCCTTGCATATACGTATAAGATTGTTTATATATGCTTCTTCCATCTTCAAATTGGCTATGAATATGCATCTTTTTCACTGAACTCATGGAGTGATCTTGATTCCTAACATTATCATGTACAGTTACAACAATGATAGGAAACAAGTATATCTTAATTTCAGGATCAAGAATTAACATATAATTTTTGTGCTGGATGGTGTAGTGACAATGGGTCAGTTTTGATCCAGTAACCATCAAGGCTTTGAAGATGGCTATGAATATGCATCTTTTTCACTAAACTCATGGAGTGATCTTGATTCCTAACATTATCATGTACAGTTACAACAATGATAGGAAACAGGAATATCTTAATTTCAGGATCAAAAATTAACATATAATTTTTGTGTTAGATGGTGTAGTGACAATGGGTCAGTTTTGATCCAGTAACCATCAAGGCTATTAAAGCCCTGATGCCCTATCCAAATCCTATAAATATTAGATTGTGTCCAAACCCTACCCACTTTAATCAAATTTGGTTTGGTTTCTAATGTTTATTAGGCACTTTTAAATGCTTTTACAAGTCAAAAAAGCATATGAAAGAAGGATTATTAAAACTAATATTTATACAAAATCAATAAATTCACAAATATACTGACATGCTAATATATAAAATCGACTCGTACCTTATAATAATGGCTCAAACGTACTAGTATGGTAATGCTTTGTAATTGAAAAACAAAGGCCTCTTTTTATGAAACATGGATTCTGATATTAGGTATGTTAAATTATAAAACTATTTTGTATTTGGGTTTAGTTTAGATTTAGTCCCACATCGCCTATTGAATTGTTTATATGGTCTTAAGACACCTATAAATATATGTATTTCCTGACTTATAATAAAGAGATTGTCAATTCTGATTATTTCATAACATGATATCAGAGCACGTCATAAAATAAATCTCAGCCATTCAATCTCAACCATCATAATCGATAGCCGATTCCGATTCCAACTTCAATTTCGACAGTTAACCAACTCCGCTTCTGATTTTAATTCCGACACCGACTCAGATTCTGACTCTAACTACGCAATTATGTTGTCTCGTCTGCTTCAGTTTCTATTTCTTCTCTGCTTCGTGACTACAGTGACTCTGACCGGTCCCTCCTCGACTGCAAGGGTGTTATGCAGACTTAATACAATCATTTACTCTCTTTTTTGTCTACTACTGTTTCTAAGAAAGAAGTTTAACTACTGTATATTACTGCTTTTAAGAAAAAAATTTATTTGATGCCTAATACTGTTTCTAAGAACGAAGTTATATGGTACTTACTATTGTTTCTAAGAAAGAAGTTTATATGTTACCTACTACTGCTTCTAAAAACGAAGTTTATTTACTACCTACTATTGCTTCTAAAAAAGAAATTTATCTACTGCCTACTACTGCTTCTAAGAAAAAAGTTTATCTACTGCTGCTCGAATATGGATATACTCTGATAATTCAAGTGATTCATCTACTGCTGCTACTACTACTAACGTCTGTTATTACTACTCATTCACTTCAAGTTAATCTTTACTCAATATTGAAAATAACTCATTATGAAACTTGTTATGTTGAGTTATGAAATCTAATAGGAAGCTAACGTTATTTAACAGTCAAAAATAACTCAATGCACCGTAATGGTGTGTTTTTTAAGTTATTTCACGTTACATTACGTTACGTTAAATTACGTTATGTTACGTTATTTACAATAATTTTTATATTGATGTTGATTATTTATTTTGATCGTTAATGAATTGTTGTAGTTTTTTTACTTGACAACTTATTGTTTACTTATTTGATTGCTTGTGACATTATTAACTTGTTAGTTTGTGAGTACTTATTATAATTCTTTTTCAATTACTCAAATTTCTCACTTGCTAATTAAATTGAATTCTCAGCTAATCTAAAATAAACAATTAGAAATAACATAAATTGAGCATTAAAAAATATAAATTACAATATTAATAATAATTGAAAATAAGTTTGAAATCTTGTTTTCTTGTTTAAATGATAACTGAAATTATGGGTGTGAATATAATTTAATTATAAAGACAAATATGAGAACTATTATGAAACTTGTTAGAAATTTAGAATTAATACTGGGATATAAATATTTTTATATTTTTCTTTTATAAGTTTTTAATTCAATTTTCAATTTATAAAGTTTTATATTTATTTTTAATAAATAAATAGAAAATTTTGTAACCTATGTTATGCATTACGCTATATGCGATATTACCTAATAGAGACAAAACGTTACGTTACTGTTATCGTTATTTTAAACATTGTCTTTACTATTGAAGAGAAGAGGTAAACAGTATTTTCTAATATGTGTAAGAAGTTGGGTATAATTGATATTTATACTCTAATTTGAGGAAGAGTGTTAGATTAAAAAAATATCCAGTATTTGGATTTAGTTTAGGTTTAGTCCCACATCGCCTGTTGGATTATTTGTATGGCGTTGAGATACCTATAAATATATGTATCTCTTGACTCATAAAAAAGAGATTGTCGGTTCTGATTATTTCATAATAAGGTAAACCAAATTTGGGTAAAAGCATATACATATCCAAACCCAACAAACTTTAGAATAGAGTACTCAAGTAAAACCCAATGAGTTCTCAAGTCCAAACCAGAAATGTCCAATGGATCTAAAATTACTAAACAAACCTGCAAACTCAAGTCAGTTTTGGATCAGACTAGCCGGTTATCGGCCTCTACTAACAGCCCAAAATAGATCTATATAGTATTCAGAGGAATAAGTGAATAACTCATCGCTAATTTTATTTGCAAATTTCTTGACATGGAAATATACAGAAGGTGTTACATATAGCACAATTTGAGATTAACACAGCCTTGAAGGCATTTTCTGACATTTTCTGCTAGAAGCAAATGACCAATAGATATGTGAATTTCACCAAGCACTAAATCACATGTTTACGAGTAAACTCATGAATTAAATGGTGCTTTTGATTAGACTAATCACTTGCAGCTTAGAAACTGAAGTTTCAGTAAACATATTACACAACTCAAATTAGCATTGAGCAACCGTGAGAAAGACGTACATCTTGTAAAGATAATTTGCACTGAATCATATAGAAACACCTAGAATAAGCTGTCACAGAGTATTCTGCAGCAGATAAACATCTTGCTATAAGTTTGCTACCATAACAGCACTTGAGTCTACCCTACAACCAGTTGGATATAAAAACTGAAGTAGATCTGACCAGAAATCAAATAATATAAGATGCTAATTTATTTTCAATTGTCATCATGCTAAAAGACACAAATGCATATAACAAGTTCAAAATTCAGTAGAAAAATGGATACTACTTTTTCCACAATATATGAGATTCTACAGCTAGAAGTTGAATGGAAATTGTCACGAGTACTGCAGAGACAGAAAAATAAGACAACACATGTACCTGTACTTTTACTTCCACCTTTAATTTGGAAGAGTAGGTCATATTTTGAAGCCGAGCATGCTTAGGCAGCAACTTTAAGCACTCATCCTCCTGATCACTCCTCTCGGTCCAAAAGGATGGCTTATCTAGTCTCACTTTTCCATATGTGATAGACGCATGTCGCCAATCACCACCTCCACCTTTCGACGGATCATAGCCAGGTTCCACCGACACTTCACCTAAAGAATCAAACAGTTCTTGAAGTCCACTTGTGACAAACTGATTGAAGGAGTTTATCTGATGACTTATCAGACCAAACTCGCTGAAAAAGGTTCGTGCTGCCTCTTTGGAGAATCTTTCCAATTGATTGTCTTCCAATTGACCGTCTTCCATTATGAATTTGGTTTTTTGGTCTGACCCCTTGAGCTCAGCTTCCATTCTCTATATTGTAGATGCTGCTAGAACTATCTGCTACAAAGTATTTCCAGGAATCAAAATGCAATGTGAATTAGCATTAGGCTAACCATTTAAAACTCACAGTGCATACTGTACAAAACTCTGGTTATGAAAAGAGAATCAAATTTTAGTTCAAAAGGAAAATTCAATTTGTGTAGCATTCTTTGACAAGGATTCTCTCTGTACGTAAAATTGGTGTCCGGTTTCAATGTTACTCACTTCTAAACTATATACTCTCGGTACTAAAGGTCAAAGCTCAATATTCTTGTGTAGAAACAGAATAAAGTTGTAACATAACAAAAGAATCGTTCTTTTGCAAAATAAGAGGACTAGACAAATAATTGTTATGCAGGTCTAGAAAATGTGATCTTCCTGTTACTAGCACGAGGCTCCAGCCAACTAAGCTAATAAGCCATCATGCTCAAATCCTTTCATGGGATTGTTAATCAGTTTCTGGCAAATCAACACCAAATAAGGAAAGCATGTAGCAAGAAGTTAAAATTTTAATAACATAAGCTTATAGACTACACCTTTCAAGTATTCAATGATTCCAATAAGATGACTATAGTTGTAAGTTTTGTATGCAGATGACTGATTGTAATCGTACACAGAGCCAACTGACAACAAGAGGAGAAAATACAAGGAGAATAGGTACAGAGAACAACATAGAAACCATAAGCACAAATGATACATGTATTTTGTACAACTTTCTACAACACAGTCTATCAAGAGCCATATCACACTTTGACAGTGATGTATAAGATTATGATTCTGGCTTACTAATGCAAGCTTCGAATGAAATTTGATTTGGTAATCCGAGCATGGATGAGTGATGGATTGCTAAAAACTAAAAGATGCCTTATATACAAATTGATTTACCATCGTATCATATCCCAACTTTTTAATATGTGTTGTAACAAGCAGTCTTTTAAATATCGGATGTAGTATTCCACCATAACGGATATTGGTGGATATTTAGGAAATATTGGATAGCCTATAAATATATGTTTTCTGTCCTAAATCAAATATGAATAAGGCAGTTTACATGTTCAGGCTATAGTAGCTGTAATTTTGGCTATAATTTTGCACTATAGTGGCTCAAAAATCAAAACACCCATATGCGAGATCATTAATAGTAAATAACATTTACCAAAGATAATTGCCTCCACTATGAATGAGGCCATGGACAAAATGCAGGAAATAATTTTGGGTGGCAGGAGCAATTTATTCCCTCTAACTCAATTTGCATCTCACCTCGGATGCTAATTTCTAAAAAGGTGTAGTTTCCAGCTTGACCCAAATGGAACCCACTAATTAATTTAATAAGACCGATTACAAACTAAAAATCAAAGTTATTTTTTAAATATTGAGCAGAGAAACAATCGGAAACTCTAATGCTTGACAGAAACTGACATTAAGTCAATCAAATGAACCAATATTGACAATGATACAACATTGTATCCTTGGCTGTAAAGTAAAGAAAGATTTGAGTAGAAATAAATATCCTTAAAGTGTAAATCTTCAACTTAAACACTACAGGACTGATGTTAGCTTAGCGCTCAATTTCAAAAAAGGAAGAATCGAGGTTCGGAGTGGAATTCTTCCAACAAGAAGCCTATACATGCATCACCAATTCTGGAATGTAGTTAACCTAAAGAAAGAATTTTTACCTGATCTCACCAGAAAAGGAAAATTGCAAGGAAATCAATTAAAACATTTATAAAACTACCTAGAGTAAGGTCTGCACCGCTGAGAAAAGTGATGAGGGTGATTGGTGCTATTGTTGCTTCTCTATTTTGCCTTGCCGTTGAGGAAAAAGACGAGAGAGATCAGAGTGATTACTGCTTCTTCGGCCGTTGTACTGCAGATAGGAGAGAAGGGGAAGGGGAAGAGGAAGAGAGAGGGAGACGAGATGTTGCACTGCTGAGGAGAGATGAGAGATGGTGTGACGTTGGGGCAAACCCTTCTTCGCTCACTAAGCCCCTGTGTAGGAAAGAGGGATTGGGGAAAGAATAGGGCTTTGATTAATTCGATCAAGCCCTAGTTTCTGTGAAGAGATATTTTTAGTAACAATTCAAGTACGGGTTTGGGTCAACTGGGCTGTAATCCAAAAAACTTCCCCCATATGACATACGAGGATTTCGGGCGATATTTGGAGTTAATAATACACCCGATAAATCGAATCAAACCCACTTTTCTGTCGATTTTTATCTAAAAATGATAAACACTATGAAATGTAAACGGGTAGAGGCCAAAACCACTATATTGTTTGCTAACTAATACAGCGGTTGCTACTTAAAACATGGTAGCAAGAAATTTATATCGTATCCCGTATCCACATCATGCAATACAACCTTATAATCCTACCCCATATCTCATACTTGTATATTCTTGACTATGACATGAATTGGAAAACAATGAGAACTGAGCACTAAAATTTGTTAAACAATACTTATTTTAAAAATCACAAGATAACTCTTCCCCTCAGTCAGGGGATTTGCAGTCCAAAAGGAACCTTATGTAGCTTTTTATTTGAACTAGATGAAATAATTTATGCGCAGAGTCTATAATAAAAAAAAGTCTTGTAATTCTTTCCCACTGATTTTTATGGATACCAGGATAAATATCTGTAATAAGTAAATCAAACATTAACATGCACGTGATATATGCAGAATCCTAGTATGTAGAGTAACCTAATTTAGAAAAGAATGCCAAAAGCTCTTCATAGAGCAACTCCAAAAACTACTTTCTTCCTGCTTAAGCTTTAGTATCACATTATTATATGATAAGACTCCGCATTTCCCTGAAATATGCCCATTGATAACAGGCATGCTATAGATATAAAGTATTCAAACTTAACATGCATGTAAGAAATGTAAAATATACAAAGATTGGAGCACTTAAATTCATCATAGAAGAAATGATATATAAAGTAGTCAAACTTAACATGCATGCAAGAAATGTAAAATATCCGAAGATCAGAATACTTGAATTAATCATAGAAGAAATGATATTAACCCTCCTTCTCAGCTGACTAATCAGGCCCTTCAAAGAGAACATCACACTCCACTGGAAACAATATAAACATATAAATGCCAAAAGTGCACAACAACAATAAGTTATCCACTAAACTGACTTAGATAACCTTTAGCTCTAGAAACTAACCGCTAGCAAGTATAAACTACGCACAAAGATCTCACGCACCAGTTAACCTCTCAAAAAAAGAAAGGAATTTAAAAAAAAAAAAAAAAAAAAAATTAGAATACACATATTACCATTTTCTCAATGTGAACATTCGAGAATATATGCTTAAAATCTGCCAATTTCAAAAATCCCACAATTCAAGATGAACCCCTGGTGGGTTCTGATGATAACTCGACGAAACAAATGATAACTAAAATTCCCCAAAATTAGCACTGAGCCCCTCTTCCCACCAAATGACTAACAAAGGTCGGATCTTTACACATGTACGCCTGCTAAAACAACAAAACCAAGCATGCAAGCAATAAAAAACACGAATTGAAGTAAAATCCCTCTACAATTTGACTAATTCCCATTTGAAGCAAAACCCTTAAAATGCCGCATTACCTTCAGAACTCAGTAGAGAGAGTGGGTTCCCCTTCGATCGAGAAATTAGGGCTTGGGGATCGATGGAAGGCTAGCCGGCTAGGGTTTTGGTGATCAGAGAGCTATTATCGAGAGAGTGAGGGTTTTTGTGTTTTTTCCCCTTCTCCTTCCTTTTTTCCCCCTTTTTTTTCACTGTAAAATTACGTTTCTTTTTCAAATAATATTAACAGACACAAAGGTTGGAGTTTCCTTTTATTCATGACGTGTCACTTTTCTATTGGATGAGAGGGAGGATGAAGACAAACGTGGCTACACTGGTTAGATGGTAAGCCGTCGCCAATTTTATTTACATACCCCAGACGAGGGCCGTGGAAAACGACAAGAACATTTTTTATTGGGACCCACTGACATTTTGGGGAAATTCTAAATGCGCACCATATTTTACAGGTGAGCCCCGTTTTCCCCCATGTTGTACTCACTAGTAAGATGTGGTGCGCATTTAGACTCTCCCGCCTTTTTGGGAGATCAAGCACTCACACAATTCTTTTTTTTTCTTTTTTTTTTTCCTTTTCTTTTATTTCCTAGAAAATATATTATAACTTGGCGATTCGAGATTTTTTTTTTTCATTACTTCTATAAATTTTGCATAATTGAAAAAGGATACAAATTTGGAATGGAGATTATTAAATATTATTTATAAGAAATACAGCAACAACAACAAAGTCTTTGGTGGAAAATATTCTCTTAAGTATTATTAAAAATAACTAAATGATTTTGTCTCTTAAGAACTAATAAAAATTAAAAACACTCCAATCCAGTATATTTCTCAAAAAATATAGGAAAACGATCAAAAACCAAACAACCACTGAGATTAATGGATATCCATTAGCATTGAAGAGAAAAAAATTTTGCGATGAGACTTTAATTTTCGTATTTTTTATTTCGATCTAGTTACATAAAATATAATAAGAGTATGGTATTTGATCAGACTGATATAAAATTAATAATTTTTGATGTACATAAAATATATGAGACAGAGATGGCAAAGGAACAGCAAAGCAAGAGGCATGATGTGAAGTTGGAGGTTCAGCTGCCCGTGAAGAAAAATTTTCTTCAATACAATTTACCAGCCGCTATCTTCTCAAATCTATCAATCATAAAATCAGCTCATAATTGGAAAAAGATTACAACTATACAGACTGAATCCTTCACTGTAAGCTGCTGGAAGGACATCTTGGATTGCGAGCCACAGAGCATTTTTGTACCAGAAAGCTCAGAGTTTCTTGATTTCACTTTCGAGTCATCTCCTTCAAGATATACTACTAGCAAAAACATACGTCAATTAGGATAATATATACGTGTAATAAAACAAGAAACTAACAATAACCAAAGTGCATATGACCATAATTATAAGCAGAATACAATAGCAAGAAGAAACTAGTAACTTGATTCAGTAATTGAACAGAAGAACCATAAAGTTAATTACAATGCCCAGAAATAGAATTGTGGCATGGAAATGTCATTTTGAAATGAAGTATAAATGTATTAGGTAAACATGCTACATCATGAAAAATATCAAATCTCAGTCCCAAGATATTGATAGCATAAGTCCCAATGGATCAGGCCTTAATATCTGAAAGGTCACCCAAAAATTTTTGATAAAGCAAAAAAATTCAAGGATTTAGATATCTGTATCGATGAAAACTAATGCAGGTATATGCTCACAAGTCACAAAGTCACAGTAAAGCATGAAAGAAGAAAGCTTAGATTACAGAATAAATTCTTGGATGGTTATGTTCACAGAGATTGAATCACCATTTTCCATGTTATCTATAGTTTATTAGCAGGGATGATTCCTTGTATCATCTTCTTCCTCGCAGATGGCATGCATAAGAATCAGAATAAATGTACAGTTTTGTACTTATAATTTTTCTCGTACTCTGCTTACTATCTACAGGAGTTCATAAGATGGAGACTGCTCAAGCTCAAAACCACATACGTGCATGAAAATGGAGAAACCAACAAGGAACCCAAAAGTCGGCAGAGCAAAATTGAAGCTCCATACAAACTCTACTGTCATTTACCCTTGAAGTTATAACATGAACCTGTCAACAGTGACACCTCTATACATTCAGACAGTGAAGATATAAAAAAACCATTTCCCTTGGGGAAAAAAAAAAGAATGAATATGTAAGACTTTCAGCTTGACAGTAAAAGCAAAATGTTAGCAGTTTCTAATATCAATTTTGACGAACATATTATCTGCACAATATAGAAATGAATGTATTATAACCTGTTATACATGTGTATTATTTTGTTTCTGATCTCCAATTTCATGCAAACACCAGGTTCTTATTGATAATCGATACTCTATAAAGGTCAAAATCAAACACCATTAGAATGTTTTATTTCATTATTCCTTTTTGGCATAATCAAAAACCATTAGAATGCCTTATTTCATTGTTTAACAAGAATGGGTGTTAAGATGCTCATGGGTGGATTAGTCTTTTCCTAATCGAATAATTAGCAAGTTGGTCTCCTCTCTCCAAGCTAATAACTCAAAGGCCCACCCTGTTCTCAGCTATAGGGAACCAACTTTTGCATTCAAATCAAGATTAGACTATCGACTGCAATGTAACAATTTTCTTCTTTTTTTTTGGCTACTATAGGTCCTCAAGAACTATCATTTCGTACCTACCATCGAAAATGTCCCTCATCCCAAGCTCCACAAATTGATGAGGAAAGTTCCCTTACTACAGCATCCTAAGTTTTATTACAGAACCCTCACTAGCCATGAAGTCGGCATATATATTTCCTACTCTTCAAGTATGTTGCATAAATGAGGATTTCATAAGTAAGACATCTCAAAGCAGATGGTAGCATCTGCTCAGGAACATCTTGAAGGAAAGGGGTGGCATCTCCAATGCAACAAGTTGCTCATTGTAAATTCTAACACCAACACAAAAGGAAGGCTAAAGTAGGGGGAAAAAACCACAAACTACAAACTATCGTGTTTTTTCCAAAAATGCCCATGAACTATTTATGTTGAGTTTCAAATTTCATAAAAACCCTTAAACAATGTTAGCAGAAAATTGATATATCAATTTAAAAATACAATATATAGATACTCTTCAACCTTCTAAATACCCATTTCTTGATCTAAGATATTTTACTCAAAAATAGGTGACTAAGAGTGGATATTTGCTGCGTTTTTAAATCAATCAACTAATCTCTTCTTTATGTTGTTTGGGGTTTCCATAAAATTTGAAAATCCACGAGGGTTTACATAACATAAAATAGCTTATGGGGGTTTCCAAGAAAACTTGATGCTTCGTGGCGGTCTCTTCCACTTTAGCCCAAAAGAAAAGGAAACACACTACTGTCATCACACCATGCAAGCAAAACAATGCATAATAGTGGGGGCTTGTGTTGCATCTCTTTCCCAATTTGCTTACTATTTTTTTCTTTTGATTTAAGGGGAGAAACTTTGAAACAACACATGCCCATAATTTTTTTTGAAATTTTAAGTGAGAGGAAAATTATTTTATTTTTAGGAATCAATTGCTGTGTAGAAAGATGGGAGAATTCACAAAGTTTCTAAAAGGCATCAACATTTGTTCATAGAGTGAGACATTTTCTATACCCTTCTTCAGATGGGGGTACTGTGTCGCATGCATTCATTTACCCATCTGAAGGCAGATCATGTAGAGCATATTGGGCATGTCTTCATTTAGAGATAAGTTCACTGAATCACAAAGATACAAACAACATAGCATTTTTTATTTCTTAATCACTGGGTCAGACCTCATAGCAAATAAACATTACAAGAAGGAAAGAAAAGCTAAAATGATGTCTCAAAGATCTCCTAAGATGGTCTTAAGAACAAAAAAAATATTGTAAGGGGACAAACCAATACAGCATAACAGATGGTTCTCATCACGATTCTTTTTTTTTTTTTTTACATAAATCCAAAGAACAAGTGTAACTTTTATGTTACGACACACTTCCTAGGACAAAAAACCCCTCCATAAAAAGAAGAAAAAAGAAGAGCAATGCCATCAAGAAGAAAAAAGGAACAAAGTCCACACGTGATCATTAGAAAGGAATTTGCGTAGCTCTCTGCCTACAAGTCACCATATTTTACTTTTGTCAATCTACAAGTGGTACTTAGAAGTAGCACTCCATGCAGTGGGGGAGAAGCTCAATTATTCTCACTTGATTATATTTAATAGGGAAGAAGATGACATATAGGATTGCAAATCTTTTCTATTATAATGGACCAACTAGCACTGCATTGTTGGTCCAATGAGCATTGTGAAACTGAGAGATAACATTCACTACTCATATCATAAGTGGTGATAGGATAACAAACTTGAGCCTCTCCATCTCAAATTCCTTTTTTTCTTTTTTGATGAGGGGACCAACAAAGCACAAATAGCTTTGTCTTTTCGCTCTGCCAGTTCTCCTCATGTCAATTTCAATCACTTTCAATAGTTTCAGTCCTTGCTTTATTCTGCACGATGAAGCAAACATCAGCCAAAAGATTGAAGCCCCACTCCATTTAAAATTTTCTTTCTGATTTTTCATATTTCAAAAAAAAAAATCTCATCATTAGAATTTCATTAATCAAAACATAAGTATTCCAAACACCCCAAACACTAAATTACTGCAGTTAATTATCAGAGGAGGAGAATATTCAAAACAAAGTTGATGACAAGCATTTTAACAAAGCCCAACAAGAGAAGAAAAAATAAATTCAAGCAACTTAGAAACTATTAAAAGGGAAAAAGCAATAAATCTGATATTTAAAAGTTTATGACAAGCTTAACATCAAAAGATAAGGGGAAAAAAAAATTCAACAAAGCAAATCACAAATAAAATACAACAGCAAAGAATTAAACCAAAAATGTTGATCTATGGCATTTAGTGTGTACTAAAAAACAAACCATCAAAAGTTCCTACATGTGCTTAAAAGATGAAAAATTTTCAACTTTGAATGGGAAAATGGCCTTTTATTTGTCTTAGGGTTTAGAGGGTTCACAAATGACTATCTATATCAAAGATCAATAATGTGAATTTTTCAATTTACAACATTCATCTTTAATGATCATTATCATGGAACCCGAACAGACCCTCTCATAATCAGAACCAATTCATCAAGAATTTTAATCATTTACTCCTCTTAGTTGAGGATACCAAAAATCAATGCTACTTGCAAAATTAGAACTCAAAAACCACATCAATAATTGCACCAGAAGACAAACAAAAAATAAACAAGACAAAGCTAGAACTTTTCGCAAAGGTCAGTCTGGTCTGCAGTTACAAATTTCAGTTTTTTTCTTTTTTTTTATTATCTACATATTTCAGGTTTTTAAGATTCTTCAGCTGAAAGATAGATTTCAGAATTTCATAGCAAAAAAACCACCCACTCAGAAATGTAACAAGCTTACATGGACAAAATGTTGGCCCAGAAAAGAAGTTATTCATCTTGGACAACGACGGCCTCCTCTGCCACGGCCCAGCTGCAGCTTCCGGAATTTTGTTCACACGATGAGGGACAGCAGCTCTGCAATGCAAAAAAGAGTTCGGGATTTAGCAAATACTGAAGGCTGAATCCTGCATATGCTGATAAGATGCATCATATTTCTCTGCAGTAGAAAGAAGAAAATAATAAAGTGTTCTACAAATTTGTTTTTCATGCTGATGCCTACTGCAGTGTATATAGCTAGCAAGTTTCTGTTCTTTCAGCGCATTAGTCAAGAGATAACTGGTGAAGGACAGAGACCGAATTACATAACATATGAAAGAGCTGGGAATACATGTGCGCAGAGCTGCTGAAGACTTGACTTGAGAATGAAACTTAAGACTGTCATATAGAACAATCCTTAAGATAACTAGACAAGGATACCGTGTGTTTTTTCAGGTCGGTGTGCACCACCGTGCACACATGTACTTGAGGTCAAATACTACATGGTCTGATAAAATTGGTTAGACAATTAAACGCTGCAATGTTAGAGTGGCACCTTCTGTATAAAGTGACAGAATTTGAAGAGACAGTAATATCACATGGTTTGATTAAAGGAAAATTTATGCCAGTATACAAAGGGGATGCTTGCCAGAATAGCCTAAATTGAAGAGCTGGGAGAATATATGTTATTTTGAATAAAGAGAAAATAAAATCGAAGGAAAAATAACTACGTACAAGAACTGAGTCATTTGATTAAGGGAAAAAACACTTTTTAAGTAATAGGCAAGGAAGGAAACATCTTGGACGACAATGGCCCAGACAAGGAGTTATTCATCTTGGATGACAATGGCCTCCTCTGCCATGCCCCAGATGCAGCTTCCAGAAATTTGTTCACACGAGGAGGGACAGCAGCTCTGAAATGCAAAGAGTTCCAGATTTGGTAAACACCAAAAGCTGAATCTTGCATATGCTGATAAGATGCTTCTTACTTTTATGTAGCAGAAAGAAGAAAACAATAAAGTATTTTACAAATTTGATTTACTATTCCCATTCCATGTAATGCCTACTGCAACATACATAGCAAGCAAGCTTTTATTTTGTTAGTGCATTACTCAAGTGGTAATTGGTAGAGCACAGGGAAATGAAAGAGCTTTAAATGAAAACGGAGTTGCTGACTTGCAGGGAAGTTGAGAGTGAAATTTAAGACCGTCCTATTAGAACAAAAGAGCTCCGTCTAACTAAATAAGGCTCCTGTGTTTTTTGGGTCCGTGTGTGCTGACATATGCATTTGAGATCAATTACTACATGGTTTAATAAAATTGATTAAACAATTATTTGTCGCAATGTGAGAGTTGGTACTTTTGTATATAGAAGTGACAACAACGGAAGAAGCAGTAATATACTCATGGTTTGATTAGTTAACAAGTCTCAGACATTTTATGGAGCACATAAAGGGGAGGCATGCCAAAATAGCCTAAAATTGAAGAATTGGGAGAATAAATGCTATTTTAATGAAGATGGATGCTCTGTGTGTGTGTGTTGGGTGGTGGTGACAGTGCACAATAGTTCAGTTTGAGGATGGACCAAAACATTTTTAAGAGGAAAGGCAATAGAAACTCTATTAGTGGATAGTCAAGATAAAAATCCTTTAGATTTTATTTAAGATGATAATCCGTACGCGTCAGCATTTCATCCCAAGCCATTAAATTGAGTCAGAAAGTAGTTAACACCCAAGAGAAATCCTTCGGATTAAAAAAAGACCTCCCTTTTTTAAAAATCAAAGGATTGGACTATTTATGGGATTATATTCCTTAGGATTATAGTGACAACAGTCAATACCAAAACAGGCTAATACATTGGATTCCCAAATTCAATGAAGAAAATCGCATCTTGAATTATAACCCATAGGATTGAGTCCATCCAAACTTGCCCTTAGTGAACAAACCTTGTAAAGATAATAACGGAAATTTGCACTTTAGAGCATTTTAATAGCATTAATAACCTCGGTAGCAGCAGGGTTTACTTCAAGTGGCTCTTCTATTACTTCATATGTGATGGGAGTAATCTTTTTCTTCTTTTTTAATCAAGAAATGGGAAACTCAATTAGATGCCCTAATTTGATTGGAAAGAAAAAGATATGGGATTGGCTGAATGACTATAGCAGTTTCTTTCCCTCCATAGAGATTCTACAGTTTCCTAGTTCTTCTATCAAGGATTGAGGTTTTCTGGACTGAAGTCCATTTATTCAATATTACCAAACCTTGAGGGTTTTTTGTTATATTTTTATTTTTTAGAAATGAAACCACCCTCTGGTCATATGATGACAATATATTAGACCTTCAAATACAACAGAAAGGATCACTTGGATTGCAGCATAATTGTATGCCATCATAAGGTTAGACATCAGGACATGTCTAACCACAATATATAGTAATTTATTATATCATGGTTTCTTATACAAGTCCTTCAGATATTCCTCAAATTGGTATTATTCTCTCAAACCTTTAAAGTTGCTCATAGATCCACAGCCAAGTTACTGCAATCTGGTTTAGGGCTATCAAACACACTACAAAAAAATCTTTATATGTCACTTTCCCATCACAAACATAGATATGTGATTGGGCTTACTTTTTGCTGAATTGTCCGATCATCTATGCAAACTCAATAATACTATAGGTAACATAGTGAGAAACGCTAAGCAAATGCACAGTTCTACCCCATTTATAAGTGTAGAACAAGGAGACATGTCCGACACAGCTAGATATGCCATTTTTTTACAGGGAGACAAGTCCTGCATATTATGGGCTCAAACATAATACATTTAGTTAGAACTATAAAATCCAAGTACAAGCACCATTTCCGCAACAAGCAATTTATTCAAATTCCTGTCCAGGAAGTCCTCACTGTTGATATCCCAATTAGCATATATACTACTCAATTCTTTGAGTATTAAATATAATACCCAAGTGAAGTTATAAATTCTACTAGCAAACCACCTGATGATCTCAAGGAAGGAAGTGGGTGAAACAAATAAAATTGTCAAAGACACACTGCAGACCAGCACCTCATACAAAATGTGGAGAATTCAATACCATCTATTTCTGAAAGAATAAGAAAGTCTTTAAACAGAATTCTCTAGCATGACATGAAATTTTCCAGAAACGAATGCTCCGCCATCTGCCACATTTGATTTAAAACCGATAAACAGCTGAAACTAATGCTCAGCACCAAGGAAAAATTATTCTGCTAGCCAGGCTAAAATTTCTCTCCATTTAAGAAACTACCTGCTGATTCTCTCCAACTGCATAACCCAAACAATATGCAAGACCCACTCTTCATTTTCCCAAAACACTTCATTTGAGCAGAGAAAATGTTCATGGCAAGGCTTAAACTATCGTAATCAGTACTGGTCTATCTATGGCATTGGAATCAGTAAGATCAGGCATATCATATTGGCTATGTCAAAACATCGACAATATTGGACCAATATTATTCAGTATATTGCATATCATGTACTTTGGAAATAGATCCTACATTTACAACATATATTGGTATCATTTGATATTTAAAACAATGGCTTAAGGTTCAATTTTGATAATAATTCTCTAGAAAAAATCAAGCATATAGTGCTCTTAGACAAACCGGTAGTTCCTCCAATAACCATGCCAAGTTTTGTTTCTTGTTTCTTGTTTTTTTGTTTTTTTGTTTTTAATTACAAGCTAATTAACAACTATCCAATTATTTAGATTTCAGTGTTCACTGCTTCTCCATAGTTTGTAAAGTTAATATCGTCTGTAGTACCATATATATTTTCATTTCCATTTTGATCTTCAAGAGAGAGGAAATAATAAGAGAAAACACCATACCTGTCAGCAGTCACTATAACACTTGTCCTATTAGCTCTTGATCTCTATTAAAGTTTATTACATTAATTGAGTACGAATCCTAAATAAACTTATCCTCTACACCAACCCTTCAGCTAAATTTTATGATGTACTAAAGGTGATGCCACATCATCAAAGTCAGTTAAACACAAAACCTCAAAACTAATTAAGGAGGCCTTCATGTGTATACATAGCTCAGTATGTTAGGGATTGAAAGAAGAGACGATCTGTTAGCATCAAGAAACTAGTTCCATTTTCTTTTTAAAGCATTTTCAGTTCAAGAATGTAATCAGTTTCCTCGTAAATTGAAACCAAACAACTGTGACTTACACTGGAACAGGTATATAAGATAAGGGTCATCCAACTCCATTCCTCTGGAATATCAGCTGATGACCCATCCGCAGCTTCATGCAGAAAATATAATAAGGGAGACATCAACTGCAACTCATAATGTCGGGATGCACCACAGAGCTTACAGGTGTCAGGTTCAACCACATTGGTTGTAGCCAAAAGAGGCTTACCACCATAAGAATACCTATATGGGAGACATGTTAAAGAGCCTGAAGTTTACAAAAGATAACACAAAAGCAAACTGTAAGAATAATTGCTACAATTACTCATAATTTATAATGTCACATCACAAAAAACTGGTAGTAGCATAAAATTCACTTCATTGATTAATTTTCCATTTTACTTTTAGTAGGAAAATCTAAAATAATGTGAAAAGAAAATTGTGGTTTGCGGTAGACCATTATATTATATCAAGCAAAAATGTAAATAACATTATTACATCGAACTTCTAGTGGTCATATACATTACTTTTCCAGTGTGCAGTGCCATATGCACTATTTCCAAGCGCACAATTTCACGAGTACTCTGTTCTCTGTCAACAAACCTATTGAAACATCCTGGTTAGAGACGGTAATGCATTTTTCCTACAAGCTAGGTTTTGAGAGTCTCTTGAGCAAGTGGGCAAGCAGAGAACCAAACAAAGACACTGAAACAAGTAAAGGAGCAGGGCACTGAGTCCATAATTAAATTACTCATTACTATACATACATACTCAAAACAGAATTCAAATTTGACCCAACAACCAATTAATTGGATTTAAACAGTCAGCTTAATAAAATTAAAGTTAAAAGTTAAGCACATCTGCTTCATTTTTTTTTAAAAGAGAAAATAATCACTGTAAAACTGTGACTATATAAGGTGCAGCACTTGGGAACCTTTCTGGAATTCAGTTATTTTTGCCATTAGCATTTTTCTGTCAGCATTTCAACTTTATGTGCCATTTTATTGATAACAAATACAAGTATTCACAATAGAGATTGAATAAATGTAAATTTGGTAGAGGAATAGATCAAGGGTTGATTTTGTATGATCAGAGACCATCAAGTCCACACTTAAATTAAATATTACTGTACACAGACAAGTAAAATTATGCTTTCAATCTGACCCAAACTCAACTACTCCTTCGTATCCTCTTAAGTGTCACTTAAGGTTTCAGCAGAATGTTTAAGAAGGGCAACAACTTCAGGCACAAATTTAACACTCCTATTATACTCCAACAGGCCCAACTTAAGAGATAAATGGCAAGAAAGCGATAAATCAATTAATCCACTTGTAATTACATGATTAATAAAGAATAAATATGGAAGAAGATTAATAAATATCCATCGCAAACCTAAAAGGGTCATTCATTGGACGCAAGCAGTCGAGCTAGAAAGACAATTAATTAGGACAGGAGGGGGAATTTTACTAGGTTTAAAAGTCAGATTTATAATATTGATGATTGTAAGAAAGAATGCTTCAAGAGAAAGCAACCATTTGAAAATTGTGTTTACAAATAGGATAATACTTGGGAACCTTTCTGAGGTTCAGTTATTTTTCCATAAGTAAATCTTAAATCAACATTTTAACTGTTGTTGATAACGTCTACAAACTCTTGAAAGTCAACATTATTTAAGGTATTGTGGATGAAGGAAAGAAGTGGATCAACAGTTACTTTGTACGATCAACGATCTGAAGCTTGTCACTGAACTATTACTTCGTGCAGAGTCCCAAAGTTGCATAAACACAGACATACTGACAAGGGTACAATACGACACACTGACACATGGTAAAGTCAAGAAAAATACATAGACAACTAAAAGACATGGCAAAAAGTGTCATGTCAGATACAGTGCCCAAAACAACAAGACTTGATAATTGACGTGTCCATGCAATCTAACTTTAGACAAATTTAATTTTTAAGATATTCTCTTGTGCAAATAGTATAAAGATGACATTATGCTTTTAGAACAGGCTATTTCAAGGCATTCTAACCATGAAATCAGTGCCAACAATATGATATGTTTGGTATTTCCAATTCTGGTGCCACGCAACATTTACCACAACCATACCGAATCTGACACGATACTTTAAACCTTCAAAACAACTTTATAACTTAAAGCATCACATGATGTAAAATAGAAAATATATACAAATATTACCTAAAGCATTGTTCTGGGAATAAATCCAACTGTTTCTTGAACTTCAAATAAGTCCTGTCCGCACCTAATGCTCTATCATACTCATAATCCTCTCCTTCCCATCTTTCTTCAGCTTCGTCCGCCTTAGGAGGACTCTCGTTTCCCTTGATAGAAAGTGAGGAATAACTGGCAGAAACAACAATGGCAGTGCTTGGGGACTGTGCCTTTTGAGAATAGATATAAAAACATGGAATCACTGCAACAAAGTTTAAGCAGACAAAGAATGAATTTGTTTCCTTCACATTAGCAGGCAGAAACCAAGAACTCCAAATGTGTTATATTTATCTAAGTTAGTTCATGTACAAGAAAAAGCAACCAATAAGCTCTTATAAAAAAACAAGGTATACCTGGTCTACTGGTGTCTGCATAAACTAATCTTGCCTTGGATGCAGGGGCATTTCTAACATCTTTAGAATGTAAAGAACTATTTTGTTTCCTGGGCTGTGAAGCCTGAGCACTGGCTGCGGAAAGAGCCCGACCCAACTCCTCTAAATCTAAATCATTGTCACTATCATCGTCATGTTCTGCAAAACTCAATAAATTATCTCTGCACTGGTTGTTACAATTAGAAATGGGAGCAAAATCTTCCTCCGGTGTCGCTGCAACTTTATTCTTGCTACCAATTTGCTTGACATCATTACACTTTTGAACTCGGATAGCACGCCAACTGTATAATTTTCTTCAATTAAAACAACAAACTAAGACAGCAAAGAAAGAAGACAGAGATGCAAAGTAATCATCCAAACAAACCTACGATGATCATTTCCACAATTTGGCATCCGACAGCCAAAAATATAGATTATACGCTCTTCAATACTAAGCGTTGGAGTTGAGATAGGTGAATAGACCTGATATCAAAATAGACATCAATTTACCTTTTGTCAAACTAATCTTTTCTCCAAATTAATCTCCAGCAGCCAATTCACTCGTAAGCCATCAAAAACCAAAGATTCAAGAACTTGCACAAGAATATGATTTGTATATAAACTATTCATAACATCTCAAAACACTCATTATTACTTTTAGCATCTTCTAGTGCTTGCTTTATGTGCATTAGATGTGTTATTTTATTTCCTCATGGAAACTATCTTAGGACCTTTTTCCTGAACTTATGAGTAAGATTCTTATCCCTAGCAATATATTTGATGAACCCAAACAAAATGCTTTTACATGCCATTTTCTTATTTAAATGTAATATTTTTAAATCATGACTTGATTATTCTCCAATACTTAATGAAAGACTGTGAAATTCTTTTTTATGTCTAACAAATACTTGAATAGCTTACCAACACATTTTGACTTCAGCAAGTATTAAGAACAAACCTGAGCAACAAGGCACAGCCTTTCTCTGCATAAATCACAATTCAGCACATCAGGATCAATACCCATATCTCGAACAGGCCAATCCTTTTTAAAAATAAAAAAATCGTTAGTTTATTTTAGTACAGAACAATTAAATTTCTCTATAACTGCTTAAGTTTACATACATTACAAAATAAATCAACCAAGGAAATGGATATTTTATACAAAAGTTGTGAATAAATAAATAAACTTATCAAAATAACTGGATTATGTCCCTTTTTTTGGAATAGACTTACAGGCAAACCCCCGATCTTAGTCGTGTAATGGTCAGATTCTTCACGGTAATCGTCGGCCCATGGGCCAGGCATCCCCAGTATGACTTCGCCCATCTCTCGACTGTCGAAAAATCAAAAAAAAAAAAAAAAAATTTAAATAAATGATAGGAAATTAGGGCTGGGAGATCAAATTTATTCGCCAGAATTCAAGTGAGATTAGGAAATCAAGAAGTAAAATTCCCCGAATCCTAAGAAACGCAAATAAAAATTTGTACCTTAATTGAATTAGGGCAGAAGAAATTGTGACTCGTGGATCGAATTGGAACGAGAAACTTGGGGATTAGGGTTTTAGAGGGAGGTCGGCAACGGGAGATGAGGTGAGTTTCCAAAGAAGCACACCAATGTTACTATTGAACCCACTTCTCATTGTTTTTTGGGTTAATTATCCTCAGACCCTTGTAGCATACGACACGTAATCCTTAAAGCTCCTGAAATTTAAAATTCTCATTTAGACCAATGAATCAGGGGATCTGAATGTAATTAAAATAGTGATTTAGATACTTCAGGAGTCTAAATGAGAGTTTTAAATTTTAGGGAATCTAAGTGTTACATGTACCATACTACAGGAAGTCTAAGTGTAATTAACCCTTATTTTTTTTGCTCCAAAATCGGGACAGTATGCTCTCTAGGAAAAATAGGTGTGCTCCTTTGGAAATTCCCGACTGGGATGGGGAGGTTCCAAGGGCACACACCAATTTTCTTAGGATATTCTAGGAAGTTCACAAGTATTACAAACTTACAATTGTTTTTTTTTTTTAACGATTTTGCTCTCATCCTTGATGATTTGCCCCCATGCATTTTATTTGTCTTTTTATTGCCAAACAGATTTATTGTACCCATCGGTACTAAGATTTAAAATAGTATGCTCGCGTTGTTGTTCGTTTAATCATCGAATGGGATTTATGTCACTTGATGTTAAACATCGAACAGTATGAATTATGTTAGGTGATTAATTTTTTAAAAAATTTTATTGTTGTTTTTCCCATTGATATCACCTGAAAACAGTTATAGGGCGACAACCTTACTTTCTATTGCCGTTTCGATCAAAAAACTTTGATAACTATAAAATAATAACTCAAACTTTTTACTTCTCTGAAAATAAAAGAACGATTTTTTTATTAAATATTCTCTTGTGATGATTTTTTACTAATTTACAGGCTCATGCATGCAAGGCCAAACTATAGCATCTATTTTATTCACACTATAGTCTCTATTTTAATAAAATAAACTAAATAAAATAGATTTATGGAACCATGATTTTTATATTATCTGTTAATGTCATATCACACTAAGAATGCATCACACTAAAATTGGAACGGTTTTCTTTTGAAATCACTACGATTAGAGAAAGCCTCAACATTTCATCAATAAAGTAATTTTAAGTTAGGTGCTTAATGATTATTCTTACTTTAAATTTTATTGATTTCTTCTCATAAAGCTACGAAATTTTAGATGCAAATTCTTTCATATGTCAAGATTCCATTTTAATGTTTTATATAAAAAAAAAAAAAAGGAAAAAACATAACAAATGTAATACTTCTGTGGGAGCTTTTAAGAGCATGCCCTAAATTTTAAGAATACCTCTATAAAAATACAAAAGCATTATAGTCGTTTGCAATCATTTTTAATGGATAAATTTGCTTTGACTTTTTTTAATCATACACTTTATGTCCGTTCTAATCGATTTTTAAAGACCACCAGAATGCAAGCAAGAAACGTTGGGGGTGTCCCCTTAGATGCTCCCACTTTCAAGCGAAACAGTTCGGGTTAGCGACTTACGGGCACCCGTTACACCAACCCACCACCCGTTATCAAAAGGGATCTCCAGGGGAACTTCCAAAGGGGCACAAGTTTTTTTCCTAGTGAGCCCAGTTAAAGTTCACCTTATATAACAACTTTGCCCTCTAAAAAAAATTCCCATCCTACCCTTCTTCTCTCTCCCACTTCCTCCAGCCCTCTCGCTGATCGATCTCCTTCCGCGGCAGAGCTGATCCAATCCCACGCGGATCTGGATGCCAAGATGAAGCGCGCCCAACAAGAATCCTTGCCCGATAAGATCCAGCGCTACAAGGGCATCATCCTCATGGTCTCCATTCCACAAGAATCCTCCACCTCTAAAAAAATTTCCCGTCTAGATTTGCGGTTTTTTTTTTTTTTTTTAAGGTGCCGTTCGGACTGACAGTCCGAACGAATCCCATCTATTCGGACTAACAGTCCGGACAGGGACATGAACTGGTCTGCTACGCTGCCGTTGCCTCACCCACTCTATTTATATAATAAATTGATAAATCATTAGTTTACCCAATTTAACGTCACTTTAAGGACTTATATTAACAACTAATTATACAATTTTTCACAAAATATAGTTTATAAAGCAAAAAAGATACAATAATTCACTGACACACTTATACACCAACACATTGATACACTGATACATCGTTTATTGCGATACAATGATACACCGACACACAATGATACACCGATACAATGATACTCCAGATACACAGATACAAAGATACTCCTGATACACAAATACAATGATATTCCTGATACACCGATATAATGATACAATGATACATCATCCATATCAATACACAACTCATATATTCTAATCACTGTCTCCTTGTCTTCCTCAGGGATTGACGTCTGTTTCTGGTTGACGCGAAAAGATTTTGCCGGATCCATCTATGCAATACAAAGATATTTCATTCATAGATATTTTTTATCAAAACAGTAAATTTTCTATGTGTAAGTAAGTAGTAATAAAGTATAATTTACTACAAATATCATATTTTTATCTATTTATTTTTTAACTACAAGATAGTGTAATATTAAAATTTAAAGACACTGAAACCGTCTTTTATAACTTAATCAACTATGAGGACAATACCATTAAACTTCTAAATTAACTAATAAATTTTAATATTAACATCTATAATTAGAAAAATAACTAAATTTTCGCATATTTTACAACTACGATTACAATATTATATTTTCTTCATAATTATAATCTAAATATTAAAAATCAAAATTAACAAAAAATATACTCGTTTAGAATTTCCCGATTCTAAAATATTATCAGACCAAACAAGAAGTTTTCAGTTTTCAGGGCAGTCACAGAGCAAATAAGAATAAACTAAATAAAACAAAATTAAAATTAAATTAAAGGAGACTTACAGTGGAGCTCAGAAATTTGAGATAAAGAGAGAGAAAATGAGACAACGGAGGGTGGGGGGTGTGGCTCAGGAGAGAAAATGAGGCAGCGGAAGTTTCGGCGGCAGCGGGGTGTGGCTCGGCGGCGGGTTTGGAAGGAGGCTAAGGCGGCGGGTGGCTCGGAGGCAGAGGCGGCCTGCGGCGCCGCCGGCACCTCGGCGGCTGCGGCGGCATGCGGCAGCGGCGGGAGGAAGGTCTACGAATGAGAGAGAGAGAGATTTCGAAGGAGAAATGAGGAGAGAAATGAGTGGAAGTGGTAGAGGAAAAGTGAGTTTGGGTTAGATTTGGAGGAGAAATGAGGAGAGAAGAGGAAGAGGAAGAGCAGAGGAGATATAGAGAGAATGGTATTTTGGGAATATCATATGTGCTCACTAAGAAATTTCTCTTCTTATGAAATATTTACTGGGCTCACTAGGAAATCTGGGCTCACTAGGAAAAAACTTGTGCCCCTTTAGAAGTTCCCGATCTCCAGGGAGTTTCCAAAGGAGCACACCATTTTTTTTAGTGAGCCCACTTTATAACTGTCTGAACTCAAAATCCGAATAAAATAAACACTAAAAAGTTGGCTCACGAGGGAAATTGGTGTGCTACTTTCGAAACTCCCGATCTCCATCTACAAATTACACGTAACAAGGCCCAACCCATTAGGCCATTACAAAACAGCCCAGCAGCCCCTTGTAAGAAAGGGTTCCGATTTTTGAGATGAATACTATAAATTAAAGAGAATTAATAATTTTTTTTTTTTCATTTGTTTAATCTCTCTCGCTTGGTTCCGCTTCGATCCCTCTCCGCCCCCAAAAAAACGCAAAAAATCAATAAAGGGGAGAAATAAAAAAAAAAAAAGATCGAGAGACAACGAGCCCTAAGAACAGGAAAAGGTTCGTTTTTTATTCCTCACTCGATTCTGTTGGTTTTTCTTATTCTAGGGTTTTCTTTATCGCCGCAACCTGTTTAAATCATCCTATTATTGAGCTATTGATCTATTTTTATCTGAAGGCGATTATTTGCGCAGACGCCAAGTCGTTTAATTTAGTTTGTTTCGCCACTAGGATTAGATCTATGAGTAGTTGGGCGCAATGCGAATCCCAAATTATAAGTCTATATTTTTACAGTACCAATTGGTTTCACATGGAGCCATTATGTATAAATTTTGCTTGTTTTAGCTGCATAATTTGTTTGTTTTGACTTGTTATCCGTTTTTTTCCCTTCTTATAATCGAAAGTATTCAATTTTGATTCAGTACATCAATAATCAGGTTAACACTTATGTGAGTTGCATCCTCCATTTCGAAAACCTTAAATCTTGCTTTACTGCAGGAAGTGCTAGGTCTTAAGAGGAAGGGGTAGTGAGTTCGGAGACCAAATAAATCCGACAGACGCATAGTTGAACTCAAAAGATTCTAATTCTATAGTTGAATCTGCAGAAACTGTAAAGTACAATTTGACTTCGATCAATTGTTAGTATAGATGTAATAGGTTAGAGTTGATTGGGAACCAATTGAAATTTAACTTGTGCCATGACAGTCTAAATTTAATATGTGAAAATCATTATTATTATCTTGTTGAATATTTTTATATGGCTCTAAGCCTCTAGCTCTAGCTTTCTAAAGTCCAATTTATAGTATGTTTGGATTGCATGAACATAGATGTATGACAGGACAATTGAAATAGAGTTTTGCTACCTTCAATATTTTGGAGTTGGCTAATCTCCAATTATTTTGAGGTTCTTGGTTAATCTACCTCTAAAAAAGGGAGGTAGGATAACACAACCTAGCTCCTAAACAGGTCCAAAATTTTTCATGTTCATCAAGATATCCAGACCCGATAAGTGTCCAAATAAGCTAGATTGTGTTTTTAGGTTCGTGAGTATACAACAATTGTCAAATGTCCACAAAGATCATCCTTTGCAAAACAAGGCCTAACCTGTTACAGCCATCAAAAGAGCCTCGCTAGCCCTCGTGAAAGTGCGAAATGTTTTTTCAGAGATAAAATAACAGAAAATGGAGAAGTTTTTTTCTCTTTTGCTTACTTTTGCTTCTATCTTTCTTGGACCTGAATTTTTTAAGAAATCATAATAAAAAGGAGAAAGATAAAAAGATAAACTACTGCAAACCCTAAGAATGGGAAAAGCTTCATACCTTTTTTTTCCTCCTCGTTTATATTGGCTATTTTCCCTTGTTGATTAAGTGTTTTAGGGTTTTCTTTATCGTTGTAATTTGTTTGGATAGTGTGGTTATCGAGTTTTTGATATATTTTTATATTTTCATTTCTTTTAGTTGCAAAATTCGTATAGTTTCTGGAAGAATTATTTGTTCGTTGTTAGAATTGATTCATGATTTTTGTAGATTACTTGGATGCAATGCATACTTTGAGCTATTTAATTTGGTTGTTTGCCATTTGGATTAGATCCTCGAATAATTGGATGTAATGAAATTCCTAAATTTCATTTTTTTACTGGACCAATTGTTTTAATGGGGGCATTATGTATTGCAAAAACCAAGTTTTAATTTGATTCAGAGTAGTTTATCAATGTAGGACAAGTTAAAAGAACGAAGGGAAGACCGAAGAAAATATGGATGGAGGTGATACGCAAAAATATGGAGTCTAGAGGTTTAAATAAGGAGATATTACTTGATAGAAATGAATGGACAAGAAATATCAGAGTGATCGATCCGGCATGATTCTTTTTTGGTTCATGTAGCCTACCCCAAATACTTGGGATAAAAGGCTTAGTTGTTGTTGTTGTTGTACTCACTGAACTAAAAAAGAAATTATATTACAAGCAAATTCACATCGTAGTTTCATTACTACGTTTTTTTTTTTTTTTTTTTTTTGAGAATTGATGGGGTTTTAGCTAGAACACTCTAGCTAGATCACTAATATTACTTCAACAAAACTATTCATTGGACTGTAGAACTAGCTAAACTAACTGAGTATATTCGTATTTGTTCATTTAACTAAACAAGTTTAAATTTTTAATCTGGTTCTCTGTGTTTATTAAAAGAACGCACTTGAGCAACATTTTAACAAGTCCAAACCAAGCCATAAATGAGCTTGTGCAACCAATTTGTAATTACGAGCTTGAAGATTAGAGAGATATCTCGAGCTTTTCGTCTTAATGAGTACTAGAATTAATAAATTAAGTATTTCTTAATTTTCAATATCAACGACCAGCTCTAAACTAGTTTAGTCAAAAAGAGATTATATTGCAAGCAAATTCACATCTTAGTTGCATAACCACTATTTTTTTGAGAAAAGATGGGGTCTTAGCAAGAGCACCCCAGCCCACTCTTACTTCAACAAAACCGTGCATAATGTTGTAAAAACGAGCAGAACTAACTTATCTCTAGCTTGTTGATGTTCTTTCATTTATTTAAATGAGTTCAGATTTTTGTTCAAGCTCCATTTGCTTGCTTAATGAATGAGCTTGGGCTACCATTTAACAATACCGAGTTGAGCCATAAACAAGTTTGTGCAACTAATTTACAGTCACGAGTTTGAAGATTAAATGGAGGATTTTTTGCATTGTTTTTAAGTGTTTACAAACTATTTTCTTTAGTTTTTTTATCCTTTACTGCGCCGATTTAGCAGTTAATCGAGCTTTTCGTCTTAGTCAGTATTATAATTAATGAAGTGTTAATTAAGTATTTTTCTGATGTTCAATGTCAAATACAAGCTGCAAACTAGTTGAATATGGGCCGAGCCTAAATGAGTCATAAACGATACAAAATTGAACATGTTCAAGCACAAGTTATGTTCATGATCATTCATTTATTTTTTCTTTTTTACCAAACATAGATTCTTTTTCAGGCTTGATTCATTTAATTGTAGAACAAGCATTTATCTAGCTGAACTGTAGGCGAGCTTTGGTTTTTAAGAGCTTTTTACATCCCTTACTGTACATATCTTCTATAACTAGCTTTACACAGTATGTATATTCCAACCTAGGTGTATATGGTTCCCAATATACACGTAATCATCCAAAAGCCCAGAGTAACTACAATACAACATAAGAAAGGTTCCTGAAAATCTAAACAGCATTATCATAACCATTTCCCATTCAGTCTATAGAAGCCTGCTAATCTAAAATAACTATCCCCACTCCATCAGGTATTCTGATGCTGAGAGGAGCTACCACGAATACTTTTGTCTAGCTTCATAACTACTTTGCTTGATCATTTTATTAATTTTGAAAATTCAGTCATGGAGAGTTGTATCTTAAATATGTTTGCAGTTTAAAAAAAAAATTATTTCTTGGCTCAAAAATATGCGTTTACTAATTGAGAGGTGGCTTCTGAATTTTTTATGCAGCGTGAATCTAGAGTCCTGGTATGAATCCTTTCTGAAGCTCCAGTGTTACACATAAAGCCCACAATGTATGCTAGGAGGATAAAGACTAGAAGTGGACATTTTAGTTCTCTTTTCCAAAAGTCTTGTCATCATTCTAGGCCTAATGAAAAAGGAATTTCTTCATCTAATGGAGATTGCCGAATAAAGGAGAGTTCTCTTAGAAAGTTTAGCTACAGTCCACTTTCTTTGCCAAGTGGTGGTTCTATAGGATTTTTTAGGAGGCAGAGGTCTGGTTTTCTGTATAATTCATGTAGATGTTATAGTTCAGAAGGTAAAGGAAGTAATGCCAGAGAGGGCAAGCATGCACCAGTCGAAAATGCTGTTGATATTGGTAAAGGTAAGAGTAGGAAAGAAGGGGTTGTAACAGATTCGAAAAGCAGCAGTGAGCATGCTTGGCTCGGAGAACATGACCAAAAGGAGTGGATCAAGAGTGAAAGATGGTCTCTTGATAGCAAACGCAAAGAATCTCCCTTTTTAACCAAGCGAGAAAGGTTCAAGCATGAATTCTTGCGGAGGGTTGTTCCCTGGGAGAAGATCCCAGTTTCGTTGGAGAACTTTCCTTATTATATTGAGTAAGTCCCTTTTATTTTTGCTGTTTGTTTTTAGTTGAATTATTTTGTTGTCTATTCTTATGTCTTGCCTACATTTGTTACCAGAGGACACACGAAAAACTTGCTGGTAGAATGTGCTACTTCCCATTTGAAGCATAAAAAACTATCAACAACATATGGTTCTCGATTGAGCTCGTCAAGTGGGAGGATATTGCTTCAGAGCATCCCAGGTTGTCTCCAGAATTCATGTTTTTTTTTTTTTTTTTTCATTTATTTCTGTTCTGCTAATAATTAATCCTTTAGGATTTTTTTTCTTTGATTCTTCATAGGAATGGAACTTTACCGGGAAAGATTAGTCAGAGCTCTTGCTCATGATTTACAGGTCCCCCTATTGGTGCTTGACAGCAGCGTCCTTACCCCTTACGTAAGAGTGCTTATTGATTGTTTTCTCTTCTGTAGATATCTTTTTTCTTGCAATGAATAATGGTAAGTGCTTATGATTGTCTGAAGGACTTTGGTCAAGGTTGTGCCTCAGAAAGTGAGGCAGAGGATGAAAACGGGGAATCAGGAGAATGTACATCAGAGTCGGAGACTGAGGGTGAGAATGATGAGAGCAATGAAGAATCAGCTGAGAGTGATGACGATGATGTTGATGTGCGTGCATCTGCTGAAGCCCTCAAGAAACTTGTACCATGTAACCTTGAAGAATTTGCGAAGGTAGGGCACAGCCATACAAGTATGCAACATTAGAACCTGCAGTAAAATAACATTAGTGCCAGGAAATACTAACAGGTTATAAACTGCATTTTGCCCTCTTAGGCTTTTTCCTGAGCCTTCAGACTCATCACATTTTCAAGTTGATTCTCTATCTTTCTCTTTCTATGATGCACGGATGAGGCAATGTCGACATGGACACAATATGCTTATATAAGATTAATCCTAAAAAAATACATATCCATGCTTCATAGTTCTCCTATTTGCATTTGAATCTTTACCTCAACACTGTGCTACAAGTGCAGGTGTTTCTGAAACTGTTACTATCAAATTAGTTTTTTTGGTTATTCTGGTTAAAGAGTAAGACACTTTTACTACAAGGAATGAGTTTTAAGGATCTGATTCATCTTTCTATTGAAATTTATGATGTTAAGGATGATGCACATGGGTAATGCCATTTATATCACAGGAGACTTTTGTATGCCATTAATATTGATTGAACATAGCTTGTAAAACTTTGAGAAAAATTATGTTCCTAGGGTAGAGCTGTCACTAGCAAAAAAGTTTGACTAGGATCTTATCAGTAGGATTTGGAACCTGAATCCTATGAAGTGAAAAGTATATGCTCGCATATAAGAATTTAAAATTCAACTGTGTAGATGTCATTAGCAGCATAATAAAAATTCGCATGTCAAAGAGTTTTTGCCCATAGATCATGTCCTCTAAAATTGAATGTATTGGTTGACACAAATATTGTAAGGCCTTGATCCACTAGTAAAAAAATAAATAAATAAATTAAACAAAGTTTTTAAGGCTATTTAGATGTCATAGATCTTATCTATACAAGTTGGATTTTTAAATTTTGATGCTCTAACTTGTAGTTTTCACTTGATAGGATTTGGATAGAAATTCTACCGGTAGGATCCTAGTCAGACTCTTTATATCATAGGAGATTTTGCGTGTCATCAAAATTTAATGAACTAGCAAAAAAACCTTGAAATAAATTAAGTTTTTAGGGGGACAATTGTTACTTTGATAGCATCTAGTAATTAAATTGTGGAAGCTATTTACGATGCAATTGGAATTAATACAAGTCAATTTTCTCAATTTATATGTATTACATTTAGCAATCGACTTTTGCATCATTGTTTATTGGTTGACATTGCACTACTGCCAAACCATAGAGGGAGCTATTGTATGCGTTGTCTGCATCTATTGTTATTTAGCAGCAACCTAGACGTGCTTGTGTTCATTGGGGTTCAATTGTTGCCTATTGATAAGGCATCAATTGGTTAAACAATATGGTTTATATTTAGGCCGTGTTTGGCAAGTGGAGTGAGGAGTAGCGGTCATACTTTTTGATGAGAGGCGGGTTACAATTTAACCTGCTTTTTGATGATAGAGGAGTTATAATTCCACCAACTTTTTGATGGGACATTTGATCCCATCCTACTTCTACTCCTCTTGTAAAACCTTATAAATCCCTACTTCTTAATGTCACTTGCTAAATATGGCCTTCGAAGAGTATGAAGAGTATATTCCGATGCTCTTATGTTTCAAACCCATATAAGGATGTGAAGCTCAATGAAACTCACATCTATGTAGTTATGGCCAGTGGGAACCTAAGAAACTTGAAATAATTACTTGCTTTGCATGCAGGTTTATAGGTTGAAATCCATTAACACAAAACTCAAGTGTAGTCCTTCAACACACTGTTTTCAATAATTCAACAAGACATGCGGAAACGATAAAACTTGTTGCGTGAAATCTATTGGATGACTTGTTGTAGCTACATTCTTATTTTGTTATCAGCAAGTTCCATGATGGATCATATTGTCCACCACATCCGTGATGCCATGGCATGAAAAATGACTTTCAAGAAGGATTATTCTACACGAGCTATACTACCCCCATAACACCCCAAAGAACATCATAGAGGAGTTGGTATCTTAGATCATTATTATTTCTTTGAAGAGGTCGAACTGCAAATAGCAAGAGGCAAACATATAAAATGCTATATGTGGGTCCATGGTAGTGTTTAAGAAATTGCAAGGGGGTTTTGGGCCCTCATGGTGGTACTTAGCACCTAGATCTACCTAGGCACCCATTTAGGCCTGCCATGGCCACATAAGCATCTGCATAATTTGAGCTCCTTGAAAGCCGCACTACTTATGTGGCAAACTAGCCCACTTTTTACAATATTTTTCAAGAAAAACTCTTTCTTTTAGATAGGCATATTGACTCAAACTAGCCCACTTTTTACAACATTTTTCAAGAACAACTCTTTCTTTAGATAGGCATATTGACTTGAGAGCTGAACACAAATATAATTTAATAACCTGAAATAAAAGGTTTAACATCATTTGCAAATCCAAATCTAATATGCGTCGTTTTATATATGGAGGTGGGATGGAGTCGATACTAAGGGGTGTTTTCCCAAGATGAAACCTTTATGTATCTTTTTTGTGAATCCTTTAGGTATAAAATAAGAGATCATTCATGACGTGTAGGGAGAAAAGAAATAATTGGAGAGGTATTAGCTATTTGGGATTTTGGGCTCAGATGAGTCTATTGTGAGCCACAAGGGCTTCTCATATATTTGGGAGTTTTGATTGCTGATTGGATGAGTCTATTAGGAGCCACAACAACTTCTCATGTTATAGTTTCCCATACTCTCCTATGTCATTTTATTCCTTTAGCATCCATCTTGTAGTGCCTTCGGATGAGGATTATAATCTTTTGTGTTTCCTGCAACTTTCTATGAAGAGACCGATGATTTGAGCTTGGCTTATTGACAAAAAATTAATGTGATTAGATGTTTTCTTTTACTTTGGAAAACATGCTTATGAGCATTGTTGTCCATATATTGTAATATGAACGATGATTTGAGCTTGGCTTATTGACAAAAAATTAATGTGATTAGATGTTTTCTTTTACTTTGGAAAACATGCTTATGAGCATTGTTGTCCTTATATTGTAATATGCAAAGATCTTGCATGTGTATCATTGGGTAGTGTGTCTTACAATACAATTAGTGCTATCTTACAATAGAATTTGTATTTTACGACTCTCAGCATGTTATGATGAGTTCACTCAATTTATAAAAGGGTTTCAAACCTCTTAGTGTAGACATTTTGAGTCTAATTACGGGTAATCTTTTAACAAAACTTAACTTGAAAGCTCAAGATACCTATTAAGTCAATGGAAACACTCAAACCAAGTGACATCCCTAGCTTTCTTTCATCGCTCACAACAAATCTCTGAGCCCTTATTTTGAATGAGCAATGCGGATGTGATGCCACAGGGATACTTTGGACAACTAAGGCATGCAACTAAGTACAATTTACTTTTAGGAATGAGGCAAGCTTACCCATTACATATGGGATTAATGGTGGATTAGGGGAAGAGGGTCTCCTCTATCAAAAGAGAATGTGTCTATGGGAGCTTTTAACGTGAAGGACGACCAAGCAACACTTTCCAAAAAGTAGAAGGAAGAAAAGAAGTATAGCTCTTATTTCTAGTAAATGTCAATTATTTGTTATTAAACCTACTTTGGAATATCTGATAAGCTTTTTATGCTTATGTTAACTATTGATGAGAAAAGACAAAAGATAGCTTGGAGGAGGAATTGTTTGTGGAGAGTGAAGAAGATGAAGATAAGAAATATGAAATCACTCTTCAAGGTGATAGTAGTGATGGATCTATTGTGGATGATTGGCTGATATTAGACTGAAATTGGGAAGCACAATGAACTTGGTTTAGGAAGTTATCATTCATGAGACTTATTATGTTTATGTTTGGTACACTTAGGTTTTATCATTTTTGATCGATGACCATATAGTCAATGGATTTTCATTTGAATTTTTATATACTTGTTAAATTTCCTGCTACAGGCTTTTAGCATTTCTTCATGGTGATTCATAACTATGTATATTGTAAACATAATTATTTACTTATTACTCATATGTTGCAATAAACAATAGATTATGAGATGTACAAAAAATGGTACACAAACATATCCCTGTTTAGAACTGTGTTTTCAAGATTTTAGTTATGCAATTGCCAAGTTGATGGAGACCCAGCAGTTTGGGTCATGATTGAGTGTCCAGACATGTTTTGCGAGTATTTTCTGCTCCTTTTATTAGTCAATATATTGATAGGTATCCATCTTACACCCTACTATTTGATGTTCTTTTGTTATATGATGAAAAATTTAATACTACTAGTGTGATATTTTCTGTATGCTGATTGTTTGTTTATATATTTGTCTTGTTTAATTTTTCAATTGAATACAATGCAGAGAGTCTCTTCGGAACTTGAAGGTGTTTCAGAATCAACTCAATCTGATGCTGCTGGGTCTGTAGAAGAACATAAAAGACCTCTCCAAAAGGGTAATATGCTCAGACATCTTCTATTAATTAAGCCACTGTATTTTAGTCATTAATTTACTTCTTTTTTTCTTCATTCATATGTTTATATTGTCATTCATATTATACTTGGGTCCAACAATTTTAAATGAGGATGTTTCATAATTTTGGTTTCAAGATGGTTGGCATACCAGCATAAGAGTTTTTTTTTTTTAATATATAAACTGCCTGAAAAATTGGCTAAAACCAATTTGTTTCAGATTCTCATTGGCTGTTCCAGTCAATACTATGACCGATGACTGTTTCATCTGATTTGGGTTTTTATCTCCATAGAAACTTCATAATCAAAACCCTGAAAGTATGAAATTTTGATTCATAATTTTTTTCCCCAAAAGTTAAAGCTCTGAGCATAGGAAAATTTAAAGCCGCTGGTGTAGTGCTTAAACCCTAAAAGAAGGGTTGGATTAGGTTTTCAATTTCTTTTTGAGGAATAAAGGGAGAAAACTACCAGTTGATTCTCTTGGACTACTATCTACATTTGAGAAACTGAAAAATTTAATGCTGGCTTTCAAATAAGTAAATCAGTCATGGTTATTAAGTCAACTTATTCTGAATGCCACTTTCCTTTTTTATGGTGATAATTTCTGGCTACCTGCCTGATTCTCTTAACAAACACCCACATCACGTCCAAATGTATTGAAAATGTAGCATCCCTTTTTCGCTTTGTAAATGAAAAGCACCTAGCTAGCTCATTGTTAGTAGAAGGGAAAAAAACAGAGTTATGTCGCATCTTTTAGGAACATGGGTCTGCATTATCATATGACTGGTTTTGAACTAATGATGAGTGAAGAGCGTGATGAGAGGACTCTAGCTAGTTTGAGGATTTTGGAGAGTTCTAAATTCTGTATTATCAGAACTTAGAAGTAAGCTTGAAATGTTGGTGTGTGTGGCTAAGCAAGATTCAGGTTCTCTGAACATTTCTTTCATAGGGATCCATAGAGGTTTGGAATTTTTAGGGGAGAGAAAAATTGCACATAATTGATTTAGTTTGAGCCTTTTTACTGGGGTAGCAGCCAGCGGAATATATCATAGAACTTTGAAGGAGTTTGAGGATTTGTGGGCAACGCAAGAGATTTTTTTTTTCCTCTAGACTTGGAAATTTTTGCGATTATTAGGTTTGCTAAAATTAGATTTACAACTCTTTCTATGTAAATACTATTTATTTAAAGCTTCTTGTAGGTCCTCTTTTATAAATGATTGATTATTTACCCTTTGCTAATATCTTTATAGTGCCCTTATCAAGTGTTCTACAACCCTATTTTATTACGTGCTCGGTCCAAGAGCGAATATTGAGTATTTGAAAAACTTGCCAAGTACTCGGATTTTTCGTTCATAACACGAAATATTAATATCTTATTATGTACCAAAATATTAAATATGTAATATAAGAGTATGTAATCTCAATACTAAAAAAAAAAGTTAAATGTAATAAAACAAGTTTGTTTCCTTACCAAAATTCAATAACAGTTCCAAATTTTCACTTTGGTTCTTCCCAAAATTTACTCATTTTCTAACTTGTCTCTAACTTAATCGGTTTGAAAAATTCAATTTAAAATAACCAAAAAAGAATGAGAGAAAATAAAATTGAAGTGTTAAAAAAAAGGAAAGATGGAAAGCAAATGAAAGCAACCATAGAAAGAAAGAAGGTTCAATTTTACTTTTTTGATGAGCTCAAACTATTGCGAAATGTACATGTTGATCGCCTCCACTCCCTGGACCACCAATCTGACCACTTTTCGAGCTCTTGTTGATATTTCTTTGCTGATCTCACTGTCTCAAAGCTGCTTTGATGATTGTTCATTCATTGCAATTGCAAAAACTCGGTGTGATCAAGCGCTTATTTACAAAACTTGGCAGATCAGGTTTGGGTAAAAAAAATTACGAACCTTCTTATTTTTTGACATGATAAAAGTTTGTGCTCGCTTCATGATCCGGACATAGTCGCATATTCTGTCAACTAAAATAAGTACTCATTTTATTCACTTTTTTGAGTGAGTTTCCCGAACTTGGTGTGTTTAGAGAACGAGTCCGATATTTTGTTTAGTATTTGCACGAGTTTTATGGGTTTTGAAACATTATCCCTAGTCACTGATCTTATTTGTGCCTAGAAGAGTTAATTTGTAGGTTAATACCCATGGCCAGCTTCCTTGTCTGGTGACTTTATTCAATTACATTCTTTCTTGATTCACCAATACTTGTCATATCTTGACCGTTGAATTCTCTCTGTGAAGGCGACAGACATACCATAGTTTTACTAGCATACTGGGCTCAAATGCTTAAATGGAATGAATTCTTGGCTCTATTAAGGACTTGAGCTTCTATGAAGTCCAAACCATTTCTGTGCTATCTGGACGATACGACCACCACAGGCGCAAACATAGTAAACTTCAGAAGGAAAGTCTAGAGAAACTCGAGTAATTGCTTCCACATATGCATGCATAAATTTCCATCAGGTCACCTATTTAATATGGAATCACCGTCTAATGTGATTTATATGAACCCAGCCGCAATTCTTAAGTAGAACCATCGGAGGATCAGCAATTTAGAAGAATATTGGTGGCAGAGGGGAAAAAAACAATCGTTTTTGCGAGAAATCTGTGGTTCTTCTGATAACAGGAGTATCAGGTAGAAGGGGAACATGGTGAACAAATGAATATCAATTTGCTATGTGGCAACACCGGATCATATTTAGCGTTAGTGTTTACTATTAATTAATATTTTGATGCAGTCTGCCTGAAGTGCCTTACTGCCTCAGTATAGAAATTTGCAAGGTCCTGTATCACTAGGATAATATTTTTTAACACCTATTTTCTTCCACCTCCTTATTTATATGAGGAATGACCACGGTGGTAACCATATTACTGTATTATTTTATAATATAACGCTTTTACGATTATAAGGCAGTTTAAACTTTCCCTCCGGTAGCACGATAACATTCAATGGTCATTTATCTTATAACTTTTAATTTGAGGAGACATTTGAATTAATTTCTGTTTGTTTTTTCCCCTTCTTTTTAGGTGACCGGGTGAAGTATGTTGGTGAGTCCGTGCATATTGAAGCTGATAACAGGTATGTTGATTCTTCATCTTGCTTGCTCTTGTGCTTCTTTCTTATTTAATTCTTTGCGCTGTTGTTAATTTTAGCCATTTTCTTTGGGAGGTTTCTTCTGCATTCACTATTTCCTTTCATAATTAATTTGGAATATAACTAATAAACGTAATGTTGAAAGGTCTCTGGATTTTGAAATCATTATCTACTTTCTTATCTGGAACCTTCTTTATTTAGTCTGTGAGGGGTACATTTATATTTTGGTTTAATTGGATTTGTCTCCGAGTTTTCATTTTCCAATAAATGCCGTGAGATGCTATTTATGTTCAATAATGATGTTTGTCATCTTCTGTTGATATTACAGAAACATGTTGTAGGATACAATTATACATACCTCTGTAAAGTGAAATGTTATTTTCTGTCACGAGAGAGCAATATTTACAGAAGGATGAAAGCAAATCCCAGGTCTTACATCCAAGTTACTAGTGTACTAGACAGACCCATTCAAGTTTCTGAAAGGGCAATATAATGGACCATTGATAGCTGCTACCTATTCAACGAGAATAGTGTTAGAAAAATTTCTTGTGTTGTTGCCAGCATCTGTGAGGGAGAGTATCTGATGATTACTTGGTATACTATTTAAATACTGTCTTTCTGGTACAGTTGATGGGTACTTGTGTATAGGAATGAGAATCATGCAGATTTCAAACATTTGTCCTTGTTTCATAAACTTAAAAATGCTGGATTCATCGTAGAAAACTACTACAAAATTGCCAAAATCTTTCAGTAAACTAACCATCCTCCTAACATTTGTATATTTTTTTTTTTGAGCCAATTCCTCCTTGTATTTCCAGGGTAGCATGATCGTAAGCATTTGTATCATATTGCCTGACTGTCTCTTTGACTTTATCTAGAGACTCAAATTCAATAGCAGTTTCTACCAGAGGAAATAATGGTTTTTTTTTTTTTTTTCTGCACAACTTGTGAAGTTCATGGTTGTTTTCTACTTTCCTATATTATAATCTATAGAGAAACACAACTTCCAGAGTGGAACTAACAGTAGGAATTGAACTTGAACTCAAATCACCTTTAAATAATGTATTGAAGCCAGTGAATCCTAAAGAGGTGACAATAGATGTAAGTGTTGGTGCCGATTATTTTGAAGCTGAATGTGTATGTGAAGAGTACAACACTGACCGAGGAGCGTGTTATGGATGTTTTGGTACTGAGTTCAGAGTTATTAACAACTTTTTCATTCATTAAACTGTGCATGCACCTTTGCCTCTTCTATTGCCACAACTCGATCTATCCAATCTATTTAATTCCATACAACAATAACTAAGTTTTTTATTCCTACGTACTTGGGGTAGGCTACATGAACCAAAAGAGAATCATGCCGGATCGCCCACGTAGATGATCCTTTTCTACTCATTCCTATCAAGCAATATGTCTTCATAATCTATTGAATTCCATCATTGAAAATTATATTTAGGCTTGACCAAGCAATTGGTTTCAGTGGAATCTTCATCGAAAAACTTTGAAACAAATCCGATCTCGCTATTTGGTAGCCGTAGGAGGACATATCCGTGGGCACACACAGATTGTACAGTTATACTAGGAATGAGCTTGACACACGACGGAGAAGCTTCATGTTAGATATTGGACTGAGAAGTGAAAGAGAAGTATCGGGACAATCTGGACTAGATGATAGAACTTTTTGCATAAGTGTAGAACCTAGTTTTTTTTTTTTTTTTTTTGTTTCTTTGAGAGATATAAGCAAAGAAGAAAGCTAAGAAAATGATTAGTAAGGCTAAAATCCAAAGCTTATGAGAATTTATAAAAGAATCTAGAATAGTAGAATGGAGAGAGGGTGAGCACATGTGCTTGGAGGTGGAGATTGAGTTTTTAATTAAAAAGATCATGATCAGAGGCTTGGATCAAGAATTTGTATGTTCAAAACTGTAGATCTAAGCAACATGCTATTTTTGACGTTCCATTTTGTAGTATTTGATACATAGGCAGTAAAGAATTCTAACTCACTTGATTTCTGGTATTTGATAACTCTTCAAGAAATTTAACAAAGTGGATTGTCTATTTGACCGGCCTATAATTGAGTTTGAATGGGAAGGTTTATCTTCCAACTCCTACAAGTAGAAAGTGAAGAGCCAGTAGTGTTAAATATACTCAAAGGTGTGATAAAAGAGTTAGTAAATGATGAAAATGATACAAGGAAGGAGTTTCTTGCGCGAATTGTTTAATGGGACACATGCAGAACTTAAGGTAGTACCAAGTGGTAGAATTTGTTGGATACTGGCATTCTGATGAAAAATTAGGCTCTGCGAGATACTAATATTTTGAAGAAGATGAAATTGGGAGAAATGTAGGATCTGAAGACAGACCTATTAGTTTGCTAGTGTTTGGTATGTATGCTATGATGGTTAAAGAAGTTTTTAAGCAAATGGATCCTAAGAAAATGCTTGAAACTAAAAGATGCTGCAAGTTTTGGTGGAATCAAGCTTATGCTGTACACTGTAAAACTTGGGTGTGAGTAATCAAACAAGGACTAAGAAAAGAAATGTCTGTGTTAGGAAACCAAGGAAACCAATTTGGTTTTATGACAGTGAGGTTGACCATGAAAGCTATTTATTTATCAAGTAGATTGATGGATAGTTATGGGGAGAAGAAAAGACATTCACATATGATTTTCATTGTTTTGGGAAAACTTAACTAGAGGCTTCTATTTAATTACTAACATTAAAATGTTCTCAAAGACTATCAAAGCGATCGATCCGGCGTGATTCTTTTTTGGTTCATGTAGCCTACCCCAAATACTTGGGAGCTGGGATGAAAGGCTTAGTTGTTGTTGTTGTAAAATGTTCTCAAACTTTTTAATTCATGATGAAAGCTGCGATTTGGTGAAGTTCCATCTCGGTAGCATATTGTCTAGTACAAGCTGCTTGATTTTGAATGTAATCTTCTCTAAATAAAAAAATATATACATATGTACTGGTATAAGGAAAGAGTAAAAAAACTATGAAATCTATATGCTCATCATCTTTGCTAGCAGTTGTTCACCTTTCTTTCTCATAAAGATGTCTTCTTTTTCCACGAAATTTACCACTGTTCATGATCTAAATGACATTTCATAAAAAGTTCTAAATATATTTAATATTAATTAGAATAATTGAATTCCTTACTGTGCTCTGTTTAAAGTAAGTCCTGTTTGTTCACAAAATCTACCACAGTTCTTGATCTAAACGATACTTCCTTAATAAAAAGTTCAAAAAATACTCAATGTTAAATAGAATAAGCAAATTCTTATTAAATAGAATAAGCAAATTCTTAACTATGGCTTTGTTTGAAGATTTGACAGGCTCTTTCCTCTCTGTTGCTCTTTATCTTGTTAGAGACAAATTCAAGTGATAAAATTTGTTTAACTAAATGGCCTTCTAAAAATAACGATTAAAACACGGACGGTTGGTTCTGGGAATTTTCACATGACAAAAGTTATGATGTATCTACTTGCTTTTGTAACTGTCAGACTGAAAATAGGATATTGTTCTTTGCAAGTAATCTCAGGATAGCCTAAAAAGCAGTCTGCAAAAAATAATGGAGTGAATGAAATATGATGTGCATGCAGCTATAATTCTTCTTCTTGGTGTTAGTTTGATTACTTTTCTAATGAATTAGTTGCATAAAAAAAAAACGTGCATCTTTTATTATTGCATACAGTTCTTATAATCATCTATATGACTATGCTTTTGTGGTGTTGCAACAAATTTCAATTATGAGAACAAATTGCTACCATAATCACCTCTCTTTGTTTTGTCTTTTCCCATGGACTTTAGGTAAATATCATTCCATTAAAAAGTTAGATAGGATAAGACCGTCGAACTGGCTAGATCTCTAATTTGTTTTTGTTTCCGAGGGTCAAATTTGAGTCTTTAGATTCTTTACTTTTTAAATGTTTTTCCCTCCAAACACATATAACCTTCATCCCACCCCAATGAGCTGAGTTTTTTTTTTTTACGATCCTGATTCTTAGCATATACATTGTATCACAGGATCATTTTGGGCAAAATTCCAACTTCTGATGGCTCAACAAATGCCTTTACATTAATTAGTGGCAGGTGGGTGGGTAAGTCTTTCCCTATATCATGTAGGGTAAGCATCGGAGCAAACGTTAATGGGCCATTTACTACTGGCATTCCTTTAGCACTTGCATTACTGGAGCCAAACAGTATATAACTTTGTCATTTTTTTTTTCCTGTAGATAATGAGATGACCACCTTCCCTGCCCTCCATTCTTTTTTTTTTTCCGCTCTGTTTTACTTTTTTTCCCTTATAATATGAAGAATCAGGAATTTACTAATTATAAATTGACAAGTGAGTGATATTAATTGACATGTCTTTACCAATAGAGTTGAATTCAAATAATTTCGAACTAAAAATGTTTTTTTTATCAATTCATTGATATTTTTTTTCTTTCTTGAGTATGACATGAAATTATGACTTTATATAGCTAAACACCATTGATAAATGTTGGAGATGCTGTATATGCCATCATAACGAACCATTAATTTGCTTAGGAGAGTTCTGCTTGTGCTAGTACTATCTTGTCTATTATGGACTTTCCACAGTATTTTAAGTTAACAGGCACTGAATTAATTGTGTGATAAATGATTGTCACTGATGGTATCTTGTAGAGATGCACCTCAATCATTATGTTTTTGACCAGGGTTTCCTTTCAAAGAGGTCAAGAGGTTTTGATTTATATATTTTTGGCTGCAGTGTCAACATTACCATTGTCACTGATTTTGTGGTGTGATGATGATATGTCAGGCTGCTAGATAAGTTCTTGTTGCTTGCAGTATTTTGGAGACAGAGACATCACACCACTGCTTGCAGTATCTCTGGATAACATGATTTGGGTCCTTCTGATAGAGTTTTAAATGTGAAGGTTGGTGGCTGCAATGTCAACATATTGCCGAGATGCTTAGTGCATTGAGGCCAGTGTTTACTTGATACTTGTGTATCTATTTACAAGCTTCTGTCTGTTTTTGTGACAATTGAGAGTGCTGGTATGCTGAAGTGGTTTTGGACGCTTTTTCTTCTAGAATCTGGGAGGGAGTTAGAGATCGATAGGGAATGAAGATTAAAAATATTAGTCTAGCCTCTAAAAAATGGCTGCAGTTGGCCCATTTTGAATTTGAAAAAGACTCAGTGTGATCCTGTCAATTAGATTACATATGGATGGATGGTCAGGTCAAGTCTGATCCCCGCCAACCTGCCCCGCTAACAACCTTAGAACTTATTGACAGGGGTATCTTGAAAAATTTAGGAAGAAAAGAGGAGTGATAGAGCTCCTTATGTGGTTTTGAGGAAGGAAATGGTGATTACAGTACAAATCTAATGCACATATGTGGTTTTGAGGAAGGAAATGATGGGGTTACTTGCAACAGGAACATTCACTAAGCTTATTTATGTGTTCTACTATGATGCTTCGATTCTGTGTGCTACCTAAATGTGTTTGACCTTGTGCAAGTATGGCGCAGGGGAAACTAGCCCTCTATGTTATTATGCATTCTAAATATTTTAATTTTCCAGCTCCAGCCTGTTGCTTGCCTACAATCGCAGAAACAATTATTTGCAACATCAACACATTCAAATTTTGTGCTCAAGGATTATGTTTGTGCATGACGTATTGACCTCTACCTGATGCTTAGGTGTTCTTTTTCCATACAGCTTATATTCTCTTAAATTTGTATATTGACTTTATTATTTTTGTTTTCATGTCTGTTCTCATTATTTGAAGATACATTATTGTGATGCATCACAGAAGTTCTTTTTACCTTTGTGCATCTGCATCCTGGACTGTAGTTTGTGTATATTGATCACATCTGCATACTTAATTAGACTTTTCACCTTTTAATTTTATTTAGTTTTTTATATACTTTTGCAATCACCGATAATTCTGTAGGTCATTGCCAAAAGGACAGCGAGGAGAAGTGTATGAGGTCAATGGGGATCAAGTAGCTGTTATTCTTGACAACACAGAGGAAAAAATCAAGGAAGGAAACAAAGATGAAAATATTAAGCAAGATGCAAAACCATCTGTTTATTGGTTTAACAGTATGTCTCTATGCAATACTTTTGTGCTAATTATGATTATTCTACAGTATTGCAGTATATGTTTCTGCTTCTCTTTTGCTTATCATGTTCATTAGTCTATTTTTGAGACTTACTGAGGTTGTTGCAACTTTGCTATTCATGTTAGGTTTTACATGAATGTTAATGGAGAAACACGTCATTTGTTGGTGAAAGCTCATACTTCAACTATATAAGATCCTTTTTCTGAATTCTCATGTAGGTCTTAGACATGCATCTGGGTGGAGAAAACATACTAGATGTTAGTAGCATGGACGAATTAACTATTTAAGTATTTATGTTCCTTCTGTTTTTGACTAGCTTGTACCGCTTATATATGGTTTAACCAAATTGTTGGATTCTTTGCTTCCAAATAGTTTGGTGCCTTTCTCCACCGTGGTATTCTTTCCCTATAGGAAATGCTCTTATAAATATTCTATATATCCTATACAAGAATTGGTAAAAGTTTTATTATATTTACTACTAGAATTGGTAAAATTTTTAGTATATTTACTACTACTATTGTACCAAGTAATCGCTTGGGGGGGGGGGGGGGGGATATACACTTGAATAAGTGAACAAGTACTGCAAGATCTTTCATTCCTTTTTTTTTTTGTTTTACTAATTGTTGGTGATTGTCAGTGCTAACAACTTGTGCAGGATAAACATGAAATGGCTATGTGGAAATTTAACTCTGAATTATGATTTGTTAGAGTTAAACTTATAATAGCAAATAATCATCATTCAATCAGCCTTTTGTAACCTAGCTGACTTAGCTTATCCTGTTTATTCAGTTATTTGGCCATGACTCTGTATCTTTCTTTGCATTCATTATGTCTTCAATAGTTTTTCTTTCAATGTTGGTTTAGTACATCACAGGTCACTCTTTTTTTTTTGTTAATACAAATTCATGCGAACTGATGACTCTGAATATAACCATATTTTAAATATTTTTGAGATTGAAGTATTATCTTGCAACTTTCTCAATAGAGCTGTTAGACTTATTTGGTTCTTGATTTTAGTTCAGGATATTGTGCACGATCTTGATACACAGTCAGAAGATTGGTATATAGCATTGGAGGCACTTCTTGAGGTGATATTCTGTTTTACACTCTCCAATTGTTACTGATATTTATTATTTTTTAACATCTTTTAAGTTAATATCATTTTCATTGTTATCTTTGTTTTCTACTGCTCACGTTTACCCCAGCACATAGCATGTAGTTCTGCTTTTGATCTTCTGTTGTAAATTTAGTGCATGTCATACTATGTAATAGATGGTGTTTACTACTGCTAATTTCTATATTTATCTTTTGATCACAGGTCCTTCCATCTTTGCAACCACTTGTAGTGTACTTTCCTGACTCCTCCACATGGCTATCTAGGGCAGTTCCCAAGTCACATCGCAAAGAGTTCATTTGTAAAGTGGAGGAAATGTTTGACCAGCTTCAAGGGCCTGTTGTTTTAATTTGTGGACAAAGCATAATTGAAACCGGAACCAAGGAGAAAGAGAAATTTGTAAGCTTCATTTTACATGTTCAAAGATGGGGTGTTCCTAATTTTTCATGAGTTCATGCTAAGTTTTCTCTTCAAAAAATTTCGTATTTTTGTCTCAGTTTCTGATAATAATATTTTCTGCAGACAATGGTGCTCCCTCATCTTGGTCGACTTGCTCTTGTATGTTTTTTGTTGCCTCATGTTCTTAATTTTTTTTTTTTGGTTACTATTACTGCTTGCGAACTTAATACAACTTCAATCTTTATACCAACATGTTTTCCACTTTGCTTTCTTGTCTGTCCACACAAGCAACTCTTGTTTTGATGTTTCATTTTTTTTTTCTTTCAGAATTTGTGCAACAGCTAAATATTCCGCATGCCATTCCTTGTGAAAATGTTTATTGGATCTGAACTTGTTCTCTTTTGTACTCTAAGCTATCTAGACTTGCTGTCCACGTTGGCATTCTCAATTATTCTGCATCCTATTAGCAGACTTTTCAGTTTATCCCAAATCTACATCCTACTAGCAATTTAAGACTTGTCAAAACCAAAACACTGGGCAAGGCTTTGATTTGGCAGATATTAAGTGAATAGAATGATAGTTCGTGGAATTATTCTTAACAGAATTTTTTACTGTAGTGGGATTAAGTACATTTTCCCCTCACTTCTATGGCTACTTGGGATAAAATCCATAAATATACCACATCATTTAACCTTATAAATACATCCTATTAGAAGATTGTGATAATTACATAAGAAGCAATAAACTGAGAAAGGGGCGAACATGTATTAATTGAGTGTTTTAATTGTAAGGAAGAGGAGTCTAGTATAATAGAATAAGAATTAAAAAAGGATTGGCTTGTTTAATGCATGGTTTTAAATAACGGCCAATGCCATATGCATTGGCCTATGCTTATCAGATTTTGAACTATCCGATATGATATTGGCCCTAAGATATTGGTATCGACCCAATACATAAAAAAACATCCGAAAACTCATAAAAACCATCAGAAAATTGAGAAGAATTGAAAGGTAGAGAAACTCTTATCAGATGATTCAGATCTATAAGAAAAGGAGGAGAAAATGTCTGATTACAATCTCTAAATCATCTCAAGAGAAAAAAGGGAAACATGAAGAAGGAGAGCGAAAGAAAGATGGAATATATCTAGCTATTTGCAACCACCTTAACAAAATGCCGCGACTCCAATTAGTGCTAGGTTAGAAGGAGTGAGTAATTTATATTTAATGAGTTTGCATATTGGGGTCTAGTCAGACTTAAACAAAATAATAAATATTCTTTTAGTGCATGTTGGCTGAATTATGATTAACCCAATCCCAATCCAATGACATTTAATTTTAAGTTTTATAGTTTATCCTTTACTCCTACAACCTCAAATATGCCCTATTAATTATTTACAGTTTATCCTTTATGCTTAACACCTTATACAAGAATTATAGTTGCATGGCTCAAAGTAGCCTTTTTATTACTTCCTAATGGATCGGTAGACGACCCCACTCCTCTGCTAATCATTGCCTTCTCGATTTTTATGAAAGAGGAATTGCTTCGTTGATGATGTAGATGCCTCATTCTGGATCCATGTCATTTATTGATTCACTTTCTCTTTCCCGGGAGCAACTGATTAGCCCTTGAATCAAGCTATTGCGGCCATGTATTTTGGTCCCTGGCTGATTCTTCTCCATTTGGAAGTACTAGTTAAAACATTGTTGAATTCTCACTTGTAATTCTCATTTTAACAATGTAAAGTATGAACATAACAAATGAAGAAAATCTTTATTCTTATCTATATCTAAATATATAACTATGATGTGTTTGATGAAATTTAATTGACATCTGATGAAAACTCAAATTAATTATTCGAAAAAATATGTCAATTGCTTACTAATGCTAATGTAATCTTAATATTTTAAAATAATCTTATAAAAAATTTAAATAATGACCGATATGTTTGACACGAAATGCTGTTGTTGTTGATGCTGATATAATAAACCTTTGACTAATACAGATAACAAGAATTTAAACCTTGGTTTATTGAATCATACTTGAGAATTAGATGCTAAAAAATGACCAAAATTATTATCATAGAATTAGTATTAATGAACTTAAGGATTTGTTAAACCAAGAGTACTCTAGGATCTGATTAATGGCTCCTTTGAAGTTTGGAATTTCTTGGGGGTGAAGGATTAGCCATGTAATTAAGTTGCTCAACAAAGCTGGAGAAAATATCTAATGGATGAAGTGCGGAGGAAAATCTCCTTGACACCTACCTAAATGAGTAATAGAGATGTATAAAGTTGTATATAGTATCATGAAATCAAGCTTATGACTATAATGAAACTTTTGGAGGGGCTTATCTTTCAAGGACCAAGCAAGAAACAATTAGTTGAAGTTTAGTTTCTTGCGGTGGCTTAGGTAGGGGCACCAGGGAGAGAATTTTGTGGATTGTGGAAAAGAGATCAGTATATAATAGTTAGATTGATGTGATTCAGTGTATGCATCATGAAAAGTAACTAGCTTGAAAACATCTGAAGGGGAGAGTTAGCCATTCCTCATTACCATAGCTTAGACCAAGTAGTTCTTATCCTTTTGCTTTACTTATGGATATCATATGCCAAATATCACCATTAAGATGATTTCCTATGGTTCATGCTATTTGGTGATCGTATTCGTTTACGAGTCTCCCAAGGGAATTATGTCCAAAGTTGAGAGGTGGAGAGAACCCATAGAATGTAAGAGGTTAATAAGTTATAATCATTGCTCAAAGAAACGAAAGTATAAAATTTAACTATAGGAAAACCATGAAAAGAAGTGTGGGTATAGTAAATATTAATGGCCATGATGCTCCGATGCAGATTATGGTGGTGTTGATGTAAGATGCATGGACATGGATATAGTGAAATGAAACTACACTTTATGGACGTGATGACACACCACACTTGAAAAAATAGGGCATGAGAAGTGGGCACATGAAAATGTTTTATTTTAAAAGTTAATATAGTTATTTTATCAATTTATCTAAAAAACAGTAAAATAACTTAACAACTTTGAAGCGTTTTTATCCCAAGTACTTGAGATAAACTACATAAACTAAAAGAGAATTACGTCGGATCGATCACATGGATGATCATTCTCCATTCATTCCTATCGACCATTATGTCTTAATTAAAGCATTTAACATCCATATCTTTTCGTATCATTTCCATCCATGTTTTCTTCCATCATTCCTTCGCTCTTTTAACTTGCCCCACGTTGGTAAACTCCAATTGCCTAATTGGTTCATTTGTAGGTTTGCATCGCATGACAAAACCATCGTAGACAGTTTTCTCATATCTTCTCTTCTATGGGGTTATGCCTACCTTAGTAAAAATATCATCATTTCTCACCTATCTCTCCTATTATTGCTATACATCCAACGAAGCATGCACATCGCTAAAGCACTTGCTTTTTGTGCGGGATGTTTTTTTTAGCCAATATTTTGTGCCATATAATAAAGCTGGTATAATAGCAGTCCAATAAAATCTTTCTTTCAGCCTTAACAAAATATTGTGGTAATATTAAATTTTCGTTGCGCTTCTCCATTTCAACCTGCTAGCTTGGATTTTGTGGTTGACATCAATATCGATATCTTAATCGTTTGGATTGTAAAACCCAGGTACCTAGAACAATTACTTATTTGTCTCTTGTCCGTCCACTATCATAACACTAGTTTCAGATTATCTGTTTATGAATTTGCACTTCATATACTTTATCTTGAACCTGCCTAATCTAAAACTTTGAGATTCTAAGAATTACCTCCATAATTCCAATTTAGCATTTTTCTTGCTCTCGTTTCATGGACTAAGACAATATCATAGCACACACCGTGGTATCTCATATTGAATAGCTCTAGTAAACTCATTCATTACTAAAGCAAATAAAAATGGACTTAATGTATATCTTTGATGTGATTCAATTATGATCGAAAAATCACTTGTTAGGGTGCCACTTGTTCTGACATTTGCTACTACAATATCATACGTCCTTTATTATATCATTGGAGTTGATAGACTCTCTTGTTTACGATGTCCACCATATTACCTCTCTGGCACCTTATCCTATGATTTTTCTAAATCAATAAAGGCCATATGGACTTTTCTACTTCTTTCTCGAAATTGCTCGATGAGTTAAATGAATAGTTTCTATTGTTAATAAAACTACAAAATTGAAGCCACCTACGTATTTGTAAGGACAAACAATTATACTTCAAAAGAATGATGTCACCCATCTCTCAAGTATCCTTCAAAGTTCTAATAATGAAGGTATATGATTTCACAAATTATGCTTTCTTTCTACGATGAATTGGGAACTACTTCTATGGAGCATCCTTTCTGTAGATGATGTTGGCCCTTAATTGTTGAATGCTATTGCTTTTCACTGATGGTCCTTTCGATGCCTTTTATTTTCTTTGGATCATAACCCTCCTATAGGAATGGGGTTAATATCTCTAGAAGACCATTCATAGTGGATGGCAGACTGTAGAAATGGAGTTTGAACTTTGGCTTCTTAAAGTTGTTTCATCAATAGATCTATCTATATGTTACATTAGATGTCTGGGACTCTGGATATCCCTTTGATTGGAAGTTTAAGTGGGCATTTACTCTAGAGTAACTTGTGATACATGTAATCATGCAAGTTGATATTTAGATCTTGTATTTCTGTGGTCAATCTCCCTTCGCCACCTCCCTATGAACAAAGAGCCCAAAGTCTATGGTGTTCGCTTGAAATTCTTTAATTTGTTGAAACTCGACTATGAAGACCAGTTTAGAACTTGTATTTCCTGATTTCAAAATCATATAATACTGAGAAAGTTAGCAGCCAATCATTAGTAAAATATCTAATGAATGTAGGATTATCATTTTAGTACCTATATCTAAGAATAAAGGTGTATATGAAGTTGTTCAAACTATCATGATATTAAACTTATGAACCATGTAATAGAACTTTGGGATAAAGTTATTAGATAAAGGCTAAGAAAAGAAATATTTATATTGGAAAATTAATTTGGTTTTATGCGAGGAAAAGCTACATTTTGCTTTGCTTTTACGCTCAAAGAGCCTCTCCACCTCCTACACTTTGGACTGATTGCTTTGACTCGTGCCTCCCCACACCTTCTTATCCTTCTTAGTTGGGAGGCAAGATAGTCTATTATAGAGGTTATTTATTTATTAGGAAGGTTAAGGGAAGGATTTAGGGAAAGTAAACGAGACTTACATATGCCTTTCATTATTTGAAAAAGCTTATGAAGCGTTATAGGGGAAATAATGCAGTGGATTTTTGAAGAGAAAGAAGTGTATAGTAGATTTATTAATATATTATGGATATGTAAGATGGAGTATTTCCTTCCATGATAACAATGAGAAGTGGATACTTTTCTCTATCTCCATCTGCCCACACGAAGGATTGATTCTAAGCCCTTTCCTCCTTTGCTTTAGTTATGGATGAAGTTATTTGGCTATGTTAGAAGTACTATGGTGCATATAATTTGTTGGTGATATTACTTTCTGATAAGATTAGCAAAGGGATAAAATAGAAAGTAGAAAGGTGGGGAGAATTTTTAAATTTAGGGTATAGAATTAGCAGAACAAAACACATAATATATGCAATATCAGTATGCAACTTAAAGTAAAATTGTGAAGAATGAATGCATGCTATGAAGCAAGAATGCAGGACATGGACACAGACATATGAGACATGGCAAAATCCTGTAGAGTAGGATATAAGGACACAACAAGCAATATTTATTATTATTATATGTATTATATATAAATTTATAAATAATATATAAATTATCAACTAACAAACTATTATCATAAAATATTTACTTATAAAAAATGCAAGCATGTTTATTAACTTAGTTGCGTTATCAGGTTGCTTAATTAAGTAAAAACAACAAATATTTCAACCGATAGAGTTTTCCTAATTCAAATAGTAAGAATTATTTAATTAGTCTTGAAGTTTTATGTTCTTAAGCCTCCAATAATTACATGGGAAGAGCTTATTGCGATCTTTTGATACAATATGAATTATAAAAACTAGAATTGAATCAATATGATTATCTATTCACTATAGTCCAAGGCTGAATCTAAAGCAGAAGCAAATATCTAACTAAAAAAATTAGCTAGCAGAATTTAGGCACATTTACATTTATTATCAAGAATTCTAATTTTGCTCTAAGTACATGAAAATAAGTCATAGAATTGCTTAACTACATCTAAGAGCAACCAAATTAAACTTACATAAAATACTTTATATGAAATAATATATAATCATATAAAGTAAACTGAGCATGTTTCGCATTTCACGTTGACCGCGTATTTAGACACATGCATTTTTTATTGACAAGTCAGACATGAGTTTGCGTTGATCGCGTTGATCTCGAGTAAGACATGCCAAATCTGTGTTCGATATGCATTGGGCATTCGTCGTGCCTGAAGCGTGCTTGTACGTGTCTGACACTGGACGCGAGGCCTGAGTTGGTGTGTCCATGTTTCATAGAGTGTATGGGTCAAATGTTTGGTAAAGATATATCTCAAGCTTGCTACTTCCAATATCTGGGATTAATTATTTATGAAAATGGTGCAATTGACGAGGATGTGATGTTTAAGAGCAAACCAGGATGGTTAAAATGAAGAACTTTTGTCAGAGAATTCTATGTGGTTACAAAATACCGATTTACTTGAAGGGAAAATTCTATAGGGTGACTATAAAAACAACAACGCTTTATGGTTCATTCGAGAAGTAAGAACCACATGTTTCAAAAATTAGTGGGATAAAGATGAGAATTTAAGATGAATTATTGATAATAAGTGATGAGATAAGAAATTGGTACATTCATAACAAGTTTAAAGTTACACTTAAATGAGAGAAGAGTTTTAATATGTTTGGCATATGGATGAGACTTGTTGTGCACCAGTTAAGGAAAATGATAGGATCGAGTTAATGAAGTAAGAACTAGAAGGCCTAAACGAACAAATAGAAGCAATAAAAAGGGCATGAAAGTGGTTAACCATGGAGATAATTCTTAACAGAACTGTATAGAAGAAAAGATTCATATAGCCACCACTGAAATTTTGGGATAAAGGTTTTGCTTTATTGTTGTTGTTGACTGCATCTCACTTGTATGGGATGCAGCCTGTGATAAATCGTAAATAGATCCATGCATCCCGAGTTAATTTGTGTTTGATTCATGTCCAATGTGTGGGTGGCAATCAAAATTGTTATTATATGCTTCCTAGATTGGTAATGCCAGGTAGGTGATGAATATATATGTTAACTAATAGGAATACTAATGTAGATATGTTCTTTTTCAGGCATTTCCATGTTGTAGCGGGCTACTTAACAAACATGGATTGTAGTGTAGTTTTCTGACATAACCCCTACTGAATTTCTGTATCGATTGTAGCCATTCGATGTTTCCTCAATAAAATTTAGTTCCATGTAGCTTGGTCTTTTTTTTTTTTTTTTTTTGGCATTGTGGTGGGTTTGGTTTGTAGCACCGGGCTGCACCGGACCCTTACCCGGACCCTGCGCATAGCGGGAGTTTTGTAGCACCGGACTGCCCTTTTTGTGGTGGGTTTGGTTTGTGTTTTTTTTCATTTTTTATTCTTTTTTTTTTTTTTTTTGGGGGGGGGGGGGGGGGGGGGTATGTCCTATTGGTTTTTTTTTTCTTTTCTTTTTATGCCTTACTAATGATTGACCTAGAATATATTAACTTTTTTGCAGCCTGTTCCATTGAAGCGGTTAACAGAAGGGTTGAGAGCAGCTTCTAAGTCTCTAAAAGATAGCGATATGTCCAAAATATTCACAAACACTTTGTTTATTCATCCTCCCAAGGTATGTGTAGTATTTTAATTTCTACCTTTCAACATGGAATTTATCCTTAACCTACAATCATGTTTTGGTGTACTGTTTCTTGGTTTGATGAATACTCCACACTTGTTGCTTAGATTATTTGCTAGTATGTGATAATTGTTTTCTTAGAAACGACGCGTAAGTTTAGTGGTGGGCAACAAGAGGCTTGGGCTTGGCTTAAGTAAAAGCCAACTTTGGCTTTGAGCAGTGCTTTAAGTATCAGATGTTGGGGATTAGTACCCAAAACGAGGCTGCTATATCCGATATATCAACTAATATTTAGAACACTGTTGTTATTGTATGTGCCAGCAAGTGGTGTCTATTGCGTAGCCCTCTCGCTGTGTATGGGCATGCATATATGTATGGATATTCATTTTAAAAGAGATGGACAGGGTTGCAAATACTTCCCATGACATACAATTTTGAATAATTTCTCCATTCAGGTTGATCTATATTATTGAGAGTGACTATGATACATGGTAAATGTATTCAATTGTTTTTGCATATTCTTTGAGTAGGATAAAATGGATGGCTGAAATTATCGTGTCGCTTAGGTCCGTAATTTTGGGATATAGGTTGAAATCCAGACCTGTGATCATGACCTAAATGGGTAATTCTCTTGCACACCAATTTTTGTTAAGGATGAAACATTGTGAAAACCTTGCTAACTTTGGCGTCTGTTGTTCGGGTACTTGGTACAGCAAAAGATGGACAGAGTTAAAATAATTTTCTCTTTCCTTCCTCACCCATGCACATGCGCAGAAATGTTTTCTTAGCAGTTTTTGCAGACAAGTTAGTGTTTGTGAATGCTCATTTGAGTGCAGTAAGGTGGATCTAAGCCTATAATGAGCTTTCGCTAATTAGCCAGGCTCTCAGCCTGAATTTGTGTCATGGAAAATTGAATGAGCCCCACCTCATAATGAGCTGCATGTCCCCAAAAACGATTATTTATAAAAAATTATGTTATTCGAACACAATTCAACCATTGATCTAATGGTATTCATTGTTTTATTATGAAAACCATTCATTTTTCATGCACTGTCAATTTTCTTACTCTTTTTTATTCGTGTCCAAAAATGAGTTTAATTGAAATGAAAATGTTAAGATGGATGAGTGTGTCAACCATTGATCTAATGGTATTCATTGTTTTATTATGAAAACCATTCATTTTTCATGCACTGTCAATTTTCTTACTCTTTTTTATTCGTGTCCAAAAATGAGTTTAATTGAAATGAAAATGTTAAGATGGATGAGTGTGTTTATGAGAAGTTAAGAGGTTACTTCTATTGAGAATAGATTGAGGAGAACCACGTGAGACAGTTTGGACACGATTAACAGCAGCTGACTGTGACAATTTAGGACGTATAATATGATTATAGTTAAGGGAGCAATGAGTGCTAGAGGTGGGCCTTAACAAACTTGGATGGAAGCAAGCAAGAATTATATGATAGTTTGTTTATTTAGTTGAGGAGATGGCCCTCAATGGAACTAAATGGAAGAAGGAGATTCATGTAGCCAACTCTAAAACTTTGGGATAAAAGCTTTGCTATTTTTGTCATTGAGAACACGATGAACAGGGTGTATTACCGATTAGGAAGCTCAATGTTGTATTTTTAGGGTTTTACCTGAGGAGTCACCTTAGGAACAATTTTTCATACATATAATCCATATGTGAACTCTATGCTTAGCCATTTTTGTCATTGAGAACATGATGAACAGTGTGTATTACCCATTTGGATTCTCTATGTTGTGTTTTTAGGCTTTTGCCTAAGGAGTCACCTTAGGAACAATTTTTCATACATATAATCCATATATGAACTCTATATTCAAGTTTGGGGCCTAGGAATGTTATTTGGATAATATTCTGCAATTTGGATGAAAAGATTGAAAAAATGTTATACTTTTCTCTGTGGAGTCTAGGATTATGTCCAGTTGAATTTTTGAATTCAAAAGTCTCAATGGGTTGCAGTTGCCTTCTTAAAATTCTAACTGTAACTTGTATTGCAAAGTGTCTACTTGTTCACTAAGATCGTAGAGCATAGTCAAGAAGTTCTGCATCTTAATGATGCTGGACTTTCAATGCACACTCTTCAACAAGCTCTTCTGCAAGCGTTGTGCGTTTCATATTTCATCATCTTCCATGTTGCTTGAAAGCACTTTTAGACTTTTTGTTTAAGTTTCTAGGCTGCTCTTGGATGAAAATAGTTGTGTGGCCTCCAGTTTAGGGCAAGATTTTTTTATTCATTTGTTTTTTGAGGAAAGGATGTGGTCTCAAAATTGTGTACAAGTTTTATTGAGTGATAGATTCATGGACTTTGGAAATAAAAATAACAGTGAATCTTTTGCAGGATTCATGTTTCTGAGCTATTAAGTGAGCTTTGTCAAAACTGGGAAACATATAAAAGGAGATGGAACCTTACCATCTTTTGTTTATTTTAGTTATTTCACCAACTACTGTGCTATTCTTCTATGCTGGCCATTTTGTTAAACCTTCTGTCTGGTATGGTCCACATGTTTGTCAGTTAATCGAGGCATTTCTGATAATAGTATCTGCTGTAATAATAAAATTACTGTGCTAGAACCAGTGGGATAGTAGACACACATTAATGATTTATGATGAACATGAATGTGTGCATAGCAGTTTATCCCTCTTTGCATATATTTATATTTAATAGAAGATATGTTGGTTGTATCCACCTCCAATGTATATTTTGCGATTCTACTAGAGTATCATTACTTCTTATGTCATAAGCCTTATGCCCCATTCATTCCCTTTTTTTTTCAACTGCAGGAAGAGGAGCTACTTCGAATATTCAATAAACAGATTGAAGATGATAGAAAAATCATCTTGTCCAGAAATAATCTTATTGAACTGCATAAGGTCTGTTGATGTTAGTTGTTGTATCGGTAGTGTTGTTCATAAAAATACCCCTGTTTGGGTTTATTTAAAAACTTTTTTGGTGTTTTCTCCTCTGTTATGACATTAGATCATCCATGTGCCATAGGTGCTAGAAGAACATGAGCTGTCATGCGTGGACCTTTTGCTTGTAAAGACCGATGACGTGATTTTAACTAAAGAAAGTAAGAATATTTTGGTCTTTTTTATACTGTAACTTTTACCAATAAATAACAGACATATTTTTTTTTAATTACTCTGATTTTTTATCTTCATGCATATATCGATATGTTTTTGATGATGGATTTATAGTCAGATGAGAATGTTTGACTAGTTATTTGTCCAAAGGTATATGCCTATTTCCAGAGTGCATGCCGTCTTCCCTTCTGGATTTGCATTATTTTGTCGGTTAAGGAAAGTTTTAGACATAATATTCGCGGTTGCATTCCTCTTAACTCTGAAGCTTGTAAGATCATATTTCACTATTTATCTCTTTTTTAACTTAATCTTCTATAGTCGTGGATAGTTATTTTATTTGTAACTTGTAAGAAGAATATTGGTCACAGTTCATAATATTTGTTGCAGTTCTAACAGCTTTGTCAAGTGGACAAAGAAACTTTCAGATGTTTTTTCAGATGTAATCTACTGAAACTACCAATAAGTTTGATACTTGCAACTGTTGACAGTGGTTTTAATGGAACCAATTTTGAGGAAAATTTTGAATTTTGGTAGGAATTCCTAATTCTATGCAAACAGTGGTTTTAAGGGAACCAATTTTGAAAATTTGTGTTGGAATTAGGAATTCCCACAAAATTTCAAAATTTCCCGACTTTTCATTTACCAAATACAATTCCCAAATACCAGGTAGAACCAACAAACAGACCCAAAGTGGAGCAATTTTTCTAGAAGCAAACACATGTAAGGAAAAATATGGGAGGTTTGCCACTGTTTTGGAGCAAATATGGAAATACATTATAGCAGGCTTGGAAAGTTTTTCCCTGATTGATCCTTTTACTGCATGCATTTTCCTTGGTAATGATTTGTGGTATTTCTTTATAGATGAAGAATGGAGAAATTTATTTTAAAAGTCAATCTTTGTTGGCGGGGAATCCTAGGACAGATCACAGCTTGTGATATTTTCTAGGAAGGCCATTACTTCGCTCTGTACGAGAATGTACTGGTCAACAAAAAAATGGTGGTTCTTAATTCAGTGTAGTAAAATAAGGAGATAGAGTTAAACTCGAGTAATTGGTGGGATTCTAATAGGAGCTATACAGTGTCGATGAATTATAGCTCTCCTTTGAACTTAGTTTCACAAGCATTTGTTTTATAAATTGTATTTTTGCATACTTATTCTGAATCATGTAACACCATTAGCTGTTTTTTATACTCTTAATTCCTAGGCCAATTGCACCATGAATCTCAATCTTTGGTGTAACTATCTTATGCCTCCTTGAACTTTACTACACAATATATATATGTGTGTGTGTGTGTCCGTGTCTGTATATATATATATGGATTACTGTAGGTGAGCCGCCAGCTCAGGAAAAGTTATGTGAGCTAGCGGCAAAACTATAATCATCCAATGATTTTTCTTCAATTTTTTTTTTTATAATTACTATCTTTACTTCCTTAACTTCTTTTGGATTAAATTTTATAAATTTTGGAGTTCATTTACCCATTCATCAAGTGCATATAAAATATTTTAGTAATCTAAAACCGTTAATTTTGTGTTAACTTGATGGAGGAACAAATCAAAACTAAAACCCAAGAAATTGGGTATGAGTGAACCCTAGGGGTCGAGATCATAATTCAATTTTTTTTTTTTTTAAAACATTATTGGAGATAGTGAAAATGAAAATGAACTGCAGCTCGGGTAACTTGTATGAGTTGTCAGTTCATTTCCATTTTTCTCATATATATATATATATATATATATATATATATATATATATATGAATAAACGGAAAATTCACTGGCGGTGAAGGGAGTTCTTTCATAGCCGCTTAGGTGACCCAATAAAATTATTACACGTGGCATCACTTAAGGGGGCCACCTAAACATCGGTGAAGGAACTCTTTTCACCGTCAGTAAATTTCCCGTTTACTCACAACAACAACAACTACTGCTAAGGTTTTTATCCCAAGTATTTGGGGTAGGCTACATGAACAAAAAAAAAAAAAATCACGCTGGATCGATCACTTTGATATTCCTTCTCCATTCATTTCTATCAAGTAATATCTCCTTATTTAAACCTCTAGACTCCATATCTTTGCGTATCACCTCCATCCATGTTTTCTTCGGTTTTCCCTTCGTTATTTTAACTTGTCCTACATTGATAAACTCCCCTTTTCGAACCGATGCACTTGTAGGCCTACGTGTTTTCTTCGAGCCGTTTACTCATATATATATATATATATATATATATATATATATATATATATATATATATATATATATATATATATATCAAAGTCTTGCTTTTTTTATGTAAGCTGTATTAAATGTATTTTCTCCACTTATATCATAATACATGCTTGCAGGAGCTGAGAAAGTTGTTGGATGGGCTAAAAATCATTGCTTGTCCAGCAGCACTCTTCCATCTGTCAAGAGTAAAAGGCTGGTGATTCCCCGTGAAAGGTTGCTAGCAGTCAATAAGTTCATTTTGTGGTTATTGCAAATGCAATGAACTAAACTTGAACTTTAATTTTTTATGTTTAGCTTGGACATTGCAATCTCAAGGCTAAGGGAAAAGGAGACAGTTTCCACAAGAACTTCAGTAAATTTAAAGGTATGCTTGCACATGCACCATCCATCACACATGCTTAGCGGTTTGTGATTTACTGCATTTTTAATTGCATGTTTACCCATTTATAGCCTTTTAATGCATGTAACATCCCACAGAGTCTTGCCAAGGATGAATATGAGAGCAACTTTGTTTCAGCAGTGGTTCCACCAGAGGAAGTAGGGGTAAAGTTTGATGATATTGGTGCTCTTGAGGATGTCAAGAGGACATTGAATGAGCTGGTTACTCTTCCAATGAGGAGACCGGAGCTTTTCTCACGTGGAAATTTGTTACGGGTATGATTTTCTTTGTGCATGTGATTCCTTTGAATTGATGTGTTTGTAAGCATAGCCTCCAATCTTATTAATTAGTTTCACCTTAGCTGGGCATGGTAGGATAAATGAATAATATATTTATCCAGGTACTAAGATACTCTTCTTATAAATTGGTAAAAGTAAGTATACTCATGTTTCCATGTAAAGTTCCTTCAGACTGCAGTGAATTTCCATACTGTGTAGTAATTTTATATATACCTGCATACACCAGTACCACAATGTATTTATGCAACCATGTAACATAGTCCCATTCGACAATTGGCAAAAGAAAGGGTTAGTGAAAGTGTAGTCTTTGATTCTGTGCCTAACAGTTGTGAGACAGCAAGGATAAAATAACCTACCCTGAGTCAAATTATTTAACCTGTTATAGGATGGGGATTAAAAATCTGCCGCCCCTAATACAACATCTTTGAACCCCGGATACTGCATAAAACGCATATGTCAAGCAGGAAGCTTAAGCCACCTAGAAGGATTAGTCCGTACTAGCCCCTTGTTTGTTAGCTGTCTTAACGAGTGAAAATGAACATTAACCTATTGCTAAATAAGGCCAATTTTCTAAGCCTTATACTTGATGGTGTTTTTAGTTTTTTCTTCTTTTTCTGCATGGAGATCATACTTACAAACAGCAAACCGTCCCTTTTTAATGTTAGAGACAATGCTTAAGTAAATGATACATTTTGTCACTGTGAAGTTTCTGCAGTAATGCTCCCGATTATTGATCTTGAGGAACAGAAAAAATAAATGTTACCGAGACCTTGTTTGGTTGGTAATAATTGCATTTGAGATTTGCATTTTGCAAATTGAAAAGAGAGGAAAATTCTGAAATTTGGTAGGAAATCCTAATTCCCAGCAAATTTGTGGTTGTAATTGAACCAAATTTGAATTATTTCATAGGAGTTAGGAGTTCCCACTAGATTTCAAATTTCCAGCCACGCTAATTCAATTACACCAGACTAAACACTACCACAATAACAATGTTTGCTACTTTGAGTTGTCTGTCACTTTGAATTGTCTGCAGAATTTCTCTTGATTTTCTTTTTAGTAAATATGATTATGAGAAAAAGATTGGTGCTCTTGTTGATTTCCATAATCCTTGCACTTTTAGGATCCCACTACATAGCAGAAATGATTTAAGGAGTTCCAAGAGTGTTATGTTTCTATAAGTAGACTTCAGGGACCATCACCATTCAACATTTGTGTGTCTAAACTTGTGTTTTTATAAATTCCTAGGAAAAGATGTAAAGTGTATGTCCATTTAGTATGCTTGTGACTGTTTACCTGTGGATGTTTTGAAACTTCATTTGTCCCATCATCAGTCAACTTTTCTATGTCTGAACTTGCGTGGTTTTATAAATTCCAAGAAAAGGATGTAGCAATGCATTTCTTGTTAGTGTGCTTGTGACTGTTTACCTGTGGATGTTTTTGGAAATTTCATTTGTCCCATTACCTTTTATGGGTTTCTAGTGGGCTTCTCATTTATTCCTTTTCGTATATTCTGTTTTTTGCTATTTCATACAAGATGCTCTATGGGGACACGCCGGCACGCATGTGCGTGCACACACACACACACACCATCCATTCTTAATTTTGATATTGTTTGTCTGCTGATGTAGAATTTTCTCCACTATACTTCACCCTCTTCTTCTCTTGTTAGGATGGTTATCAATAGAAAGACATGTGTCAATTGCAGAAAGCCTTGTTATATGTTGTTAAAATATGCTACTGTGTTTATTTTATTCGTAAATAGATGTTCATAAATAATGATGATCATGAAATATAGATGTCACATGGTCCATAAGGTGAGTTTTGAATTGACTGGCATTGATTTGCTTCTTGTTTCTGATATCTCTTAGCTAGTTTGAATATTCGTTCCATCGATCTAACCATCTACCTTATTTTGTGCTAATACAAGTTGGATTCACATGGCTAAATCTGTGTTTGTTGATACCTTGTCAGCCCTGCAAAGGTATATTGCTTTTTGGGCCGCCTGGCACAGGAAAAACTCTTCTTGCAAAGGCACTTGCTACAGAAGCTGGAGCAAATTTTATTAGCATAACTGGTTCAACTCTTACATCAAAGGTTTGTTACTGCATCCAAGTACCCTTTAATCTAGTTTGTTAATTCCAATCCTTCAAGTCCTTGCAACATGAATCCATTATTGCTTAAAAAGTGGGTTTTTAGTAGCTAGCAAGTTTTATTCCTACAGCGATGTATTATACAAGATAAACTGATTGATATGTCGAAGCCTCTTAGTATTGCAAGATCTTCTATCCAAGTTGCACTAGACAATTAGTTTTTATATATGAATTCTGAAATTTGTAAATTGAAAATGTGGATCAGCTTTTTAAATTCATCTGTGTAATTTTACTTTGTATAAACAGAAAAATGAAGTCAATTTACTTTGCATAATTTTTAAAATTCTTCTCTCTGCATGTTCTTAATCTTTTCTCGCTCTATTTCTATAAATAGTGGTTCGGAGATGCTGAGAAGCTTACGAAGGCCCTCTTCTCATTTGCTACTCGATTAGCCCCTGTTATTATTTTTGTTGATGAGGTAGGTATTTCTGAATGCTCCATGGTTAATATTCTGTATTGTCTTTCTGATTTATTGAGATTCATTTTTCGATGTTTTATTTGTATTGTCTTTGATGATTTTTTGTTATTGTATTAGTTTTATTTGGCTTATACTTTTTTGTTTAGAATGTGGAAAACCAGGAAATAGAGGGTCAAAACTTTGTCATAATGTAACTTGTAACACTATGAAATAAATATAGAATAATGTCCTGCCATACATTCTCCTGCTTTTGTTTTATTCTTGTGGATTGTTGCAACGGTTTGTGACCTTCAACAAGTACATAAACTGAGTGACATTACTTTAGGATTTTGACAAGTGCAAGTGTGTGATGTAGGTGACCTTCAACTAGACTGAATGGTTATTATTTACTGGATTATATTTCTAGATTACGAACAAATGAATTATCATATATTAGTTTGTTGATGATGCCATCTCAACCAAATTTCTATATAATATATTCCATTAGTAATGGTCTTCTCCTATAACTGTTAGAATACTAATTTGGTTGAGTTTTTGCATTTTTAGCCTGAGGTATCTTGTCAATCATGGAAGAAGTATCTATTTATATTGTCACACTGCTGGCAGTGTTTTGGAGAATGGACAGGTTTGAGAAATTAAAGCGCAAATCCTCAACGAAAATGGAAAATGCTTAGCAGAGGTTTAGGTGGTGGTTCTCCAAGACTTACTGAAACAGTAGAGACAACACCTCTGTCACACCATCATTTCTTTATTTAATAAATTAAATTTTATTATGGTGAACAGGATTTGAAACCTAGATCTCTTGCACAACTTCAAGACACCTTACAATTGTGTAAATTTGCGCTTCCCCTATTTGGTGTATCCCTCTGCCTGGAAAGAAACAAGCAGGAAAGGAAATAGCAAAAAAGTTGGTGAAACAGTATGGGAAACAATCCTAATGGGTCATTACTTTTAACTCGAGTATCAAACTTTGTAACTCCGTTCTTGTCTATTGCGATTTTTCTACGTGTATTCCCAAGTGCAGGAAATCATCAAGTAATACTCAAGAATCAATCTAAAATCGTTCTTCATAGGAATGATGTGCTAAAGCGATAAACTCTTGAGCGCAGGTTACAGTCAAAAAAGAGAAATTTGGTTGAAAACAATTGGTTTAAAAAAGATAGGTAAAGTAATTTATTGAGAGAATCAGTATGGATGAGAGAACTCCCCCAAATCTTTTCCTTGGTTGGTTAAACTCTAATTTAATCACAATTGGACAGATCACACAGTCAAATTTTAGCCGGAAGATGGTACCTTTAAGCTCACAATATCCTTAATCTTTTTGAGTTGAATTTCAACGTTCATACCTTTGTAGATACTTGAATACAAATTTAAGAATAATCAATTAATGAAAATAAATAATCACTCAAAACCTTAGTATGTATCATTATGTCTTAATTGTCAATCACGTATCAAATGCTAAATAGCAATTATACTGCCAAAAATATAAACTATTAAAAAGTCTCGGATCATATTTTTATCATAAGAGATAGGAAAAACTCAAAAAAATTCATAAAGTAATTGAAGCATAGAAAGAAATTTAAACCAAACTGATTTGAAGATTTAGGATTTGTCTCGTCACCCATCGTCGAAGAGATTAGTTGCACATCATTTTGAAGAGAATTATTACCAATTATATTGACAAATTATCCTTCATGAAGTTTAACAAAGTAGATCTCTCAATCTCTGAAAAATAGAAAAACTATTGTTTTTGCAAAAGTTTTAAAATAAGAGATGGTGATCTCTAAACAATATATATGAGGGGTTTTTATAGTCCCCCTAGGTTGGGAGATCATATCTTATGGAACGTTGTATTTACATGGAAATACCTTTGTTTGTTGACTTCAAACGCCTGTTTTCTTATAAAATCCCGTACCCGTGTATTGGGAATTTTGCTGTGTCGGCCCGTCGTCGATGCCAAAATATACTGCCATCAGTGGTGCATCAAAATTCTGCACCAGTGGTGCTCCGCAAATCTGTTATGCACCATCTATGGGGTCAAGTGTGCATGTTTGTGTACTTATATGCATTTTTTGAGCCGTTCCTTCCATTTGACTTGAAACTCTAGAATATGTAAAAACACTAATTAAGTCTAAATAATTAATCAAGTGGGGAATTTCAAGCATAAGCACAATATATCATTGAAATAATAAATTTAAACATGAAGATGAATTACGAGTGTATAAAACTACATATTATAAACACACTTTTTCCTCGTAATCACTGCCTCTCTTTTCTCCTTTAATCCTTTATTAGTGCACCTTGAGTGTGCACTAAGCTGGGACAAGGCAAGTCATACTGTGGTTTTTGTGTCTGTTGCTTGGCTCTCTCTCTTTTTTTTTGCCCTTGAGAGAGTGTTGTCTCTCTTAAACAATAATTTCCCCACAACTCTTTGTATTATGTAATGGTCTAGGAGAGTTCTGTTTTTGTGTCCAAGTTCCTGAGCGTAGAGCTCATGACTGGGAAAGGTTGGTCCACCTTCCCAACCACTGGCTGTCACATAGGCTTTTGACTGGTCTCTCTTTCCTTTAGCTTTGGCCTGAATATGGTGGCAGCAACCTACAGAGGGTTATGCTGATTTCATCCTATCCTAGAGACGTCAGCAAGTTTTTTATTTGGAGTTGCTTTCTTGATTTTGTATCCTGCTTTAGCCGAACCAATTTTAATTGGAAATTTTGTTTAGGTAAAGATGCTGATTGTCTGGTTATCGAATTGTGTATTTAAATCCTGTTGGGTATATATTGAAATAGTAACTACCTTTTTAGGTACCTTACATATTTTTACAACTTGTAGGATCTTAGCCTGCACAGATACTCAAGTAACTAGAATTGTAAATTTGCGCAGGTTGACAGTCTACTTGGAGCTCGAGGTGGTGCTTTTGAGCATGAAGCAACACGAAGAATGCGAAATGAGTTTATGGCGGCTTGGGATGGTCTGAGGTCAAAAGATAGCCAAAGGATCCTTATCCTTGGTGCCACTAACCGTCCGTTTGACCTGGATGATGCTGTTATTCGGCGTCTGCCCAGAAGGTAATATAGGACAAATTGATAAGCTCTCACATCCTTTTTCAGCTGTTTCAGTCTTTAATTTCTTTAATTTCTCTCTTTCTGTACATTCTGAGCTTGTAGGATATATGTGGACCTTCCGGATGCCGAGAATAGACAAAAGATTCTTAGAATATTACTTGCTCAAGAAAATTTAGAACCAAACTTTAGATTCGATCAGCTTGCCAACAAAACTGAAGGATATTCAGGGAGTGACTTGAAGGTAAATATTCCTCTATAACTGTGCTTCTTTGACACCTATTTTACTGAATTATTTTCCTTTACCATCCCTGCAGAACCTATGTATTGCCGCTGCATATAGGCCTGTTCAAGAACTTATAGAGCAAGAAAAGAAGGTATATTTCTATTTTACCACGGCTTCTCTGTCATTGCTTTGTTTTTTTTATTTTACCAGGGCATCTCTGTTTTCCTTTGCTCTTTCTTTTCCCTCTTGTAGCATAACAGGTTTCTTTGTTGATCAACAGGGTGAAGGTAGTGCAACTCCCCTACTGAGACTGCTTAATTTAGATGACTTTGTAGAAGCGAAATCTAAGGTATGTTGAATCCCACTTATCCCCTGTTCTCTTCTAGTATTATTATCCCAAAGCCTTGAGAGCAGAGTTATGTGAAACCTTCACGACAGGAAAAAAGTAAGATCAATCATCAATTAAAACAGATACATGGAGGCCTCATCTTAGTGCTTTATAGAACCTCTCATTTCTCATCCAATAGTGTCAATTTACATAAACCATTTCATAATTAAATTTCGAGTTTATTATTATTTTTTAGATTAATTGCGATGAGACCCCCCTACTCTAGGGTAGTGTAACTCATTACCTAACTTATTACCTTTTAAGTTTAAAACTCTCAGTTTAGTTTCTGAATTCCTAACGCCATTAGTCAACAACTTGCAATTCTCACCCCTATGTAACTAAAATGCACATTTTTTAAATAAAATCCCCAAATTTCCTTCCGCTCTGTCACTAAGAATTCATCCAAAACATGCCCAGAGAAGGATAATTTAGGAATTTTATAAAAAAGTGCAGAGTGAGAATAGCAAACTGTTGAGTAAACGCCATTAAGAGTCTAGAGACTAAACTGGAAGTTTTAAACTTAAAGGATAATAAGTTATACTATCCCTATACAAGGGGGTCTCACTGTAATTAATCCTTAGTTTTTTTTTTTTTTTTTTTTAATATACTGTATATTTGCACATGTTCAAACTAGTTTATACATTTGCTCTTGAAGTCTGCAGGCTTTATCAAATAGCACCGAGAAAGGAAGGGAAAAACACCTGCACTTGAACCCATTTTGTTTTGAGGCATTTCTTCCTAATTTTTGTTTATCTTGTAGGTTGGTGCCTCTGTTGCATATGACGCTGCCAGTATGAATGAACTCCGAAAATGGAATGAAATGTATGGGGAGGGTGGCAGCAGGAAGAAAGCACCATTTGGCTTTGGCAACTGACCGGGACTTTGTATTGAAGAGCATTTGAGCCATTCCAAGGTGTGATTTAGATTGTAATAAAAACGGAGACGCTACTCATGTTCGTGCACTGATCTTGAAGAATGGCAACTGATCTTGAAGAAATGAGTTGGACTCGGTTTCGCTCCGAGGACAAAGCAGAGAGTGCTCCGATGACTTCAGGCTCCATAGTTGACACAAAAAGGTCACTAGTTAGCTATATATGTAATGCGCCTTACTGAACAGTGGCCTGCATCCACTCTGATCTAGCGTAGCCAAGTTGAATAATATTTATTCAGTTTAATCAGTATGTACTTGTAAAATCTACTGCTATCAAATTTTGAAAGGTTATATGATTGTTGACTTGTAATTGACAGAGTGAGCATGTAATAATTGAATCATTCTTCATTGTTTAAGCAGTAGCGATGGCGATTTTTAAGCGACATACGTATGTTTGTATGCAAATAATATTTTTGAGTGATATTTTGTTGTCAAGATATATAATCATAGGAGGTGCTTCCTTTATGATACATAGGAGGTGCTTCCTTCCTTTTATGATATTTAGGTGGATCAATATGATGTTTATATATTGAAGTTTGTTTTTAAAAAAAAATTAAGTGGAGGTAAAAAACAGTTAATGTAGTTAACTCATATATATTGAATTTAAAAAAAAAAAATTATTAAGTGGGGATAAAAAACAGTCAATGTAATCAACTCATACGTAAATATTCTATTGTTCAATTTATGAGGGAGTTTTTTCTAGGATATAGTTTTTTACGTTTTTTTCATATAAAATATAAACTTTGCAAAATTTACTAATAAACTTAAACAACACATCACTTTTTCAAAAAACTATTTCATTTTGTAAAAATTGATAACTTTTTAAAAGCATTGTATTAATTTGGTGTGATATCATATTTTTATGAATAAAATAACATACTCATTTTTCTTTTTCTCTATCCAATAATTACTTGCAAATAATATATACATAATAATATTTTTTTTTATATAGTTATCATAGTAGTAATGAATTGGTATACTTTTGTTTTATTAAAAATTCCAACCTCTCCAAAATAAATGCCTTTAAATTTTACCTAACATTGCATAGATTTTCCACTTGTTGGAATATTACTAATTAATAAATAAAATTTAATAAAAGATTTTCTAGTTTCATTCCGATACGATTCCAACCATATCACCTAAGAATCTGACCCGTTTCGTTACCAACGGCTACTCCAGTGGCACTCTCGTAATTCCGGGCTAAATTTAAATCCCTATAAATCATTCAAATCCCCATAGGAAAGCTCGAATTACGATGCCATTTTCTCTCTCCGTCCTCGTTCTGCAAAACTAAAAAGATCATGGGGGAAGATCGCAAAGAGGTAAAGTTCGGTTTTTTAGCAGTTTAGTCCTTGTAATTAGATTAATTTACTTCTGACGGTGCAGGAGAAGGCAATTATATCATATGCTATTTTTAATTTTAGAGATAGTAGTTGTTTATTTTTTTCTTTAGTTTTACAAATACAATGAATCAAAATTTCTAGCCAAATTTTCTCTATTTTTTATAATTTTTTATTTTTTAATGATAAATTTTATCTCTTTTCTTTTCTTAGTAGTATAAAAGAATGCTCAGCCAAACTAATATTGATTGTGAGTTGTTACTGTCGGTTCAAAAAATTTGATCTTGAAATTAAAGATAAAAAGAGAGTAGAAAACGTGATTGTTGACCACCTCTTGATAACGATAAGCTACTAATTAGGGATCGGTTTCCTGATGATAAGTTATTTTCAATCAAAACAGCTCCTGACATCCTTCTTTTTATATTACTAAGTAAAGAGAAGAGAGAAAATTTACCATTTAAAAAATAAAAAATTATAAAAAATGGAGAAAATTTTGTCTAGGCTTTTTCTAATTTTTAAGAATTTTAGTATTTCTAAATTGTTTTTAAATAAAAACATTTGGCACACTAAAGATTAAAAAAAGATAGAGAGATAAAAATGGGATTAGTTACATGGAGGATGGGAGTAGTTACTTCCTACATCAACTAAAAAATTCTTAACGATCTTCATCTTCCTACTTATCCTCTATCCCCAGGTATTCTTTGTTTTTATTCCCCTTTATCTCTAACATGTTCCCTATTATCTCAATCTGCTTTTTATTTCTTCTTTAAGAGAAATCTTATTGTTTTTGTCTCTTTACTTTTGTCATAGTACAAAGGTATATTTTTAAATATCTATTCTTCTGTGATTTTTTTTTTTTACAATGGTCAAAATATATTTTCTCATAAGTATTCTACAAAATATATTTCCTCTACAAGAAAAGTAATAAAAAAAATTCGTATCTTTTTTATTTTAAAAACATTTTTTTATTATTCCATATTTGTCGATTTTTTTTATTTTCTACTTATTTAATATCTCTTTATTTTTGGTCTTATCTTTCTTAAAATCTATAGAGTTAGAAAAGAATTTCAAAATAAAAAATTAATAACTCTCATATATGCAATGACACATAATTTATAGAGATTTATTATAATAAAACAATCTAACTATCCTTAACAACAAAAAAATCTCTAGAACTTGTGATCTATTCCTCTTTTATATAATAATAAGAAAAGGTAAGATTTTTTTTTTAATTTTACCATATCTTTCTTTGTTATTTTATTTTTTATTTTTTAATATTTTAAAACTCATCATGTACATTTGAATTTTTAACAAGAAATAATTTTTAAAAAGATCCGAAGAAAGAAATTATAGAATTCACAAATTTTAATAATTCTATGAATTTAAGGAAAAACAAAAAAAAAATATCATGGCCATTTCCCTATTTTATTATAGGGAGAATGGTTAAATATGATTAAAAAATTTAACAATTTCATTAATTTAATCCAAAAAATACTATATTTACATTATTTTTTTTTAAAATAAGTTCTCCTATAAACTGTCCAACAACTTTTGTTAAAAAAAATTACTAAAACTTACATTAGTTCCTCTTTAAAGTAATCTTTAGAAAGAAATTTATATTGTAACATATCTTTCTTTGGTTATTACATTTTAGATATATTAAACTATTTTAGGGACTCTACATTTAAAATTTAGTATTATTTTGAACTTTATACTTTAAATTAAAAAATCTTTCAATATTACTAAACGAATCCATAAGAAGTATAATATTATTTTTTATTAAAAATAATTAGTAAAAAGGAGAAAAATCAGATGGGTTCATTCTAATTTTCTAGAATTTTGGATTTATCGTATTTGTAAAACTGACAAAAAAAATAAACGTAACTACTATCTCTAAAATTAAAAATAGCACATAATATAATTGCCTCTACCATGTTCTGCTCTAACCACATATTCTATATGTCAATTTTTTTTTTATAATTGCATCTACTATATGAATATTCTCCTTTTCAATTTCTATCTTACTAAACAAAGAGGAGAGAGAACTTCCAATTAAGAAAACAGAAAAAATTATAAAATTAGAATGGGGCTTCTCCAATTTCAAAATTTTTTAAATTTGTACGAAATATAAATTCCAAAATATACGTGCTTAACAACTGCTAGCCTTACAAAAATGAAAAAATTTAAAATAAAAAAATATCTAACTACCATATAGAAAATAGAAAACTACCACTATGGGGAGGATTATTCTTCAAAAATTAAATATATGGTTTATAAAAGTAAAATTATAAAAAATTAGGTTTATTCTAAGTTTTAGATGTTGAAAGATTACTCCTAAGTTTTAGATGCTGAAAGATTGTAGATAATTATAGAACAATTAATAACAAGTTCATTAACATAAAAGACAGAGAATTTGTATGGAAGTTGTTTTACTTATTCCTAAGATTGCACAGGTCATGTTCCTTCATTTTAATAACTAAAACTAAATTATAATATTAATAAATTATAACTCAACATGTTTACTTCAGCATAAGCCTAGAAGAAAAAAATCTATTGAATCCTACAATTTTACGCATCCTCAACACCAAATGATTCTAAATCATTTACAAAAGCTTTATTTTAACTTTTCATATATTTTAATTAGCGTTTGTAATATATATATATATATATATATATAAACAATACACAAGTTAATTTAAAATTCAAATTTCTGATTTTGATCTATATATGACCATGATCTATATATGACCAATATGTACTTTTATAACTTTGTTTTAATAAATATAACAAAACTTTAAATATTCTTTATATATTTGTTCAATATGGAAGTAATGATTAAAATTATGAGTGATAAATGGTAAAAAAAAAATACTTTAAAGTCAAATTAACAAAAGTAAATTGACATCTATAGATGTTATATGCAACTCTATGTTTAACCAATCAATGTCCTCTAAAAGAAAGAGAAGCATTCAAAATTAACTTAATTTTTAATTATTTATAGTTTTCTTTTATGTTTTCTACAAATAATCTTTTTATAAGCAAAAAAACAAAAAATCAAAACAAGAAAAATTCAAGATGGGGCTTTGGTAATTTCGGAGAATTTACAAATTTATATAAACACAAATCCCAAAATATACAATGTGCCTTATAACTACTAGCCTTAGAAAAAAGTAAAAAAAAGAAATAACAAGAACTCCACTTTCTCATAATATTACTAAGCGTTGCGCATGTTTCCTATGAGAGAAAATTTATAATTTTTTAGGCATATAAAATATAAACTTCCAAAAATTCACTAATAAACTTAAACAACACATCACTTCTACAAAAAGTTATGTATTTTTTGCAAAATTGACAGATAACTTTTTGAAAGCATTGTATTAATTTAGTCTACACATTTTTAATGTTATATGCGATATGATATTTTTATGGAATAAAATAATATATTCATTTTTCTTTTTCTCTCTCCAATAATTACTTGCAAATAATATATGCATAATAATATTTTTTTGATATAGTTATCGTAGTGGTAATGAATTGATATACCTCTGTTTTATCAAGAACGCTAACCTCTCCAAAATAAATGTCTTTAAATTTTACCAAGTATTGCGCGAGTTTTCCATTTGTTGGGATTCTACTAATTAATAAATAAAATTTAATAAAAGATTTTCTCGTTTCGTTCCGATACGATTCCAACCGTATCACCTAAGAATCTGACCCGTTTCGTTACTAACGACTACTCCAGTGGCACTCTCGTAATTCGAGGCTAAATTTAAATCCCTATAAATAATTCAAATCCCCATAGATTTTCTCTCTCCGTCCTCGTTCTGCAAAACAAAAAGATCATGGGTGAAGATCGCAAAGAGGTAAAGTTCGGTTTTTTTGCAGTTTAGTCCTTGTAATTAGATTAATTTACTTCTGATGGTGCAGGAGAAGGCGGGGTGGATGTCGGTGCCGGCGTTCGGCGAGTGGGAGCAGTACAGTGGCGGGGTGGTGCCGCACTACTCCGCCGACTTCTCCAAGGTCAGGGAGAACCGCCGCCTGAACAAGAGCCGCGTCAGCATCGTAGTAGCACGCGACGACGAGGACGACGACGACGGCGACGGCCAATTCTTCACCATCAACCCTACCCGCGCTGCTCCCAACTCCAAATCGGATCCTGTTGGTGCCGTTGCGGGTGCGGATCGGGTCGCCGGAGGCGGAGTAGGAGACCGCCTCCCGATTCTGGACCGGCCCATCCGAAGGAGGAGGAGCCGATCGCCAAAGGTGACTCTTTTTTCTTTTTTCTTTTTTTTTCACTTTTTCTGATGCTAATTTCTAATTTTGGGAATTTTCGAGGGGTTTTGCAATTTTAGTCCCGGCATTTCAGTCCGGACGGTTAGAAAGTGGGCACGCTACGAAAAATGTGTGCTCCTTTGGAAACTCCCTTTGAGGTTCACAAAGCTGGAGTTTTTTTACATAAATTTCAGAAAATTGATGTTTTACTCGAGTGACTGTTTGGATAGAGGTTGCAACTCGTAAAATAGGTTGCAATTCTTAAAGTGAGGTTTAAGTGGGATTTTTTCACTGTTTGCTTAGGTTACGGTTGTAAAATTTTGCAGCTGTACTTACAACCACTTACATACATATAGTAATTGTAGTTGCGGAAGAAAGTTAGTCCGATGGCTTATGATTGTTATTTGCAAATCTTCGTTGCATTGTTGATAAATGTGATATTGTTCATAACTCTTGAAAATAATAATTTGAAGTTTGAAAATTTTTACAACTCTAATTACCATATGCAACTCCCAATCCAAATACAAAACAGCAACAACATGTGCAGTTTCACTTGCATGAATACAAATTGCAGCTTAAAACAGTAACTATAAACATCCAAACAATCCCTAGATTGGATTTAATTTGGGTACAAGGTTTCAAAATGAAGAGATATTAAATTTTAATTCTATTCAATTTGATCAGAGTTTTGATGTTAGAAACTCCATTTTTGGTGGACTATAGTTTCAAAACTAGAGTTTTATGTTGAAACTATCCAAAAACTTTTGATTTCACCAAGTGAAACCTTGTTCCTAAACTAGGATTGAGTCATTAAGAGTGTTAATGATATGACATCAGCATCATTAATCTAATCCTAACTAGTAAATTTAAGAGCTTGTTTAAAGTGAAGTTTCTTTAGCATGCCTCGTCAGCTTGTTTTATTGAGGTTGAGCTCAACCTGATCCCCCAAATAAAGGAATTTAGAGGTGGCAGTTACAATATTTTTACGCCACTAAATCAAAAGAAAAAAAAAAAATGACCTTTCCATTCTCATATGGAGTTAATTGATATGATATTATTAAAATCATAACAAAACTTTGAAAATACTCATTTTAAGCCAAATGCAAATGCATTGTTTGTTAAACTAGTAATGGATATATCACTTCTCAAGATCAAGGTTATAAGTATCAGATATGAAAGTGTTCATATCAGATGAGCAGTTTTCATATCGGATAGTGAAATATTAGACGATATATTGGGTATATGAGCCTATAACAAACTTATGTATCGTATTGATAGACCTTCCAAAATGATAATATCGGATAATATATCGTTCATCATGACCGATATTTAGAATAATGCTCAAGTTATTAGTCGAAGTTGATATCTAGTATTGGGTATGAGTTATATATATATATATATATATATATATATATATATATATATATATATATATATATAGAGTAAACGGGAAATACACCGGCGGTGAAGGGAGTTCCTTCACCGCCGATTAGGTGGCCCAATAAAATCATTACACGTGGTGCCACTCAAGGGGTATTTAAGAGAGTTATTTTATTTGTTACTTTAAGTGTCGCCACGTGTAATGATTTTATTGGGCCACCTAATCGGCGGTGAAGGAACTCCCTTCACCGCCGGTGTATTTCCCGTTTTCTCATATATATATATATGAGAAAACGGGAAATACACCGGCGGTGAAGGAAGTTTCCTTCACCGCCGCTTAGGTGGCCCAATAAAATTATTACACGTGGTGTCATTTAATAAAATTCATTTATTTGTTATTTTGAATGACGCCCCGTGTTATAATTTTATTGGGCCACCTAAGCGGCGGTGAAGGAACTCCCTTCACCGCTGGTGTATTTCCCGTTTCCTCTATATATATATATATATATATATATATATATATATATATATATATATATATTAACACTGTTGGCTTTCTGAATCTTGAATTTGAGATATTGATAACAGATCCTTTTCATGTCATAATCCTGTTTCTAAAGCGCATGTTTAACAGGTCAGTGATGTTCATCACCTAATACTTTTCCCATCAAAATGAGGTTGTTAATGGAGCAAGACTCTACGAAGAACTTGACAAAAGTTTTATGATCAACTGTCAATCTGATGTTAACCCTCTCATAATTAGTGCGAACTTTCTGTTTGAAAGTGGGCTTGCCATAATCCCAAACAGCCAGTTGGCAGACACTGAATTCTTTTAATGCAGAGATGATAAAATTTCTTCAGGAAAGTGTGTTCAACTCCAAGGCATGCATGATCAACTGTCAACCTGAGGTTGGCTATGGAGTAAGACTCCATGAAGAATTTGATAAAGTTTCATGATCAACTGTCAGCCTGATATCAACCCTCTCATAATTAGTGCCAACTTTCTAACTGAAAGTGGCTTGCCATCATCCTAAACAGCCAGTTGGCAAACTCTGAATTCTTTAAAGGCAAAGATGATAAAATTTCTTTAGGGTAGTGCATCCAACTCTATTGCATGCATAGTAATTTATAAGAACGCAGAAAGGCGACCAATTAAGGAGATAGGATGGCAGTTGGTACATGTCAAGCTCTTGTAGAAATGTGGTTCCATTGCCTTAACCTGCATATGATAGTAATAATCGAGATTCGAGACTAATTACTGGATAATGAGCTGGCTGCATATGCCAAATAGTAGATAAGTTATAACGAAACATGAAGTATCTGAAATATTTCATCAGATTTTTCTAGTTTTTTCCTTCGCATGAATATGCAATATGCTGACATGTTTTAATTCTTACCCACCTTTCTGGTGGTTTGCTTGTCTTGCAGAGGATTAAGAAGATCATGAGCTATCTTAGATGCTGTGGCCCTTTGGGAGCATGATCAAGATGATTGGCTTCACCACTCTTCTCCAACCAGGAGGTTTAGATTTCAAAAGAGCTTTTTTAGTAGTTTTTGTTCCACTCTTTTTCTTTTGTTTCTGTTTGTTTATAAAAGCCCATGCCTTTGTGAATAGAAATGAACACACTCATTTCTGGTTGCAGTTTCTTGCAATCTTAATCAATCTCTTCATAAACAATAGCTAATGACCATCTCTTCATTGGCTAACATTCCTCTCGTATATAAAATAGACAAGAATTATACGGATTTTGAGTGTCTATTTTAACTTGGATATCGAATGAATAGGATTAGATTACTATTATTTTCGGGATGCATTTTTGGTCTTGTAAATTTGATGTGTTTCAAATGAATAAACGTCTTCTGATATGAACTTGCCTGGGTTGTGTTATAGATCACTTGATAATTATTAGTATATTACAAATTTATTTGCATGTTATAAGAAGAATTCCAACATAGCACACAAAATACATATAACCATCTACATCAGCAAATATAATTTCAATGGTTTTACTAATCATTAACATGCAGCAGACTATCACAGCCTATTAGTACCTAGTCCCTAAGATTTGCAATCACAGTTTATCAGTTTTGAATTATTTCAATCAGGAGCCCTTTAAGTCTGGTCCTGCCAGCAGCTTGCTTGGACTGCTGTTCAAGCCCATCCTCATAATTCCCCCCATTTTATTATTTATAATGGTGGAATTGATGAACCTGATCAAGTCTAAGTTTTTTATTTTAGCTTAATGTTTATTGTTATATCATCAGTAGTCTACATAAGTTCTAGCATATAGTTTATCGTTGTTACTGTATTTGTTGATAGTTCCTGGCTTCATTGCCTTTTTCAATGTTTCAGTATTATCGGTATCCTTGTAGGACTAATCATTAAGTGACATGGATAACAACAGTTTTTTTCGTTACTACTAATTAGTAAGAATATGGTTACTAGATTATGCTAAATGATTGGTATGAGATGATTGATTTGTGACAAGATACGAGATAGATGGTTGATTCAGTAGAGGATAATGAGATAAGTCTGTTCATGTAACAACAGAAATTACGCCAACTAGGAGGAGTAGGGGCATCGTAGTTGACAAGGACAAGGTAATGCTTGAATAAACATGGGTTGAGGTAATAGAAAGGAGTATGCACATTGTTAATGTAAGAGAAGAGATTTATCTTCACTTGAGTAGATGAAGGAAAAGGTTTCATGTTGCCAGTGGGATTTAAAAATGATTTTGTTTTTGGTGTAGGCTTACTATATTATTGGAATAGAATGTGGAAAAATGATTGGTGGAGAGTAAATTGGGGGTCCTTCAACTAAGGTAAATGTAGGTGTAGGTAAGAGAAAAGTTTGACAGATGCATTAGCCTATGAGTGAGGCAAGGAAACAACCTAGACGATCAAGAATAAGGTGTGTGTGCATATATATATATATATATATATATATATATATATATATATATATATATATATATATATATATATATATATATATATATATAATAGTTGACCGAAATTAGTCATTGTTCATTGTCTTCTCTCTGCTGCAGCCTGTGATGGTGGCCTCTTTTATCACCTAGATGTCAATAATGCCTTTCTTCATGATGACTTGCATGAAGAGATATACATGCAGCTTCCACTGGGTTTTAATTGGATAGAGGAAAAGATGCTCTACCGCCTCAATAAGTCCTTGTATGGACCTAAAACAAGTGTCACAAAACTAGTCCGAAAAGTTCTTTGATACCCTTGTTTCTCTTAGTCTCTTGTCGATTGCACCTTTTTCACGAAGTCAAGTGGTAAAATTCTGACAGTCGTTCTTGTATACAAGAATGACATTATAGTGACTGGTAACTCTGTCTTAGTACTCAACTCCTCAAGAAACTCCTAAATTGCCATTTTCACATCAAAAACCTCGTTGTTTTGAAGTACGTTCTTGGACTTCAAATTGCTTGGTCCACTTCTGGCAATTTTATCAAACAACGGAAGTATGCTCTCGACATATTGAAGGATATAGATCATTTAGGAGCCAAAGCAGCCGTAACACCAATTGAAACCACCCACTATCTGCATGCCTTAAGTGGGACAATTCTTTCTAATCCTACTGGATCTGATTTAACTTGTATGGTGAATCTGCGCTAATATATGTTGAAGCCATCACGCTCGATGAAAAGCAGTGGGTCATAACATGTGCTATATCAAATCCTGCACAGCTACTGGCATTTTCATATCTGCTGCAAGTCCTCTCTGCCTCACAATATATGTGGATGCTTCTTGGGTATGTTGTTTGGACATGCACCGTTTAGTCACTAGGTACATTGCTTTTTTGCAATCTATTATCATAACTTAGCACACCAAGAAACAACAAATAGTTTCTTGCTCCTCATCCGAGACAGAATACCGCTCCATAGAAGTTGCTTCATGTGAACTTCAATAGTTATCTCACCGCCTCAACGACCTTCAAGTCCATTAGAAACTGTCATACTGTTTTGTGACAACAAAGCAACTCTTTACGTTTCCACCAATTCGGTCTTCCATGAATGCACTAAACACATCGGAATCGATAGTCATTCTACACGGGAAGGTATCATCTCCGGATTCCAGCATACTGCTGTTATTCCTCCTATTTGTTTGCAACTAACAAACAATCCTAACTATTTTACCACTATTTAAACATATCTCTCTCCTATCTATTTGTTAGTAACAAACAAATCCTAACTATGTAACTATCATTAAATCCAAACTATACATTCTTTTTGCAACCAAATATACCATTACATGAATACATGAATCAGATTTTAACGGGTTTTCAACATTTGGTTTTCAATTATAATGGATGATAATCTTTTCAAAATTGAATTATGGTATTTCACTAGAATTGTCATTGTGGTTTAAACTAAATGCAGTTGTTGTTTTGATTCATTGACGATTAAAATTATATGCATTCAAGCTGGAAACAGACAGTAAATATTTTGAAGTTACTGCCAATGTCTCATCTTATTCCAATTCCATGCACTTGGACAACACTTATGCCTCTCTCTCTCCCTCAACATTAATCCACAGGATTGTATCTTAGGCTCTCCTAATAGGAAGATACCTGACACGTCAGCCGGGGCCCGCACGATTGATCTGGTTGACCATTTTTCATATTTTTTTGGATTCATTGATATATTGTTCCTGTATCCTGAGTCCTGACTGAATCTCTCAATCAGATGCACTGATGTGCTGCACCTGCAGCTGCAGCAGCAGCAGCAGCAGCAGAAGCATCCTTAATGTGAATGCATTCTGTCACTTTTCTGAGAATTTTCTCAAGGCATCAACTGATGAATTACAAATACTAGTGTAATCATTAGTGTTCAACATGGCATGCTTGCATATATTTTCTCCTTGACTGATATTTTCACGCAATATTTTTATTTGAAAGTATATACTTCTTTATCAGAGACCTGTATGTGTTATGCTAAATAACTGCTCATAGTTTCACCTTGTCAATATCATTATGAGATTCTGTTAAAAATGTTCATTCGGAAACAAACTGGGGACCATATTTCAAATTTGTTAGTGCATGAAGAATAGATACCTGGAGACGTCGTGTATATATTTATATTTTCAAAAGATATACGCAACATAAACTTTTCTAGCTTTATTTACTTCAAGACCCACATTATATATAGTATGTTGCATCCTTTTTTAGCTAATGCTTTCATTTTTTTTGTTTTTTCGATTGTTTATTTATTTTCAGTCCTTTCTTGGAAAAAGGCTTTGGGAGTTTGCTTGTTAGTTTGTTTCTCTACTAAATCCCTGTAAACTGTCTTGAACAAGTGACCTCAACCATTACGAAGCAGCCAATCTTCCAACATTTCAAGTTCCTATCGACTATTTTTTGAAGGATTGATTTCTATTAACAAATTGATCAGTGCGCTTACCATCAGCAAGCGTGCATGTGGTATCAGCGTATCTGTCGTGTTTCCTCCGTTTTCTTGACTGAGAAAGAAAATTATGCAATAAATACTAAGGATAGATTACTTGTTTCTTTCAAATACCTTTTGCAAGATTGTGTTTGCATCAGTGTCTTAGGTTCTGGTGATCCTACTCAAGAGATAACAATGTTTAGTCAGATTGGCAAAGGTTTCTGCTTTAGGTTGCTAACTTGATCACTGATTTTGAACCAGATTAGCAAGAAAAAAGAAAAATTCTGATGCTCGCTTAGCGTATTAATGTGTGTATTCTTGGTCGTTTGTTGTGATACGCTGATTAGTAATTTTAGATTTTCTTGAAATGTTTTTTTTATAAAATTAGCTCCCTTTCTCTGTTCCTCCCCACCAAAAAAAAAAAAAATCCCTTGCTCTAAGTTAACTACTAACTTAGTCTTGTACATGTGTACATATGTATCATAGTGGTTTATTTCAAAAAAAATATAAACTAAAGAATAGTCACTAATTTGGACTTACCAAAGTTAAAGAGATAATTTTTGCATTTTTTAATCTTTTGTATTTAGTTAAATTTTTCCTTAATATTTTCATTTTCACAATTTCCTTATGGTGAATTAAATGGTCGAGCTCTAAGGCAATAAGAAGAATTTTACAGCCGTCAATTCACTGAGCATTTACAAGAACATGAATCAAATCCAAACCAAAGTAAATGAGATTTTCTTTTACAACATCTATGTTTCTTACTTTTAAAAAAAAGCCTTAAAAAAAACAAAATTCATGCATCTACTCTCTCCCTCTCATCCAATTCTAACTCAGCTGTATCCAAACTACAAATCAAACCCCCAAAAAAAAAAAAAAAAAAAAAAAAAAAAAAAAAACAGAATCATTAACTATTTATTTTTTCTTACTATTTATAAAATCAATCCCTGCAATGTCGAAACCCCACCTCCTCCGTTTCCTCTTCATCCTCTTCCTCTGCTTCCTCTCCCTCAGCCCAAATATCGCAGCTCAAACGCCAAACGCAGCGTCCAACCCTTCTTGGTTAGCAAGATTGGAGCTGTTCCCAGGCTCGGCATTCTGAACTACGAGTGGTGGTCAGAGGTACTGCACGGAGTCTCTAAAACCGGTCCGGGACCTTTTTCTCGAGCTTGGTCCCTGGAGCAACCAACTTCCCTCGGCTTGTTCTCACTGCAGCTTCCTTCAATGTTTCTCTATTTGAAACCATTGGACAGGCGAGAGTTTCCTCTCTCTCTCTCTAGTATTAATCAACGTTGAAAATAACATATTATGAAATCCGTTATAGAACCTAACATAAAACCATCGTTATTTAACAGTCGAAATAATTCAATGTACCATAACGGTGCGTTATTTTTTAGTTATTTTATGTAACATTAAATTATCATTATGTTATTTGCAATAATTTTCTTAATAATTTTTATATTAACGTTGATTATTTATTTTGATTGTTAGCGAATTGCTTTCGCTTGACGATTTGTTGTTTATTTATTTGATTGCTTGTAACATTATTAACTTACTAGTTTGATTATATCCCTATTTATTTGTTTTAGTTCTTCTCCAATTTTTGATATTTCTTATTTGCTAATTATTCTCAGCTGAACTAAAATAATAATTACAAATAAGATAAATTGAGTATTACAAAATATAATAATAATTAAAAATAAATTTAAAATATTGTTTTCTTGTTTACGCGATGACCGAAATTATGTGTATAAATGTAATTTAATTTATGAAAATAAATATGAGAATTATTGTGAAACTTATTAGAAATTTAGAAATGATATAAAATGTTTTTTATTTTTTTATTTTAGATTTTTTTAATTCAATTTTTCAATCTAGAAAAATTATTTTATATAGTTTAATATTTATTTTCAGTAAATAAATAGAAATTTGCGTAACTTACGTTATGCGTCACGCTACATGTAATATAACCTAACAAAGATAAAACGTTACGTCAGCGTTATCGCTATTTTAAACATTGGCGTTAATTTTCAGTACACTACTATGTGTTTCCCTTACTCTTTTTCTTGGATTATTTTTTTTTTTTAAGAAGCAAATTTGTTTTTAGATTATTTTGGTTGATTGGTTTTTGATTTTACATGATGATGCGCAGGTGGTGTCGACAGAGGCTCGGGCAGTGCACAATGTGGGCTTGGCCGGACTAACGTTTTGGAGCCCCAACATCAACATATTCCGAGACCCCCGGCGAGGATCCTAGTCTGACGAGCAAGTTCGGCGTTAGCTACGTTAAGGGATTGCAGAGCGCGGACAAGCCAGACACGCTCAAAGTCGCAGCGTGCTGCAAGCATTACACTGCCTACGGTGTCGATCACTGGAATGGAGCCGATAGGTTCACTTTCAATTCAATGCGATTGTGAGTCCACGAGTGATTATGATTGCGAAGCTGTGAATAATAAAATATTAATTAATTTTTGTAATTTGGATATATACTTGCTAGGTGACGAAGCAAGATATGGATGATACATTTCAGCCCTCTTCCCCACCTCTCTCCATCAATTAATAAACTGTGGATTTAAGTCCCAGCATTCCATTAGAGATTAAAATAATTTACTACGTATATAGTCCATATCACTCACGTGAATGAGTAAAATAAAATAAAATTACAAGGAGAGCTATTACAGTAATTTTGGAAACAAAGAATTATCATATTTATTAACACTATAATGTCATTAACGCTTGAAGTCTGAACCGAGATTCACGTTTATCGTTTGTCTCGTTGTCATGATCACACTACAGAGTAATCTATTAATAGGGTAATCGATTATAATCACATTTTCTATCTAGACTCCAGAAATACTCGGTACCCTCTCGGGAACGCTGTCACAATCCAGACCGCCAAACTTGTTTGGTCTTGAATAAACTTATATGGCTAACCCCTTATTACTTTGCAGTTCGCATCTTCATACTCTTTCAACAGACAGTTAGCTTCAAATCAATTACTATAGATTAATTTTTTTCACTAAAAAATACTACATAAACAATGTTTTGGAATCCAATTCGAAGCCTGAAAAATGTGAAGAATGGGCCAACATCAGGCCCATGTAAATCGTGATTGGGCTACCATCGATAAGATATATAAATGGAAAATAATAATATGTAAAAATAATCTTTCATAATTTGAAGTTTTTTTGTTTTGCATTTACATTGTTTCGGATTGTGATTCAGTTGATATGCTCTTGAACGCGCAAAAGTACACGAAAACCCCCGAGGAGGCAGCAGCCATTTCCATCAAAGCAGGCAAGCAATTTCTTTTTCCCCAAAATAAAGCAAATAATTAAGGAAAGTCATATAAACTAAAAAGACGACCATTAACAGCCCAGGTTTCTTATTCTGATCTAGCCCAATACGAAGCCCATAATCGATGATCTTTAAATATGTGGCAGGCCTGGATCTCAACTGTGGGACGTTCCTCGGCCAGCACGCTCAGGCTGCCATCACCGCCGGCAACTTGACGGAGGCTGACGTCGATAGGGCTATAACCTACAACTTCAAGACGCTGATGAGGTTGGGATTCTTCGACGGCGATCCGAGAAACCTCACCTACGGCGGGCTCGGCCCCAAGGACGTGTGCACCTCAGACAACCGGGAGCTTGCCCGTGAGGCCGCAAGGCAAGGCATTGTCCTCCTCAAGAACAACAATCTCTCCCTCCCTCTCAATGCCAAGTCCATCAAGTCGTTGGCCGTGATCGGCCCCAACGCCAACGCGCCGATTATCGGAAATTATGCAGTATCACCCGTACGTTATGAAAAGTCAAGATTACTTAACAGTAAAAATTGACACAATGCATCTATATATTATAATATTATTTTATGTTACGATTAAATTATATTATGTTATTTGTAATAATATTTTTAAATTTTTTTTATATTTATATCTATTATTTATTTTGAATGTTAGCTAATTATTGTAGTTTTTTCACTTGATAACTTGTACTTATTTAATTGCTTGTGAAATTATTAATTTGCTAGTTTATGATAACTTACTTATTTACTAGTTATAATTTCTTTGCAATTTCTCAGCTAAACTAAAATGAACAATTACAAATAAAATAAATTGAATATTGCAAAATATAGATTTTAATATTAATAATAATTGAAAATAAATTTGAGATATTCTTTTCTTGTTTAGATAATGATTGTAATTATAGATATGAATGTAATTTAATTTATGAAGATAAATATAAAAATTATTGTAAAACTTGATAGAAATTTAGAATTGATACTAAGATATAAAATATTTTTATATTCTTATTTTAGAATTTTTATTTTTTTTTCAATTTTTCAATTTTTATTTTATATATACTTTTATATTTGTTTTTATTATATAAATAGAAAATTAGGTAATATATGTTATACGTTATGCTCTATATAATATAACTTAATAGAGACAAAATATTACTTTACCGGCCGATGCCACGGGCCTAGTTGTCGGGGCGGACCAGTCGATAGAAGCGGAGAGCCTTGATAGGGACAGCCTATTGCTCCCAGGGCAGCAAGCAGTCCTCGTAACGGAGGTCGCCAAGGTGGCCAAGGGTCCGGTGATCCTCGTCATCATGTCTGGCGGCCCGTTCGACATATCATTCGCTAAGAATGACGATCGGATCTCAAGCATCCTCTGGGTAGGGTACCCCGGCGAGGCTGGCGGGGCTGCCATCGCCGACCTAATCTTTGGGGCACACAATCCAAGTAGGTTTACTGTCAATCTCTTAATAGACATAATCCATATATATACTGACAATAATGGAAATGTGCAGCAAGTTTCTCAGTTTACTAGCACTATTTTTAATAAAATTTTTTTAAAAAAAATTCTCCAATAGATTATGATCTCTTTCCTTGGAGTTCCCCATGACCAATTTTCTTGAGTTTTAATTTTGATTTGTTCTTCCCTCAAGTTAATATAAAATTAATAATTTTTAATAAATAAAATATTTTGTAGGAAGGTTAAATTAACTTTAGAATTTATAAAATTTAATATGAAGAAATTAAAGATGTAGAGATATTAATTTTATAAAAAAATTTTAAAAAAATATTTGATCACTAGCTTCCATAATTTTTTCTGAGATAACAGTTTAACTATATATATATATATATATATATATATATATATATATATATATATATATATATATATATATATTTCTGTGGATTTTATTTATTGCCGTTTCAAATGAACGTGCAGGCGGACGACTACCTGCGACATGGTACCCGGAATCGTTCGCGCAGCGCAGACCGTCAAGATAACGGACATGCGCATGAGGCCGGACATCACCACCGGATACCCTGGCCGAAGCAACCGCCCCCTTGGAGACAGATAACCATGTTACAACACCACCTGTGCGTCCGTAAGCCTGGCCAAGAGCCAGTGCCCAGATGCGGCGTTTGACGTGCAGTTGAGAGTGTACAAATCCGGAAACATGGCAGGCGGTCACACCGTGTACTTCACCCCACCGTCCGTGCACGGGGCACCGCAGAAGTATCTGATAGGGTTCGAGAAGGTGTTCCAGCAAGGGAAAGGGGTGGAGGTGGTGAAGTTCAACGTTGATGTGTGCAGAGATTTGAGCATGGTGGATAAGGTCGGAGATAGAAAGGTGGCATTGGGAGCACACGCTGCATGTGAGCTACTTGAAGCATTTGTTGAGGGTGGGGATTTGAATTTGGTGAAGGTGGGAAAGTTAATAAGAGCTTCCAATGAGACAAGAATTAGCTATTTGAGAATTTTGATTGATTGATTGATTGAGAGAAGGTTGTTGCAATCAATTTTCAATTCTTCAAAGATTGGCAGCTGTAATTTGATTCATATATTAATAAGGAATTAAAGAAAGATTTTCAAGGCAATAGAAAATATAATATATTATGAAATTACCTTAAATAAGTTATATGAATCAGTAGCGAAAAAATAATAAACCTATTTTTTTTTTTTCAAATTCTTTTTGGATTATGACCTCCAGCTCCTTAGGTATTATAAGATCAAATTTTATAAATTTTAAAGATTATTTGTTTTTTTATTAAGTAAATACAAAATATTGTATTAATCAAAATACCGTTAATTTTGTGTATATCAAAAAATGTTAATTTTATATCTGCTTAATAGAATACAAAACAAAAACTAAACCAAGAAATTCAACATGAATGAACCCTAGGTGTCGACATCATAATCTAAAAGAATTTTTTTAAAAATAAACTACTAGAGATAGGGACACTGCTAAATTTATAATGATGGATAAATGCCAGAAGCTGAATATATAATGGAAATTTTGTACACTGCTAAAAAAAATTTGGCCAAACTTCCTTTTTAAGCCTTTAAATGTCACTTACAGATCAATGTAGCAGATACATTCGAGCAGCAGATTGCATCTTTCCAGGTTCAACTGATGTACTGATTTATTAGGCATCGATTTCTGACCACTACAACAAAAGGATGGTGTCTATAAAATATGATTATATGATGACTTTCTACAAGGAATGTATATATCTTACCAGAAAATGCTGTGTTATAGGCTCTCATACGAAGAGCCTCCTGATGGTCCTCGCAGCTGCACGAGAAAGCAACCTCCCGGCTAAATCTACAGGCAGGAGAATCAGCTGCTGTTGGGACTCTGTTGGAAGCTGAGACATTTTCGGAGCACGAAACGATATCATTAGTACAATGACAGGGATTATCACGGCACGGGATTACAACATGATTTCAACCAAAGAAAATACACTGAAGGGATTAGATGTATCCCAAATATAAAAGCATATAAAGACAACAAATACTAACTGGTGCATTGGTTTTGGTTGCAAGTGTAGAATTGTAAGCAAAGGAAGCAGACATCCTGAGACTAAGAACTCTCAGTTTTATTTTTTGTCTAGTATAACTGTATGAATGATTAAATTGTAGCAGCAACTCCGGTTGCATTTGATGGTAAGTTGACACACACTTAAAACAATGATAAAGTTAATGAAATTCCAAGGAAATGCTAATTATTGAAGTGCGATGGTATCAAAGTCCCTTGCAATGCCAGAGGCTCGAACATAAGAAATACTGCCCAACTTGACATGCACATCAGACCTAAATCATCTTTAGAATACCAACTTTATTAGATGAGATACGGAAATCATGTCAATACCTCTGGAATGACAGAAAGAAAAGGCACAAATTCTGGAACGGATGCCATTTGATTAAGAACTGAAAAAACTTCCTCCATATACATATTCTCACTTTGTTCAGCATTTGCATGTTTTATTTCCTGCAAAATTTATTAGTATCCCAAAGTTACAGAATCAGCCAAAGGAAAAGGTAATGGTAACTCAAAATTCCCAAACACCAGCAGCATATACAAAATTCATGCAAGTAATCAGCTAGTAGGAGTTAATGATCCAGTAAGAAGCATGTGCATGAACAAGACACATCCTTAAAAAGGAATCTAGGAGGATATAGCAGTATGCATTAGAATATTACAAATAAAATAGAGCGCATTTTGTACGTATATACAAATAACTAAGCACATAAAATCTATAAGTATTTCCTAGACAGCAAATCAGTTTGAGGTACATAGTTTAAACATCATGTGATATCTTTACAGCTCAAGTAAAATAAGGTTTGCACTTGATGAATAATGTACATATAGTGGAACCATCGAATAGAATGCTTTAATCCTACAACAGAATACAACTCAATGCGCCTCTAGATAATAGTCAAAATGAAAATCAACCATGAATGAATATTTGGATAGCCAGTGTTCTGCACTTATTTTCTTGAGTTGTATCCTAATTGACATCATCATACAAATTGAGGCATACTAACAACGAAAAAAAAAGAAAGAACAAGCTTAATCCTGCAGCAACTGTTTGCATTGAACAATATTACTCGAGAATATCTTGCACCCCACATTATAGCATGCACAGGCAGAACAAAGTAATCTGCGGCACATAACAAGTATTGCATTACCTTTGTTTTTGCTCCTAGAATAAAATAAGAGAATAATATATTATTAAAGTCATGTAAAGATGCATTTAACCATTATAATTGCAAATTAATCATTCAGACAGAGGATGGCAACTCTTCATGCCTGCCTAACCTTGTGTTTCAATCTTTTGTTAAACTAGATTGTTCACGAATATTACAAGCATTATCTTAAGGTTTTCATCTCAAATAATTATTATCCTACTCACATTTGTCAAGTTCCTTATTTTTCGCCCTTCAAAATTTTCTTTAACCTTTTTTCTCTCCAACACCCAGATACATGACAAGGCATGTAAATCCCAGCCTCTGAATCATGCATCTTGGAGTGCGTTGCACTACAGTTACTGATTTCTTACATCAATAATTTCTTTTCACCCTTAAACCCACATCAGAATTAGTACCTGACAGTTTAAGGAGTAATTTCACCTCACTCTGACCAAAGAATTGAATATCCGGTTGTTCTTCTCCAATATTTATTTCCTTGAAAATAGCATTCCTTGGTATTAATCGTGCAACAACAATAACTTCGAAGAACTTAATTCTCACTACTTGATACTCAACAAGAGGTTATTCAGACTCTTTTAAGTTTACAGTCACATTCAGTTTCTATTACCTTTTTGATACTTTTTTTCCCTGTGGCAATCAACCCATTAAATAACCTAAATTTACTTGGTCATCCTTAATGTCTTTGATCATGCAACAATCATGATCAAGTAGATTAATAACAAATTAAGTAATTATGAACTATCCTTGCAATGTTCTAAATGTTGATGATAAAGCATAAAAGTCACATTCAGTTTCCATTACCGTTTTGATATTTTTTTCCCTGTGGCAATCAACCTATTAAATAACCTAAATTTACTTGGTCATCCTTAATGTCTTTGATCATGCAACAATCATGATCAAGTCGATTAATAACAAACTAAATAATTATGAACTAACCTTGCAACGTTCTAAATATTGATGATAAAGCAAGAACAATTTTCTTGAATTTGTCCAATTTTTCACCTTAGTGAATAGCCAAGTTTTGAAAGCTGTGCTTTTAATGCAGCAAAACAATATTCCTCAAGTAGATTACTAATTTAATAAGCATCTCAGCAGCAATTGTTGTTGTTAAGGCTCTTGTTTCTCTCTATACATTATACTACCTGAGGTGTATACAAAGACCATTCATTTGCAAAGGACAGTGCAGATGATAAACAAGGATGGGGATTTTTAATTGCAAGAATGAGCATCATCTTACTGTAGTAGAATTCTCATTGTTCTGTAATCTGGACAGCAACAAGAGAAGGCGACGCAAAGTTCTCAGATTGGTAACATCATCATCATCTATGGAAGATGATGCAAGTGAAACTGCAAGTGGCAACCTTGAAGAAGCAACAGATGTGACATAGTCAAACGTAGCTAAGCCAAGCGCATCAAGCCCCTGTGCAGACAAATATAACCAAGTTTTTGAGCTAATACGTTTATCTGTGTAAAAGCCACATGTAATGTGCACAATAAGGAAAGTCTAAAAGTAACTGAACAGAAGTATTATTATCACTGCACTCCCATTAACCCAGGACAGCCTGATCCAAAGAATGAAAGTAAAATTAAAATTATCATAATCAGATCAGGTCATCATAAATCTATAATATTTTTTTCATTTGTTCTTAACAATAAATATGTTATAGTTTAGCAGGGTGAAAGGTACAAGTAAAAGTTACCAGATGGCTCACTATCTATCTGCAATATTTAGAAAATGTATTTTTAAAAACTACAGTGAAGACAAGAACTCATCAAAATGACAAAATTTATGTTTCAAAATATGCTGCTCCGAGCACTCAAGCATGTTGACATAAAATGGATCACCAGTCTAGCTGTGGACAATATGTACTCAGCTGAAAGTAGAGTGTGTAAGGTCTAGTTAATTAATAAGACAAAAATAAGAAGTACTCAATCAATTTTTAGTTTTTATTAGTTAGTATTATCTTTTTGGTAAGACTTAAGGCAGCATACCACCAGAACTGGGGGAAAAAAAATTACAACGCAAACTTTCATCATCTCCTAGAACTTTAAGATGTTTAATATACAATACGAACACAAATTTGGTTGTGCTGATTGCACATTTCTAACTGGGGATAGGCTCATTTGATGCAGACTGACCCAAAAATAATGGGACAGCCCATAGGACATGGATACACCACCCTACAATGCTAGGCAATAGGGGGGCACTTTCCCTGCCCAAGAACAGTCCCACTATTTTAGTACAAAAAAAGTTTCTGATAAGATCAAAACTGGCATGGAAAGTCTTCAGTTTTATATTCTGTGCTCAATGGATCTTAATTACTTGAAGAAACATTCTGCAACAATAAGTGAAGCTTATATCTCCTGGAAGCAGAGAGGAGCCTAGCACTTTTCAAACATCTTTCTAATGTGCACTGAGCAATATGTTTTCATGCAGATGTTGTTTTTTTAGCCTATTGATAGAAGCATTTTACTAAATATGACATATATCTATTACTATTTTATTTGTTGGTTAAGGCCATAATAGTTCCTATAGTGAGAATGTATATCAGTTTGGCCCTTTGCTTTACTGTCTTAATGCAACATCCCTCATTGTCTGAACTCTTTCTCAACAAAGTAGAAGAATTGTAGGTCCTTCGTACAGCTTGTCAGATAACTACTTAGCCATATTTATTTGGTCATGATACAGTAAAGTCTTCTTCACTAGGAATTGTAATCCATTACAATTGAACTAGAAATTGTATCCATTACCACGCCAGTTGAACAAGAAATTGTATCCATTACCACTCCAGTTTGAATCAGAAAGATTGGATCATAATCTTGGAAATGTATAGTACTGCAAATTTGTTTCAACCAGGTCAGTATGTCAAATAAATTTCACGACAAGCAAACAATACCAATGCTTAAAAAGATAGATTCATGAAATAATCAAGTAACTGATGTCTCAGAAATATTATCACCATGCATTGACGCAAAATAAATTGCAAGTTACAAACAATTATGATAACAAGAAAAGTCACAAGTCCATAACCGTATACCTTAGCTAACTCTTGCAGGAGGATTTCCCTCACAAATGCCCCCTATAAAAGTGATAGGGTCATATATATTCTTAGTTTTATATCCATTCAATAGGAACAAAGTGCAGGTTGTCCTACCTTTTCAGTCAAAATGAAAGAAAGCACTTGCTTGATCGCAACGTTAGAATTAGTATTCTCAACTTCATATCTCACCAAAGACTGTTCATTTCTCGCACGAAGAGACTGCGACAACCACATATAATGTGAATCTTTAGAAACATGATGATGCAAGCATGACAAGTTCATACTAAGCAGGGTTCCAAAAATTTGGAAAATATTGTTAGTAATGACATGAAACATTTCCAACTGCAATTCAATGCATCATTCACAATGGTCAAAAAAAAGGCAGTTCCTGTTTTGCTCTAATTTGAAACATTGTCTAAGAGGCTACTTAGTTACTTTTTGAAACATGCATAAGCAAATAGGAAAGTTCTTTAGATTAGCTAACATGCGCTAGTAACTTAGCATATTTCATCATATATAAATATCTAGTGTATTATTAAATTTACAATCCTCTTATTACAAGCCCCTTCCCATAAAAAAGGGGTCACCATAGAATATGAGTCACCTCAAAATAATTTATGATCGATAGTCTGCCTGACATCAACCCTGATGTGACCGCTTTCTCAAGAGAAAAAACAGTATAATGGACCTGCTACTAAGTTTGAGAAACCAAATGGACAAGAGGAAACTTATCTATGAGGCTGGTACCTTTTTGAGTTGCAGCTTTAGATCATCTAACCAAGAAACTTACAAATTTGTCCTAGATTACGGCGTCATCAAGGAGTGGAAAGACAATATAATTTGATGTAAAAAGCCCAACTCAATACTAAAGCACTTGATAGAGCCAAAGATCTAGATAGAACAAAAAAATCCCCCATATAACAATTTAAAACGATAAAGAGATATAAAAGTGTAAGATATTAGATTATATAAATAATATCAACAAACATTTTCTTGTCAATCAGGCATACAAATGAATGTCGATTTGAACCTAAGCCAGATTATGTTGCGCCATTCAAGGAGCATAGATAACAGATAGCACAACTGCTACAAAATAATCTGAGTGCATAGATGTAAGTTGCCCCGAGTGTGGCAGTATGTCGATAGTGACAAAAGTTTTAGTTTTATGTGGCAATTTTGGCATGCCGTGATATTTTGAAACAAATAAGAGAATAACCAACCAACACTATCTGGAATATTCTGAATACATCCCAATGCAAAATCTGGTGTAGGTCATAAGGTAAAGATCCATTATCAGGTCCATTTGCAAACTAAGTGTTCTAAATATCGGATACCGGTCTCGTACCGGTCAGCAAATTATATACCGATTACAGGATACCGGGCGGGATATCGCGATATGACCCTAAATACCGGAGTGTCATATCGGTGTCATACCAGTTAAAAAATAATCATATAATTGGTTATATAGAACATAATAAAACACATAAAATAAGTTTATAGTACTTATATTGGCTTATTTACATTCAACTTACGAATTTGCAGATACCGTTTATATTAGCTAATTACTCGAATTGCTTTGTCCAGTTTATTTAACATAATCTATTTCTTCCTTTACTAAATAGTAAATACTAATACAAATTTACAAATTTATCTAACATACAAATAGTAAATACTAAATAGTAAATTCAAGTTTATCTAACATAATCTATTTCTTCCTTTACTAAATAGTAAATACTAATACAAATTTACAAATTTACAAATTTATCTAACATACAAATAGTAAATACTAAATAGTAAATTCAAATTTTTACTAAATAGTAAATTCAAATTTATCTTACATAATCTATTTCTTCCTTTACTAAATAGTAAATACTAATACAAATTTACAAATTTTATCTACCATGAAGCTCATACACAAACACACAAAATCAGTGAATTCGAACCACTGATTCACACTGAATCAGTGATTCGATTCACTGATTCAGTGTGAATCAGTGAACCGAATCACTGATTCAATGTGAATCAGTGACTTGACAAATTCACTGTAGACTACAATCACTAATTCAGCCCTCCCAACTTAAATATTAGCCTCAAATTACACCAAAAAAATTTTCTAACATAAATCGCAATCAATTAAACCTAAATAACACAATTATGAAAGAAATTGAAGAAATTTGTAACTCTAAATCAAATTAACATGAAAAAATCAAACTTGACTTCCTGGCCGGCGGCCACTGCCCCACTATCCGATGAACTGGAGATGGCAGCGTCGGCGGAGAACGGCGAGGACCCTTTGAAGACTCCCAGAGTGGGAGAAGAGCAATCAGAGAGCGGAAAAGAAAGAGAGAGAGAAAATGAGAGAGATTCATGGATTTGTTGGGAAATTAGGGTTAGGGTTCGCCTCGATCGGCCGACGATCGCTGGGAGAGAACGAGAGAGAGAGCTAGAGAGTGGGAGAAGAAAAATCAGAGAGAGATTTAGGGCTGGTTTGCTCAATTAGGGTTAAAGTTTGGTCGCGACTCGCGGGGAAGGATCGATCGCTCTTTCGTCGGGAGGGAAAGAGAGAGAGAGAAAACGAAAAAAAAACCCTCTGTCCCCCTCCCGGCCCGTTTTATTTCTTAACGGGTCGGATTTTAACAGGTTAATGGGTTTAACCCGTAACCAAAACCCATTAACCGATATTACCTAATACCGGCCGGTATTTCTCATCTCGATACCAGCCGATATATCGCCACGTGGCCGATATATCGGCCCATATCGGTCCAAAACGATAAACGGTAAAAAAAACTGCATATCGTCTCGTTTCTTCAATTTTAGCGATATACCGGCCGATATACCGGTATATCGGCCGGTATTTAAAACAGAGGCAAACTTGGCCCAATTTAAACATGAATTGATGTGAACTTGTCAATTAGCTTGGGTTATGGTAAACTGGGATCAGTCCCTAGGAAGTGACCAAACAGTTATGGAGTTTCAAGAGGGAAAATGAAACATGTATTGCAAACCAGAACTAGCATTTAAGATGCTGGCCGAAGAAACTAGAAGTCTAGAAGATAGATTGAGAAATAAGATCTAAATTTCCATCTTTTATTTAGTATATTTCTATCAACAATTGCATCACTTGTCAATAAGATGACTTAACAGAATATTCTAAATCTAAACTTTGTACATTCAGCATTACATATACTTCAGAAGAGAGGGAAAAATGATGCAGATTGCTTTATCCATGTGAATGAATTAGATGTAGAGAGATTCCAAAAGAGAAGTAAGACCTCAGATAACAAAGATTCAAGACGATCAATTCTGAAAACACCGTCCTGATGCAGAAACAGGAAAATTGGTCAGTTTCCAGAAACTAGTTCCAAAACAGTAACTAGGTATCTGTACATGTTCAACAGCCAAAATGAATTTCAAAAGGAAAATACAAAATACCTTATAAAGAAGAGTCTGCAAGGTAGATCTCAGCTGACCAGAGCTGTCAGTTAGTACTTTTCTTGCAATCCAGGGGTATGAACTACTCAAAACCTTGTAATTAGGATCAAAGCTTATTGCTATTCCCTCCAAAACAGCAAGGCTGAAAAACCAGTTATCTTTTTTTTCTGTTACCACGAATTTGGTGCATGACAGATCATGTATGCATTGACTAAACTTATGCAACCCTCGGCGGAGGAAATCATATATATATATATATATATATATATATATATATATATATATATATATATATATATGTGACGAGGAGAAATTCTTTTTGTTCACAAAATTAGCAAGAGCTTGCTGCCGTTTAGACCTAACAAAGAGTAACAAGTTTGTACCTTTACCTTCGAATTACTAGAGAAAAGTATGATGGTATCTGAAATTTGAATTTATACCTGAAATTCATGGTTAAGAAAAACCAACAGTTACCAAGTGTTTTAGCAGAACAAGATTCTGAAATGTAAGGCACACTTTCAAGAATATTTAATCTCTTATCAATAGATCCACTTAACAGTAATAGAGATCAAGCTCAATAGTTTTACATAGTTAAGGCAGCGTGTATGGAATATAAAACCTTCAGCTTCTTCATTTTACAAGAATATAGGCATAGTGTAACCTAGTATATGGATCGTTTCGTATGTGGTACTGAAACAGACATGGAAAACACAAGAAGTCCCAAAAGGGATATGCTTGAGGGTAGCATTCTTCAGATAGCCAAGTCAAACACAAAACGATTTTTCAGATCATGTTTGTGTGTATATATTACTATAGAAAGGTTATGCTCATTATTTTTTAGGTTTATTCTTTATTGTAATGTATGCATACATGTGTGTTGATCTAATTATAGAATTTAACGAGGGTGTACCTCACCCTGTTAAGAAATTCTTCAATTTTACTAGTTTCATTTTTATAAGAAACTATAGTTAATATATATGTATTTGAAATAGGTTTTACATCACCCAAACAAATGATCTCTCTTTACCTTCACCTCTATTAACAGAATTTGCTTGCATCCTCTCTACCTCTTCTACTAGTTTTCTTAATTGTCGGGAAATTGGATAAAGTCTATCATTATTAATGCCAAAGGATTACTCCAACAATTATTAAAAGTTTTTGAAGATCTAATACGTTAATATCTTCGTTCCAAATAACTAGTGTTCCCTAATTTGGATCGTGCATTTAGAATCATGATACATAGGAGTCTAGCATTTCTCAATAACAATGCTAAGGCATAGTCCAATATGCCAAGCAGATTCATCTATAAGAAACATAATGAAATTCAAGTAGTGCAAATTTACCATTATTGATTGACATAAGCCCAAAAAAAAAATGATGCTAAAATAAGCATAATAGCACAGAGAAAACTTCAAAAACATATGTGCAAAGAAACACTAAGATGGCTATTCGAAATTTATAAATTTTAAATGTATGGATGCATAACAAAAATAACATTGTGAGCTTGCATTTCCAGTATTTTTAATTTATAAAACAATTTTCTATGCAAATAAAATTATTTGAGGGCTCATACATATAAAATTAAAAGAATAAAAACTAAAAAACCATCTTGGTTTTACTTGTATTATTAATATAAGTAGAAGACTGGAGCCTTTGTTCATGCACCCATAAGAACTGACTGATGTAAAAGAAAATAAATGGAATCAATTTTATTATTCGTTTTAAGAACAAACTTATGAATAACATAATGCTTTTCAACATATTATGGGAAAGTTGTGATTTGACCTTCATATTCACCGTTTTGCAACTATTGATCTATTTGAGTTCAGAACAACTTTCATGTTGAAAACTACATCTCCTAATTCAATCTCTTAGCAATTTTTTCACGAAGGGTTTCAACATTTTAACAGTATAAAGGGAAATGTAAAGAATAAACAAGTGATATATGTATAATCAGGACCTCATAAAATAAGACACCATACATAGTGCGCCCAAGATTTCCAGACAAATCGCCGAAACTAATATTGCGGACTCCCTTGGTGACGGCATTTTCGAATACACCTGTGAGCAAATAAAGAGTTCATTATAAAGTATAAATTCAGCTGAAAAGATGCTGAATTTAACTTGCTAATTTAGCAAAGTTCAGAAAATAAATTCTTGACCAACTTCAATATAGACACTTGCAACATAGATATTATGCTCTGAAACCCCAATGAAGGAAAAGCCCAAAAGAAGGACCTGTCAAAGCCTTTGTAACTTCATCCTTCTGTGCGGTGACAGGAAGAAGCCTGTTGAATAGTGAAAAAATAATAATATCAGTTAAAAGTCGAATAGGAATATGAGGTGCTTCAGTACATGTGCACTGGAAACATTTAAGTCCTTAATGACCTTGATATTAAGTCACCATCAAGTGTCCTGCACCCTATTCAGAAGGAATACCATAAGTTTAACTGCCTAAAAGCATTTTTCTTTCTATCAAAAATTTTGTGAAGAAACCAAAATTAGATATTCTTGAAACTTCTGTGCTAAGAATTTACACAAACATTTTAAAACAACTGAAGAGGTGAAACTATTTCCTGGCATGTGCTTGGCACCTGATAGGCTGATATCAGTACTTCTATTGCCATATTGATCATGTTCTACAACAAATATCTTAAAGACTCCTCACAAAATATATGAGCATAAAGTAGAACTATGCCACTTTTGTTATTTCAACTGTCCTGCCATATTTTGCCTTTAAAAAAAAAAAAAACTGTCCCTGCATTTGATTTTCACAACTTGCAAATATCACAAAACACCAAGTATCCTACCCAAGAGTAACAAAATCCTTTGCCAGTGCATCAAAATCACGATTTACAAGATGAAGACAAGCTTCAATAAATCCATTCCGAAGTTCTTGCCTAAATTCACCCATCATTCCAAAGTCTGCAAGAATGTACTTCAATAGTTAGCATATAAAACTAAAGTCAACCCATTAAAAAAATACGGAACAGAAGAAGGTATTAACATTATGCTATATACAAGATTGTGATCATAACCTCATTGATCGATAGAAGACAAGATAGTATAATTGATATTTCAAAATTAACCTTCAATATCCAAAAGATATGGAGTTTCACACTCTAAGATTCACAGTGTGCACTAATCATACCTATCAATATAATTTAAAAGGCAAGAAAGACAATGAAAAGATAGATTATAAGCTTGAGTTTGTTTTTACGAGTTTTTAGATTTTATTCTTTTCTCTGCATCATCTTTTGGAGGAAAATAAGAAATGAAACCCACTTTACTCATTTCACAAATATAAACAACAACAACTAGTTGTTGTTTGACATGAGTCAAAATATGAAATTCACAAATAAAAAACAAAACAAAAAAGAGAGAGTTCGGTCCCTTAGTTCTTCCATATTAAGATACTAGTCCATTAATTCTTCATATATTTATATTAGTCCCTCAGAACTTTTAAGTCACTCTACTTTAATTCCTCAATTTAAATTCTGTCAAAAGTCTTAGAAATATTCCTTCTAACTTAAGTTTATATCAATTTTTCCAATTATACGCTTACCTCCAAACTCTGTCATAATAACTAAACCCAACTCCCCTCTCTCTCCTCCTGATTATTCGCTTATGTGAACCTAGCTCACTCTCCTTCTCCCTCTCTTTCCTCCCAAATAACTCAACCCGATAACCTCTCTCAAGCTCTCCTCTCTAAATATTCTCTCTAAATGTAAACCCCACTCTCTCTCCATCTCTCATTACTAATTATTCTCTTTCACCATAAACCAAACCCAACTTCCTCATCCTCTCCCTCTCTTCCTTAATAACTCAATCTAACACCCTCTCTCTTAGTCTCTCCTTCCTAATTACTCTCTCAACTCCCCCTTCCTCTCCCTTCAGCTCACTCTCCTCCCTAACCAATCAAACATCCTCTCGTTTAATCTCTCCTACCTAATTACTCTCTCTCATCTTAAAATGAACCTAACTCCATCTCCATTTCCCTCTCTTAATAACTCAACCTAACATCCTCTCTCTCAATTTCTCCTCCTAAATTACTCATTCTCATCATAAACCAAACCCCTCACTCTCCCTCTTTTTCTCCAATGGTCAAGTGTCTTTCAAGTTGACATTTTTCCCTCCTCAATAGCTATATGCCTTCACATGTCTATAAAAAATAAAGATTTACCTGATTGTTAGCAAAAACCTCTCAATCTTCTTCTTCTTCTCATTAATGTCTATTTCTACTTATGAGTTCAAGATTGCGACACAATAGCAAGAGGGATGATGTACGAGTTATGTAGACGATGAAGAGTTTAAATTGTCTTGATTAGCAGCCGACAATCAGTAGAAAAACCGAAGTTGAGGTAAGCAAGGCAGGGGGGAGGGGAAAGGATGAACGGAGTCGGTAGAAGAAGAGTAACTTAGATTTAAAAAATGAGTGAAGGAGGAAGGGAGAAGGGAGGAGGGCGAGAGCATAGAGAAGCAAGAAAGAGGGAGATAGTGAAGGTGATGGAGGTAGGATCCACTAGTGATTATTAAGGCTGAGGATTTGTGGAAGAGGGAGAAGAGGGTGGGCTTAAATTTTTTTTCTTTTTCTTTTTTTTCTTTCACTCACTTTAGGGAATTTGATGTCCCTTGAAGAAAAAGGTAAAGTAAAAGGGTAATTTTGTCATCTATTACTCTTGGTTAGGCGCTAGCCAGATTGATCAATTAAACTGGATGGAAAAACTAACGAAGGGGCTAAAATGAAGTATCTTAAAGGTTTTGCAGAACCAATATAAAAATATGAAGAATTAAGGAACTGACATCAAAATATGGAAGAATTAAGCAACCGACATCAAAAAAATCCAAGAAGAAAATGTATAAGAATTAAAAAAAAATATTGATGAAGTAAATAAAAAACAATTAAAAGCAAGTTAGATGATTCCATACAAGTGATCACCATATGCACAACAAACAACAAGCCCTTTAAATAATATCTTCCAATTTATCAACTAGAAAATGTACCTAAATAAGCAAGCTTCCCATCAGAGGTCCTTAAAAGGTTGCCAGGATGAGGATCTGCATGATAGAATCCATAATCTAAAAGCTGGGAAAGTGAGCAATACACTCCAACCTATTAAATCACAGAAAGAAAGCCACAAAGTCCCACATAAAAAAGTTATATACTATCAAAATAATCTAGAATGGAGTATTCAATGCATTGCACTTGAGTCAAAATGCTACCTCAACTAGATAAAGATCTTTCACTTCAGCTAATTTTTTTCCCTGCATAAACAACAAGAAACGTGAGTAGTTAAGTCTCTCTGCAGCAGATTGTCAAGAACATGCTACTTAAACAGCGATTAGGGCTAGGACAAACCTCCACCCATTCCATGACAAGAACTTGACGGCTTGTAGTATCAGTGTACATTTCTGGCACGAAAACATCTCGCAACCCACCATAGAGTCTCCTAATTAAGTAATATAAAAGGCTAAGTTACAAGCCATTTATCTGTAACTCATACTAATCACTGAAAATGTGATGCTACCTGAACTTGAGTCCATTTCTTGCTTCTTCCCTGTAATCCATCTCCTGCATTAAATATGATCACCTGTATTCAATCTGAATCTCTAAGAATATGTCCCAAATACAATTTCCTAATTGAGACTTTAAGAGTTCTCTAATGAAGGAGATGTTACTAACAAAAGTCTGATCGTAGGTAAATTTATTATGTTCATGTTTTGAAGATAGAAATTAGTATAAAGGCTCTCAAGCACAAAGTGTTTCTAACAAAGGTTTCCAATGAGTAAACCATAAATAGATTGCTAAATAATCATAGTTATCAATGTTGTTCAATTGATCCGGGATACGGAGAAGCGTTGTTGTCTAAACCCACTGATTTAGAAAGCTATGGCATGCATTTGATGTTAAGTGGTAACAATTTGCAGCTAGAGGAAAAAACATAGGATTGATGTTTGTGCTAGAGACTAATAAAAACACCTACAACGAAAAACAACACCATTTATGTCATGTTATCATTACATTGTCTAGCTTTAAACTTCCAATATTAAGAAAAGAAGTAATTTTATTCCTCAAAAGTAACAAAAAGACACTCATAAAGAATAAACTCATTCAAATTAAAGAGATAAAGGCAAATATACCCGAAAAAGGCTAGATGCCCATTCATCGAGTACAGCCTGCAATTGAAGATCCTCAGTTAATTAGCATCAGCTACCACAAGGTCAGCAGGAAGCGGTAGCTCCAGATAATACACCAAACAAATTCATCAACAACCTGCATGACCAAATGAAATAACATTTTCCATAAATTAGATTTGTGGTCATACTTGAAGGTCAGTGTTCAGCTTGGCAGCTCTCTTTATCAACCCCGCAAGAGAACGCAGAATAAATATATCTAATGAAATTGCTGCTTGAACTCCGGGTCTCTGCACTTTGACAGCAACAACCTTTCCACTAGACCGAAGCCTGGCCTGATAAACCTAGGAAATCATAATGCAAAAGTGTGGTTTGTTTCAGACTAAGAAACAAGTTGAAACTAAACAATGTCAAATAGCACTTATAAATTTTCAATACAGTATATGTCAGGTAGGACCTGTCCAAGGGATGCTGCAGCGATTGGCTCAGGTGATATTTCAGAAAAAAGCATGTCTATTGGTATCCCAAGCTCTTTCTCAATCATGTCGAATGCAACTTTAGTTGAAAAAGGTGCTATGCGATCTTGCAACAGTGAAAGCTCCTCCAAATATGATGGTGGAATCACATCCTACAGAGGTGAAGCCCTTATCAGAAAAGATATTATAAGATAAACTCACAAAAGTCATCATGATCTACGTTTGGTTTTAGATATATTTGAACTTGCAAATCTAAAATCTCAAAATATCTGAGTTGTGTAAAAAACCTTATTTTTGACAAATACCTCTTACAAGATGTGTTCTATTCATGAACATCATCAATCCCCGCTTAAATTTTAGTTAGACATAATGGAGTGGAAATATCAACTTACCGGTCGGGATGACACAGCTTGAGCAATCTTGACAAATGTCTGCCAAAGAAGCATGTAAAGAGGAACATAATCATGTAAAACGAAATAAATATAACTAGATACTTGGGCATGTCAAATTGAAAAGAGAATATAATTTTTTAATGCATAATAGATTATAAAAGTATTTACATAAACAAATGATTTTATCGGGAAATCAAAAAGTTATATAAACCAATGTTGAAAATAACGCGTTATGAAACCTGTTATGTAGCGTTATGAAATCTAACGAAACCCCAGCGCTACGTAACAACTGAAAATAACTTAGTGCACCGTAACAGTACGTTTTTTATATTATTTTACGTTATATTACATAACGTTACGTTAAATTACATTATGTTACGTTATTTACAATTAGTTTTTTAGTAATTTCTATATTGTTATTGATTATTAGCAAATTATTGTAATTTTCTTACTTGATTAGTTGTTGTCTTATTTGATTGCTTGTGAAATTGCTAACTAGCTAATTTGCGAGTGTTTTCTTATTCGCTTGTTGTAATTTATCTCGGATTGTTGATATATTTTACTTATTGATTCTATTGAATTTTTAACTGAACTGAAATCAACAATTACAAATAATATAAATAGAATATCACAAGATATAAATTACAACAGTGATAATAGCTAGAATTGAAATAAAAAATTAGAATCTTATTTTCTTATTAGATGATGGCTGAAATTACGGTTGCAGACTTAATAATAACTTATAAATATAAATGTGAAAATTATTGTGAAATTTAATATAAATTAGAATATATTATAACATTATAATGTTACAAAATGGTTTTATATTCTTTTTTTAAGAAATTTTAAATTTATTTTTCAATTAATAAAAATTATTTTATATAGTTTTATATTTTTTATTAAATAAATAGAAAATTGCATAACCTACGTTATGTGTTACGCTATATGCGACATAACCTAACAGAGACAAAACATTACGTTACCGTTATCGCTATTTTAAACATTGATATAAACTACTTAATACAAGGTAGTTTGTACTAATTATATATCTTCACTTTTATGTTTTCTTATGGTGTGAGCTTTACAAATAACTTCCACCATTCCTTTTGAATGGATTAATTAGACAGTAAGAATTGGGCATTTTACTTATACAATCACATGATAAACTGAAGCTATAGGTTGTTACGGATTCCACACCCCAGCCCCGATCTCCTTCCCAACCCCTCCCCACCCCCAATAGCCTCAAACACCCAAAAAAAAAAAAAAACACCCTAGTTTCTTAGTCTTCTTTTGTTTTTCTATGTGTGCGTGTTGCATCCTTTGGCACAAAAAAGGAGTATCACCAACTAACATTGGTTGTGGTTAACGGAAGTGAGAGGAGAAATTGAACAACCACTAAAAGTATGTAACACGCTATTCTTAAAGTTATAAAGTTACAGACTGATATGGATTTTCCACCCAATTCAAAGCCGCCTCCTCCCAGAGAAACCATACAGTCACTATTCTCTATGACACCCTTCAGATAGGTCATGACGGGGAGCCACCAAGCTCCAATGACAATAGGTAACTGCAGGAAGTGATGCGTGTAGTGATTACTAAAAAGTAAAAGGAGATCAACAATGCTTATAGTTCCTATTGGCCATTTTGCCCTTAAAAGAAAGACTATTCTTAAAGTTGCAGGCCATTACAGCCTCATTCTTAAATTGCAGGTTGTTTTCAAGTTTCACCCTCCCCAATTCAAGGTTTCACTCCCAATTTTCTATGAAACTTTGGCAATTGTATAGGTTAAACTTGGGATGCAACAGGTTAAATTAGATGAAATACAAACATAAACAATTTTTAGTATTTAGCTTGTTTTAGTAATTTTAGTTATTTTGGAGAAATAGATATCTCCCCCCAAAATAAAATGGTTGCATACACTGCTAAAAAAATCAGAGTGATAAAGAGAGTAACCGGTCCGAGCTCGAGTAATATCATCCGAAGCTCCGCAGCTCTCACCTACAATAATCGAATACAAAACAACTCAAACTTTAACCCTAGATTTTTCAATTAAACCCTAAAATCTTGAAAATTTTCAAAATAAAATATTACACCTACTTTAAACATGTCATCTGATCGCTCTAGGACGCTGTCGAGGTACCGGAGAGCGAACCAACGGCCGAATACGGTCCCGATCTGCGCGAACCGCCGGGCCACGAGGACAGGCCTCCGGCGATAGATCGCCGCGATCTTCCGGATGTCGTACTCGTCCAAGAGCTCCGCCTCGCTCGAGGCGCCGCCCTCGAAGATGTAGCCGGAGTACTTGGTGAAGGCATCGACGTCGCCGGAGGAGGAGGAGGATGACGGCGACGAAAGGGAGGCGGCAGGCGGCGGAGGTGCACTGTGCCGCCGCCGGCGGCTGGATCTGGCGGGAAAGGCGGGAAGCGATGGCGGGAAAACGAGAAGCATTTTGAAGGGGGGAGAGGGTTTGAGGGCTGAGAGGAGAGGAGAAAGTAAAGGATAATGTACTTTTTTTATTTCTTTTTATGTATAAAAAAAAAAAAAAAAAAAAAAAGATAGAGTGGGTGCGAACGGGTAATGACACGTGTCGAGCACGGGTGGAGCGCTCAAAATGATAGGCATGTAACCTTCGAGAGAGAGAGAGGGCCATTGGGCTGCATTGGGCCAGTAAGTTTGCATACTGGTACTTCATGGTTGGCCCATGATAATAATTGGGAAGGTAGCACGCTTAAAATTGTTTTTTGGCAATTTATTTTTACAGAATAATATAGCTGGGAGCAAAAGGAAAAAACCTAATAATTTGGTCAATTAGTAAAATAAAATAAAATAAAAGACAAATATCATCTCCTCTAGACCTCTATTAAGTAGAAATAATTGTAATTCTATAAATTCCAAAAAATTATATTTTTGCTTTGCTAAGATATCATAACATGTCCCCTTAAGATTATTATAATATCCTAAATTTATAGTTATTTGTAGAATTTTTTTTTTATATAATCATGTCAAATTAGAATTATTATGGTCCAATTAATAACTTATCAGACTTCTAGTAAGCATAATTTGAATTTTATAATTCTAAATGATATTTCATTTAAGGGAGTTATCATTTTTTTATATTTGTGTTTTTTCAATATCTTCTTGGAATTTTCAGAGAAAACTCAAAAATTGGTGAGAATACTGAATAATAGTTTATAACGATTTTGTTTTTAGTATTTTCTATCTTTTATTTTTGGCATTATAAAAACATTTCGTAATTTTTCTGGACCTATGTCATCCATATCTAATTTTCTATATTAATTTGGTATTTTTTATAAGAAATTAGATAAGAACCGAAATTAATAAATACATATTTAAACTAATTAAATAAAAAACTATATATATATATATTGCAACAAATTCCAATAAAAGTATTTGTTTCTTTCATTGGATGATTGCAAAATTAACAATTTCTTACATAAATACAGTGGTCTTTACCACCAAATTCGTGCATCGTACATGTCCAATGCTAACTTACCTTTAAAATAGTATGTAAAGAAAATCTAGCACGATAAAAACATTTAACTTTTATAAATATTTATTGATCTACGGGAGCAACATGGCCTATTAGCTCAGTTGGTTAGAGCGTCGTGCTAATAACGCGAAGGTCGCAGGTTCGAGACCTGCATGGGCCAATCATTTATTTTAATTTACCTCCTCTTCATCTCAAGCCAACTTCTTTCTTTTAAATTTCAAAGCATTATAGGCTAAATGAAACTTGAACACCAATGGTGCAAAACTTGATATGCCCCAGAAAGCTGTAATCTATAAAGTAGTACAATCTTCATAATAACATGAACCATCGGAAATGCGTCGGCATAATCTCAACTCCATTCTTTTTCCATCGGTATATATATGCTTTTCACCATATTATTATGTATCGTCGGACCAGTCGCTCAGCTCACTGTCAAAAAACAATCCGTCAATGAGATTATCGACCAGGGAATCAACGAACTGGTTGCAGCTCAGGGTGAACATCTGGCCAATTCGTGTCCTCGCACTCGAGAAATAGGCGAATGTGGCAGCCAAAGCCACGACTGCCACGCACAGGCCTACCGCCTCTGCGATCTGTTGAAACTCGAGCTTCTTGAATACAGAGTTTCCTGTTACGGACTCTATGCCTATTGTCCCTGCAAACGCAATCTAGCAAAAAAAAATAAAAATAAAAGAGTATTTACAGATCTGTCCCTTAACTCTATATAAATTATAATTTAGTCCCAAAAATCTTTATATTTAAGAATTAGTCCCCAAATCCTTTAAATTACTACAATTTAGTCCCCAGTTTATATTTTAGCCCGTTTTCTCATTTTACCCTGATTCCCTCTTCTCTCTCTTCTTAATTCTTATTGGATTTCTCCTTATTCTTCTCCTTCTCTATTCACTTATTGGGTCATTCCTCTCTATATTGAGACCAAATGTATTATTCTCCACTAAACGTATTACACATTTAAGTCTAAATATAAATTCATTTATTGGGTTCTCCCTCTCTGTACTGGATAAATTCATTTCTAGGTTTAATACGTTTAGTGGAGAATAATACATTTGGTCTCAATATAGAGAGTGATGACCCGATAAGTGAATAGAGAGAGGAGAGAAGAAGAAAAGGAAATCCAATAAGAACTAAGAAAAGAGGGGGAAGGTGGAATTAAGTAAAGTAAATCAGGGGTAAGGGTAAAACGGAAAAATCGGATCAAAATATAAACTGAGAGAGTAAATTATAGTAACTTAAATGATTGGGGATTAAATCCTAAATATGAAGATTTTGGAGACTAAATTATAATTTATAAAGATTTAAGGAACAGATCTATAAATACACAAAAAAAAAGAAGAGAGGTTACAATTGTGTTATCAACAATAAATTGCGAAATGGAGTGGAAAAGTTAATGCTTAGAGATTTAAATGCTGAGAGAAGTTGTCTCATTTTTTCCTAAGATAAATAATACAATTACTAAATATCAATTTGGATTTATTAAAAAAATGAATTTTTTTTGAATGGTTCAATGCGCATCTTCAACATTCGTGTTAAATTAGTATGTGCTTAAGATATTTTCTAAACTAACACTCACCTCATCTCATTATTTGCATTAAAATCTACTTTATACAATTTTTTTTTAAAACATCTATTAATTTGACACATGATTCAAATTGTACATTAGACCGCGTGATAAATTTTTTTTATTGGAGAGCTTCAGCTAAGTATATATCCGTTTTAGCTTGAGCTTCTTGAAGAGGGATTTTTTGGTCACCAACTCCGCTTTTACTATTTTTTTCTTCATTTTTTTTTCCCTAAAAGAAATACTACTATCAATAAAGCTAGGTTCACAAAATTATCTAAATATGATATGGGTTAAATTATAGAAAATCATGTTCAATTTCTATCATAAATAAATAAATAAATAATCTCATGTTAAATTAAACATAATATGCTACATCCTCCTCCATAAAAAAATAAAATAAAAAATTATAAAATTTATTTCCCCTCCAACAGCATTTTTTTTCCTCTTTTTTTTTTTTTTTTTCATATTTAATATTTTTAAACTGATCAAAAACCACCAGTAAAGGGCCCTTTCCGTAATATAAAAACTTCGCAAGTACTTTTCTACAATTTTCCTTTTTATTTCAAATATTTCTTTTTTGACAGTCTCGAATTTATCTGGCAAAATTAAATCCAATCCAAATTCAAATTCAAATTTTTTTCTCTATTAAAATCTCTCACCATGGCGAGGCGGCCGGAGACGATCTCGAAGTCGTGGCTCTTTCTCGAGCTCTCGATGTAATCCACCAGCGACGCGAAGAAATTCGACGAATTATCACCATCGTCATCTCGATCTCTCGCCGCCCGCCGCCGGATCACTCCTCCGTCGCCCGCCGCCGATCCCGGCCCGTACGACCGCAGCGTGCAAAGTCGAGGCTGCCGCACGATCTTCTCTCCCTCTTCCGCGGCCGCCGGGTCGGCCGCCCGCAGCCGGGGGATTGCTGGTTCTTTGGATGGTGTCGGTGATTTTTGAGGGAAGATCTCACAGAAGATCGCGCGCGACGCCGCGGCGGCGGCGGCCATGGGGAGAGCCGGAGGGGGGGGGGGGGGGGGGGGAGAGAGAGAGGATTGGAGAATATTTTGGAAGGTCTGAGGTCTTTCTTTTTGTAAAGATTCTTCTTTTGATTGGAGGATGGAGAGCTTTTGGGGGGGCGATAATGCGCAGACGGTGGGGTCACCTCCAGTTCTGCATTTAGGTAAGCTTACCGTTGCTTGATCCTTCTAATTTCTTTTTCGTCTATATTGTTTAAATTTGAAGTTTGTACTGCAATTTCTTACTTGATTAGTTAAAAAAAAAATTAAATATTTGAACTGTGAAATAATAGAAATAACAAATATTAATTATTATTATGCCAAAATCGTGATTAATTCATTGTCGCTACTGAATATATTATTGAGTAATTTGCACGTAGGTGTGCGAGAGCAATGAATAAAATTTACGCAATAGAAATTTTACTAATTTTAAATAGCTGTTTGCCTTTTAGTTTTTGCTTGAAGTTGATCTTAGATTCAGCAAGTGCAGGTTGGAAAATTGAGGAGCTTTTCTTAATATCCATTTTGATAATATGGTCATCGTGTAAATTTTTTTTATTAAAATCATAAACTGATTAATTAACCAAGTTATATCCCTAATCAAATCTTTGCTGGAAATCAAATCTAAACCTAACTTTTTGGAAGTGGTACCGACTGGACTAACTTGCTTTCACATAACAAAGAGAGAGATTATGCAGAAATTTTGATAAACGTGGTATTGTTTAGGCAAAAGGCTATCTAAATTTCACTAATATGCACTATGGCAAGTTTCATTAATATGCAAAAATATCAAAATTTAGAAACAACTCACATCCTTATTCTCACATGAGGTCACAAAATCCAACTCTTTGGTGTCCTGTTCATGGTATTTGAGGAATCCACGCTACTCTTACGTTATTCTTACGTTATGCACTCCAAGTTTGAAGTGTTCATGCGGTCCCTAACATTTTTGTTGTGGTTCTCTGTATCCACCTTATTGTGTAGTTTTCTGTTTTCATCAATTTTGACTTACATCAGCCATTGCGATTGTGATCGGATGGTTAAGATTGATGGATGCTTTTTTGAAGGACAGTAACTTGCCACATACGCTCTCAGCTATCCTTAATAAAAATAATTTCTTTCAACAGGAAGTGTCACCTCAAAATTTCCATTTTTCACCATATCTTAAAAAAAAAATTGAGAAAAAGTGCTTATGCGATAGGTTCTTTTTATCTTTCTCTTGGACAAAGCCGTAGCTAGTTTAGCTGCAACCTTTCATAATTCATTCTCAGCACGTCTTACAAGTAAACTTAGATTTAAGTCTAAACTATAACTAGTGTCAAATAATAACAATAACACGAACAAACGAGAACAAAAACATATTGGCCTATGCTTTAGTGAGCTTTTAAGAAGTTTATTCATCGTATAATCTCATTATATTAATCTCATAAATAAAAAGATTGAGCGGGCTTGAAAATTTAGGCTAATTCTCTTATGGGTTAAATAGAATAAAGAAATTGCAGGGAATGAAGTAATTGGTTAGTATCTTATGGGCTCAAAATTTTTTTGTCGGTTAGGCTCTTTCCTTTTAAAATAAATGATTAAAGTACTATAGATAGATGATTTGCTCTATATTGATGACTGGCACTAAGTTCTTAAATAACAGAAAAATATTTATAACTGTAAATTTTATTATATTAACAAATTTTATCACACAGAAATAATTAAATTTATTGAATTAAAAAAATTATCATTATGTCATGAAAAGAGGTGGATCTATCGCCATGTTAACAATTATAACTGTGTCACAATGGCAAAATTTTAGATCATGCTCTTATTAGTAGTGGTCAAGGGTTGAGGCTTATTGCCGGGTTGTATTTGCTTCTTTTTTTTACCCTTGAGGGGTATTTACTTTGTATTTATGACTAGCAATTGTTTCGTTAATCCCTGATTAATTAAATACAGGGGGATTATACCCACTGTTTTATCTAAAAGAATTGTCTAGGGGCCATTTAGGAGTAATTAATGCTAGTTTAATAAGTCATTCCCTTCTAATGCTTGATGGCAATAATAACTGTCTGTTGCGATGGCATAATCTTAGAACATGTTCTTATTAGTAGTAGGGCACTTCATATAATCATGGCCTAATTGCTGTTATCAACTGTCTTGGGGCCATTTAGATGGTAATAGTGCTAGTTTGATGAGTCATGCTCTTCTAATGCTTGATTGGTATGTTCGTCTTCAAGCTTACCACATATAATCTCCTCTCTTAGTTATTCATTCATAGGAACACAGTGCTGTGTATATTTCTTTGTTGAAACCTGCAAGAACCAAATCTTTGAGGTATTGGAAAGATATGTACACATTTATACTGAAATGGCAAGCTATGTCTGTTGAGTGTTTAGTGCTAAATCATATGTAATAAATACTGGTGCGTCTTCTATTATACTTGTTATTTTGTCATCAATATTTCTTATGAAAGAGAGAGAGAGAGAGCTTGGCCTCCCATTCTTGATCAAAAGGTACGAGTTCATGTTCATTCTTGTAGGCTGGATCACGTTATATGTTGCAGAATCGAATGACATTGGGACACCACATAATTTACTCATGCCAAGCATGTGAAGAAGTAACAGCAGAAAATGGGGCTAGGTAAAAGATGAGGAAGATAACAAGAATTTGAAAGGGTACACTCCAAAGATGGAAAATAGATCATGCTGTTACTGAAGACATGACTGTGAGCCTGTAATTACAAGAGAACAGATATGGTACTATCCGAAGGAGGGTTGAAACATGTTTGCTGTAATCTTAAAAATATTTGAGATCGCCTTGGCCATAATAGCCATACAATGGCTGTTTCATCTTGAAGTATTTATACTTGGTGACATTAGAATTTGAGATCAATGTTGATTATCATAAAGCCTAACCAGCACTTTAGAAATTCAAGATCCCTTGACCATAGACATGGAAGTCCTCCATCTTCTGTTTGACTGCTGTTGTCCATGCACAGACATCTATATCACTAACGGGCTCAAGTTAGATCGGGATGCTTTTCCTCGCAGCAAGTGATCCGATGGTACAGGCCATTGCACCATCTGATGGGTTGTTACCGGGGGCCTTCAACTTATTCATTTTGTTTCCTCTGTTTATGCATTGACTTGTATTAACACCTATGTTGCCATTATGTTCCTGTGTACTTGGTCCTGTCAGTCGGTTTTAATGGAACACTGTGGGTATTATCCTGCTGTGATGACCAAAAAAAGTGCAGTTTTATGTTCTCTTTTGTCCACTATGCTCTTTGTTCTATCCATAACATATGGGTGTGGGGTGCCCTAGGTTGCACTTTCCTGCTGTGAGATAAGATGGGCTTAGTTATCAAAATGTTTTCTAATTAGAACAAGAAAATATATAATAACTGAGTTCGGATTTTGTTCAAACTTGTACTTCCATTATTTCGCCATGAAACAATCCAGCGTCATTTACAATATCGTAAGCTATATTCCACATCTTTAATTATGATTTCAGCATCATAACATTTGATCACACATTAATTACAACACTCCTAGACTATTCAGTCTCTATTCTACATCCTTATTCATGAGAGCGAACTAATACAAACATAGATCACAACCAAGTAACACTAGAACACAACATAGAAAAGCTAGTGAAGCTCAAAGTCGTATATTTATACTGATGCCTGATAATTCAATTGTGTTGAGGTGCGGGCCACCTATTTTGAGGGGGGCGCGATGGGCCTCTTTCTCTCACTTCAGGAAGTCCTCTTTCCTGACCATCCATCGACTGTAAACGAAGTTAAAACACCAACAAAATTAAATAAGAAAGGAGAGAACAATAAAGGTGAGTGCAACTTACTGTCACTGATCTCAACTGGGGTTTGTGCCCATTATTTTCATTGCAATCCTTGTTGCTTCCACCGCAGACAAGTTCAATGAGATAGAAGAAGCTGTCCTTGAGCTGTTGAGCAAAGGTGGCCATGGAGTGGATGATCTTCCCTTTGTTCACTAATGAGTCTGCCCTTCTCATCAGCTTCTATGGCCATTTATGGTAAATGAGACTTAAAGTTAGGGGTAAAGCGTGGAGCTAAGCATGTGTCGTGAAAATTATATCTTTTTGGTAAATACACACTAACTAGTAGAAGATTCTGTCCTTTTATTGACAAGCCAGTGAGTAAAACGTGGGAACAGTAATTCTGGTTAGTGCGTCAATTAGGATAGTGGGATGATTAAAGCCATGGTGATGCAAATAATGGCATGACTACTGTTTGCCCGAAAAATTGAATCTTCCTTTATATGCCAATTTAATTTTGAATTACAGCAATAAAAGAAAAATTACAAAATAGAAAATCGAGATTACAAGAATGAGGATCGATTGATTTCGATTCCCCTTTATTTTTGTGGGTCTGGCAGCGGTGGAGCTTTGTTTCTGTACTCCGTTGACGATCCGATCTCTCTGAATTGAGGAACTCCTCTCTGGATATTTGGACTCTGGAAAATTGGACTCTTCCCGAAAGGATCTCTCCCCCAATCCAAAAGTCCCTTCTCCAGTTAAATTCCTGTATTTTATAAACCGAAAAAACTCCAAATCCGGCTCAATTCTTTCCTGAAAAATCGGATCACGGATTATCAGTCCAAAAATAGGAAACAAATCAACGGGAAACAACGGAAAAGCGGGTGGCAACCCGCGGGATCGCCCCCGCGGGTTGCCACCCGCGGGAATCCTTCCGCGGGAGCCCCCGCGGGTGCAACCCGCGGGTGTGCCCACTTAGCAAATTTGATTTTTTTTTTTTTTGGGTATCTACATAACCCCCTCCAAAGTTTTTGAAGTTCTGTATTGAACCGTACTGAATTTCGAAATACTTTGGATTTTTTAATTTTGGTTATAAACCTTTTAAAAGATTTGGTCGATAGAGATAACTGTTAATATATTTATTTATTCCATAACAAGCAGAGGTATGATTTTAACGTACTCATTAGAGGACAAGCAGATGTATAATGTTAACGTGCTTATTTTAGGTCAAGCAGAGGTATAATATTAACGTGCTTATTTTAATTCTAACCGTTCAGTGACATCTAGTATGACGAATCAGGAAAAGACAGAGGTGACATTAAACGTGTCATGGAGCTTAACCTATTCAGAGGATCTGGTCGTGATAGAGACAAGCTGACTAAATAGAGGTGACAGTTAACGTATTTAGTTTTGGAATCGGACTATCAGAGGTAACTGTTAACTTGATAGGGAGATGATTTTCGTCAGAGGTGATTTTCAACTTAACAATATCAAAAGCACGTTCATCAGAGGTTGTAATGTTGGACTTGATGAAGTGTGAATTTTCTTTTCTGTCAGAGGTGAAATCTTAACGTGACAGGGGATTTAATCGGATCTTATCTCATTTGATTTTGAATTATGATGTCAGAGGTATGATTTTAACTTGACTAATATTTTAGAGTGTCGCTTGCTCTGTTAGAGCAAAATGACAAGAAAAGTTTTGCTGTCAGATGTGAAATCTTAACGTGATAGGAGATTTATCTGATTAGGATTTTTAGCAAACCCCCAGCTATCAACGGGTTTGATTTGCCTTTACCAACTACCGTTTGAGTCGGGCTAGCCATGCTATTCCCCTCAGCATGGTGAGTTGTCAAGGATTTCGTTTGGGTTTAAATACCAAACTTTTCCTCTTCCCTTTGCCTTAGCAGCTTAGGGCAGTGATGTATTCTTATATTCAGATAAGAATACTGTTGTGACAGATTTGTCGTGGGATTTTTAGCAAACCCCCAGCTATCAACGGGTTTGATTTTGCTTTTACCAACTACCGTTTGAGTCGGGCTAGCCATGCTATTCCCCTCAGCATGGTGAGTTGTCAAGGATTTCGTTTGGGTTTAAATACCAAACTTTTCCTCTTCCCTTTGCCTTAGCAGCTTAGGGCAGTGATGTATTCTTATATTCGGATAAGAATACTGTTGTGACAGATTTGTCGTGGGATTTTTAGCAAACCCCCAGCTATCAACGGGTTTGATTTTGCCTTTACCAACTACCGTTTGAGTTGGGCTAGCCATGCTATTCCCCTCAGCATGGTGAGTTGTCAAGGATTTCGTTTGGGTTTAAATGCCAAACTTTTCCTTTTCCCTTTGCCTTAGCAGCTTAGGGTCATTCATGCCTTTTACCTCCAGCATGGTGGGGTTGGCGAGAATTTTATTCTCTTCCCGTAGCCTTGTTGGCGTTGGGTAAGTCATACTTATTACCCCCAGTATGGTGGGGTTGGCGAGAAATTTCTTCTCTTCCCGTAGCCTTGTCGGTATTGGGTAGTTCATACTTCTTACCCCCAGTATGGTGGGGTTGGCGAGAAATTTATTCTCTTCCCGTAGCTTTAGCGGCGTTGGACAATTCATACTTTTTACCCCCAGTATGGTGGGGTTGGCGAGAAATCTATTCTCTTCCCGTAGCTTTAGCGGCGTTGGGCAATTCATACTTTTTACCCCCAGTATGGTGGGGTTGGTGAGAAATCTATTCTCTTCCCGTAGCTTTAGCGGCGTTGAGCAATTCATACTTATTACCCCCAGTATGATGGGGTTGACGAGAAATCTATTCTCTTTCCATAACTTTAGCGGCGTTGGGCAATTCATACTTATTACCCCCAGTATGATGGGATTGGCGAGAAATTTATTCTCTCCCCGTAGCCTTGTCGGCGTTGGGTGGTTCATTTTTATTACCCCCAGTATGGTGGGGTTGACGAGAATTTTATTCTCTTCCCGTAGCCTTAGCGGCGTTGGGCAGTTCATACTTATTACCCCCAGTATGATGGGGTTGGCGAGAAATTTATTCTCTTCCCGTAGCCTTAGCGGCGTTGGGCAGTTCATACTTGTTACCCCCAGTATGGTGGGGTTTGTGAGAAATTTATTCTCTTCCCGTAGCCTTATCGGCGTTGGGTAATTCATCATTTTTTTTTTAAATTTTATTTTATATATACATTTTTATTTCTTTATCTCTCTCTGTTTTTTTTTTGTTTGCAATGATGTCCTTTTTTTTTTAGGTGATGACGCCTAGCATTTTATTTTTTTTATTATTTATTTATTTATTTATTTTGGTAAACGATGAGGCCTTGCAAATATATTTTTATTTATTATTATTTTTTGCTTATTTTTATTTATTTATTATTTTTTTTGTTTATATTTTTATATTTTTTAAATATTTTTTATTTTTTATTTTAATTAATTATTTATTTATTTATTTATTTATTTATTTATTTATTTATTTATTTATTTTTTTGCATCCGCGGGTGCATCCGTGGGATACAACCCATGGGTAGAGCACTCATACTGCATGTTTTTTTCTCTTTTTTTTTAATATTTATTATTTTTTTAACTTTTGTCAATTTTTTGTGGGCGATAACACCCTTTCCTTTTTTTTTCTTTTTTTCTTTCCTTCTTTTTTTTTTTTTTTTTTTTTTGCCTTTTTATTAATATTATTTTTATTCTTTATTTTTTTTTGTGCGGGAGAGAGGGAGAAAAGTGCGGGTGACCCAGATGGGTCCCACCCATCTGTGGGTTGCGTCCCGCGCCCGCGCTTCCATCTGCGGGTTGCGTCCCGCGCTTCCATATGTGGGTTGCGTCCATGTGGGTCCGAAGATTCCATCTGCGGGTTGCATCCCGCGCTTGCATATGCGGGTTGTGTCCATGCGGGTCCCAAGATTCCATCTGCGAGTTGCATCCCGTGCTTCCATATGCGGGTTGCGTCCACGCGGGTCCCAAGATTCCATCTGCGGATTGCATCTTAGAGTTGTATCCAGTTTTGTCAATTTTTTTTTTTTTTTAACAGACGATGACGTCTTGTCATTTTTTTTTTATGGGCAATGACGCCTCAAAAAAAATTTTTTTTTATGGGCGATGACGCCTCATAATTTTTTTTTTTTTTTATGGGCGATGACGCCTCATAATTTTTTTTTTCTATAGGCGATGACGCCTCATAATTTTTTTTTTGACAGACGATGACGTCTTGTCAATTTTGGTGGGCGATGACGTCTCACATTTATTTATCGTTACCCGGCGATGACGCCTAGGCTCCAAAACAAAAAAAAAAATTTAAAGATTAGATTGCGCCGCCCAAACTCCCACTGTGGTCGCCAATTCTTGTTTGCCCGAAAAATTGAATCTTCCTTTATATGCCAATTTAATTTTGAATTACAGCAATAAAAGAAAAATTACAAAATAGAAAATCGAGATTACAAGAATGGAGATCGATTGATTTCGATTCCCCTTTATTTTTGTGGGTCTGGCAGCGGTGGAGCTTTGTTTCTGTACTCCGTTGACGATCCGATCTCTCTGAATTGAGGAACTCCTCTCTGGATATTTGGACTCTGGAAAATTGGACTCTTCCCGAAAGGATCTCTCCCCCAATCCAAAAGTCCCTTCTCCAGTTAAATTCCTGTATTTTATAAACCGAAAAAGCTCCAAATCCGGCTCAATTCTTTCCTGAAAAATCGGATCACGGATTATCAGTCCAAAAATAGGAAACAAATCAACGGGAAACAACGGAAAAGCGGGTGGCAACCCGCGGGTTGCCACCCGCGGGTGTGCCCACTTAGCAAATTTGAATTTTTTTTTTTTTTTTTGGTATCTACAACTATAAAGGAGCCAGTTCAAGTTCCAACTAGGCCGGTTACAAGAACACGAGAAAAGAAGTTCAAAAATGCACTTAATGGGCTGATTCAAGAGGTTTGAGCTCAAGCAAATTCGTGGAGGCCCATTGAGGATGGTTCACGTGTTCAATAAAGATGCATCAATATGATTCAACTACTAGAAAAATCCGGTCAAAACTGATTGTTTTCTTTTGTTTTATTTCTAGAACTTTCTTTGTATTGATCAGCCAAATTAAGGGGCTGATTGTTTCTATTTTTAGAACTTTCCTTGTATTGATCAACCAAATAAGGGGCTGATTGTTTCCTTTTGTTTTGTTTTTATTTCTTGAATTTTCCTTGTAGGAACTTTCTTTGTATTTTTTTAGCCTATAAATAGGCGTCTAATGGAATAGAAGGGGGACAGTTTACAGATAATTGGTGAGTTTATTCTCTTTGGTTCTTTGAAAGACTATTCGAAGTTATCGGAATTCTTCCGTGGCGTTCATCATCGACTTATTAAACGGCTTTCCACTACCGTTTGTGGTGTCTTTCTTATACTAAGGTTTTTGCTTCACATTAAACAACGGATTGAGGTCAATTATACTGAGGTTCTTGTTTTTGTTGAAGCAACGGGTCGAGATCTCCCATCCAAACCTGATCGAGGACGTTCTTGGATTTTCCTCTTGTTCTACGGGTCTCGTTATTCTTGACGGGTTCGCATCATTTGGTATCAGAGCAAAGGATTTCTCGTCTCAGGTTTGTCTATTCCATTTAAATTTAGTTTCCTTTTCTTATCTAGCCGAATTTCTTTCTTTTACCCCATTCAAAATCTTGTTCTGTTATTAACAAAAGAAAGAATCTAAAAAAAGGGGGTCCGAAAAAAAATCCGAAAAAAAGGATCCGAAAAAAAAATTCGAAAAAAAAGAGTAAAAAGATTCTTTTTCGTTTGTTTCCAATAAGCCCGAAAATCACCTCACTCCAAAGACCAAAAAAAAAAATTTCGTGGAAATTTTGCTGAATTGTGCTTTGAAAATCTAATCATCCATATCCCTTATTTTCTTACTTTTTGAACCTGAATTCTCTTAGTGAGTTCTTAGTGAATTGTTGTTGGAATTTTGAATATTGTTAATAATTTCAAAAAAACTAAAAGAGAATTATCGAGTGGAAAAAGGCAAGAGTAGTGAGCATATTAGAGGGTAAAAACCGATTATACTGAGTGAAACACGAGTGGAATAAAGTGAATCATTTTTTGAGTGAAAATACGTGAGGGAGTGTGTGAGGTCTTTTCATTTTTTTTATTTTCTAACTTTGATTTGCAACAATCATGTCTCACAACAGTGAAAAGAGCAATATCGAAGGTGCTACAAGGATGGCTGACCCAAAGTTGCTCATGGAGGCCATGATGAGTGAGATGAGGCGTGTGATGAGGTTAGAATTGGAGCAGGTACATGAGCGGATTGATCGGATGGAGAATATACATTTGGAGCAACCACAAAACACTCATAATATGCATAGGAGGGAAAGAGTTTAATATCGGGGAGTGAGAGATGAAGATGGAGAGTATTATGGGGCTGATTTTGATGAAAAAGAAGATCGGGGTTCAATTGTTGGTAATAGGAGATATGGAGGGCGGTTTAGAGGAGATAGGAATCGGGAAGATAACAACTTGGGTAGTATTAAAATGAAAATTCCAGCGTTTCAAGGAAGAAACGACCCCGAGGCTTATCTTGAGTGGGAGAAAAAGGTGGAGTTAGTGTTTGATTGCCACAACTACTCTGATATAAAGAAGGTAAAACTTGCTGTCATTGGGTTTTCTGACTATACTATTGTGTGGTGGGATCAGTTAGTGTTGAACAGGCGGCGAAATAGGGAACGATTTGTAGAGACGTGGGAAGAGATGAAAATAGTGATGAGAAAGCGGTTTGTGCCTAGTCATTACCACCGGGAGTTGTACAATAAATTACAAACGCTCCGGCAAGATAACCGGAGTGTGGAGAATTATCATTAAGAGATGGAGATTGTTATGATCCGGGCTAATATTGAAGAAGACCGAGAGGCTACTATGACTAGGTTCTTGAATGGGTTGAATCAAGAAATTTATGATATGGTAGAGATGCAGTATTATGTGGAATTAGAGAATATGGTGCACATGGTCATCAAGGTGGAGCAACAACTCAAGAGGAGAGGCGGTACATGTGCATCCCATAATTCGGATTTTTCACCATGAAAACCGAGTCATGTGAAGAAAGAGGAGAAACCCGAACAAAAGAGTCATGGTGATAAGAGGGTAATGGAGAGATCGAAACCGATGACGAGTCCGATACCGACTCTATGCCACCATTGGAGGACGTGGATGAAGAAGAATATGCAGTTCAAGGTGAATTATTGGTGTGAAGAAGACTTCTAATCTTGCAAGCAAAAGAAATTGAAGAAGTGCAGCGGGAGAACATATTTCATACTAGGTGCTACGTCAAAAACAAGGTATGAAGTATGATTGTTGATGGAGAAAGTTGTACTAATGTGGCAAGCACAACCTTGTTGGAGAAATTAGGACTGCCCATACTGAAATATCATAGGCCGTACAAGTTACAATGGCTGAATGATAGTGGCGAGGTAAAGGTGAATAAGCAGATTTTGGTTTCATTTCGCATCGAAAAATATGAAGATGAAGTTTTGTGTGATGTAGTTCCGATGCAACCTGGACATTTGCTATTAGGCCGACCGTGGCAATTCGATCGTAGAGTTAAGCATGATGGCTTCACCAACAAATACTCGTTCGTGCTCAACCAAAAACCCATCACTCTTGTGCCGATGACACCGAAACAGGTTTATGAAGATCAAGTGAGGTAGCAAAATAAGAGAGAAAAAGAAAATCAAAATTTAGCCATTGAGAGAAAATCAGAGAGAAAACAAAAGAATTTCTATGCAAAAGTGAGTGAGATTAAGCGAGCAATGTTTTCAAATCAGCCGATGATTGTACTTTTGTACAAAGAGGCATTTTTAAACACTAACGAACTTGACCCTATTTTGCCCAGTTCTGTTGTTTCTCTTTTGCAGGGATTTGAGGATGTTTTTCCCGATGAAACACCACATGGATTACCACCAATTCGAGAGATTGAACATCAAATTGATTTTGTTCCCGGTGCGACAATTCCAAACCGACCAGCCTTTAGAAGCAATTCCGAGGAGACAAAGGAGCTTCAACGATAGGTAAGTGAGTTGTTAGAGAAGGGGTACATGAGGGAGAGTATGAGTCCATGCGCCGTTCCGATTTTACTTGTTCCTAAAAAGTATGGGACGTGGAGAATGTGCGTTGATTGCCGAGTCATCAACAACATAACGGTAAAGTATCGTCATCCTATTTCTCGCTTAGATGGCATGTTAGATGAGTTGCATGGTTCTTGTGTGTTCTCTATGATTGATTTAAAAAGTGGTTATCATCAGATTAGAATGAAAGAAGGAGATGAATGGAAAACTGCCTTTAAAATAAAATATGGTTTGTATAAATGGTTAGTTATGCCTTTTGGGTTGACTAATGCACCAAGCATTTTTATGAGATTTGTGAATCATGTTTTGCGTGCATTTATAGGCAGGTTTGTTGTTGTCTATTTTGATGATATACTCATTTATAACAAAAACTTGGATGATCATGCCGTACATTTGAAATCAGTTTTAGATGTGCTTAGGAAAGAAAAGTTATTTGTTAATATGAAAAAGTGTACTTTTTGCACCGATAAGCTTGTATTTCTGGAATTTGTTGTTAGTGCACTGGGTATACAGGTTGATGAAGAGAAGATACGTGCAATCCAAGAGTGGCCGAGTCCCACAAGTGTAGGCAATGTTCGTAGTTTTCATGGACTTGCTAGTTTTTACTGGCGGTTTGTGAAGGACTTTAGTAGTATAGCCGCACCACTTACCGAAGTGATCAAGAAGAACATCAAAACATGGGAAGAGTGTTTACCACATGTTGAGTTTGCTTGTAATAGGTCTATTCATTATGCTACTAAATTCTCACCGTTTGAAATTGTTTATGGGTTTAATTCTTTGACTCCATTGGATTTAACTCCATTACCTGTTTCTGAGCGTGTTAATTTGGATGGAAAGAAAAATGCTGATTTTGTTAAGCAGATACATGAGAAGGCAAGGTTCAACATTGAGAGAAGAACGGAGCAGTATGCAAAACAAGCCAACAAGGGACGTTACAAGCTTATTTTTGAACCCGAAAATTGGGTTTGGTTGCATATGAGAACAGAGAGATTTCCGGCGCAAAGACGTTCCAAACTGCTTCCAAGAGGGGATGGTCCTTTCCAAATTCTAGAGCGCATCAATGACAATGCTTACAAGCTAGATTTGCCCGGTGATTACAATATTAGTGTTACTTTCAATGTTACTGATTTGAGTCTTTTTGATATAGATGATGATTTGAGGACAAATTTTTTTCAAGAGGAGGGGAATGATGCAAATAATGGCATGACTACAAAAGAGTCTGTTCAAGTTCCAACTGTGTCGGTTATAAGAGCACGAGAAAAGAAGTTCAAAAATGCACTTAATGGGCTAATTCAAGAGGTTTGGGCTCAAGCAAATTCGTGGAGGTCCATTGAGGATGGTTCACGTGTTCAACAAAGAATCAATATGATTCAACTACTAGAATAATCCGGTCAAAACTGATTGTTTCATTTTGTTTTATTTCTAGAACTTTTCTTATATTGATCAGCCAAATTAAGGAGCTGATTGTTTCTATTTCTAGAACTTTTCTTGTATTGATCAGCCAAATTAAGGGGCTGATTGTTTCTTTTTGTTTTGTTTTTATTTCTTGAACTTTCCTTGTAGGAACTTTCCTTATATTTTTTTAGCCTATAAATAGGCGTCTAATGGAATAGAAGGGGGACAGTTTACAGATAATTAGTGAGTTTATTCTCTTTGGTTCTTTGAAGGACTATTCGAACTTATCAGAATTCTTCCGTGGCGTTCATCATCGACTTATCAAACGGCTTTCCACTACCGTTTGTAGCGTTTTCCTTATACTAAGGTTTTTGCTTTGCATTAAATAACGGGTTGAGGTCAATTATACCCAGATTCTTATTTTTGTTGAAGCAATGGGTCGAGATCTCCTATCCAAACCTGATCGAGGACGTTCTTGGATTTTCCTCTTGTTCTACGGGTCTCGTTATTCTTGACGGGATTCGCATCACATGGGATTTTTTTTTTTTTTGACTTTAAACGGCAAACTAATATATTCTCTCCGTTCAATTAATGAGTGACAATAGAATAGTCGAGTTAATAATAAAGATAAAGAAGAAGTCTAGTTTCCCTCGCAAAATAAGAAACACAAAATAAAAAATAGAGACATACTACATAAAGTTAGCACTAACAAGCCAAAATACAAAAGTCATGATAAATAGCATCGACATATCCTCCGGACCCATCCTCCTTTTGTCATTGTTAACATTTGCCCGTCCTTCATGCACCTCATATGTCATGGTGACTGTAAATTGTCACACAAACTGTTCTTTGAGAGTTGTACCCGCACTTTGTCCGAGAGGAGCCCTGGATCCGGGTTGGTAAGGAGGGGAAACACCCGCCACATTCCGTTAAAAGTAACTAACATAACAGGACAAGAGTCATTACAAAAGTGAGGCACCCTAGTGCATACAAGAGTCTAGAGAAAAGAAAAATGCATATCAAAATAATATGATTTCCAGCTAAGACAATGCTGGAAAAAAGCAAATATGCCGATCACTTGATGTAAAGTTGTATGTTCTCGTCTGGACAACAGTCATCAGTGGCAGTATTGAGGTCTACCAAAACAATGTGCCTACATGGACGGTCATGGGAGGCTTACGAGTCGCTCAAGGCAGGACTTAAATCTTCGTCTATCAGGAGCCTGACCAAAAAAAAAATCTTGGTAAACAAAGGATAAACAAGTCTCAACAGTGTGCGAGGTACTATTGTAAATCCTACTATTCCGCTCTTTCCAAATATTTCAGCATGTAGATGCTATTATCATGTGCTTTTATTCATGCACCCCCACTTTGACCTATTCTTAGCCAAATATCATGATTATGATTAAAATTGAGGTCGATGTTAAAATCCAATTAAGCCACACTCTTGGACTAAATGAGTACAGCGAAATTGCAGGTCAACAAGAGGTGTTCCACTAACTTGTAACTGGCACCACAGAGTATACAAATGTTGGAGCCCAACCAATCTCGTCTGTAGATTGTCCCAGGTGAGATTGGAGTTTTTAGCAACCAACCAACAATTTGTTCCACGGACTTCCTTCTGCTTTGAGCACATTTTTAGAATATGAGGGACTCGTTAGGACATTCATCTGCCATAGCAATAGATGGAACTAGTAAATTAAATAAATTGTTTAATTTTGTTGTCTATTGGACTATTAGTTCTCTAGAAGATAGGTTGATCCTGAACATACAACTGATCGATTCTGCCTAAATACTCATGGAGGCTCCAGAAATCTTGTATTCTGGAAACTCATGGCCGATGTCAGTTTGATCTAATTACCAACTTTAATTTTCTTTAGAGCTTCAGAACAACTGAATAATGACACAACATATTATACAGCAGATTTTTTTTTTTTAAGTTTTCTTTTTCCTTATGATATTGATGAACAATCAGATAGAAGTCCATAGAGAACTCTCATAGATATTGGATATATTTCATCATTGAAAGTTATTAAACGGGTCATAAAAATGAAAATGGATTTCCTACATTAGTAGAGAACTCAATTTAGCTTCCTGTTCCGTTCATATTTCCTGGATACTAATGTTAATGAATGACTGCTTTCTTTTGTATAGCTTTATATTTAACCTGGCTGACTGGCTTGACAAGATTATTTGTGAGCATTGCTCACATTTGTAGCATGGGTTCATCGAAATCATATGACTGTGACACACGAGAATGATGTGCTGCCCTTTCAAAAAATGCTTTGTTGTTTGTTGACTAGTAATAAGGTCCAAGAGAAATTTATTATCAGCTATGAAGAGTGACACGCGATATGGGACATGAGAAAATTATAAAAAGTAGAATACGGAGGCATGTCAAACAATATTTATTATGAAAACATATATATATATATATATATATATATATATATATATATATATATATATATTGTAAATAAGATATAAAATATCAAATGATAAACTATTATCATAAGATATTCATTTGTATAAATGCAAGCATATTTATTGACTAAGTTGTATGATCAGTTTACTTAATTAAATAAAAGCAAGAATGTTTCCTGCAGTAGAAGTTTTCCAATTCAAAAAATAAAAATTCTTTAATTAGTCTTTAACTTATGCTTTTAGGCTTCCTATAACTTTATTGGAAGAGCTTGACGCGATTTATTAATACAAGAGGGATTGCAAGTATTTGGATTGTACCAATAAACGATAATCTAATCAGCATTGGTCACGACTGAGTCCATAACACAAACATATATCTGACTAAAAAACAAAACTAATAGAGACTCACTCACATTTATTATCAAGATTTCCTATTTTGCTCAAATAAGTACCTGAAACTAAGGTCATAAAACAACTAAACTATATCTAAATGTCTAATTAAAACAAACTAGACCTAAAGGATATCATATAAAATTATATGAAATATGAAATAGTATAGAGTAAATTGATTACACATGTTTCAAGTTGACCCTAATCGAATATGGAGGTTTCCCCTTGACCACGAGCGAGGATGTTTAGCATTGATAGTTGGACATGGCAAATCCTTGTCCTACACGTATAGGGACAAGTATCATGCATGATATCCATACGTGTCCGATATGGATATGGGACCAGACTTGGTTTATCCATTCTTGATAGGTTACCAGATTGGAACCTAGGTGCTAATATTAGTAGTATGTCGACAGTACCATCTTAATCACTTTGTCCAAAAGACTAACCGGAGGTCATATCAATCTTAATCAATCCTTAACGAGTTCTATTTCTGAAAATTTCAGGTTACAGATGAACTTAACCATCCTGCGTAAAGCATCAATTTATTCTTCTATGTCCGCTTGGAAATTTTTGTAGCATGAGGCAAATTGACATATCCTCCGACCATATTCACACATGACGGGGGTGATCTGAAACATCAGTTGATTATTTTTGAATTTGTGATAAGATATATGGAGTTGTTACCTCTGATGTGCATGCCTTTCGTTTAAAATAACTAGACTTGAGCTCTTTACTTTAGAGACATACATAATTATCTGATGGCTAGTTTTATTATCTTAACTTATTCATATTTAGTTTTTTATTTAGGAGATTTTATATTTATTTATATGATTGATAACTCCCTAACCTCGCCCTTGGTAAGTGTGAAACTTCCCTTAAATTTGATGGAGTCTGAACCTCTGGGCGTTCCTTCCATATAAAAGCAGTTTTCAAGTTTGTCTTGTCAGTTGTTTCAAATTAGGAGATGTCATTTGAGGATACAAAGAAATAAGCAGAAGTCCATTGATCATTCCATTGAGCATTACAGTGTTGGAGGTTAGAAAATTTAAACTCTTAACCCTCATCACGATTTATTAGTCCATCAAATTATTATACATAGTGATTTATGATGAACTACATGTGCACGTCGAAAATACACCTCTCTACCAGCAAACGAAACCATCTTAACCACACATCAGAAACCTGCAATAACACACATAACATTTGCTAATTTACAACCTCATACACGAGTTTAACACAACTTCGCCTACATTTATTAGATATCCAAGTCACTTCCAGTCTTCATTGGTTTGACCAGGAGGACCCCGCTCCCCTGTTGGCGCTTGTGGATCACGTGAAGCCTCAGTTGCAAGTTCTCGATCCTGCAAAATCATCAGCAGAAGTTAAACCAAACACACAAAACTATTCCAAACCAAACTTTATTTTCTTAGATGATGCCAGAACCCCCTCTTCAATATATGTAGAGTACCGGTTGTTTTGCATTAACTGACCAGAATTCAGATGTTAGGAGGGCTTATTTTTCTGTTTCTTGGCTAAAGAAGGATATAGATCATAATGAAGCTGAATGGAAAGGATTCACATGTTATCATGAAGGCTAAAAGGGATCACCTGCACAGTCAGAGAGCTAATTTTGGCTTCTTTTCCATCCTCATTTCCTACAAACAAAATAATGTATATTAAGCATAAAAACATTTACCACCAAAATCGTACCTACACCTTGAAAGTTAGAACTCAAAGTATTTTCTTAAATAGATTGAGGGAAACAACCCATGTCTTTCTGAGTGTAAGCTACAAACATGAAGGATGTGACTTTTCGGAACAAGGATATTGAACCAATCCTTCAGCTGCTGGGCTAGCTCGGCCATGGCTACCTCTTCTTGCAATTGCTGATGAAAGAGATTGATTAAGTAGAGCTTTATGACTCGGTGGTTCTCCTTCTATCAGCTTTATATAGGAGGCTGGTTGAGTGGGTAAACAGTACATTTGCTCCATCCTCAAGGTTGAGGCCATGTGCGCATGCTCTGATCAATCAGTGCATGCGGTCCATCAATCGTATGTGAGGGATGCACAGTATCAAAAAGAGGAGGAAAAGGATGCAAATTGCTGTGGTCGTTTTCTGAAAGAAAAGAGCAATGAAAAAGAAAGGTTGTGAGTGGTGTTTGTGGACCTTTCATTAAGGTTTAAAGAACTTCAATAATGCAGGATTGGAAACTTGGCTGGTGAAGGACTATAAATTCATCTGTTAACAAGGTTAGTTGCAGACATTATGATAAGCTTTACTTTGTATTTATGCATGCAAAGTTAGGAGTGATATATAATGAGAATGCTTATAGCGTATTGACTCTTTTTTCCTGTTGGGAAAAATAATAATATCCCGACTTGTATGTAAACAACAAGTTAGTTATAAGTAAGTCAATAAGTCACAAATGATACACAATATTTATATGGAAAACCCTTACGGGAAAAACCACGGGACAATCAAAGAGTGAATTTCATTATTCCAGATAAATAGTACAACCTTCCGAGTCTTGTCCAAAAAACTTGGGAATATACAGAAAATAGAGAGTGATATAATGTTATCTCCAACACGAAAAAAGCCTTCAACCTTATTAGAGAACTGTAGTCTGTAGTAGAAATACCAGACTAACACCGTGATGGATACCACCTGAAGAGTATCTTGCAGAGCACACCGAGTTTCTTCTCTCCTCTCTTCCTTTCTCTATCTTCTCTTCACTCTTCTTTTTCTTTAATGGATGATGAATGAAATCAATTGAGAGCACATATTTATAGGCTTAAATTATAGTGTGAAAACATGATTAATTTCAAATTTGGTGGGCGGTATTTTTCATATGTTTTACTATTTTTCCAACTATTTAACTATACCACCTAATCCTCCTTCACCTAATCATGTTCTTAATTTTTCTCACCTAATCTATTTTTGGGTTGGATTAATTCTAACATCCCCCCTTCTTTTCTATAGCCTTCCAATTGTTCGTCCTCATTACCTTTCCTTTCTATTGGTATAAAGGTGAGAAATCCCATATTATTATTATTTATTTCTCATTCAATAGAAATGTAACTTCTCCACCTGTACTCCTTTATGTTTGACAATTAAACTGCCATAGTGTTTTCATATTCAATTGTTAGCCTTTTCGCCTTTTCTCGTTGAAAAAACTCATCGAGAATCTTATTATGTTGTTTAATTATCTCTTTGTCGTGGGAGAAGCATCTTTTTTCTCTACATGATATGAAAACATTCTGATTTGTAGTCTTGTCACTGCATTTCCTAAAAAGAATAACTTTCCCATATTCAGCACCTCTGTAGGTTTAGTGCGAGAAGAGGCGATTGATGACGATTGATGACTGAGAAAAGGCACAGTAGTAATGTCGATAAAATAAAAATTAATTAACTGCCAACTAAAATCTTATCTCAAAACTAGCTCCAACCCTGTTTATAATTTGGAGGCATATGTAGGATAGCTTACAAAATGAATCAAGATCAAAATCAGAAGAATTGTTAAAACCAAGACCGAAAGGAAAGCACCACAAGCATTTTTATATTCTAATATTTCTTTCAAATATCACCATATACTGTAGCCACTTCTTAGATACATGATCAGAGTGAAATATGCATAATTCTAGAATACTGACATCTGCATTATATTTAGCAGAGTGATATAATAAAACTGCTGCCTGTATATTTGAACCATTCATTCGAAAGGATCATCCAAAATCATATCTGTGGCACACAAAATTGAGGAGGTATTATATAATCTTGGATGTCCCAGATTTTCATTAGTTAGTTCCGCCTTTATCACTTGGGGGAGGGCGCGGGCGAGGGGGCTTCACATTTTCACCTGAAACTTGACGTGCTTCAATCTGATGAGGACACAAGAAGTTACTTTTAACAAATATACCACTCTGAATTTATTTATGTGTATACAATATAAAATGTTAGAGGAGAACAAATCAGATGATAGACCTTTACATTTTTCATTGTAGTATCACTTGGTTTGTCACGACCTAGAATACCTGATGAAAAGAAACTAAAATGATTAGCAAAGAAGATGCTTTTCAGAAAATTGGTTTTGTTTTTCTTTTGAAGGTGATGTATTACATGTGTATACCTCTAATTTCAGGATGCTAAGATGATATGGAACTTCCCCTACTAATGGGAAGGGGTGAGAATTACATATTCAAAGCTATAAAAAGAAAAGGTTAGGCAAATCCTAACTTCTTCCCATCCAAAACAATGATAAATAAGTCATAATTGCAACAATCATAGTTCAATCTATGATGGCATTGCTAACTTCTATAACTATATATCTTGATGATATGATATAGAGGAAATTATGAATTCCACTACTGGAGGTTCACAAATCACAATTATAAATATGCACAGAAAACTTAATAGAACACAGACACACACACACACACAAAGGGGGGCAAAGTAAAACGGCAAAAAAAAAAAATCTATAGATTGAGAATTGCTAGCCTTGCCACCTTTGAGGATTTGAAGTGGATAGAAGATCCAGTCCTTGAGGAATTGAAGAAGAGAAGACATGACAAAGGTTGTTTTGTATTAGGGAGGGGGAAGAAGAGATGTGCCTTGCAACATCTTGTTGTGGATTTTATATGAAGTTCCTAGTGGCAAGATACTGTGATCCGTGAACAAAAAAACGTGGATTATATTGTGAATGGGGAGAGAATCAAGTGAAAATTTGATGTATGAGGATGCCACCTGAAGATTTTTCCAATAAAAAGTTCTAATAGGCCAACCGAAAGAAATTTGAGAGGAATAAAGGAATTAAAGCAAGTATGAACACGCTTCTACGTAACTTTGAGAAAATACGAAAAGTTTTAAAGTGGAAAACATTTTTCAGCAAGGATAATTTTGTTGCAATTAGTTTATTTCCAGTGAGTTTTTAAGGAGATATATTTCTTTGAGTTAATATATGGACAGAGCAATGCTGGAATGAATTTGTTCTCAAAACAAGTGTGGATGCTGAGAAAATGAACAAGACAATGCTGGTGGGAAAACAAGTCCACAGAAATCGTGGCTATATATGGGGTAAAATTTGAGAACACATGATTATATTTTGAAGTTATACGTACAAATTATTATATGTATTAGAGCTGAATTATGTTATTGTAAATTTGTAACGGCCCAGCTATTGTGAGCTCGCCTACGCAATCTCCTATCTAGGATTTGGTCTCATGACCAAAATCCAATTCATTGGGTCAAATATTAACCAATTGCATGCTCGTAATTTGGTGAGGGAGTGGTTGGAGAAGTACAACACCACCATGATCTTATTCTTTTATCTTACATAAGTATAATAATAAGGCTAAATCCTTCCCCACATTCTTATCTTCTTCATCGTATCCTTCTCCATTCCAGTCCCAAGCCTTGGCTTCAAGGTAGAAGAGAGCCCTGAACAAAGACTCTCCCTCGAGAGCATCAGGGCAAGTAATCGCGCCTTTATACCGAGTATTTAATTAGAAAACACTCATCTTTTATTTATAAAAGAAAAAAAAATTAACTAGTAAACTCTCCTCACTCATCTCTTGTCCATCGAGAAACTATTCTCGGACCTCCCAATTCCTGATAGGTCCATTTTTATGATGAGTTCTTACTGTTAGCTCAGTAGATTTTGATAGAATGTCTATAACTTTCTACCCATACCAGCAAATGGATTCATTTTTCTTCTGTTAGAAAGATAATTGTGTTCTTATAATTTTCATGTTTTACATTTTTCTAAATCTGCTCCTAATCTCTCTAAAATTAAGCTTGGAGTCGGCTTCGTTGAATTTCAGTGTTGCTAACACTAATTCTGACGCTAACTTCTTTGCTAGTACGGTAACTCTTGCGCCAGGGTACACTTCTGTATCTGGGCAATCTTTTGTGCTGGTGCAATCATTTGTGCCAGGGCAATCTTCTGCGTCGGAGCAAGTTTCTGTACTGGCACAACACTTCTGCACCGGGAGCCTTGCTTTGCTGATCCACTTTTCTGCACCGACGTACCCTATCTTCATTGACACCTCTCTTCACTGACATGCTTTATTTGTGCTGATACTATATTTCTGCATCGGGGCCCTAGTCTGATAGCTTGTCCTCGCTGATAATTATTTCTACCTTAGAACTCTATCTTAATATTATTGGCACAACTTAAAAAATTATTTTAATTTATTATACTCTTTCCCAATCAACCATACTCTTGATGACCATCACCCATGCAAGGTATACATTCAATTATCCTGTACTTCTGAAATTAGTCTCTTAACGGCTCTTTTTTGTTTGTAACCGGTACTTGCATGGTCGATAAAATTAAAATAATCAGAAATTGGAAATAAGTAATAGATACACAAACATATAGACGGGAGATATTACGAAGGTTGATCAGTTGATACAACTATGTATTGTTGTTAAGTCTGGACTGCAGCTGTGACCATTCTCCAGCTAATGCCGTTTGACCATTTTGTGGCTAAGGCTGTTGACTAGATCGTAGCTCTGGATTCACGAGATACTCCCTTGAACCATGCATTACTTAGTTTCAGTAAATAATAAGAGTGCAGGACTTCAAAGTTAAACAGGTAACTTCGTTGAACTGGTGCTCTTAATTTACTTGTTTACTACATAAACTTTCTTGATGTCATTCTTTTAAATGCCATTATATATATGAATCTCTTATATTATTTCTAGTGTGTGCTCATATTATTTCTTGTTGGTTCTAACTCTTGGATTACCTCCATGCACCCTGATTTCGAAGACCATGCAGTTGAAGATGAGATTGATCCGCTATTGGCGATCTCTACTTTCAAGATCAAGCCAACATCTAGAAGTTCGTGGGAGCTTCACTCGTTTGATGTGATTACCTTGCCTTAGCCATTATACTTGGCTTTTGTTTGGAATCATTATACAATGAGTTGCTCTCATTTTGTCTGAATGGGCAATGACATCTAAGCCCTGAAGTGCTACCCACTTTTGTAACTTTTCAATATTTATAATTCTTTTCAGTATTGTATTTTGGATGCTATATAATATTATGGATTGTAGTAAAATCAGATATTTTCTGTTATATGCTCCTTTATTGAAGGCCTCATGTACCCCCATTTGGGGTACCCGCCTCCGCCGGTAATGCTATACCTAGATATGGGATAATCACCAAAACTTTTGGGGTATAACTTAGGGCATTACAGTTATTATATTCACCTCAATCAAGATGATCTTATTAAATTGAGAAGAAGACTACAGGTCTTTGTAAAAATCAAATATGATATCTCAAGGACAAGTAATTCTAAAAAGTGTTCTGACACAAAATCAGTCAGATACCAGAAAATAAAATAAAGACACCATTTCTTTAGTGCAAGAACAAGAACAATGATCAAGTTAAAAAGCCTTCAATATGCTTTTGGTGTAAGTGGCCCCCTTATGCATATAATAGGGAATATTGAGATTCATTTTTCTTATATTTGATATGACAATCACTATGTGGAACTAGCTAAATTGCAAGTGTTTCTTCTAATATGCCTTACCTTGAATAGGAAGGACAATATGAGTGATCAGCATTCTTTTTGTTTGTGATATTTTCTTGAGATGCTTAAACCAAACTTTCTTGTTTGATTGAACTGCCATTTACATAAGATAGAAGATTCGCCCTTTCCCCAGCATTTCTTTAGTTTATCCAGAAATAGTTATGCTTCTCTGTCCATAATTTTGTTTTGTTATGATCTTTTGGGGCTCTTCTTATGTCCTCTGTGTTGCAACGTTCTTAACAGAGAAATCAAAATTTCTGTATGTATGAGTCTCATATAAGTTAAGAAATGCATGCATTTCTGTCATGGGACGAGATGCTTGATTCTCCTCAGTATCTGAGATTGCTAGCTTTTCATTTGAAAACCTTTATAGCCTCTGTTTTTTATCTCTCGTGGGCTTTATACAGAGCACAGCATAAATATAACGCCCCGCACCCAAGATGCGGGTAGCGTTCGGCGACGTATTATAAATAAATACGCCAAGCCTAAAATACTTTTAATAAAACTGAATATTACTGTCACTAAACCACAAACATATGCACTAAGAGGAAGAAAAAGAAAATAAACTAAAATAAACAAACTCTCTTTCTGCGTTCAACCCCTAAAGTCTTCCTCCTCTGCCCTTATTATTATTATTATTATTATTTTGTTTAGATTTTTAGTTTAAGATAATATTTCATAGGATCAAATCTAAACTAACCAAATATGTCATTATCTAGTTAGGTAGTAAAACAAATCAGATTTGTTAGAAAAATATCATGTTTATTTATTATTATTATTATTATTTTAAGGATAATAATTTGTTTATTATTGGTTTTGGATTTTAAATTTTTGGGTTGTTACAATCTACCCACCTTAGAAGAAAATTTCGTCCTCGAAATTTAAATTAATGCAAAACAGGAATGTTGCTATTAATAAGAAAATATATGCATAAAAAAATATCCACAAGTTTCGTTGTGCACTTTTTTTTTTTTTTTGCTATGAGGACAGTAGTTTAACTCATCCATGGAATTTGTAATAGGTATTATTGCAGATGCAAGATAATATCATGGATATTCTCTAAAGTTCCAGGTTATAAAAAAAAATAATAATAATAGTAATCCTGAAAATCTTCTTTCCCTTTTTTTTTTTTTAGATACTTACATTGCATAAATATTCTGTGCAGGACATAGTTACAATCTACATTGGGACTCCTTGATTTGTCATAGTTAATGCAAGAGGAAATGTATGTGGTTTAGTGGCGGTAACATTCAGTTTTATTAAAAGTATTTTAGGCTTGGCGTATTTATTTATAATACGTCGCCGAACGCTACCCGCATCTTGGGTGCGGGGCGTTACAATAAATAACCAACTACAAGATGATCCTTAACTCTAAATCTTACATCTTTGTGCCCATTGCTCCTGTTTCATGCTTCCGGCTGAGAATTGCAGGACGAGAGCAGGACTATCGGAAGTCTTTCATTTCATCGCAGTTGATAAATATCCAGAATTGTGTATCGGATCAGATAAACTGATGATGATCTGTATGAACCAAGAATTAGGTGAGGAAAACATTAGTCTGTCTTCACTTCCATACATATCCACAAGTATTTGCACTCTTTTGACATACTTATCTGCTTGAACATGATACAACTCTTAACACGCTTAACTGAAGTTTTATTGGAAATATCTATGTACAAGTTACTGTATGTCTTTACTTCATACATATTTATGACTATTGCAGTCTTGACATGCTTATATGCTAGAACATGATTATTGGTGATAGAAATTTCCAACTAAACAAAAAAGGCAAATAACTCACAGAATGCAGAGCTAAGTCCGTAGCTCTGCATCTGACAAGAAGGCTAACTTCGCGTTGGAGTAAAACGCGGAGCTAAGTCTATTGCTCCGCGTCCAGATTATTTAACTCTGCATGAGCAGATTCTCAAAATCCTAAATTGATTGTGATTGAGATTTGGATTTATCCAATATCCTAATTGAGTCCAATCGGAATTCAAATTCAAAAGATTTTAATCAAGACTAAGATATTTGATTAGAATCATTGATGGATATAAACACCTTCTATTCCTATTCCTATGGAAACTCTCATAACCAACTAAAGTATATAAATACTCTCTTTGAGGAGACTTTAGGGATCGATCTTTAATCTTTTTGATCTTTTGACAATTCAAGTTACGCGAGAGAGCTTTGAAACCGTAGAGATCTTTTGGATTTCAAGTTACGCGAGAGAGCCTTGAAGTCTTAGAGATCTTTTGGAGTTCAAGTTACGCGCGAGAGTATTAAAGTCATTGAGATCAGTAGAGAGAGAGAAACTAGGGCCGGCCATCATCTTCTTCAAAGGAGATTTTCACATCGGATCGTCAACATGAGCTACTAGATAGATCTCCATCGCCACATTAGAAACCACTTTTCATTATAAAAGAGAGCGATAAAATATAAATCATCTTGTTTGTTTTTCTATTGTTCCTCTTTCGTTGTAATCAAAGTGATTAATGGAAGAAAGTAAGATTTTTGCGGAGAACAAACTGGCGATCACAGTAAGAGGCGTCTTTTTTACTGAACAAGAGATCGTGACGTAATCCAATGTGAAGAAAATTAGATCGGTCATGGATATGCTCGTCGTTGAGATCGACCAGTAAAGATATGAAGAATATCTCTCCTCTGGATTGGGTGATCTGACCGAAACGTGGCGCTATTGTCGCATGATCTCTAAAACCCGTAAATCAGATAATAAGGAATTCTCCGTTAATCGGGGATTCTTTGAGTTCGCGGCTATAAAGCCGTTGTTCAAGTAGAAAACCCTAAGCCAGAATGTTGTCCCCATTGCCGAACAAGGTCAAGAGATTGGCTTCATCAGATCTCAATTCCGAAATCGGAATCGTCGAGCAAGACGAAGAGCTCGCAAAACCCGCGTAAAACGCGAGGCTGAAGCAGAGGCAGAACGCAAGAGATATTCTTCATACCTTTGCTAGTCAATCTCAACGACAAGTATATCCATGACCGATCCAATTTCTTCACATCGGATTGCGCCACGATATCTTGTTCAGTAAAAGAGACGTTTCCCACTGTGATCGCCAGTTTGTTCTCCATAAAAATCTTACTTTCTTCCATTGATCACTTTGATGACAACGAAAGAGTAATGATAGAAAAATAAACGAGATGATTTATAATTTATCGCTCTCTTTTATAATGAAAAGTGGGTTCTAATGTGGCGATGGAGATCTATCTAGTAGTTCCTGTTGACGATCCGATGTGAAGATCTCATTTTAAGAAGATGATGGCCGACCCTAGTTTCTCTCTCTACTGATCTCAATGAATTCAAGACTCTCGCGGATAATTTGAATTCCAAAAAAATTTCAAGACTTCAAGACTCTCTCGCGTAATTTGAAATCCAAAAGTTCTCAAGCTTCAAGCCTCTCTCGCGTAACTTGAATTGCCAAAGGATCAAAAGTATTAAAAATCGATCTTTAAAGTCTCCTCAAAGAGAGTATTTATATACTTTAGTTGGTTATGAGAGTTTTCATAGGAATACGAATTGAAAGTATTTGTATCCATCAATGATTCTAATCAAATATTTTAGTCTTGATTAAAATCTCTTGAATTTGAATTCCGATTGGAGTTAATTCGGGTATTGGATAAGCCCAAATCTCAATCACAATCAATTTAGGATTTTGAGAATCTGCTCACGCGGAGTTAAATAATCTGGACGCGAAGCTATGGACTTAGCTCCGCATTTTACTCCAACGCGAAATTAGCCTTCTTATCAGATGCGGAGTTACGGACTTAGCTCCACGTTCTGTTAGCTATTTGCTTTTTTTCTTTAGTTGGAAATTTCTACCACCAACAATGATACAACTCTTATCATGCCTAACTGAGGTTTTATTGGAAAAATTATTATCCATGTTTTTTTCATCACTTATCCTGTTGTGGAGGATGGGGTTGGGGAGGGTCTGGGCATGTTGGTCCTGCTGGGGCCATGACCTTTTCGTTCGGGTACAAATCAACAACTAATACAATTATTAATTTACAATTTTAAACCAACTTAAGGTAAAACAAAAGGTTTAGAAAAATTTCTAGATGCATCACCTGCATATTCCTCATCTCATGTTTATTTCGACCGTCTTTTCCTGCAAAAGGTATGAAATACGATTAAAGATTGAGTCGTTAGAGCCCTTCTCGAAAAAGGAAAGAAAAAAGATTGAAAGTTATTTCGTTTTTCATAAATAAACGTCGAATAAGAAAGAAGTAAGAATACCATTTAGGATGTGTTTGGCTCATAGAAATAAAGAAGTGAATGAAAAAATAAAGAAGTTACTTCCTAAATAGAAGTAGAAGAAGAGACTTTTTCTTATGTTTGTTTGCTAATTTTTGAAAGATGAAAGTGTATTAAGAAGTGAAGATAATATTATTTAATTGATTAAACAAAACAATAATTATATTATTTTATTGTTTTTATATATAAAATGATAACTTTTGAATGCTAATTATGACATGCAAATAAAATATTATTTTTTTCTTGATTATTTACTTTCTAAGCTCTTCCAAACCAAAAGTGTAAGGAAGAAAAATTTGGAAGAAGGGTATCACGTAGACGCCACATCATCATTTAGGAAGTAACTTCTTATCTTCATCTTGACCAAACAAATACTTGAAGTAGTAGAAATAGTTTTACTTCCACTACTTTCATTCTTCTTCCATGCAAACAAACACACCCTTAGAGAAGCATCTAAAAAAGCCCAGCTCTCGGTTGAATTTGAACTGAAGCAAGTCAATCTTTTGATTCAGTGTTTAGCTTGTTTAGTGTAAAAATAAGCTTATGAATGTAGAACCTTAAATCTAGGTTTGCTTCTTATTTTTGGCCACATGTAAAGAAGCTTGATCTTGATTGATTAACAAGCCGAGCTTGAATGATAGAGATATTTATCATATTTTTGACATCATCTTGATCTGTGGCCTTTTGCAGAGTAGAAGCAGCAGTCCCGGAAGAAGTGAGAGAGCTTCCGGATGAAGTGAGAGAGCTTCAACATGGAGGAAGAATATCGCAGTGTATTAGTGAGGTTATATGTTCCCCCCTTTGCTTCTTGTAATTTGTTTAGAAACAGTCTTAGCAATTCAGCATCTACCTTGAGTCAAGAACAAGGAATGCAGTTAGTCTAGTAGTTATTCTCTTAGGGATATAGAGGATAAATATGCCTACATCAAGTCTTTTTTCACACTTAAGAGCATATATTCTGTCTGAAAGAAACTTCGAGCTGAATAAAAATTAAACTAGAAGTAAGTTCAGGTCATATACAGAATCAACAAGATATTTGCCGTCTTATTTGAGATATCTCAAAATGAAATTATACTTAAGTAAATTTATGGTCATTAATGAATTTGAACGCTGCATGTAACGGACTTCACTGTTATATGAAAATTTTCATATGAACCCATAATTATGTGACCTACTTGTGAGCTTAACCAACATTACGAACTTATATACTGGCATGTACAGAATAAAAGAAAAACTAATGCTAATTTGCCAAGATCAGTAAGAAGCAGACCTTTCTATCTCACTTTCCAATATGCCAAGGACCCAACAGTGTTCTTGGTGAGATTCCTTTCTTATATTGTTGAATAGGACTGTTCATAACTGATTCTTTTTCCCTTTTAATTTGGTTTGCATTATTCTTGCTAATGCTTGATTCTTGAAGTGCTTTGGCCTTCCCACAATGCCATGGAATCAACTTTCTTTGTCCTTGCACTATGATTATGTCTGCCAAGTGTGTAAATCCGAATCTCCTGTCATTCTTTGATGAGAAAGAAAGAGGACCAAACAGGAGATGAAAAGTAGAGTTAGAGCATTATGAAGAGACATTACCACTATGCTATAGCGTCCAATGCATGCATTAACCAAACTTGCCAAGCACAAATATTTCTTATGAAACATTCTTCCTTTATAATGTAGAAGTTGTAGAGTATAAATCTTTTTTTAGGGAACAATTCGTACAAGTTTGATTTAAACTCATGCTATCTGTAACCAAACATTGCACATGCATAATATAGAGGAATATCTTTTCGCACAAAATGGCTAAGATTGTTCATCGTGGATCTGACCACCTTCCCCTAGGTTCAAACATTGTACATCCATCATAGAGAGGAATACTTTTTCACGCAAAATGGCTAAGATTGTTCATGGTGGATCTGACCACCTGGCCCCGGGTTCAAACATTGTACGTACATCATATAGAGTAATATGTTCCTTGATGGCCTTGTACAATGGAGCCCACTTGTGGATCTATCATCGTCATGCTGCATCTGATAACTCAAAGATCACTTATGGATCTTACCCCTTGGAGGCCTTCTGGACCTAAGCTCAAGTATGGTTTCATCATCTTTCTTCTCGAGAGAAGGCATCATAGATTATTGGAGACCATATGTGAAGAAGAAGACATAACATATGTTATTACAGAGCAAACTGTTTGGTGCATTCATTTTTGTTCAATTGTAAAATAACATTATGGTTTCTAAGAAAATTCATGAGTGATGAATTAGTTGATTATATTATCGTGGTGCAGTAAAGACACCGTTCTAAATATTAGCTTCTACAAATGATATACCGGTCAATATATCATTTTGGGGTCTGCCACTATACTATGAAATCTAATATTGAGCTTATATTCTTAATACACAGCTTAATATCCTGCTATCCGATATGAAAGTTGTCCATCCGAGATGAATCCAATATTTAGAATCTAGGTCTAAAGACCATGCATAAGGAGGGAGAGGGAGAGAGATCTTTCCACCATCATCACTAGGAGCAACATCTTGATACATAGGAAGACCTCTGTTGGGATCATGGGGAGGATCCAATGAGCCCAGACATCCACAACAAGCTCTCTGTTAGGTATCATATTTTTGAGATGACAGAAAAGTTGTTACGTCTATTGAATTTGGGAATTAAAATTCATAATTGACCTTCATACTAATGACAACTATACGAGAACTAAATCGTTGTGCATCGACTCTATGTTCAATCACCAACTATTTAGTTCTTAATCGAGCACGTAATATGGCAAGTTGGCCTGTCTAGTTCTAGGACAGTTCACTTTAAAAAGAGAGAAGATACAGGGCGCTTTTTGGTACTAGTTCATAAAAAAAATTGGACTTAGATTTGAAAAGAGTCTTTCAAATCATATTATTTGTGCTCAAGTCCCTCAAATCATTTAAGTGGTTGAATATCAGTTTTTGCACTTAATATTACCTCAGGAATAGTGGAATATTTCTTTAAATATTTTTTTTTTCCATAATTACTTGACTAATAATATTTTCTTCCCAATTAGACAAGCATTTGCCTGTGTTAAAAAAATCACTCAATATTATATGAATTTCAATTTGTTTTCTTAATTATTCGATGAATTTTTAGCTCAAGAAAGATTAAGATTTTTTTTTGTAAATGATGCCCATGCATTTCTGAAAAAAAAAGAAAAGAAAGAAGAAATGTAATAGTATAGTTTTGCTAGGGGGTGATGAATCTTTTCTCAAGTAATAATTTTATGAACTATCTTGTCACTGAATTTAAATTGGAAACAAGAAAACCTAATTACATATTTTCATTACATCAGAATTTTTGACATTTATTAAAGGAGTCCAATCTAATCTAGGTCAGATTAGCTCTTCTTCATCTTACTGCCACTAAACAATATAGCAAGTAGAATATATTTAAGATGCATACATAAATATTTTACTAAATGTTAATGCTCTTGTTTAACTGCTCATCTGCATTATGCATCATAATATCTTTAAGAATTGTGAATGTGATATCACAATTATTGCTACTAAGATTACAATGTTTATTTTTTAGAGCTAGCTGTATAATTATTTGTCAAGTTTCTTTGTTTTATTTGTTTTTCCTCCTGATATAAGATTGAAAGCTAGTTCATCATATGTTTCATTAAGGAGAAAATAAAAAAATAATTATTAGAAAGTTATAGAGATTGGTTTCATATTATCTCTACTTGTTAACTAGAGAAGCAGATATAAAGTTTTGTTATGTGTGATGTGTAATAAATTGCAAAGTAACTAAAAAAGTCTCAATTCAACAAAGAACAAGCAAATTAATTGAGAAACAATTTTTTTAGAAGAAAATTTATATAGATCTCATGTTAGACATAGACTACACAGCTCTACCGAAAAAAACAATAAACTAAAAATCAAAGAAAACTAATAAAATTAAATTAAGATACATATTAAGATATGTATAAGGGTTTCTTAAATTTTCTCTTTAAATACCAATATTATCATATGCATTTGCACGTGGCAAAAGATCTAGTGTATTGATATTTGAAGAAGAAATAGTGTGGACAGAATATTTCACTAATTCAAATTATATTTTCTTTCCTGCTCTCCATCAATATCACTTCTGAAAAGTAATTTAAAAGACTTTATACAGCATATTTCCAATAGTTCTTTTCTTTATTCTTTTTTGGATAGGACTAAGCTCTCGTATTTCATTAATTAGGAATTAACGTAATTTATACGAGCATGTTCATTTCTTTGTTCTTTGTTCTTTGGTCAAATTTCTTTTTAGAGATCTGATTAGATTTCCTTTACATTATTAACCAGAGTAATGTGTGAACATAATACCAAGACACATATTCAAGGTGTAGGACTGATTACTTTCACATTGTTGGCATAGTTAAGTCAATCGAAATTAAATTAAATGTCACCTTCATTGAAAAGTCTGGAGATTGACATGGTCAAGTCTTATAACCTAATTAGTCTCCTTCCTGCTTGAGATTGAGGCTTGAAGAGTTGATCATCAAAAGCTGGGTGAGAGCATATGATGTCTTTATTTATTGTCAGATAGTATGAAAGAGATAGAATTGTCATCAATATCTGTATTCAATTTATGGGGGTGTTTTTAATGCAGTTGGTGGCATTGCTGCATTGTGCTCTTTTGGCATCCTTGTTATTGTCTCCTCTGGCCTTGAGCAGAGAGCAGGTGACATTGCTGTCATCTCTCTTTACTACTAACATTTTAGTGAAGTTACTGATTTGTCCCTAGGTTTGCTTAGTTGAAGTTGGATTTCTATCAACTTTAGAATAATGATATTATGGATAGCTGATGTATGTGGATTATTTTTATTGTTTATTATTCATATAAATAGAAAGGCCATCCGAGTAACATCATTACAGATATATGGATTAATCCGACTATTATTATGCATTTATAGGTGCATTCATTTGAGTTATGTCATTCTCGGTGTATGAATTGATCTCTCTATTTAGACATTATAGCGTTTTTTCATTCATTATCTATTCACCGATGATGACATGCATGAATCATACTATTGATTGAATATCAACTAGGTGTTGGCCTTCTTTTATCTATTTTGTTTTTTAATGAGTAATGTTGATGCATCGAAGTGAAACCCTTATTTTACTTGTGTCATCTAAGGATACATGTATGAGATCGACCTTCCCACAGAAAAGCTAGCCTGTAAATGCTCTTAAATTAAGAACTAATCCTCATATTTAATACACTCGTGAAGTAACCAGTTTACATCACATCTCAACAAATATGCAACCTAAACCATAAGGCCATTTATGTCAATGTACCTAGGAGGAGAGGAACCTGTTTGCCATAAGTACTAGCTGAGGGGAGAGGGAGAGAGAGAGAGAGAGAGAGAGAGGGAAGAAGAAAGAAATGGAAGAAGAGAGGTTTTCTACAAGAAGTGAGGAGGTAGTGATCTATGATCTTCATCCATGTTTCTTGCTCAAGTCCTTGTTGAGATGCTTGGGCTTGTTGGATGACTCAAAGAAAGAAGACCCTCCTGAGGATCAACATCAAGATGATCAAGACCCCCGTAGCGATGGCGAAAAGGTTCCTCTCTCTCTCTCTAGTAATTTTCTTTTTGCTAATTATAATTTTTTAACGATTGAATACCTCTGCGTAAAGTCTAGTTTACCAGTCTCTAATGAGGTGTCTCATGATGATCTTGCAATTTCATACACGCAGCAAGAGTCCAGAACTGATCAGACACGGTCCAGATCAAGGCCACCACCAAGGAGCGGCCCAGACCCAGGTCCAGGTGGCAAGATCCATGATATACAAACTTGAAGTCTTGTGTAATTCTGTATCAATCTTGTAAAGTTTTGTTCTTGTAATTTGTACAATCCCTGCATATAATGAAGAAAATTTTGTTTCTTATGAGAAATTTGGAGAGTGGTGGAAATCTAAAATACATTTTTATTATACTTTTTTGTGTTAATTAATGAATGTATTAAGTGTGATTGCAGTGAAAATATCTGGACACTATTTGTTTGACCCTCTCCGTGTGAGCACAGTAGGTGCCCATACTTTAATGTCCATTTATTGTTATTATTATTCTTAGGATAATATGGTGGGTAATAGTTCTCCGTATCTCTAATATGTATGGTATAATATATAATTAATTATACTCAGATTTTCTATAGTACGGAGATATATACTTATCATCTTTAAAATTTAAAATTCTCATTTAGATCTTCAGAACCAGGAGGTCTGGGAGTTTTAAATTTTAGGGATGCTAAGTTATACACCCTTTATATATTATAGGAGGTCTGAGTGTAATTAATCCTATAATATATAATAGAGTTTCTCACTAAGAAGAGAATAGAATTTTCAAGTACTCATTGAAATAGATCTGGACTGGTCATGTTTATATTTTTATTTATCGAAGAATGTCTAATATTTGGATACAGACCCATTCATATGGATCCGAACCCATACACAAAAATTGGGAGTTTCCAAAGGAGCACACCACTTTTTCTAGTGAGACCACTTTACAGGATAATTTTGGTTCGAACAGTAATAGAGTGGGCTCACTAGGAAAAAAGGTGTGCTCCTTTAGAAACTCCCAAAAAGTAATACTGACCCAACCCTACCCAACCCAATTCCAGACTTATTTATTCTAGCCGAGTGTCGTATAGGAAGTGTATAAGGGATATATATCAGTATTTTTATTCTTGCAGTTTTAAGTTTTTAAAACTCTCATAATCCAAAGTCTTACTATCTGCTACTACGCATTGAAATGTTGTGCTTGCTTGAGTGTAAAATAAATGAGCGCATAAGAGAAAAATATAACTAATTACATTAAACTCAAATTACGTTAGTTTACACAGATGGTTATGATTTTAAAAAAAGATAATTTTAGGAAGTTTCAAATTCATACAGAAATTTAAAGAAATGGATCCATTTAGTTTTGAATGTTAGCATAAACTTTTCCTTTTGGAGAATATTGAGACTAAGACTTGCTTTCAACATATTTGGATTCATATTCTAAAGTAATGCCTTCACTTTTTATTCCCAACATTTTTTTCATTAATTTCTTTATAGTTCGAGAATTTATTCGAAACAAGAATAGGTTTTATCGGTTTCATATGATATATGAGTATAGTATATTTATAGAGACAAGCAAATTAAGCACGTGTGTGTGTACCGGACATCGCGTATATGGGGATATAGATTTCAAAATAGAGCTAGAAATTGAGTTTTGAAATAGTTTCTTAGAGTTTATATTGAATCTAAAATACTAAAATGTGTTTTTGTAGATATTCATTGAGCCATACTCGATAATTTAAAATTAAGAAGGAAGAGAAGAAAGAGAGTTTTAAAGTTGAGAATTTAGGAGGACGGTCTTAAAAAAAATTTTCCCAAAAAATAGAGAATAATAAGTTAAAAATTGAGAATAAATTAAACATATACCCGTCAACTTGAAAAGTTGTGGCCCAAATTTAGTTTCGAGTAACTGTCTAAACCTCACAACTATACAATCATATATTCCATTACATAATCAATTCCTCAATATATCATTAATTTAAATACAATTTACTCATTAAACATCTTTTTTTATTTTTGCTCAAAATTAATGAGAGGAGAGAAAATCGATTGCCGTTATCATCACGCTTCGCAATAGAAATGTCATTTGATTTCCTCATCGTATTATATCTTCTTGAAAGAGAGCTCAGAAGAAAAGTTATATTTCTAGTTCGATCATAGTAATTATCAAGCTCTTCATCAACATTTCATTCTCTTAGATGTTTTATGGAATAATACCAAATAAATTCAGTGGGTATTAAGTAAGTAAATGAAGCTTAACGTAATAAATTGGTTAAACTATACAGATCTCTAGCCCTAAACAAAGACCTTGACTTCAATCGAAGACCACATGCATGCACACAACTGCCTCCGTTGACTACGAAGCTGGTGAGTATAGCTCGCGTGTTGACTATTAGATAATAATCAAATATTACGCTTAAAGTTGTTTCTACTAACCTAGTCAAATTGAGATGCGTGTGGGCGATTTGTCCATTGTGGTAGAGTCCTAGGATCGTTGTCCCATAAGGAAAAGTCTAAATGTGCACCACATATAGTAAAGGGATTTTTTTAGGACATAGGAGAAAATAGTGTTCCCTAAGTCAAGTGTGGTGCGCATTTAGAATTTCCTGTCCCATAAATAAAGGCTCAAGGCAAGTCTCAAGTCCACATGAATGTGCAGAGAGAGGGAGGAGGAGGAGGAGAGAATGGAGAACTATCGTTATCTTCATCCATGCTCTTTGCTTCAGTCTCTACTTAGAGCTTGTGTTAGGTGCCTTGGCTTGTGGGATCATGATCAGGACTTGCCACCAAGTGTAAGTAGTACTCAACTCTCTCTCTCTCTCTCTCTCTGTAAGTAGTACTAAACTCTCTCTCTCTCTCTCTCACATGTGTTTATGTTATTACTATTATTATTTTGAATTAATGTAGGAGAGTGGAGGTTTGAGTATCAAAGACAAGCCCAAGGAGGCACCAAACCAAGGGGAAGGGACAAGGATTTACTCATCAATATCAACACCATCACCAACTTCTTTGGTGTTATTGCAACAAAATGAATCAATTAGCACAGCACTCTCAAGAGGTCCTGACAGAAAGCCACCAAACCCTGGTGAAGGGGGAAAGGTCCACTAACTAGTCTCTCTCTCTCTCTCTCTCTCTCTCTCTCCCCCCTCTCTCTCTCTCGCTTAATAAAGAGCTCAAGCAAGATCTTATGTTATAGATATTATAGCTAGCCAACTAGCTCTATGGTGTGATGAAGTGCTTGTAATTCTTGATGAGCTCTTGTGAGTTATTGTACCAAAGACCGTTTAGCCATGCAATAAGAATAATTTTGGAGGGATGTATTTTACTTTTATTTTTATGTTTTTAACAAATTATGGAAGTATGCTAGATTTGTTTAGTTAAAAACAAAAGCAAAATTAGGAGAATGTTCAGGCACCAGCCGTGCTGCGGACGGGCATGTAGAGATCCTTGTAGATATCTGAACTTGCGTCTTATGTTGATCCAGATGCCTCCACTTCAGATGGTCCAGAGACTTCGACAAATGAATTGTTAGGTGTGTGATTTGTCAGCTATGCTATTTGATTTGCATGTATGATTGATCCTTTTCCTGTTTGAGGAACAAAATTATATATTATCTATTTATATATTACAATGTTTTGTTAAAGTCTGATTAATGAAATACGGGGGACTGATTCTAAGTAAAAAAGAAAAAGAAAAACTAAGCAAAATCCTTTACGATATCACATATCTAGCTGCTCCACTGGTGTGATGCAGTTTAATCTCTTGTGAGTTTATTTCTTTTTTCTTCTTCTTTCTTTTAAATTTTTTTTTTTCTCCCAAAAGGAAGACTTTAGCCATCTCTTATTGCAGCAAGATCTAAATATCTACTCCTTTATGTACTAATCAAGAAAATTTTATCACTGCATGCATTAGAGGGACACTTCCATCTCCTAGTACTTGCTATATCAAAGAATATTTGCCCATGTGAAGAAAATAAAAATAAATAAATGTTCAACAACAACAACAACTAAGCCTTTATTCCAAGTACTTGGGAAGGCTACATGAACCAAAAGAGAATCACACCGGATCGATCACACTGATAATCCTTCTCCATTCATTCCTATCGTGTAATATGTCATTTTTTCGATCTTTGCTCTTTTAAATTGTATAATCACTTCATTTCAACTGGTAAATTTTTAGACCTATCTTGTATATGACCAAACCATCGTAAGTGATTTTCTTGCATCTTCTTTTTAATAGAGGTTACACTTAGATTAATACGAACATCTCCATTTCTCTGTTTAATCTCTCCTGATATTGTCTCACATTCAACGAAGTATATGCATCTGTTATACAAATAAGAGTTTGCGCATGCGAAAGTTTGAGAGCTAGAATTTTTTTTTTTTTTTTGGGGGGGGGAGGGGGGAACAAATGATCAGTAACCCCTTTTGCATGAAGTCGTGTTGATGACACGTGCGGAGGGCCAGGGTGACTGGGTGCAGTGTCTAAAGGCCCGTACACAAGTGTGGGGTGCACTGAAAGGGAAACCCTACCAAATTGTTCGCTTTTAGCACCGTTGGGGGTCATGCTTTCCAAAAAAAAAAAAAAAAAAAATGTTCCTCCTTATCTTGTCTGCATGGACCCCTGGCCCCATGCTGTACGGATTCATGTAAATCGAATTGCCAACCCGAAACCCGATACGTATCGGACTAAGATTTGTACATCTCATACGTAGACGATCATGTAAGATTCGAGTTCCAGAGCCCGATTCGTGTCAGGTAAGTGCGGGTCCGAGCCCTGGACCCGATTGCGCCCTCTTGAATGTGACCGGTGGCAACCTATCACTAATGTCTTTTTATAAATAATTTTTGCCCTAGCCACATGTACCCCCACCGGGGTCTAGAAATTCTTATTAAGACACCAATAATTCAAGGGAAGTTCAAAATTTACACAACTTTACTTAGCGAGCACCAAATCCTTAATTTGTAAAGAATTACAAGTTTACTATTTTTTTTTTTTTTAATAAAATTACCTTCGATCCTGGTCTCGTTCAGATGATCGCTTACATTCCATCGCTTTTATGAAGGTAGGCGAGCAGGAGTAAGGAGCAACCACTGGACCGAGTAAGGGAGGAGGCGAGCCATAGAGAGCGAGCATAGAAAAGCGATGGGTTTGAGAGTATACGGATAAGGAAAAATAGGAAATGTAGGGTTGAGATGATTAAAATTGGAAGAAGTTAAATGTTCACTAAGAAAACGGTAGTGATCACTAAGCAAATGATGCTCACTAAACCAAGAGGTGTGCTCGTTTAGAATTCTCCATAGTTCAGGAGAGTACTTGCTCCAATTAATCCAGAAATAAATGCATGTAAGCTTGAAACCTAACTAGCAACCATCGGGAAAACTTTAACCCTTGTGTCACATAATTTCAATTTTAACCGCTGGGTCACATGAATTTTCAACATAAATAAGCCATTATCTATTGTACAAACTGGTATTTAAAAGTGCTTTCTTTTTAAAAAAAAAAAAAAAAAAAAAAAAAAAAGCAAATCACATGCCCACGCAATCATAACCGTACAAATCGGACATTAAATATTTTTCAAAAGCAATTCAGTCTTCACTCGTGAATAAATCTATCACGTGAGGGATGAGTCATTCCCGCCCAATCATACAAGACTGGAGTCAGAATTGGCATCAAAAGATATCGAAACAAATTTTAGTTTTAATACATCTGGTTCAGTCTTAGTCAGGTTGTGATCGGATCTTGGCTGGACTCCTCTAAACAAATCGGACATTAAATATTTTTCAAAAGCAATTCAGTCTTCTTCACTCGTGAATAAAGAGTCGTGTCAGATATCACATGAGGAATGAGTTATTCACGCCCAATCATACAAGACTAGAGTCAGAATTGGCATCAAAAGATATCGAAACAAATTTTAGTTTTAATACATCTGGTTCAGCCTTAGTCAGGTTGTGATAGGATCTTGGCTGGACTCCTCTAAACAAATCGGACATTAAATATTTTTCAAAAGCAATTCAGTCTTCACTCGTGAATAAAGAGTCGTGTCAGATATCACATGAGAGATGAGTCATTCACGCCCAATCATACAAGACTGGAGTCAGAATTGGCATCAAAAGATATCGAAACAGATTTTAGTTTTAATACATCTAGGCTTGATTTAGCCTGGAATCGGACTTTCTCTGCCTTGTGTCAAATCTGGTTCAGCCTTAGTCAGGTTGTGATCGGATCTTGGCTGGACTCGAACAGCCGTGTCGCCGTATCTGACACACCTCCATTTACCTAAAAACATTTACAAGATGGAGTGTGTTATTCTAGCCATTTGGTAAGAATAAAATATCTCTATTGTTTATTTTACCATTATAGTTTCTGCCATGTGTGAATAATAACGCAATATGTAATGTGCATGAGTTAGATAAACATATATCATAAGATACAAATGTGTATCCATGTCCTCGTGTCTAGATATTTGGCAGTCACCGTGTCGGACACCATGTGTCCGTGACTAATAACGCAACAACACTTCTTGAGTTTTTTCTATTTCCCCTTGTAGATCCATTCTAGATGTTTATTCTAAGCAAATTCGTCGCTTAAGATGATTTGGTCATGTGCGATGTACATTTAAAAATGCACTAGTTCGATAAGGGAAATTTATCGAGGAGAGTTTATCAATATAGTATAAGTTAAAAGGGTAAAGAGAATACCTAAGAAAATATAGATGGAGGTGATATGAAAAAATATGGATTCTAGAGATTTAAACGAAGAGATACTATTTGATAGTAATGAATTGAGAAGGATTATCAAGATCGATCTAGCGTAATTCTATTTTCTTTTGGTTCATGTAGCCTTTCCAAGTACTTGGAATAAAATGCTTAGTTGTTGTTGTATAACCAATTAAGAGACTGTAACATTTCAAAAGAACAAAAAAAGTGACAATTTTGTGAAACCCATGAAATTGCCCAACAATCACTCGAAAGCTGCTAGCTTTCCAAGTAATTCGACCTCAATCTAGAAAACCCAGATAAAATATCCCAAATTACATCGATTTCTTTTCCTTAAAAAGCAATGAAGAGACTGTAACCTTTCAAATAAGGGACGAAGAAAAAAAAAAAAAAAACTCATCTTTTACAAAGAATCATGAAATTTCCCGCAACAATCAATCCAAAGCTGCGACCTTTCCTGGCAATTCGACTTCAATCTCAAAAACCCGGATAAAATTTCCCCTCATAAAAATAAAAGAAACTATAAGAATAAAAAAGTTCACTCACTGCGCATGCAGCGAAGTTGAGCACATGGATGTGCTTCTGTGCGAGGCACCACCTCTGGAGCTCGTCTGGCGGCGGCAATCCAACGGCCGACGCGAGGCCGAAGAGTCGGTTGAGGGTTCGGATCTGATCGTATCGGTTGAGGATGCGGATCTTGGCCATGGAGCTTTTGATGGCCCGCTTGATATCTGTGGAAGGGAGTTTCCAAAGGCGCACACCATTTTTTCTAGTGAGCCCACTTCTCAATTTTCAGCCCGATCGAAATTTCACTGTTCACTATCTGGTGGGCTCACTAAGAAAATTGGTGTGCTACTTGCGAAACTCCACTGTGGAAGAATAAAGCGTAGGTTTCAGAATAAAGGTAATTCTAAATGAGCACACCACTGGACTAGTGAGCACCACTAAGTCGCCAAGTCAAGTGGTGCTCGCTAATTCTAAATAGTCCTCACAATTTCAAGTAGTGTGTTCATTTAGAATTTCCTCAAAATAAATCCATACCCGTCAAATGCTAGGTTTTGTAATTATTATTTGGAGTTTAAAATAAAATAAAAATATAACATTTTAGTCTAAGAAAATGAAAGTTATTGAGCCGTTCAGGTATCATAATTATAAGATTTAAA